>BLBF01000004.1:53289722-53338648 GCA_015471245.1 Laticauda colubrina | reverse complement strand
TGGGTCTTACAGCTCCTGGTTTTTAAATTTGAGGCTGGTTCATTCTGATTGGCTGGGAGCCTGGCCCTATTTCATTGGACTTGGAGTTTGATTGATTGGTGTTCCTGGTTTCTTCTGTCTGTTTTGTGGCTTTGATTGGCTGGCAACAGTCTGTTCTTGTGTTGGAGGCTTTTAGTGCAGCTTGGCTCCGTGTGAAGGGACGGCTGCTCTTCATTATATATATGGAAGATGGTTTATGTTTTTATGTTATGTTTATGTTTGTCTTAAAATCAATAAAAATATAAAAAATATAAAAAAGAAAAAAGAGATTGAACAGCCAGTAGACAAATACTCCTTTACCTGCTTTGGTGTAGGAATACACTGGATTATGTTCTAAAACAAGGAAACATTTCTACTAATAAGTAACAAGCAAGAAACAATTCTTCTCAAATAAGTTTAACAAGATCATATATTTAATATTTTTATTACAATGATAGATCATGAAGAACATTTATTATATTTGTTAACATATCTATCCTATACTCAAGTGAAATTGTAATTCTAAATCATACCTTTAATTCTAGAACCCATGGACTGAATTCATCACTGTTTTCGACTTCTAGAGGCTCAAGTAACGGTTCCCAAACACCAAACATTTCATTGAAATAGTGTACCTAAAATTATAAATTAAATGAAGTATAAAAATTAGCTTATATAAATCTGAATGAATTGAAAATAAAGAGCAATTAAAAAAAAGATAATGTTCACTTTTTACTATATAAAATGTAAGGGAGAAGAGGAAATTGGAGGAAGAATGCCTCTACATCCTCTTTTCTGGCTTGTCATCACAGTGAAATCTCGATTTTGGATGTTTCTACAGGTAGTCTTCAACAAAATTGTAAAAATTTTTAAAGGGTCATCATGTTACTGGCCCAATTTTGTAACTATTTGTGTAGTTGTTAAGCAAGCCTATTGTTCACTAAAAAACTGGAAGTAAATGTTGGATTTTGGCAAAAATGTAAATCACCACAGGATGGTGCAAATAGCCATAATTGTGGGCCAGTTGCCAAGGGCCCTAAAAGCAGTTGCATTATCATGGGGGGCAGGAGGATGATAGAACTTTGTAACCAGGTTGTAAGTATCTTTTGAGGAATTTGAACAGCCATTAAAGGACTGTTGAAGACTATCTGTATTGTAGTAAGATGGAAGTTGAGAAAGGCACTAAAGATATGCATCAATGTAAAAATAGCGTAAGAAGTACTATTCTTAGTTTAATGTAGATTATTCAACAGCTATCTCGTGGTAACAGAACTTTTTGCTGAATTTAAAGTAGTAGGGAAAAATATCAACCAACATATCCCACTGCATAGCTATATTTAAACAGCCTACAAAGTGAAGCAAATTTTGAATATTGTACTAACCTCTAGTTCAAGACGTGATGAGAGATTGATCAAACTACTCCAATTTTTAACTTCGCCAGAAAATGAGGATTTTGCTGAAAGCATTGGTACTGTTTTGTGACCAACTCCAGCTTCAAGAGTTATAACAACAGTTTCAATTTTCATTGTTAATGACTCTCCTGTAGGAATCAACTCAGCTACAGAAGCAGGATGTTTGTTTTCAATGGATTCTTCAAGAAACCACATATTTAGACTTGTAATATTCTTCTTATCCCAAAGATCTGGCGGTACGGGGCTAAGATCTTTCTCTGCAGCCTCTTTGGTAGGGAAAAGTGCTGATGTGATAATTATAACTGTATTTATGATAATAGGTGACACCTGATTTTAAAAAAAGGAAAATTATGGAGTTTAACAAATTAGAGAATCAAGAAATTACTAAAATATTAGATATAACTATATAAGGAGAAATATTTATGTTGGAAATAGATAGGAGTGCCCTTTAAATTATTATGTAACATTTACTTAATATCTGAGTTAATTTATACAAAAAAAAATCTATTTGAGTTTTCCCCTACCTCATAAGACTAAAAATAGCACTATATTTAGTCTCAAGATTAATTTAATTATATATTTAATATACCTTAATTGTTAGGGATTTTATTGACAGCTCAGCTTTCTGTGGTTCTTCACCTGACTGCATCATATTAAAGAAAAGATCACATGGTTGTAATACCTGTCATCAAATAATAAATTAATTAATATGAATATCCACATTGTAAATTTCTTGAGCAAAATGGTAATACATGCTGCAAATAAATGAAACAATGTATTTTAGAAACTGATTTCTCTATGATCATAGGAAACAAGCTTCCATGAAGTCAATCTGTTGTTATATGCATATGCTTTCATTTACATACCTGCCATGAATAATAATGAAAAATCATATACATAATTCCTAATGTCAGCGTATGAATTGTGTATGCAGTACCAGAGACATGATTAGTGATATGGCTACAGATCAAGATTGGATAAAGTCTATTTCCAACAATACTGCAAAATCAGAACAGCAACTTATAACCATTGATGATTCTTCCATCAAGTCAGAGAGCTTGGTACATTTTATTTCCTCTCAGTCATGAAATTGGCGTTTTAATTGTTGTTGATATTTCATATACAACCTTGCTTCCATAGAAATGTTGTTATATTTTACTGACTGTATGATTTTAAATTGAATTACCAATTAGAAAGTTTAATTGGCAGAATGAAACTATCTTTAAAGGAAGGAAGCAAGAAAACAAGCAATCTCTCTATTTATCTATTCAATTTACCCATCCCGCCATTTTAATTACAACAGAGAACTTGACTATTGTGGATAGATATATATAGGCAATCCAAGTCCCTAGCTTTAATATGAAATTGCATAGCACTATGGCAGATTTCAGTCTTAGATCAGGTTATCTTAAAATCTTACCGTGGTAATATTTCCTTTCCTCAGAGCTGGAAAAAATGGACAAGCTTTCACATTTATATCTTCTACAACAGCTGTCATTTTATACATTCCAGGTGCATTCTTTATGGAGATTTCGCACTGTGCTGTAGCTACCAATGCAGAAGCATCTTTTCGAGTTAAATCAGCCACAAACACTATATCAGGGTTTTTAACAGTAAGATTTATTTCCATTGTGGATGCTGACTGTACAGGAGCTAAAAATATAATGCATATATTTAGTAAGATTGGAAGTATATATTTTTACTGCCCAATGTATCTATTTCACTAATTCTTGCTGTTAATTTAAAATGTTGAAAATATTCACAATAAACAATTTGACTGACAGAATATGAAAAATATGAGGAAAACACATCAGATTCTGGCAAGACTTAAAATTGAAACAGAACTCAATTGAACATTGAGTTCAATTAATAATTGATATAAATTAATATAAATCAACTGGTCTAAGTTTATGTCAAGTAGTATCTTGCCTCCTACATCACATGGTTCTACTTTAATATTATTTGATAGAAGTGTCAAATCTGTTTTTCACAGAAAACAAAAACCCTACTAGATAACCTCCTATATAAAATTATTGACATAAGAATGCATTAGCCATTTTTTAAAAAAATTATCGAATCAGTAAAGATTTCATTTCCCATATTCTTAAGACTGCAAGTTTTAATGACTTCACCTACTTTAATCTAAATTTTAATTGTTTTATATGATTTTTATGAAGCTGACTTAAAAGTTTCCAGGCATTTTAAAATACAGCTAAGCAAAATAGTTATTAACAGTATGTAAAATGTTTTTCATCACCAAAAAAATCCCTTTTCCTGAGAATAAAACGATGAAGAAAATCTTTTTATCTTTAGATCTATGTTTGTTATGTGTTTGTGTACCCATCCATGTGAGAAACCTTGTTTTTAAAGAATCAATATTGTCCTAGCAGAAACAATTTTCATAGCTATTTCCATGAAAAAAAATTGTAGCCATTGGAAAACTTGCTGTCTAATAATGCAGGGGTTCCTAATCCCCAGTCTGTGGACTGGCATGGTCCATGGCATGCCAGAAACTGGGCAGTGCAAAAAAACGAAGCCTCATCTGCGGAATGTAGGCAGCATGTGAAACCATGCCGTCTCTGGTCCATGGAAAAACTTTTCTCCAAGGAACCAATCCCTGGTGCCCATAAGGACAGCTTTATAGTCTATAGTATGTTTTTTCATTCATTTTTATGACTGTAAAAAGACTTCAATACTCCAAAAATTTGAAATAAAAATGTTCACTGTAGATTTCTTGCCTCTATAATTACTGCTCTGGATTTAGAATATTTCTATTTCTATAATTTCAAGACATGTTGTACGCTGCAATTGTAAATAGCAGCCTGCATTTTCCTTTTTTCACATATTTTAATAAACAATGAATTTCAAATGATAACTTACTGACATTTCACAGACTTTAGAACACTCTCTTAATTATCTGTTAGGAATTCCAGACAGCCTCTTTAGAAAGAAGGATGACTTGCACAGCAAGGAATCACATAACCTCTTACAAATTATATTCAATTCAGCAAAAATTGAATATAGGAACACTTGAAATATAGCATATATCCAATTTGTGACATAAAATTATCGAGTAAGACGCTTATCACAGCATCATGCAAAGTTACAGCCTCATAATGAAGCCAAAGCTGTTGACCAGAACCTAAAATATATTGGTGCCAATTACTGACCTTGTTCCTTTGTAGCCAGAGTTTGCCTGAAGTTTTTATTTGCAGCAGTGCTTTCAGCATTAGCATTTAGAAATATTTCTGCAACAGCAAGCAGAAACTCTACACTAGCACAGAGATAGGTTTCCTCAACAATTGTGTCCACAACAGTGGTGCCATCTCTCCCCTGTTTATAGCTTATATTCACCATGACTTTCTTTTCAGATCCATGTTTCATTTCTACCATTCTGAAAGACAAGGTAACAGAATAATAACTTATTCTGTTTTAATACATAATATCAAAAATAAAAGATGGTATGTGCATAATCTTAAATATAGCTCTCAAATCACATAAAATCATGAAATCTGGAAGTTTATCCATCTTAATTTTTGCTCTCAGTTTGTCATTCCATAATTATTTAAATAGCCTTTGAGAAACAAATATGCTTTATGCCATCTTTTAAAGCTTTATATACATCGAAGTTTCTTTTCAGAGTTCTAATCCTCTCACCTTCAAACTGTTATGAAAAAAAGTATACATATATATATGGTATTCAGCTTTGTTCGGGTATTTTCCCATGTCATCATAGTTGTGGCTTTTAAAGTTGTAGCAACGTTTCGGCAGAATCTCATCTGCCATCATCAGGCTTCTATATTGTGTTTATCTGTGAGTCAGACTTTTACAGTTGTTTCAGTTTTAAATTTGGGGCTAGCCTACTGCTGTGTCAGAATGGTTTTTTCTTCATCCTGATTGGTTGGGAGTCTTGGTCTGTGTTTGTTGGTCTTGGAGTTTGCTGTGTTCTGCTTGATTGGTGTTTCTAATATCCTCTGTCTGTTTTGTGGCTTTTTTTGTGTCTTGATTGGCTGGCAACATTGTGTTCCTGTATTGGAGGATTTTAGTGCAGCTTGGCTCTGAGTAAATGGACGGCTATCATTTGTTAGGAAGCTAGGTTTCATCTAGGTGCCTAGTTGGGTGTGTTTGAGCTGGAGGTATCAGGGGGAGTCTGTTTATGCCCAGGTGTTTGCCTGACTCGTGATGTGGAGATTTTTTTGTTTGTGAGTGCAGGCTTCCAAATGATTGACAGTCTGGTGGAGTCATCTCTTCTATTCATGCTTTCAGGTCTTTTTTCAATCTCCATGGATTCTCTGATAATTCTGTGGCTGGGGTTTTCTATAGTGACTAGGGTTTTGGTGCCATTGAAGTTGATGCTATGACCTGTGGCTTTCATGTGTTGGACTCGTGAGGAAGTGTGTTCCAGCTTTTTTCCTGAATTTTTGTATTCATCCAGGCGGGTACTTATTCTTCTATTGGTCTGTCCAATGTATGTGGCAGGCCATGATGCACAGGGGGCTTTGTATATGCCTTGGTTTTCCAGGTCAATTTTATCTTTGGGGTTCCTCAGGATGGCTGTTAATTTTCTGTCTGTTTTGAAGGCAGTCTTGATGTGATGCCTGTGTAGTATCTTACTGATTTTGTCTGTAGTACCTCTTATGTAGGGCAGGACAGCTGTTCCATAGGTCTGTTCATCTTCTGTGTCTCTATCATTTTTTAGTGTGTTTTTGTGGATCAAGCCGGTGATTTTGCTTTTGTGGAAGCCGTTGGCTGTCAGTACTTTAGTCAGGGTGCATAGTTCAGTCTTTATGTGTGTCTTGTCTGCCAGAGATTTGGTTCTGGCAATAAACATTTTGGCCATGGAGTTTATCTGTGCTGGGTGGTGGTGGGATTGGGCATTGAGGTAGCAGATGGTGTGTGTTTTCTTCTGGTATACGGTGAGTCCTAGTGTGCCATCTGTTCTTTTGTAGATTAGTACATCTAGGAATGGTAGTTGTTTGTTTCCGTTCCCATGGTAAACTTGATTTTGGGGTGTGTGCTATTTAGGTGTGTTAGGAAATTATTTAGATTTTCTTTTCCACGGGGCCAAATCACAAATGTGTCATTGATGTATCTTAACCATAGTTTGGGTTTGTGGGTGGCATTAGCCAGGGCTCTGGATTCGAATTCTTCCATGAACAGGTTTGCAATGACGGGTGACAGTGGTGATCCCAGAGGGGCTCCTTCAGTTTGCTTGTATCTTTGTCCTTTGAATATGAAATATGTGTTGGTTAAGCAGTGTTCTGTTAGTTCCATGAGGTATTTAGCTGGTTGGTATTTATTTTTGATGATTTCAAGAGTTTCTTTTATCAGGACTTGAGTGAATAGTGAAATCATGTCGAAACTTACAAGCAGATCTTCTTTTTCCATGTGTAGATCTTTGATCATTTCCAAGAAGTTTGGTTCGGGAAAATACCCGAAGGAACCTGAACAGCATATATATAAGCCTGATGATGGCAGATGAGATTCTGCTGAAACGTTGCTACAACTTTAAAAGCACTACAATGACATGGGATAATACCCGAAGGAAGCTGAACAGCAGACATGTAAGTACCTGCGAAAACTTAAAAAAACATATGTAATATATATATATTTAAAATTTTAAACCAAAGGCTGTGAGACCCACATCCATACAGAAGCCTGATGATGGCAGATGAGTTTCTGCTGAAACGTTGCTACAACTTTAACAGCACTACAATGACGTGGGATAATACCCGAAGGAAGCTGAACAGCACACATGTAAGTACCCGCAAAAGCTTAAAAAAACAAATATATATGTGTATGTATGTATGTATGTATGTATGTATGTATGTATATAAAATACTATGGATCTTTGGTTATTTGGGTTTTCTCCCACGTAAAATTGGAAGTCTCTAGGCAACGTTTCGATGAAGTCTCATTCATCATCTTCAGGCTTGTTTCTTCAGCTCTGTGCTTCTCAGAGTAATGTGAGCTTGCAGCTGCTTCTTCCTTTTAATTGGTCGTGGGGGTGTGACTTGATTGGGTGGGGGCTTGACTGTGTTCTGATTGGGTGGGGGTGTGTTCTCATTGTTTGGGGATTTGGCTGTGTTCTGATTGTTCGGTGGGTTGGCTATGTTCTGATTGGCTGGGAGTGTGTTCTGTTTAGATGGGGGCTTGGTTGTGCTCAGGTTAGTCTTAGTTGCTGGGGGATTTGAGCTGGTGAGCTGTGATCCTGTTGTTTGGCTTTGTGTTTGTGGTTGTGCCACATCTTCATGGTGGGTGTCAGTTCACTTCTTGTATGGGTCAGAGGGGTTTGAAGCAGGTAGTGGTGCAGCTGCGGTACGGCTTCTGGTTCGTGGTCGTGTCTCATCTTCTGTGTGGGTGTGAGTCTTTTTTTAACGTGGAAATGTGGTCGTAGCATCTTGTGTGGCACTCATGGGTGTGGGTCTGGTGTCATCCTTCATGTTAGGTACTCGTTTATTAATGAGGGCAGGTTTCCAAATGGTTGGTAGGCGGGAGGTATCATCTCGTTTATTCATGCTGTGTGGGCGTTTTTCTATCTCTATGGCTTCTCTGATTATTCTGTTGTTGAAGTATTTGGTTTTGGCGATATTTCTGGTATTTTTAAAGTCAATTTCATGTCCTGTGGCTTTGAGGTGTTGGACCAGGGAAGAAGTCAGTTCTTCTTTTTTGACTGAGTTCTTGTGTTCTTCAATGCGTGCACTAATTCTTCTATTAGTTTGTCCTATGTATGTGGTGGGGCAGGCAGTGGAAGGGATTTCGTATACCCCTTGGTTTTCTAACTCGATTTTGTCTTTAGGGTTTCTTAGGATGGTGGATATTTTTCTGTTTGTGCAGAATGCTGTTTTAATGTTGTGTTTTTGGAGGATCTTGCTGATTTTGTCTGTAGTGCCTTTTATATATGGGAGGAGGGTTTTGCCATTCTCTTGTTCTCTGTCTTGGCTTTTGGTTGGGGTTTCTTTTTGGATTAGGTGGGTAATCTTTTTTTGGGAATCCATTGGCTGTAAGTACATTAGTGAGAGTGTGTAGTTTGGTTTTTAAGTGTTGTTCGTCGGCTAAGCATTTTGTTCTGGAGATGAGTGTCTTGACTACGGAATTGATCTGTGCTGGGTGGTGGTGTGAGAGTGCATATAGATAGCGGTTTGTATGTGTTTTCTTCTGGTAGATGGTGTGTCCTAGGGAGCCATTGGATTTTTTTGTATACATACCCACGAAAACCTCAAGAAAACATATAATACTATATATATATATATTGTATATATATATAATACTATATATATATATATAGTATTCAGCTTTGTTCGGGTATTTTCCCATGTCATCATGGTTGTGCTTTTAAAGTTGCAGCAACATTTCGGCAGAATCTCATCTGCCATCATCAGGCTTCTGTATTGTGTTCATATGTGAGTCAGACTTTCACAGCTATTTGTTTTAAATTTGGTGTTAGCCTACTGCTGTGCCAGAATGGTTTTTTCTTCATCCTAATTGGTTGGGAGTCTTGGTCTGTGTTTATTGGTCTTGGAATTTGCTGCCGATTTTTTTGTTTGTGAGTGCAGGCTTCCAAGTAATTGACAGTCTGGTGGAATCATCTCTTCTATTCATGCTTTCAGGTCTTTTTTCAATCTCTATTGACTTCTCTGATAATTCTGTGTTTTCAGACTGTGTTCGTCAGAGGAACGCTATACAGAAGCCTGATGATGGCAGATGAGGTTCTGCTGAAATGTTGCTATAACTTTAAAAACACAACTATAATGACATGGGAAAATACCTGAACAAAGCTGAATACCATACATGTAAGTTCCTGCGAAAATTTAAGAAAACAAATATATATATTTATTTGTAGGTCTAGGTATGTTCGGGTGTTTTCCCATGTAAGATTAAGAGTATCTTGGCAATGTTTTGGCAAGATCCCACTCACCATCCTCAGGCTGGTGCTTTCAGCTTCGTGCACTGCAAGCAGTGTCATCGGAGCTGCATTCATCTATAAATACTGGTGGTGGAGGCTGGTGTGCTGGGCTGGTTGGCTGTGCTTCTGCCTCTTGATTGGTTGATGGAGTTGATGTTGGTATAATGGGCTGTGTGATGGCCTTGTGAGTTTTGTTGTGGAGATATCCTGGATCTTGTGCTGCAATCTCCTGGGGCGTTTGTTTTGTAGTGATCTTTTTTCCATTAGCCTCTTGTGTTTTAACGGCTTGGGTTATGGGTTTTGATGAGCTTACGAGTTCTTTTGTTGTGGTATCCTGGGTCCTGCGTTGTAATCTCCTGGATTGTTTGTGTTTTGATCTCTTTTCCATTATTGTCCTGTGTAGTGACGGCTTGGGCAATGGGTTGTGTGATGACCTTGTGAGATTTATTGCTGTGATATCCTTGGTCTTGAGTGTGATATCCTGGGTCATTTGCTGTGTTGCAACTTCTTGAGTTCTTGTGGTGTAATTTCCTGAGTTTTCTGATGTGATGTCCTGAGCAGGTGGCTGTGATGTAGCATTCTGGGTTTTAGTCTGGCTTTGAGTTTGGGATCTGGGTCTGTGTTCTTGGAGTGTGTCAGCTTGTTTGGTTTTGGGGTCAGGTGTGTGACAGTTGGCGAAGCAGCCGTGATCTGTTTTCTGGATGGTGGTTGTCCTTCGTTTATAGGATGGGCCTGGATCTGATGAGGGAGATTGGCGATGGTGTCCCGTGTTGTTTTGGGCCTGGTGTTGGTTTTCGTGGCTGGGACTCATTTGTTGGTGAGGGCTAGCTTCCAGATGTCTGGTAGGCGGGAGGTATCATCCCGTCTATTCATGTTATGGGGGTGTTACTCTATCTCGATGGCTTCCCTGATTATTCTCTTGCTGGAGTGTTCAGTGTTGGATATTAATTTGGTTCCTTCAAAATTAATTTCATGTCCTGTGGCTTTAAGGTGCTGGAAGAAGGAGGAAGTATTTTCTTCTCTTCTGACTGCTTTTTTGTGTTCTGTGATGCGTGCATTTATTCTCCTGTTGGTTTGTCCAATGTATGTGTCTGGGTAATTGTTGCACGGTATTTCATAAACTCCTTGGTTTTCTAGCTGGATCATAAACTCCTTGGTTTTCTAGCTGGATCTTGTCTTTGGGGTTTCTTAGGATGTTGGCTATTTTTTGGTCAGTGCCGAAGGCTGTCCTAATATTGTGTTTGTGGAGAATTTTGCTGATTTTGTCTGTGGTGCCTTTGATGTAAGGGAGGAGTGCGATACCATTGTCTTGTTCTGTGTCTTGATTTTTTGGGGATATCTCTTTTCGGATTAGATTGGTGATAGTGTTTTTTTGGAATACATTGGAAATTAATACATTAGTGAGTGTGTGTAGTTCTGTTCTCAGGTGGTCTTTGTCAGCTAGGCTTGGTTCTGGAGATTGTTGAGGTGTTATTGTGAGTATTCATCCCCATTATTCAATCTAAAGTGCCACTCAGCATAAGTAGTAAGAAATAATTTTTGCCAGTTCATCTATCATAATAGACCCACAATACTGCTCTAAATTGGAAGATCTTCTCAAACAATATTTAAAGTAACATAGTCAGGTTAGATAGAATGAAAAAATCAGCAAGTATCAGTTCCACTTCCTTCATCAGGGAACTCCACTGGATTTCATCACTTTCCATGAATGCATGTACTCATATTCCAAGAATCTACATTTTTGATCCAATATCATTAAGCTAGTTAGAACTTCAAATGCAATTATATTAATGTATAATTTTATGCTGTTTCACATAACTTTGTATTTGGTCTTACTAATTAAATTCAAATGTTTAGCCTTTTGAAAAGTGAGGAAGAAATGGGACCAAAAAAAAGCTCTCAACAAGCTGTCCCAAGTATTAGCAGCAGTGAAAACTACATATCTCTTTTATATACAGTAAAAATCATTTGCATGCATTACTATCAACACAAATATTCAATATAATTTAACAATTTTAAGTTTTATTCTTTTGGGGAAAAATGAGCACCTTGGTGTAGCCTTCTGTACGGTTTCTCGTTTATCATCTAAGGTGCAATCTGTTAACTTAACTGAAGCATTCAGTGACCCATCTGATAACATCTTGACAGCAGCAGCTATTAACAATAATTTAAATTCTGCAAGTTTCAGACTATTATCTCGTTCATCCTTAACTTGAGTCTGTTTTGAAAAGAAAACAAATAATTTAATACAGTACATTGCCTAATACAGTAAGCAAACAATCCACACAAGAAATGTACAAATGTCCTTTCTTCCTTCCTTCCTTCCTTTCTAGCGAGTACCTGGATTGGTCACTGTACTTTTCTTCGAAGGTTCTCTGGAAGTGGTTTGCCACTGCCTCCTTCCTAGGACTGAGAGGGGGACTGACCCAAACTCACCCAGGCATGTCTACAACTTACAGTTTCCAAATTTCCAACTAGGTATCTTAACCACTGCACCAAACTGGCTTTTCAATTTCTTACTAAAGGTGGACTGGGTCAGGAAGGATGTGTGGGATTGTCCAAGTGGTGCCATGCAAGGAAGTGACACAGATCATGAAGAGCATATGGTATATGTACAAGAGGTAGAATGTAGGTCCAAGAAAAAAAGCAGGAAGGATGGCATGGGTCAGGGAAAGTGCAGTAGAGGACAGCACAGGTCAGGGAGCACAAGGAAGAGTGACATGGGCCAAGAAGGATACAGAGGAATTCCTTCCTCTGTTTCTTTCTCCTTTCTTTTCCAACAGGTACCCAAGTGGCTGCTGCTAGATGGGGAAGGGTATGAGGACTGGTAACCTCTCATGGACTATTGAAAAGGCAGATCACATGACCGCAGCAGCACCACAGCAGCAGCTAGTAGCTCTAAAACAGCCAAACTTCCCAAATTCCATTCCCGGATATTGAGTGCATTCTGTAAGTTAGTCCATTTGAGATACATTGATTCAAAATTTGTTGCTTTTATGATGCACCGTTTCATTCTGTTAAGGATCGTGAAGAGAGATTATTAGTATACAGATGGCATCTTAAGGATAACAAAGAGGGGAAACTGTACATTATTCAAGATTTTAGTATGTGCTTATGTATTTCTGTGTACTGTGTATTTCCATCTATTCTTCTTTTGTAATGGAGTGTTGTCTTAAATTCAGGTTGTCTTTCTGTCAGCTAAATAAGAGACTGCCTAAAATAGATCTGAACAAACATACAGTCTGTTGTCCTGCATAGGTAATACTGATGTGAATTAGATAACAAGCACATAAAAAATATGGATTATGTCCAAATAATTTCATTTTTTTCAATGAAACAGAACAGTTTTTCTCACATAAGTTCATCCTTTTACTGTAAAAAAGGTACTCATACATAAGACCAAAAGAAGAATATCCAGCAATTATTACTATCGGGGTTTTTTTTATTTCCTTACTTGCTTTGAATGGATAAATGCTTGCTCTATTGGCTAAGTATCCACAAAATAAGATTATGCAATTATAGTAAGCCAGTTGAAAAATTACAATGATTTAATTTCAAAGAATATATTTTCCTTACCTGCTTGGACTGTGGGCTGTACAAAACTAGAGTCAGGGAATCAAACTGGAAGTCTAGTTTTAATGTTGTTTTTACTTTAACTGAGGAGTGCATTTCCACCACAGCTGATGTCACCACTGTTGTTCCAGCTTTAAACATTAGAGACATACATGTTAAGCATATATTGTATTAAGTACTATTACCATGAAAAGCTTTCATAAGAAAAATAGCTTGCAGTATCTAAAGTTATAAAACTGTGCATCTTAAAATATTTAAATATTCCGGGATAGTCTGGTTGCATGCAAGGAAAATGGGAAGAAGTTTGGTAACTGCATTATCCTTTCACCACTCACCACATATAAAGAATGACCATTTATATAGCTGAACTTCTACTATCTATGCAGGCTTCCCAGACGATTGAGGCCAATTGAAAAATCAGGGTCTGTAATCACCTGGAAACACTCCACAGATAGAAAAGATCCCTACAACAGATAGTTTATATTTATATGTAGAAGGCATAACAAGATGTTTAGTGCTAACAGTGATTTCTGCTCACAGTAAATATGAGCAGAGTATTTTGAGTAAACCCTGAAGAGATTTTTAATCAGGTCTCACTAAATAAATCTACTTCTAAACATATATACATGCTCTAATTATACTATACATCTCTCATACAAATCACTTCAACCAATGTGAAATATTATTTAATTAATTGATTGAAGAGCAAAAACAATTATATTTTTACTAGCAAAAAAGAAAGAATTAGCTTAACTGAAAATAAAATACCTCCAGAATGCTGGGAGATACTTGCAGCTCCACTATGAATGCTTAACACATCTTTTTTTTCTTGTGTAGATGGAGGTTCAAAACTATCTCCTAAATTTTCATTCAAAGTCCTCAACATTGTAGTTATATCTGCTTCACTGAGAATCAGCTTTAGGGAAAAAAGCAAGTAATACAAAGCATTATTTTTGCTTGAGGATGTTTGAAATTATTACTACTTCGAAAAATCCTAATTTGTTTTTTAAATGTATTTACCCTTTCAATGTCAATCATTAATTTACAGAAATACTTCAAATATGACTTTGCTGTAAAAGTTGTCCTATGAATGTTTCTGTGCAGTAAAAAAAAAAGATTTCTCCTTTCCTTTTGCCAAAGTCATTTCTTTGATTAGCACAGTATCTTTGCTAATATAAACAACTATTTTGTTAACAATTGCCACTTATTGTACTTTCTGCATTTCATTTTTCTGTCCTCACTGTTTACTCTTTAATATTTAAAGTGTTTCTCTTTAGAATCTATATGGAATGTGTCTATAGGTGCACATATATACTATCACAGATCAGGAGAGTTCTAAATCCAGCTCATAATTGGATTGGACTTTAGAATAATGCCTTATGCCATGGTTCGTGTGTGCCTTTTATTTACTGGTTTATTTACCACTTTTATATGCCAAACACTCTCAAATGGCTGAGAGGCAGCTTACAGATACACACGTTATAAACATTTCAACTTATAAAACATTTAAACTGAGTTCATTTTTGTTGTTTCTACTTTTTGCTTTGCTTTTTATCTTTTGTACGATGTTTGAGTTTATAAAATATGTGTAATATTTTATATATTATTTGGTTTTATAACCACAATCCAGGGATTAGTTTTAAGATGGGAAGTCATATAAGTCTTATAAATAAACAAATAAATACAGGCCTCGGCAAAAATAGATTTTAAGACTCAGACTAAATCCTAAAAAAAAAAGTCTGCTCAAACTCAACCTGGATACAACACACAATCTTGTCTCTAAGATGCTTTTTCAAAGATGCTTCTTGGTTGAGAAACAAAACGTCTTCAAGGAAAAACAAAACAAAGTCCAGTTGCCTTTTGAAAAAGCATCTTTGAGACAACCATGATGTGGATGACTGAGAATCTCCATGAACAGCACAAAACCTTATTTCCTAATTTTTTTCTTGCCTTTATATATTGTTAAGTTGCAAAATATAGCTATGAACAAAGTATGACATTACACAGATAAAACATTTGTATTCTATTTGACATTAATCATGCTAAAAGCTACTGGTATGTTTTTAAAATATACTTTAGGAATATCTGTGTTCAAATTGTGCATGGGATCGATTTCTGAAAACATCTAAATAAAGAACTTACATTAATTGGCTTGAGACGCCCAAATATATTAATGTCAGGAATTTCATGATACCAAAGAGCAGCTAAATTGCGTTCAACTTTAACTTCAAGATTTAATGGCTGTAGTAGTTGTAATTCATTTTGTAATAATCCATTCATAATATTTGATCTAAAAATAAAAATGGAAAATATCCAAAATGATGCATAAAACAAAATTAGGAACAGGAAATCTATTTAAATTAACTATGATTTCCTGTAGAATGAATACATTCTGAAAGATGCAATCCTATTAGAATGCAAAGTATTATTACAAATTTTACCAAACCATACATTCCTTCAAAATATACAGAATTGGTTTTGTACATGTTAGAAGTCACAAGGATTTTATATATCTTTTATTTGAAAAGATGTTTGATTCCCTCTCTGGAAGAACAGATAAATAAATTCTGAGACTTTACCTTGATATCTAGAATAACTTTGTATTGAACAAGCAAATCTTACAAAGAATTTAAGCTTATTTGGAAATAATCTTTATACTAGAATCTAATATCAGGATTATGCCAACATTAAAATTTGGTTTTGAGAGTTCATATATCAACTAGTGCTATAACCTATAGCAATGGTGGAATGCATCATTTACAATTTATAATTAACTTTTAATGATTAGAACAGTATTAACTATTTTTAGCCTAAAACTCAGGAGAGAGATTTATTAAAAAATAGAAAATGTCCATCATGGAGCAAGTTTTTAGTATTGACATTTATTAGCTTTAAATGTTTTTCTCTGTCCATATTTTATACTTGTTTTTTAACTACTTATATTTTCAAAAATATATACTGAAGATCAGCAGTTGTAAAAAGAACAAAAATGTGTCATTTTGGCATTAAGTAAAAAAAAAAATACTTCTGGGAATTACAGGAAGCAGCTAGAAAGAGGCCCAGGCTCTCCACTTGGTTTTAAGGTTCTTTTGGTTTTGCATTCTTTTTCAACAACTGAAGTATCTTGGGTCTTTTTGTCATAAAGAAAGGAAAATTACATAAAGAGAAGTCTGGACTAGAACAAGAGACTCTTTTTCCTCTTCCCCAAATTCTCCCAATTATTTGCCCTTCAAATCTACTGCAAATTGCTTAACATTTTTTCTTTTTTTTTATGCCCCTTGTACCTTGTAGCTAGGTAAGGATATAGCAGAAAATGATAAGAAATTTGGAACTTTCTGGATGGTGAAAGTTTAGTATCCAAATTACTATTGCCTTATAATTATAACTAATGAATTAATTTAATTCTTTAGCATACTTTGGAAAAACTCAATTTAGATTGCAAAAATGATTTTGAATCAATTGCTGTATAATAAAGAGTCATTATATTCTTCTTGCTTTACTTCAGTACTTGGAACTCATTGAGAAATATGAATTTTTCAGACATAAGGGTTCCTAAAGCAAAAATATTACTCTACTGTTAGCAGAAATCTATACTGACTTACAGTATAAATTTCTGTTTGATTTGTCAGTGTTTAAATTGAGGAGGTAAGTTGTCAAGGAAAAGGACTTTCAAACAAAGTACTCAAGGTTTTTGGAGCTATTTTAATTAATTTTAATTATAAAATAATTTTGAAAAGGAGAAGAAAAAAAGAACGACTAGGAAAGTCTGGATTTGATAGAAGTATGGAATTAGTTTTTTTCAAAATCACTTTTTGGTGATTATATAGTATAAAACTGAGGTTGTTAACTTAGCACACCACATCGTACTCTTCAAATTAAATTGGTTATTTTGAAATTACATTTAGAAAAATTATGAAATCATTTTAACTTACCTGTATAATTTTAGTTCACTCAACTTCACACAAATACTGTCAAGAACTGGTGGGACACTGTAACGAAGCTTTGTTTTCACAAGCATAAACTCATTTTTTATTGTGATCATACCAAAATCAGCAACTAAAACATCAGTAGATACTGCTGACTGTGGTATTATGACAACAGGTGCTTTAATGTTAATGTCCAGTGCCATTTGGGAACTCTGCTTAGATAATTCCTTTACACCTGTGGCTGCTTTTTCAGCAGCTTGAACAGTGGCTTCAGTAATTGCTTCCTTTGCCATCTGAAAATGGTTTACAAAAGCCTAGAATTTAAATTAAAAAAGTTCAACAATAAATAAGTATAATGGGCATATTTAATCTGCTAGTGTTAACCCATATGCATTCCAAATTATCATATCAGTTATCATCTTCATCTCACATTTAAGTAACTTCAGGAACAACTTTACGTTAAGGAAAACATAGATTTGAAGGAATTAGAAATATACAGTCCCATCAGTCCAAACATTTTTGGACCATATTTTGCAAGTACCAGTTCCTCAATGGTTCCCACAGAAAGTATCTTAAGCACAGAAACCTGTAATTATGCTGTTCTCTAAAATGAGATGTTAAATGGAAAAATGAATAAAACTTGTTTTTTTAAAAAAGAAAGTATCTTAAGCATGAGCAGAAGTCCAGGAGATGCTGCAAGCTGCAAACCAGTTTTATCTGGTGAAGTATCACCTTTGATTGGATAGTACCATCAAATGTGATTCCTCACCAGAACCAGGAGGACCAAAAATCCTAAGCCACTCCATCTTACTTTGGCTGAGTCAGAGCTGGTTCTGCCCTATACAGATCCTCACAGCTTCCAAGCAATGGGTCAACAGCTGAATAGTGTCATGTGCCAGGCCAAAGCTGGAGATACATAGCTGATTATCTGATGATACTGCACCCTATGCTGCTGGAAGATCTTCTCCAGTTGTCTCATGTAGATTTAAAGAGGAAAATGAGGCCCAAGCCCTGAAACACATCACAATGTAGAGGACTTCTCCTCCCCACAACCCTAACTTGAACCAATCACAGAAAGAAGAGGAGAATCACTGCAATATAATACCATCCATTCCCAACAGCCAAAACCAATCTTGATTATACCATGGTTAATGATATCAAGTACATATGAGAGATACAGGAGTGCTTGAATAGATGCTCCATCCACATCCTGAGTTCTCAGAAGTCATTCATAAGCACAAGTAATATTGTCTCAGTGCATAATCCAGTCTTGACCCTGACTGAAAAAGGTCAAGATAAACTGCTGTACCCAGAGGCCACTGAAGCTGAATGTCTACCACTCTCTCAACAACCTTTCATCAAGAGATCCAGTCTTGTACCAGGCAAGAAACCAGGCAAGAAACCAGGAGGCACCAATTTCTTATCCTGCTCTAGGCATGAAAGCTGGCTGGGTGATTTTGAGCTAATCACTGTGTCTCAGCACAAACTACCTCGTAGGGTTGTAATTTTGAGGGATATAGGAGGAGGGAGGAGTATTAAGTATGTTTGCTGCCTTGAGTTATTTATGTAAAAAAAATAATAGTGGGTTAAAAAAGATCTTAAAAAAGGATGGAAACTGGATGAAAGATGTCCAGCAAACAATGGCCTCTTGAGAAGGGGGCATACTACTGCCTTTTTCAAAACAAATGGCACCATACCATCCTGTAATGAGACATTACTCACTATATAACCTCCTAGGAGACCTTAATAGACATGATTTCTTGGGCAGTAACTTTATTTAGAGGATGATTACACTTCTTCCACAACTAACTATTCTGCATTATATTGAGTATTCTATTTCGAAGTTGCACATATCAAATAGGGAAATATTGTCTCTCGCTACACAGATCTTAATCTCTGATGTGTACCAGAACCTCAAGTGTAGAACTTAATAATATTAAAGTAATATATATATATATGATGCATGTATTGCTTAAATTCCATAATACAAATTATATTTTATATTTTAAACTGCTCTCAGGGATAATGCTTGGCTGAAAAGTTGTATTCACAATTTTACAGTTAACAATATACAGTTTAAGTAATCTCTTCTATCAATACAGAGTTCAACTGAACAATAAATAGGGACTTCTAAAACAAGTTCAATAGCTTTTTATAAAGTAGAACAAAATGAGTTTACTTTAAAATAATACAAGCTGTGTGTTAGTTTACAAATATCAGAAAAAATGTTTTGACTTACCAAAATTGCAGAAACAAATTTGTTGACAAAAATAATTTGAATACATCCAACAGTTAAATAAATGTTGCTGTCAACAGCATTCATATTTGTAAAGGAAGCACCATCCGTGGCACGTGTGTATGTAATCATTTTAAAACTAAAGACTTCTTTTCCAGTTATATACAGAGCCTTGAAATAAAAACAATTTTCAGGATAAATAATATAAATTTTAAAGAATTATGTGTTTATCAAAAATGCCATGAGAAAATCCCATGGTATCACTTCTATTCATGTAATCCTTCATGTTCATGAAATGGGCTTTGATCTACTGAATTAATGGAAAGTTTTAGGAAGAAAGTTTTAGGAATATCATCTTCAACCTAAACAGCACATATTAAAAGCAGGAAAGGGGAGGATTTTTTAAAAAAATATCTGTGTTATGAGGTAATGTACAATATAGGGACCAATCTAGTATGTGCACTGTAGCAGTAACTAGATATAGAATGCAAACAATAAAGTTAAACTGAGAGGAGTAATTTGTCTGTAGTCTTTGTTATAAAGTACATTCAATTCGACTTTCTTCTCTGAAAAATTAAATAATTTAAAGCATCTTCTACTAAACCAGGGGCAGATCAGTATTTCAAACTCAAAATGTATTGTTTTCTATAGAAGGCTTAAAGCTTAAAACAAAACTGATCTTTGAGTTAGTAAATATCAACACATTAAAAGTACATCTGTACCTTTTTATATAGTGCTGTCACATCACAATCCACAATAATTATATTCTTCAATTTAGCAGATATTTCAGTTGTTTCTTTCTTCATTACCACTTGGCTATCAAGACCTACATATAAAAAAATAATAAATGTAAATAAAGCCTCATTTTCAAAGACTTTTTTATATAGTCTTGTTTATTTTTACCTTCTATGCTAATTTCTGAGATCCAACGTTTCTGTTCTCTTATAAAAATACGCAAACAATTCATGTCTACCAAAAGATGGAGATCACAAACATCCTCATGTTTTGATTTTTTCGAACCTATGGGAAATTAAAAATTACAAATAAATGGAAAGTTGAATTTCCTGAGATTAATATTTAGCATTAACACCCAATTCAAAAGAGGAAATCAACAAAAAAAAATATCAGAATGGGGCTGTTGACTCTTCTCATCTGACTATAATTTAAAAAAAACACTAATGCAACTAGGAACTATAAAGAATTATAGCTTATATGTCAGAAGGCATTTGGTCCATCTGTTCTCACTATAGATGGAGATTTTATTTCAGATAAATACTATAACAAAGCTTTCAACAGATTTTTTTTAAATGCTTGAAAGGGATAACTTTTCTTCAATAATAAATGTTTTAGCATCAGTTATGGAAAGAATCTTTTTTTTCAATATAATTCTCTCCTTATCTCATTTCATCAACAAAATCCAAAACTGTTTTCAAATGGACACTTGGAACATAAAAATACCTATTAGTCAGCATTTTAAAAATTATGTTGATTTACAAATGGAAACTACTAATCCTGAAATAACCTCTTTAATATTCTTTTAAACAACTCAGAATGTGAAATAAGGCTGAAATACAAGAAGAAATACAAAGTTTGATATGGAAAAAGCCTTACTAAATTTCCTAAGAACTTCTTTTTTTTCTTCTTTTTCCTGGACAATTTCTACTGTATTAGCCTCTTGAGTTGGAAGGAGATTATTTAGAAAATTCATTGTACTCAGAAGTGCTTCTGTATGTAAATGAATATCTATAGAAGAAAAAGTCACCTAAAGAACAAATGCATTTTATTAATATGTTTTAAAAGCACCTTCTGAGATATAGCAACCATATAAATAGAAACAATAACTATTACCTTTATCAACTGCAAAACGTTCTGGTAAGTACTCTTCAGTTCTGGAGCATTAATATCTGCCTACAGTCAAAAACATGACATTTTAAACTTGAAAATATTACAGAACATAGCTGCACCAGAACTCTATAGATAGTAGATTTATAATAAATTCTCAGTATTTGCTTTGGTAATTACCACACTTTTGGAACAACCTTCTCTAACTATTGACATTGCTATTTATCTATTACCCAATGATAAACCTGTCCTTCACAATATGCTTAATACAGTAGAACCTCTGGTCAAAAATGCTTCTGACCATGACCAAATAGGGTTCCAACCAAAAAATTCAAAAAAAATTTTCAGAGCCAATTTCCCTTCTGCTCCATTTTTTTTGTAAACACCAAATTTCCAAAATTAGGTTTGGGTTTTGACCAAATCAGCTTGCGACCAAAGTTATGGAATGAATTATGGTCATGACCAGAGGTTTTACTGTACTAGTTTGAATTCCTTCTATTCATTTTCCAATATATTTATTACTGAACAATTAAATAATTTAAATTTTTGTCCACACAAATATTTGTATGAAAAATTTTAAGGGGAAAAATTGAATCCTTTCTCTTACTTTGATATATTCAATTGATAGAAGATCTTCCACTGAATTATCCAAAGTTGAAATAATATAAACAGGCTTCTCTTTATTATCTAATTAAAGAAACATTAACAAATTAAAATCATAGTGTGAAACAAATGAATTGGAATCAAATACAGAAAGCCCATGAGTTACAACGACCTTGGAAAAAGTCACTTCTGATCTCTTTTGCAATAGTGCGATCACAATCAGGTGCTTGGCAAATAGCTCCTATTTACGATGGTTGCAGTGTCTTGCAATCACATGTTTGCGATATGCAACCTTCCCAGCTGGCTTCTGACAAGCAAAGTCAATTTGGGAAGCTAGATATGCTTAATAACCAATAACCATCGAAAAAATGGTCATAAAATCAAGAT
Source organism: Laticauda colubrina (assembly GCA_015471245.1). NCBI lineage: Eukaryota > Metazoa > Chordata > Lepidosauria > Squamata > Elapidae > Laticauda > Laticauda colubrina. Next base: position 53,316,745 of record BLBF01000004.1, on the reverse strand, counting down.
TGGTCACAATGATTCATTCTAAGATGCTAGAAATTTTGATAGTTAATAATTTAAGATTAATTAATGAGTTAATTATAATAAAAGCAAAATTAACTATGTTGAACAAAGAAATTCATGAATAACATCTATAAAGCATTACTTAGGGTTCTTACCTTATGATCAAAATTGAGATCTGAATATCACTAAGCAATAATATTGTTATGAGTTATGCCTGATTTTATGACCTTTTTGTCACATTCATTAAGTGAACCATTAAAATTACTAAGCAAGTCTGGCTTTCCCTATTGCTGAAAGTTGCGCCTTGGGAAAGTAACAAATGACCACGGGACCCAGGACAGCTACAACTATCATAAATAGACATCAGTTGCCAAGGGCCCAATTTTTGTCACACAACTATGGGGATTACTGCAATGGTTGTAAGTGCAAGGATCAGTTGTAAGTTAATTTTTTCAGCGATATCATAACTTTGAATGGTTGTTTAAAAGTGGTCATTAACTCAAAGACTACCTATATTATAGTTTCATGAAAGGAACCTAAAGAGAGTAATATCAACTGAAAATTTATTATGCAATTATTACTATTACTACTATTTATTTATTAAATTTATGTTACCCATCTCACTATCACAGTTACAGTGGCTTATAGCATAATAGTTAACGCAAAGCAATTAAACATTTAAAAAGATTAAATATCTTAAGGTAATAATATTGAAGTTATTATTATTCTTTTTGTATGCTTGATTTTGCCTTTGACCATAAAATTCAATAAAGTATTGTTAAAATAAACAGTGTACGTATTGTTTATATCTGTAAGCAGACAAAAGCTACTTTAATTTAATCTTATATAGGCAGTTCAGTGAACATTCAAAGTTATAATGGAATTTAATGGGACACTTAAATAAGAATAGACTGTTGCGGGAAGTTTTCACTAAATTTTTCTCTCGTTCAACTAAAATAAAAGTAGAGCAAAACTTTAAAAAAATACTGGTAGTAACTTCAATTTGCTCATTTAAAATCATATATATAATACTTACCTATATATTCTGGACACATTAAGCAAATTTCTCTAAGAAAAGCAGTAGCAGTCATGTCATATGTTCTGAGCTTAAGTTCAGTGCCTAATTTTAAAATTTCCAGCCGAAGAATTGGCTTTTCAATGTCTTCTGCAAGACGACACACTTGAAGGAACACCTGTTTATTTAAAAAAGACAAGATGGTTATCCAAATTTTCAATAATCTTAGGATGGAGAGAGATTATAGGACTGGAAATAACTTTTAAGGTCTTCTAGACAATCATTTTCTTTTAATAATTAAAGCAACTTTTCACTTCTTAAAGATATAAAATGATTAATTAGTAAAGTAAGCATAAACAACTTTGAGTTACCTGTAAAATAATAAAGGCAGAGAAAAAAACTAACAAATAAATAAAATATAGTTTTTGAATTTGGGGAATACATTTTAAATACATAACAATGGAAGGAAAAAACAGAATACAGTTGTTCCTTGACTTACAACAGTTCGTTTAGTGACTGTTCAAAGTTACAACAGCATTGAAAAAAGTGACTAAGGACCGTTTTTCACACAAGCATTCCAGCATCCCATAGTCATGTGATCAAAATTCAGATGCTTGGCAACTGATATATATGTTCCAGAGTCATATGATCACCTTTTCTGACCTTCTGACAAGCAAAGTCAATGGGGAAGCCAGGTTCACTTAACAACTATGTTGCTACATTAACAATTGCAATGATTCACTTAACAACTGTAGCACAAAAGGTTCTAAAGTGGGCCAAAATTCTTTTAACAAATCTTTCACTTAGCAACAAAAATTTGGGGCTCAATTGTGGTCCTATATAAGTAATTATTTTTCATCAAAAGTTATGCCAATAATTCTAAGTTTGTTAAAAGCCTAAGATTACATTTTATTTATTAACTAAGTTGAAGGAAAACCAAATCTTCTTTTGCCGTAAAGTAACACAATGTAATGAAGTGCTTGTTTCAATCAAAAGAAACTTTTTTCCTATACTAGAATAATAAAATTCTAATAAAATAAAATTGTGTCTCTGTCACAATAAATTCTTTATACATTCTCCCAAACTGATCGTATCAATTCTTACTACCCAATGTAAGGCCACCGATACAATCACAGTTGATAAAATAATAAACTAAGTTTTTGTCCAAGAAAATGTGACTGAATACTGTTACTTTGCTTTTTTTCCTGTTTCCCATGTTTCCCATTCTTCATTCATATGTAGTTGTGGATCATTTTCCTCAATAAATAAAAGTTACAAGTATACTATTTGTGACTCATTTGTCAGAATTGGGTTCTCTTTATCTTATTTTAGTGCTTGCATGGAAAACAAATCATTTATGCAGAAACATTAAAAATTCATATAGGTTCATGACTGTATGTTTAATTGTATGCTTTGGAATTAAACATTCAAATTTTGGATTTTTTAAGACCTAAACTGTAAACATGGTTAAGTAACTGGTCCAGGAAGCTATAAAATATATTTTTATTGGTTCTGGTGTTACTAGATTTATTGGAGAAAGATGCTGAAAATAAACAGATGGCAACACTTATAGTCTATTAAAATTCAACCGAATAATAAAAATTGAAGAGGAAAAAAGTGCAAGAATAAAAGAAAACTTGCATATGATAAAATACAGAAAAAGGTATACCTGCTTAGAGTAATTTGATTGCAGCAGTGTAGAAATAAGGATGGTGGGGTGGGGGGAAATGAATGGGCATATACATACAGATAGATTCATTCATTCAGTCAGTCATCCATTCATCCATCCATTCATTCATTCTCAGTACTGAACCAGCAGGCATATGGAGAATTCATAATGATGTTACTAGTGGAGTGACTTAAAGAGAACCGAAAGGTAAGAAACAGAATCATGTACCTGTAAGTCTTATTAAAATTCTATATCCCATATAAAAATATTCATGCCTTGAGCTCTGCACAACTGATTATACATTCACGTATTAAAGAAAATAATGAAGAATAGCACTGAGATACATGGCTATGATCTGCATCAGTGCAGCCCGCTTTCTAAACATGAAAGTTATTGATCAATAATGTACGATAAAATTCATAAAAAAATTACAAAAGTGGAAAGCCACCAATATATATTTAAAATTAAACCAATATCCTTTTGATTCTTTTGTTCCTTTAGCCCCTTTAGTTTGGCCCACTGGAAGTCTTAAATAAATGACTTCATTCTGTTGCTGTTCTGCTTTCCCTAACGATTCTTCCTTTCACAGTATTTATTGACAACCCACATCTTAGTATTTTGGTGATCCCCTCGTCCTTAAGATAATGGACAGCTCTGAATTCTAGGAAGACAAGAAAATATCAAATGAATTTGTTCCCACAATATCAGAATTTGAGATATAATTTTTAAAGATAAATGTAGCACAGTAGTCCTTGTTCAACCTAGTCATACATTGTATAAGGAGATACTGTTGCCAATCAACAGTAATAAAGCAACTATAGTAATAAATAATAAAGTGATAAAATAAAGGTGTGAACATACATTTCAGAAAGAAAACATACATACATAAATAGTCTGACATAAATAGTCATAAATCTTTAATAGTAAAAAATAAAGCATTACCTCAGATATTTCAAATCTTAATTGGAAATCAGTCATGTTTTTCAAAGGTTCTGTTTTTGTTGTGTTTTTTCGGAAGCTACTAGCTCTACTCAGTGAGCCCAAAGGTGCTTCAAAAAATTGTAGGTCTTCCAAAGGACTACTTGGAGCATCATAAAATTCATCCTCAGATTCTAATAAACAGTTCAAGATAAAATAATGATTAAAACATGCTGCCATTTTGACTTACTCATGTTATATAAAGAAAACCCAATAATTGAATCTAACATAGACAGACTTTAGATTTATGAGATTCTATTTAGATATTTGTTTTTATTATTTGGCTCAAGATCCAAGACCTACCATCCATATCCTAATACAAAAGGCACATGAAGTAATAATTCTGAGACTATTTTTGAATTTTGGAATAAAACTGAAATTATAGTGCTTTTACATAAAAAAATAATCTTGTTTGTTCGTTACTACTGATGAGCAAGTGGAAGTCATAAAACACTGCTGACCTACAGGCATCACCCAGGCATACAGATTTATTTTCTGCTCATTTCTAGTCTCTGCATAAATAATACATATTAGCCCTATAGGAAAAAAAACTGCATGAAAACACTTACATAAAAAAATGAAATTCTGGTACATACATACATATCCATTAAACTATTTTATTTTGTGGTAACCAGTGTTATACAACATGTAGAAAGTAACAAGTCAAGAGTGAAGAGAAACAAAATTCTAACTAAATCTAGTTTGCACCAACACAAATTATTATACATGCATCTTCATGACTTTTTTTCATATAGATTTATTTATTGCCTTTTTGTATTAAATTTCTCACTGCTTTCTTTTTCATTAGCTACATCTAGTTATAACCTTTGAAAAGAAACTACAACCACCTATCTCCATAACCCCCATCTCAAACACACCAACAACAGCCAAGCCTCCTCCTATAACTGACCCCAACCCATTAGGTTCACAACCTCTGGTGATTACAGAAAAAGTACAAGATTTATTTCACAGATAAAAGCCAGGAAAAGCACTAGGGCCAGACAAGATAACTCCTTCTTGCTTAAAAGTCTATGCTGACTAATTGGCCTCCATATTCACCAGAATCTTCAATAAATCACGAGAGATACGCTATGTACTTTCTTGCTTCAAACACTCTGCTATCATCCCAGTGCTAAAGAAGCTCTCCATCAGGGAACTTAATGACTACAGACCAATTGCTCTAGCATCGGTGGTTATGAAAACCTTTGAAAGGCTGGTCCTGTCCCACCTAAAAACCATCACGGCTCTGCTGTAAGATCCCATGCAGTTTGCATACCGAACAAATAGATCAATATATGATACTGTTAATATAGCTCTGCACTACATCTACAACACCTTGAATCTCCATATACCTATGCAAGGGTCCTCTTTGTAGACTTCAGTTCAGCATTTAATATCATAATTCCAAACATTCTTCAAACTAAACTAAACTAGCTAGAGGTACCTAACACACTTGTAAGTGGATCATAAGCTTCAAACAGACAGGAAGCAGCAGGTGAAGCTAGGCAGAATCACATCTGATACCTGTACAATTAGCACAGGGCACCTGCAAGACTGTGTGCTTTCTCCATTTCTCTTCTCCCTATATACCAATGACTACATCTCAAACGATCCATCTGTTAAAATACTGAAGTTTGCAGATGATACAACAGTGATTGGTCTCATTTGAGACAATGACAAATCCACTTAAGCCCATGTCACACTGCACCAATGGATGGAAAAAGGATGTAAAACGGAGAAAAACACTTGCCATCCGTTGGTTAACGCAATGCATCCGTTCTGTACTCACTGCATCCGTGATTCATGCTCTCTATCCGTCCAGCATCTGTCTACTGAGATTTCATCCGCTCAAAAAGTTTTGAGTTACACAAAACTTTTTGAGCAGATGAAGTATCCAACGTGTCCATTCTACATCCGCTACGCATACGGGGGACATCCGTTATATTTCTGTTGTCATCTGTTACGCATCCGCTATATCCACTAGGCATCCGCTGCACATCCGCAAAACTCACATCCACTCCAGCGGAAAAAGAACACAGGGAGGAAGCGAAATGGAACCGAAACGGACACACAGTGTTAATAGCACGGATGTAGAAAGGATGAAAGCAAATGCAGCTCGCATATAAAGCATTAAAACAGAAAAAAACGTTCGTATAGGGGACGTATCTCGGATATTTAGGATGTCTGGAGGATGTCTAGAGGATGCGGAAGGACACCTAGCGGAAAACCTATATTTTCTATAAAAAGGGGGTGTCAATCCCAAAACCGATGACAGATGTTCTGAGGCCAGGCTTGGTTGTGGGATGGAGGAAGGAGGAGTAGAGTGGGGCTGTCTGGTCTGCAGGTGAGCAAGATGAGGCGTCGGTGGCATCTGTGACGTCGGTGGCATCTGTGATGTCGGTGGCATAGGTGGCATCTGTGACGTCGGTGGCGTCGGTGACATCGGTGGTATCGGTGGCATCGGTAGCACCTGTAGCATCAGTGGTATTGGTGGCACCTGTGGCAGGCGAGGTACCTGTGCCTGGATTGGGAAGGGCTGCCTGTGCTGCTGGAACTCCTGGTAGCCATAGCCTTGGTAGGGGAGAACCTGTGGAAAGCCTTGAAAGGGCTGTGACATCACCTGGGGTGGAGGAGCAGACCTGGACTGGGTCAGAGCAGGTTCAGCTGGGCCTGGAGGGTGGTGCAGGAGACCTGTGATCCTCTCCTTGATCACCTGGTACTGGGATTTGGGCATTTCCATGAGGGTATGGTTGATGTAGGTGAGGAACGGCTTTCTGTTAGAGGATGGTATGTCGGACTGTACCAGCGGAGAGAGGAGATCTATGCTGCTGTTGATCATGTCCCTGATCTCCAAGAGGACAGTGTGGCTCTGTCCCTCCGGTCTGGCTCTCTGCCTGCTTTCTGTGGAGGTGGAGCTGGGGGTGGGGGTGGGTTGGTCTCTGGTGGCAGCGGCTTCTTCTTGCTCCAACCGCGTCAGGGGGTCCTCCATGTGCTACGCCACGGGAAGAACAGCTGTCGTGGGGGTCTCCATCGTGGGGCGCTCCACAGATACCTGCCTGGACACAGGAGCTGACTCTTAGCCAGAAGAGGACTGGCTCTCTGTGGGCTGCCTGAGAGTGAGGGTAGACAGAGGGGCTGCTCCTCGATGGCAGATCTCACCCTCCAAGAAGCTGAACTTGGCCATCCCGTAGGTCTCTCGTTCAGTGAGGTTGACCGTGGCCTGGCCAGACTTCTTCAGGTGCAGCTTCCCGTACCAGGTGTGCATGTGCTTCCACCAACCGAGGAGGATATCCGAAGTGTAGCCCGGGCTCTCCGCCTTCTCTTTCCAAGCTGCCTGTTTCCGCTTGATGTCTCGATAGAGCCTGTGTCCCTTCCTCCAGAGGTACTCGTTCTCCCTCAGCCATTCGAGCACTTCCTCCTCATGTTCCTCTGCAATGGAGTACTGTGTCTTCTCACCCTTTTCTCGCGAATGCCTCTTCCTCCCTCTGGCAGGGCCTTCTGGGCCCTAATCAGTAGGGCTTTGAGGTTCTAGGGGCTGGTCCACCACACCACCACCACCAGCAGCAGCAGCACCAGCAGCAGCACCAGGAGCACCAGCAGTAGCAGGAGCAGCAGCAGCACCAGCATGACCAGGAGCAGCACCAGCAGAGTCAGGACCAGCAGAAGCACCAGCACCAGGAGCAGCACCAGCAGAGTAAGCACCAGCAGAAGCACCAGCACCAGGAGCAGCACCAGCAGAGTAAGCACCAGCAGAAGCTCCAGCACCAGCAGAGTCAGCACCAGCAGAAGCACCAGCACCAGCAGAGTCAGCACCAGCAGAAGCACCAGCACCAGCAGAGTCAGCACCAGCAGCAGAAGCCCCAGCAGAAGCAGAGTCAGCGCCAGGGGGTGGGATGGTGATCTTGTCCTTCTTGCCAGGGCTGGCAGGAGTAGGCACAGGCTTCCTCTTCTACCCCATGGTTTTTGGCTGAAGATGTGTCTGGCAGCAGGTCTTTCCTCTGAATGGTGACCTGCTTGCGAGCTGCATCCTTTTATATCCGCGGGGCTGACGCAATGCATCCTCCCCGCATGCGCAGTGAATGCTTTGCATCCGCTGGGCATCTGCTAGGCATCCGCTAGGCATCCGTGATGCATCCGCGTCATCCACGAGGCATCTGCTCTGCATCCGCTCCTTCCGCTGCGCGTCCGCTTCGCTGTTCTCCCACGGATGTTCTCCCTGCGGATGTGTCATCTGCTTCCATCCGGTAGGCTTCCGTTGAGCATCCGCTTAACATCCTGGCTACATCCTCCCCCCGTCCATTCCTTTCCGTTATTGTCTGCTCTGTTTATGCAAATTTGGGGCACTTTTGAGAGTGGATAACAACGGATGGAAAATTTGCTCGTCCTTTCTACATACGTTTTGCATCCATCGGCCAATGTGACCTAGCCTTTACAGACAGGAGGTTGTACAACTTGCCTCATGGTGTGACCAGAACAATCTGGAACTGAACACACTCAAAACTGTAGAAACCCTCCCATACTAGACTTTAGGAGAAACCCTCCCATACCACCACCTCTTACAATATTAGACAACACAGTACAAACAGTAGAGACCTTCAAATTTCTAGGTTCTATTATATTACATGGACACTAACATCAAAAATGTCATCAAAAAAGCACAACAAAGAACATTCTTTCTGCGCCCACTCAGAAAGCTCAAACTGCCCAAGCAACTGCTGCTTTGGTTCTACAGGGGAATTACTGAGTCTGTCAACTGCACCTCTGTAACTATCTGATTTGGTTGTGCAAACCAACAGGATAGACACAGACTCCAGAGAGTAATTAGGACTGCAGAAAAAACAATTACTACCAATCTGCCTTCAATAGAGAACCTGCATACTGCACGAGTCAAAAAGAGGTCTGTGAAAATATTTACAGACCCCTCACATCCCGGACATAAGCTGTTTCAACTCTTACTCTCAAAACGGCGCTATAGAGCACTGCACACCAGAACAACTAGACACAAGGACAGTTTTTTCTGAATGCTATCATTGCTAAACAAATAATTCCCTCAACACTGCCCAACTATTTACAAAGTCTGCATTACTATTACTATTAATCTTCTCATCACTCCTTATCACCCATCCCCTCCCACTTGTGACTGTATGACTGTAACTTTGTCGCTTGTATCCTTACAATTTATATTTATTGTTTCCTAGTATGTCACTTGTATCCTTACAATTTATATTTATTGTTTCCTAGTATGATTTGATTGCTTACTATACCCTATGATAGGGGTAGGGAAACTTGGCTCTTCTATCACTTACAGACTTCAACTCCCAGAATTCCTGAGTGAGCCATAAAAGGTTCCCCATCCCTGGCGTACTGGTGGGGGAAATCACTTTTTTACTTGAATGGGACTGTTTAATATACAAATGGAGGAAATACGTATATTTCATATACATACATTCTATTCTATATTTCCCCTTCCTCTCAATCCATTCATTCTTTTTTCACATGCTTTGTTTTTCAATCTGATCCTATTCATTGATCACCATTTAAAAAACAATTCATTCTGCAGCCATTCATTCTTGACCTTACTTCTTGTTTTAACACACACTTAAGTACCAATTTCCAATGCAGTCAGCATACTATTATGATTGATCTATTCTTGCTAATTCTCACTTCCATATAAAAAAGCAAAGAGAAACATGCTCTTATCACAGCTATTTCCCATTTTTCTGATAAGCATTAATTCCTTGCAATAGATCTCATTACCCAGTATTTTTTCTAACATTTACATTTTATAAGTAAACATTACTAGATTAAATAAACATGAAATGAACATTTACCACTTGATCCAGCTATTGAAAGAGGTTCTAAAAATGGAATTGCTGAGGTTGATATTTGAGGTGTTGTTATTAGAGAAGATGCTTGAAGCTGCAATACAAAAGCAAAATGTAATCTCCTTTAGTTCAGGAATATATTACTCCCTTGCTCTTTGAACTGAAACAAACCAAAACCCAACACTGTTTTTCAAAGTAGAATTTGCATACTTCCATAGCGTGTAAATATGATTTAGATTGTATTATGTACCAGATGAATTTGTCAATGTTTCATAAAATTATCCATATGGTAGGAAGGCAGTCATTGGGTTATGACAGTAATTGGAACCAAAATTTCTCTTTCTAAAGCCCATGTCACACTGCACCAACGGATGGAAAGAGGATGTAAAACGGAGAAAAACGCTTGCCATCCGTTGGTTAACGCGATGCATCCATTCTGTACTCACTGCATACATTTTTCATACTCTCTATCCGTCCAGCATTCATCTACTCTGATTTCATCCGCTCAAAAAGTTTTGAGCTACACAAAACTTTTTGAGCGGATGAAGTATCCAATGCGTCCGTTCTACATCTGCTACGCATAAGGGGAACATCTGTTCTACATCCGTCATCATCTGTTACACGTATGCTATATCCGCTAGGCATCCGCTGCACATCCGCGCAACTCAAATCCGCTCTAGCGGAAAAAGGACAGAGGGAGGAAGCGAAAGGGACGTGGAACGGACACACAGCATTAGTTGCACGGACGTAGAAAGGATGAAAGCGGATGTAGCTCGCATATAAAGCATTAAAAAGGAAAAAACGTTCGTATAGGGGACGTATCTCGGATATTTAGGATGTCTGGAGGATATCTAGAGGATGCAGAAGGACACCTAGTGGAAAACCTTTATTTCCTATAAAAAGGGGGAGGAAATAACCTGGATCTCACTTTCAGTCCAGCAGCCCTGGTGTGCAGACCTCTTCATCTTGCTCTTGCTCTTCCACAGCATCCAGTCATCTCCACCATAGATCGTCGCACACTCCTTTTGGTAGCCGCCCTCATTCTACAACAGTACGAAGCCATCTACAGGCTCTTTCACCTGTTCTACGCAAGGAAAAGGAGGCGTCCAAGAAGTGTGTGGGTCCGAAGATGGATCGCGAGAAGAGCCGAGTACGGACTGTACAACAAGCTGATGGTGCAGCTGAGGAACGAAGACCCTCGTGAATTCCAGCACTTCATGAGGATGCCTCCAGCCATGTTTGACGAAGTTGTGGAGTGACTGAGACCCAGGTTGACCAAGACAAACACCAACTTCCGGCCCAGCCTGGACCCTGGACTGAAGATGGCGCTGACTCTGCGCCACCTGGCCTCAGGGACCACGTAAAGCAACATGCAGTATGCCTGGAGGGTGCCACACAACACCATCAGCATTGTGATCAGAGAAGTGGTGCAGGCCATCATCGAAGAATACCTGGAGGAGCTCCTCCAGTGCCCCTCCACTGAAGAAGGCTGGAAGAAAGTTAAAGAGCAGTGGTATAAGAAGTGGAACTTCTGAAGCAGTGGTATCAGAAGTGGAACCCACACCGTTGAAGCCATAGATGGGAAGCACGTGGCCTGCAAAGCTCCACCCAACTCAGGGTCCAATTATTTCAATGACAAGGGCTTCTTCAGCATCACCCTCTTTGCCATGGGCGATGCTGACTACAAGTTCATGTACACCGATGCTTCAGGCAACTTCAGCTTCAGCTTCAGATGGCCAGGTATACAACGCCAGTGACCTCAAGGAGGGGCTGGAACGCAACCTCATCATGGGCTTCCCAGATCCAGACCCTCTGCCCAACGACACACAAGATGTGCCCTACTTCATCGTGGGGGAAGCCCTACACTTCCAGATGCCTCACCCGTGAAGAGAGGATCTTCAACTACAGGCTGTCCAGGGCAAGACGGGTGGTGGAGAACGCCTTCGGCATCCTGGCCAACAGGTTCCAGGTACTTCTCACCACCATGCAGCATCGCCCAGAGACCGTGAGGAGGATCGTGGAAGGTTGCTGCTTCCTGCACAATCTCATGCGCACCCGCTACCCAGTGTTGCAGAACAGGCTCGTGGACCGCCAAGAAGGCAAAGGGGACATAGAGCCTAGTGAATGGAGGAACTGTGGATGTGCCAGGCCCCAATAGAGCTTCACGTGAAGGGAATCAGTAGCGCAACCTCCTGAAACACTGGTGCAACTCCCCAGCTGGAGCAGTGGAGTAGCATGACAGGATGGTAGATGCTTAATGGATGCTTCCTTCAGCCTGTCTCATCACACTGATGAGATTGTGTCATGTATGTTGAGTGGCCCTACAATGAACAGGGCATTTAATAAAGAGTTGTGTTGATGATGAAATGTGTTGATGAATGATTAAATTGTTATTGATAATAAAAGGCCAAAGATGTGGCACCTGGAGGGTGGACCATACAGTCCCACTATGCTTGCACTGGAGGCTTATCTATCCCATTGCTATCCTTACCCATCCCACAGCTATTCCCCATCCCACAGGTATCCCTGCCCATCCCATTGCTATCCTTACCCATTCCACAAGCATACAAAGGCTTAAACCATTTCTAAAAGTTTCCACCAATACTTTATTTACTAAAAGAACTGAACCAAGTGTGTGAAGCAAAGATAAACTTTATTAATAACAAACTGTAAAATCAAAATGACCCAAGTAAAGTGTCCCAAGCAAAGATAAAGTAAACAGGTAGCAACCCAGTCTCTGGCACTCTTCTCAGTCACTCTGAGGCGTGCCCAGAGTCTCAGGGGTGAAGGGTCCAGGTGCTGTGGAGGTGGCAGTGGGTGAAGTGCTGGTGTGAGGCACTATTGGGGTGCCTGGCCCCGAGAGGACAACAGGGGATAGTGTGTGGAGGAAGCTCTCAGAGAGCTGGCTCAGTCCCGTGATGTTGAGAGCCCCTTCCTCCATGACATGAGGTGTCAGTCCCAAGACCGATGACAGATGTTCTGAGGCCCGGCTTGGCTGTGGGGTGGAGAAAGAGGAGTGTAGAGGGCTGTCTGGTCTGCAGGTGAGCGAGGTGAGGCGTCGGTGGTATCTGTGGCGCCAGTGGCATCTGTGGCTTTGGTGGCATCTGTGGCATCGGTGGTGTCGGTGGCATTGGTGGCATCTGTGGTGTGCGATGTACCTGTTCCTGGACTGGGAAGGACTGCCTGTGCTGCTGGAATTCCTGTAGCCATAGCCTTGGTAGGTGAGGGCCTGTGGAAAGCCTTGGAAGAGCTGCAACATCACCTGGGGTGGAGAAGCAGACCTGGACTGGGTGACAGCAGGTTCAGCTGGGCCTGGAGGGTGGTGCAGAAAACCTGTGATCCTCTCCTTGATCACCTGGTACTGGGATTCGGGCATTTCATGAGGGTCTGGTTGATGAAGGTGAGGAAGGGCTTTCTGTAAGAGGATGGTATGTCGGACTGTACCAGCTGAGGGAGGAGATCTACGCTGCTCTTGATAGTGTCCCTGATCTCCAAGAGGACAGTGTGGCTCTGTCCTTCCGGTCTGGCTCTCTGCCTGCTTTCTGTGGAGGTGTAGCTGGGGGTGGGGGTGGGTTGGTCTCTGGTGGCAGCGGCTTCTTCTTGTTCCCACTGCGTCAGGGGGTCCTCCATGTGCTCCGCCACGGGGAGTGCAGCTGTTGGGGGGGTCTCCATCGTGGGGCGCTCCACAGATACCTGCCTGGACACAGGAGCTGACTCTTGGCCAGAAGAGGACTGGCTCTCTGTGGGCTGCCTGAGAGTGAGGGTAGACAGAGGGGCTGCTCCTCGGTGGCGGATCTCACCCTCCAAGAAGCTGCACTTGGCCATCACATAGGTCTCCCAGTCGGTGAGCTTGACCGCGGCCTGGCCAGATTTCTTCAGGTGCAGCTTCCCATACCAGGTGTGCATGTGCTTCCACCACCCGAGGAGTACATCCAAAGTGTAGCCCAGGCTCTCCGCCTTCTCTTTCCAAGCCGCCTGCTTCCACTTGGTGTCTCGATAGAGCCTGTATCCCTTCCTCCAGAGGTACTCGTTCTCCCTCAGCCATTCGAGCACCTCCTCTTCATGTCCCTCTGCAATGGAGTACTGTCTCCTCTCGCCCTTTTCTCGCAAATGCCTCTTCCTCCCTCTGGCAGGGCCTTCTGGGTCCTCATCAGTAGGGCTTTGAGGTTCTAGGGGCTGGTCCACCACACCACCAGCACCACCACCACTAGCAGCAGCACCAGCAGCACCAGCAGGACCAGGAGCAGTAGCAGGACCAGCAGCAGCACCAGCAGAGTAAGCACCAGCAGAAGCACCAGCACAAGGAGCAGCACCAGCAGAGTAAACACCAGCAGAAGCACCAGCACCAGGAGCAGCACTAGCAGAGTAAGCACCAGCAGAAGCACCAGCACCAGGAGCAGCACCAGCAGAGTAAGCACCAGCAGAAGCACTAGCACCAGCAGAGTCAGCACCAGCAGAAGCACCAGCACCAGCAGAGTCAGCACCAGCAGCAGAAGCCCCAGCAGAAGCAGAGTCAGCGCCAGGGGGTGGGATGGTGGTCCTGTCCTTCTTGCCAGGGCTGGCAGGAGTAGGCACAGGCTTCCTCTTCTTCCCCATGGTTGTTGGCTGAAGATGTGTCTGGCAGCAGGTCTTTCTCTGAATGGTGACCTGCTTGCGAGCTGCATCCTTTTATATCCGCGGGGCTGACGCAATGCATCCTCCCCGCATGCGCAGTGAACGCTTTGCATCCGCTAGGCATCCACTAGGCATCCGTGAAGCATCCGCGTCATCCGTTAGGCATCCACTCTGCATCCATTCCTTCCGCTGCGCGTCTACTTCGCTGTTCTCCCCCGGAAGCCCTGCGGATGTATCATCCGCTTCAATCCGCTTCCATCCGCTAGGCTTCCATTGAGTATCCACTTAACATCCTTGCTACGTCCTCTCCCCGTCCGTTCCTTTCCTTTGTTGTCTGCTCTGTTTATGCAAATTTGGGGCACTTTTGAGAGCGGATAATAACGGATGGAAAATTTGCTCGTCCGCTGTGTCCTTTTTACATACGTTTTGCATCCGTCGGCCAATGTGACCTAGCCTTAAGTGAGGCATTTCTAAAGTGCAGTGTCACAATGTATCATTTAAGTGATGCAATGCAGGCGGTCCTAGTTGCCATTGTTAACAGAAGAACCTGGCTTGGTCCCTCCAGTAAAGTAAGAGGCTGCTTCTTCTTCAACTCCCACATCCACTTATCTAGTCCTCATCTCTGCCCTTTTGGCTACCCTACACTTTGCTGCCTCTGAAACCCTGTGCTCTGCTGGCTCTGCCACCTTACACTCCACTAGCCCTGCTACTTTGCATTCTGTTCATCCTGCCACTGTCAAAAACAAGTAAGTATATATAAAGCAAATTGATAGAGCAGGGCCCATGGAGCACCAGGTGGCAGAGCTGCAGAATACTAGGCAACCAAAACGGCAGAGATTTTTTTGGGGGGAGATGGGGAATGGTGGAAGCAGCCACGCAGTTGCAGTTATAGCAAGCTGTCAAACATCTGATTTTTGATTATGTGGCTGCACGAACATTGCAACAGCCATAACTTCACGGACCAGATATTAACTACCATTTGTTCAGTGCAGCCATAACTCCGAATTGTTTCCAAACAAACAAACTTTAAACAAGGGTTACCTACAATCCAATAGTCTAAATGTAATTTGTCTACTACCGTAGCCAAATCTGGTGGCTTGCCTTTTTGCCAAAATTAATGGCAAGTATTTGAAAAATCAAAGTTAAATCCAGATCCAAAAGCATCTGTAGACATCAAATCTGAAACTTCTGAGTAAGCTCTAATAAAAATAAACTCCTGGATCTCAATTGACTATCCAGCCTTTTATAAATTAGGTTTTGATTTGTTTGCCCCTGACTACTCAAAGACTAACATGAGATTAATATGATAAAGTTTTTTGGCTGTGATTGAAAGACAGCTGGAAATTCCTTCTCATTCAGTCCACAGTCCACATGATAATATGAATTTATCAGAATAAAAATAAACCATGTTCCCTCAAGTTTCTTTGTCATATCATGGACCTAATTTTAATGCTCTTATTCTGAGTTCTTGAAACTACAAGAAATGTACCTTACTGCAATTTACATGGCTATGACATGGAGGATTGGTAAGAAGATCACTATAGGGCCTGTCACATTGGCCGACGGATGCAAAACATTTGCAAAAAGGACACAGCGGAGAAAATGTTCCATCAGTTGTTATCCGCTCTCAAAAGTGCCCCGAATTTGCATAACCAGAGCAGACAACAACGGAAAGGAACGGGCAGGGGGAGGATGTAGAGGGGATGGAAAGCGGATGCCCCACGGAAGCCTAGCACATGGAAGCGGATGGGAGCAGATGGCACATCCGCAGGGCTTCCGGGGGAGCACAGCGAAGCGGACGCGCAATGGAAGGAACGGATGCAGAGCGGATGCCAAGTGGATGAAGCGGATGCAGAGCGGAAGCCTAGCGGAAGCCTAGTGGATGCACAGCGTTCACTGCGCATGCGAGGAGGATGCATTACATCAGCCCCGTGGATATAAAGGGAAGCAGTTCGCAAGCAGGTCACCATTCAGAGGAAAAAACCTCTGTGCCAGACACAGCTCCAGCCAGCCAGCCAGCCAACCAGCAACCCAACAACCATAGGGAAGAAGAGAAAGCCTCTGCCATCTGCTGCCAGCCCTGGCAAGAGGGACAGGGCCACCATCCCACCCCCTGGCTCTGACTCTGCTTCTGCTGGGGCTTCTGCTGGGGCTTACTCTGCTGGTGCTGCTTCTGGTGCTGGGGCTTCTGCTGGTGCTTACTCTGCTGGCGCTGCTCCTGGTGCTGGGGCTTCTGCTGGTTCTTACTCTGCTGGTGCTGCTCCTGGTGCTGGGGCTTCTGCTGGTGCTTACTCTGCTGGTACTCTCCTGGTGCTGGGTCTTCTGCTGGTGCTTACTCTGCTGGTGCTGCTTCTGGTGCTGGGGCTTCTGCTGGGGCTTACTCTGCTGGCGCTGCTCCTGGCACTGGGGCTTCTGCTGGGGCTTGCTCTGCTGGTCCTGCTGGTGCTCCTGGTCCTGCTGGTGCTCCTAGTCCTGCTGGTGCTCCTGGTCCTGCTGTTCCTGCTGGTGCTGCTGGCGCTGCTGATGCTTACTCTGCTGCTGCTGATCCTGGTCCTGCTGGTCCTGCTAGCACTGCTGGTGATTACTCTGCTGCTGCTGCTCCTGGTCCTGCTGGTCCTGCTGGTGCTGCTGGTCCTGCTTTTGCTGCTACTGTTGTTGTTGCTGCTGCTGCTGGTGTGGAGGAGCAGCCCCTACAACCTCGAAGACCCTCTAATGAGGGCCCATATGGCCCTGCCAGAAGGAGAAAGAGGCAGACGCGTGAACGGGAGAGGAGGCAATACTCAATCGAAGAGGAACATGAGGATGAGGTGCTGGAATGGCTGAGGGAGAACGAGTATCTATGGCGGAAGGGACACAGTCTCTATCGAGACACCAAAAGGAAGCAGGCTGCTTGGAGAGAGAAGGCGGAGAGCCTGGGCTACACTTCGGAGGTGCTCCTCGGCTGGTGGAAGCACATGCACACCTGGTACGGGAAGCTGCACCTCAAGAAATCTGGCCAGGCCGAGGTCAAGCTGACGGACCGAGAGACCTACATGATGGCCAAGTGCAGCTTCTTGGAGGGTGAGATCCGCCACCAAGGAGCAGCCCCTCTGTCTACCCTCTCTCTCAGGCAGCCTGCTGAGAGCCAGTCCTCTTCTGGCAAAGAGTCAGCTCCTGTGTCCAGGCAGGTATCTGTGGAGCGTGCCACGACAGAGAACCCCCTGACAGCGACACTACCCGTGGCGGAGCGTGTGGAGGACCCCCTGACGCAGTGGGAGCAAGGAGAGGGCACTTCCACCACAGGCCAACCCACATCCACCCCCACAGAAAGGCAGAGAGGCAGACCGGAGGGGCAGAGCCACACTGTTCTGCTGGAGATCAGGGACATCATCAGAAGCAGCGTAGATCTCCTCTCTCAGCTGGTATACACCAACGTCCCCATCCTCCAACCGCAAGCCCTTCCTTACCTACGTCAACCAGACCCTCATGAACATGTCGGAATCACAGTACCAGGTGGATCACCGGTCTTCTTCACAACCCTCCAGACCCAGCTGAACCTGCTCCCACCCAGTCCAGGTCTGCTCCTCCACTCCAGGTGATGTCACTGCCCTTCCAAGGCTTTCCACAGGCCCTCACCTACCAAGGCTATGGCTACCAGGAGCTCCAGCAGCACAAGCAGCCTTTCCCAGTCCCACCGATGCCACTGATGCCACCCACGCCGATGCCAGCCACACCACAGATGCCACTCACGCCAAAGATGCCATCGACACTACAGATGCCACCCACACCAGATGCCACCCATGCCTCACCTCGCTCAGCTGCAGACCAGACATCCCCACTACACTGCTCCTTCCTCCACCCCACAGCCAAGCCCGGCCTCAGAACATCTGTCATTGGTATTGGGGCTGACACCCCATGTCCTGGAGGAAGGGGCTCTCAACATCACAGGACTGAGCCAGCTCTCTGAGAGCTTCCTCCACACACCGTCCCCTGTTGTCCTCTCGTGGCCAGGCACCCCAATGACACCTCAGACCAGCACTCCAGCAGCAGCCACCTCCACAGCACCTGGACCCTTCACCCCTGAGACTGGGCACGCCTCAGAGTGACCAAGAAGAGTGCCAGAGATTGGGTGGCTACCTGTTGACTTTATCTTTGCTTTGGATACTTGACTTGGGTCATTTTGCTTTTTCCAGTTTGTTATTAATAAAGATTATCTTTGCTTCACACACTTGCTTCATTTATTTTATTAAATAAAGTCTTGGTGGAAACTTTTAGAAATAGTTTAAGCCTTTGCATGCTTGTGGGATGGGTAAGGATAGCAGAGGGATGAGCAGGGATACCTTTGGGATGGGTAATTGCTGTGGGATAGGCAGGGATACCTGTGGGATGGGCAGGGATACCTTTGGGATGTGTAATAGCTGTGGCATGGGTTAGGATACCTGTGGGATGGGTAATAGCTGTGGGATAGATAAACCTCCAGTGCAAGCATAGTGGGACTGTATGGTCCACCCTCCCAGGTGCCACATCTTTAGCCCTTTATTATCAATAACAATGTAATCATTGATCAACACTTTTCAACATAAACACAACTCTTAATTAAATGCCCTGTTCATTGTAGGACCACTCAACATACATGGTCCAATCTCATCAGTTTGATGAGACAGGCTGAAGGAAGCATCCATTAAGCATCTATCATCCTGTCATGCCACTCCACTGCTCCAGCTGGGGAGTTACACAAGTGTTTCAGGAGGTTGCGCTGCTTCTTCCCTTCACGTGAAGCTCTGTTGGGGCCTGACACATCCACAGTATCGATCAGGTTTCGCCCTTGCCTCCATTCACCAAGCTCCATGTCCCCATTGCCTTGTTGGAGGTCCACGAGCCTGTTCTGCAACACTGGGTAGTGGGTGCGCATGAGATTGTGCAGGATGCAGCAAGCTTCCATGATCCTCCTCAGGGTCTCTGGGCGATGTTGCATAGTGGTGAGAAGTACCTGGAACCTGTTGGCCAGGATGCCAAAGGCGTTCTGCACCATCCGTCTTGCCCTGGGCAGCCTGTAGTTGAAGATCCTCTCTTCACGGGTGAGGCATCTGGAGATTTAGGGCTTCATGAGGTAGGTCCTGAGGGAGAAGGCATCATCCCCCACCATGAAGTAGGGCACATATTGTGTCATTGGGCAGGGGGTCTGGATCTGGGAAGCCCATGATGAGGTTGCGTTCCAGCCCCTCCTTGAGGTCACTGGCGTTGTATACCTGGGCATCTGAAGATGAGCTATTGCCTGAAGCATCGATGTACATGAACTTGTAGTCAGCATCGACCATGGCGAAGAGGATGATGCTGAAGAAGCCCTTGGAATTGAAATAAGTGGACCCTGACTTGGCTGGAGCTTTGCAGGCCATGTGCTTGCCATCTATGGCTCCAACGGTGTGGGGGAAGTTCCACTTCTGATACCACTGCTCTGCAACTTTCTTCCAGCCTTCTTCAGTGGAGGGGCACTGGAGGAGCTCCTCCAGGTATTCTTCGATGATGGCCTGCACCACTTCTCTGACCACAATGCTGATGGTGTTGTGTGGCACCCTCCAGCTGTACTGCATGCTCCTGTACGTGGTCCCTGAGGCCAGGTGGCGCAGAGTCAGTGCCACCTTGAGCCCAGGGTCCAGGCTGGGCCGGAAGTTGGTGCTCTGCTTGGTCAACCTGGGTCTCAGCCGCTCCACAACTTCGTCAAACATGGCTGGTGGCATCCTCATGAAGTTCTGGAATGCACGAGGGTCTTCGTTCATCAGCTCCACTATCAGCTTGTTGTACAGGCCATACTCTGCTCTTCTGGCGATCCATCTTTGGACCCAGACACTTCTTGGATGCCTCCTTTTCCTTGCGTAGAACAGTGAAAGAGCCTGTAGATGGCTTCGCACTGTTGTAGAATGATGGCGGCTACCAAAAGGAGTGTGCGACGATCCATGGTGGAGATGACTGGATGCTGTGGAAGAGCAAGAGCCAGATGAAGGCTGAAGAGGTCTGCACAGCAGGGCTGCTGGACTGAAAGTGAGATCCAGGTGAGTTCCTCCCCTTTTATAGGAAATATAGGTTTTCCACTAGAGGTCCTTTTGCATCCTCTAGACATCCTGCAGACATCCTAAATATCCGAGATAGGTCCCCTCTGCAAACGTTTTTTCCATTTTAATGCTTTGTATGCGAGCTGCATCTGCTTTCATCCTTTCTACGTCCGTGCTACAAATGCTTTGTGTCAGTTCCGCGTCCATTTCGCTTCCTCCCTATGTCTGTTTTCCGCTGGAGCGGATGCGACTTGCGTGGATGCGCAGAGGATACCTCGCGGATATAGCGGATGCGTAACGGATGACGATGGATGTAGAACGGATGTTGCCTGTATGCGTTGTGGATGCAGAATGGACACGTTGGATAGATTTTCCGCTCAAAAAGTTTTGTGCAGCTCAAAACTTTTTAAGTGGATGAAATGTCAATAGACGGATGCTGGATGGATAGAGAGGATGAAAAATGGAGGCAGTGAGTACAGAATGGAAGCATCGCATTAACGAACGGATGGCAAGTGTTTGTCTCCATTTTACATCCTCTTTCCATCCGTTGGTGCTGTGTGACAGGGGCTTTACATGACAAATTCACAGAGCAGGAAGTGAGAAGTTGAAACAATATCTAAAAATTTGTCATTTTTCCTAATTGCTATTCCCTGATAATCCACTTTTCTATGCTGGCAAATTATCAACAGATAAAAAAGAAAATAAAGGCATTAACTAAATATTTGCCTTTTTGACTTCTGCTAATTATTTCCTTTGTGCAAAATAAGGAAATATCACATCGATCAAATACTTCATTGTGATTAAATTGCCCAGGAATCTTTTGTACTATCAATGAACATTTTAAACTTGCCTTGGAAGGTTGTAGAACAGCTGTGGAGTCAGATGAAGTTTTTGGTTTTGGAATGGTGTCAATAAGTTCCAGAATAGATTTTAATTTCTCATCTGAGATATTAAAAGAAAGTAATGGCAGCTCACCATACATTTTGTACCTAAAAAATAACCATTAGAAAAATAAATCCAGCCAGGATTTGTGCAGTTTACAATCAAAACAAATAAAAATAACAACAAAAGCATCATTTTAAAAACAAGAGAAATAAAAGCATATAAAAACTACCATAAAATACACACAACTCACAGCTCATGAACCCATTATAGTATAGCCACTGCATCAGCTCCACCACATTTCCCTGACCCATACCTATTGGCAAAACCATATCTTCAGAGTCTTATCCAGCTTTACCATAAACTTGGGATATAAATGATAGTTCTATTAGACATGCAACTGGCTTCTTGGAATTGGAAACAAAATAAATGGGTGCTTTTCACAATGAGGATTCCACCAATATCTACACTGAGATTATTTCACATTTGTAAATACAGGTAATCCTTGACTTACAACAGTTCATTTATTGACTGCTCAAAGTTGTAACAGCATTGAAAAAAGTCATTTACGACTGTTTACAACTGTTGCACCATCCCCCTAGTCACATGATCAAAATTCAGATGCTTGGCAACTGATTCATATTTATGACAGTTGCAGTGTCCGTGGGTCATGTGATCACCTTTGTGACTTTCTGACAAGCAGAGTCAATGGGAAACCTCATTAATTTAAAACCATGGTACTAACAGCTGCAGTGATTCACTTAACAACTGTGTCAAGAAAGGTTATAAAATGGGGCAAACTCACTTAAGAACAGTCCTGCTTTAATTTTATGCTCAATTGTGGTCATAAGTTGAGGATTACCTGTAATCATGAACACTAGAGAGTGAATTCAGCAGCTGATACTAAGTTAATGAAAAGAAAAACCGTATGCCATTTTGGGTAAACCCCAAGTAGTGTAAACGTACTAAATACATTATATATGCATACGTCTTTATAAGCTAACAACACAACAGGATATTAAATAGAATTGATATGCTACAAACTGAACATTTTAAATACTAGATAGTCACTTTCAAATAATCTCTGTTGTGAAAGAAACAAATTAAATATATTTCTGTCTCAACTCAAAAAGTTGCCCATGCAATTTCTAGATTATCCAGCACTCATGGTTTTTACCATGATACAGTGGTCCTAAATATAAACTAAAGTGCTGTATTACTAGTCTATATCTGTGATGGCAAACTTATGGCACACTTGCTGGAAGTTGCACACAGACCCATCTCTCCAGGAACACCAGCCATTGCCCGTTCCAGCCAGCTGGTCTTTGCATACATGCACCAGGAAGCTGAGCTTCCAGTTTCTGGCACAGGCATGAGCGTTGGTAAGTTGGTCTGCACACGCACATGCGCGCCAGAAACCAGACAATGAATGAATTGTATACATCCCAAAGCAAGAAATAAATTTGACCAAAACAGAGCACTAAATAAGCCACAGCCATAGCTTTTATAGGACCATACTTTAATCTCAATACAGGTAGTCCTCAACTTACAATAGTTTGTTTAGTGACTGTTCAAAGTTACAATGGCACTGAAAAAAGTGACTTATGACTGTTTTTCAAATTTAAGACTGTTGCAGCATCCTCAATTTAGAGTGTGTCAAACTTTTCAGCTTTCAATTCCAAACATAAGGGGTGCTCAAAAGTTGTGACATTCCTTGGGAATTGTAAAGATATTTTGGTTATTTTAATATAATTTAGATGTGCTTGGTAAAGCAACTACATAAATATAATAATTTTTTAACAAGTTGTTTGTTTCATTCCTATGGTCACATGAAAAAATTTGGATGCTTGGTAATTGGTTCATATTTATGAAGGTTGCAGAGTCCTAGGGTCAGGTGATCATCTTTTGCAGCCTTCTGACAAGCAAAGTCAATGGGGAAGCCAAATTCATCTATGTTTTTAAATAACTATCATGAGTCACTTAACAAATGTGGCAAGAAAAGTCATAAAATGGGGCAAAATTCACTTGGTAAATGTCTCATTTAGCAACAGAAATTTTGGGCTCAGTTGTGGTCATAAATCAAGGGGAATCTGAAGATGATTTATCTCACAATAAAATTACTATAAAATAGCTACCCCGGGTAAACTGAAAATCTAATCTAGGTCTAATTCCGAGATTTGATTACTGGGTTCAATATTCTGCTATGTTTTTGTATTTAAGTGGTCAATTTAAAAGTGTGCCTATTGGATTTACTGGTAGAAGGTCAACAAATATGGAAGAAATCATAATAATAGTCTCCATCAAATGAACAATACTTATAGTAAGAGTAGTATGAGTAATAAAAAATAGTTATAATTGTTGTAGTTATACTTGGGCATTCTTGCATCTGTTACAACCATTGCTCTGTTCAGTTCCATTTTCACATCTAGAGGTTGCAAGATATGTTGAGATGAGGATTGTAACCTACGAGCCTCCTCCCATTTTTCATCTAGAAATGAAAAAATATTTATTGTAATAAACTTTGAAAAACAATTATATTACAGTATAATAGATGCTTCCCAAGTGTTTTTCATCAATTTTAAAAAGCTTGGCTATATCAATGCTGATGCTAATTTAAAGCTACAAAGAGCAACTTTACACTAGTTTTAGTGGCATCTTTATTGTGGTAAACCCAATAGGTAGAAGCAGATGAATGATAGGGTTTGTTTGAGCTTTTAAAAGTCAAGGTTACTAGTTTCCCTTATTTCCCACTTGCTCTGGAATGGTCCTGTGTTTCCTATGAACTAGCTTAGGAGGTATAGTGCCTTTGCTGCAACTCTCATACTGTAGGTAAACCATGCCCAGTAGACTCTGTCCCTTCTCGGTATCCTAAACTGCCGGGGTGAGCCTTGGTAAGCTGACTTGCTTTTTTGTTGTTGTTTTACCAGAGCTCCAGGTCTAGCTTCTTGATGTATTGTCCAATGTTTCCTATTTCTCCAGTTTGTATTCTAATAATGGACGAGATTCAGCTCAGATTCCTACTGCATTCTAAAAGTATTAAGTGCTTCTATCTGCACCACCTTTCTTAGCTTCTATGATTATCTTGGATTTCAGAGAGGCCCTGTTATGAGTATAACCTAGTGATAGTCTTACTACATGGTGTTGCTGCTATTGGTTTCAATGTCAATCCTGCTGCTTGCCTTCTTTGCTATGCTTCAGGCCTTAGAGGATATCCATATTTTGATTCCACTTGAAGTAGGAGAATAATGTCTGATTTTTTGCTACCAAGAGATATTTTGCAATCTGCAAAATAAATTGCAATTAAAAAAAAATGCAATTTGCTTCTATTGACTGAACTGTTGGTTAGCAAAGTTCACCACATTTGCTCTTATGCAACTTCTTACTCTTAGTTCTTATTAGTTATGAATTCTCTAAAACTTAATTTTTTTAAAGTTAGGAAAATATCTTTTTTTGGTTGCCATTCTCAGCAACAATAAAAGAACAGTCACTGCTGGAATTGGGACAGTAGTCACTGAACCATTACAGGTGAAACTCAAAAAATTAGAATATTGTGCAAAAGTTCATTTATTTCAGTAATGCAACTTAAAAGGTGAAACTAATATGAGATAGACTCATTACATGCAAAGCAAGATAGTTCAAGCCGTGATTTGTCATAATTGTGAGGATTATGACTTACAGCTCATGAAAACCCCAAATCCACAATTTTCGAAAATTAGAACATTACATGCAATCAATAAAACAAGGATTGTGCATTGAACAATATCGGACCTCTGAAAAGTATAAGCATGCATATACTTATCCTCAATACTTGGTTTGGGCCTCTTTTGCAGCGTGGCATGGAAGCTATCAGCCTGTGGCACTGCTGAGGTGTTATGGAAGACCAGGATACTTCAATAGCAGCCTTCAGCTCTTCTGCATTGTTCGATCTCATGTCTCTCATCTTTCTCTTGGCAATACCCCATAGATTCTCAATGAAGTTCAGGTCAGGCGAGTTTGCTGGACAATCAAGCACTGTAATCCCACGGTCAATAAACCAGGTTTTGGTGCTTTTGACAGTGTGGGCAGGTGCCAAGTCCTACTGGAAAATGAAGTCAGCATCCCCATAAAGCTCGTCTGTGGAAGGAAGCATGAAGTGGTCCCAAATATCCTGGTAGACGGCTACATTGACCCTGGACTTAATGAAGCACAGTGGACCAACACCAGCGGATGACATGGCTCCCCAAATCAACACAGACTGTGGAAACTTCACACTGGACTTCAAGCATCTTGCAGTGTGTGCCTCTCCATTCTTCCTCCAGACTCTGGGTCCTTGGTTTCCAAATGAGATGCAAAAGTTGGTCTCATCAGAAAAGAAGACTTTGGATCACTGAGGAACAGACCAGTTCTGTTTTTCTTTAGCTCAGGTAAGACGCTTCTGACATTGTTTATTGTTCAGGAGCAGCTTGACAAAAGGAATACGACATTTGAAGCCCATGTGCAGGATCTGTCTGTGTGGTGGCTCTTGATGCACTGACTCCAACCTCAGTCCACTCCTTGTGAAAGTCCCCAACACTTTTGAATGGCCTTTTCCTGACAAACCTCTCCAGGCTGCAGTCATCCCTGCTGCTTGTGCACCTTTTTCTTCCACACTTTTCCCTTCCCTTCCATATACCTTTCTATTAATGTACTTTGATACAGCACTTTGGGAACATCCAACTTCTTTTGCAATTACCATTTGAGGCTTTCCCTCCTTATGGAGAGTGTCAATGATGGTTTTCTGCACAACTGTCAGGTCAGCAGTCTTTCCCATAATTGTGAGTCCTACTGAACCAGACTGAGAGACCATTTAAAGGCTGAGGAATCATTTGTAGGTGTTATAACTTAATTAGCTGATTAGAGTGGGACACTTTGAGCCTAGAATATTGAACCTTTTCATAATATTCTAATTTTCTGAGATTGTGGATTTGGGGTTTTCATGAGCTGTAAGCCATAATCATCTTAATTATGACAAATCACAGCTTGAACTATCTTGCTTTGCATGTAATGAGTCTATCTTATATATTAGTTTCAATTTTTAAGCTGCATTACTGAAATAAATGAACTTTTCCACGATATTCTAATTTTTCCCTTGTATGCCCAACTATATAACATACTCTTATTACAGAGCAGTTTGGCAGACAGAGCTGGGACGAATGGCTTCTCTTTTGTCAGGTTTCTCTGAAGCAGGTTATTAATGCTGGTTCTTCCAATTTTAAAACTATGCTCATCTTTTTCCAATTCAGTTTTCCTTGATACTTATTTAGCACAGAAGTTAAATAATGGAAGAATATACAGTCTTTTCTCACTCTTTGCCAGTCTGTTTTTCTGTGTACTGTTTGAACTATGCCTTCCTAATCTGAGAATAAGTTTTGTACAGAGATAGTGAAATGTTCTGGGATTCCCATATTTCTAAGCATGTCCTACAGTCTTAATATGATGGCCTAACATTATGAACTAACCTAAATGAATTTGACTCTTATTTTGTGAAGAGAAAATCATGTTTAGCTGAGCCTTAATGAGATAATTCTCATTAAGCGATAACTTGCTCAAGATGAATAGAATCCATAGAGAAGGGAAAATTTATATAGTATGTTAAAGAAGGGTATTCCATATTATTCCTTAAAAATCAACAAAATTTAATACTTACAATGTCTGCTATAAAGTAGCTGTATGCTACTGAGTTGAATGTCAAACCTATCATAAGCTCTTGACATAATATCTTCAAGAGCACTTTCGCCAACTTTGATATCTGACAAGGTAGACCGACATTTACTACTCATCTTTAAAAAAAAAACAATAGAAATAGTCAATACATACTCCAAGAAGAGATTAAAAATAAAGAGAAGGGTGTTAGGGATAACATTGTTTACCCTAACTGGTTTAGGTGAAATAATAACTATGAATCATAGTTAGTGTATGTTAAAGTGTCTGCAGCTTTAACTGTGAAATAGCAATTAAGGGAGTGGTTATGAAAACAATATAAAAGTAGCAAGTCT
>BLBF01000004.1:53250815-53276958 GCA_015471245.1 Laticauda colubrina | reverse complement strand
GAGCCGTTGCCTGAAGCATCGATGTACATGAACTTGTAGTCAGCATCGACCATGGCAAAGAGGATGATGCTGAAGAAGCCCTTGGAGTTGAAATAAGTGGACCCTGAGTTGGGTGGACATTTGCAGGCCACGTGCTTGCCATCTATGGCTCCAACGGTGTGGGGGAAGTTCCACTTCTGATATCACTGCTCTGCAACTTTCTTCCATCCTTCTTCAGTGGAGGGGTACTGCAGGAGCTCCTCCTTGTATTCTTCGATGATGGCCTGCACCACTTATCTGACCACAATGCTGATGGTGTTGGATGGCACCCTCCAGCCGTACTGCATGCTCCTGTTGGTGGTCCCAGAGGCCAGGTGGCGCAGAGTCAGTTCCACCTTGAGCCCAGGTTCCAGGCTGGGGCGGAAGCTGGTGCTCTGCTTGGTCAACCTGGGTGTCAGCTGCTGCACAACTTCGTCAAACATGGCTGGAGACATCCTCATGAAGTTCTGGAACGCCCAAGTGTCTTTGTTCCTGAGTTCCACCATCAGCTTGCTG
Source organism: Laticauda colubrina (assembly GCA_015471245.1). Lineage (NCBI taxonomy): Eukaryota > Metazoa > Chordata > Lepidosauria > Squamata > Elapidae > Laticauda > Laticauda colubrina. Next base: position 53,276,424 of record BLBF01000004.1, on the reverse strand, counting down.
TACAGTCCGTCCTCTGCTCTTCTGGTGAACCATCTTCGGACCCAGACTCTTTTTGGCTGCCTCTTTTTCTTCTCGCAGTAGAGCTCACAGAGCCTGCAGATGGCTTCGCACTGTTGCAGAACGATGGTGGCTGCTGAAAGGACTTTGTTGCAATCCACGGTGGACATGATTGGATGCTGTTTAAGAGAAAGAGTCAGATGAAGGCTGCAGAGGTCTGCACCGCTGGGCTGCTGTTCTGAAAGTGAGATGCAGATGAGTTGCTCCCCCTTTTTATAGGAAATATAGGTTTTCTGCTAGGCATCCTCTAGGCATCCTCTGGACATCCTTAATATCCGAGATAGGTCCCCTCTGCGAATGTTTTTTCTGTTTTAAACGCTTTGTTTCCGTGCTGCATTCGCTAGGCATCCGTTCTGCATCCGTTCTGCGTCCGTTCCGCTTCCTCCCTGCGTCCGAGTGGATGCGAGTTGCGCGGATGCGCAGCAGATGCCTAGCGGATATAGCGGATGCGTAACAGATGCAGAACGGATGCGTAGCGGATGCAGAACGGACGAACTGGATACATTTTCCGCGCAAAAGTTTTGGGCAGCCCAAAACTTTCTGAGCGGATGAAACGTCAATAGACGGATGCTGGACGGGTAGAGAGGAAGCAAAACGGAGGCAGTGAGTACATTGCGTTTTCCAATGGATGGGAAGCTTTTTTGTCCGTTTTACATCCTCTTTGCATCCGTTGGTTCAGTGTGACATGGGCCTAAGCAAGGTAGTTGTTAAGTGAGTCACATATGATTTTATGATCAATGTTGCCATGATTGTTAAGTGAATCACTTGGTTATTAAGCAAATCTGGTTTCCCCACTACTGACTTTTTTTTTCAGAAACTGGCAGAGCAGATTGCAAAGGCTGATCACATAACCCCAGGATGTTGCAACTGTTTTAAATGTATGCCTGTTGCCACATGCCTAATCATTTGACCTTGGGGATTTGGCAAAAATGGTAAGTGTGAGGACTAGTTGTAATACTTTTTTCAGTGCCATTATAACTTTGAATGGTCACTAAATGTATCACTGTAAATCAATGACTACCTATACTTGTGGGGTTTTTGTTGTTGTTATTATTGTTAGAGAATATAAGCCTATAATTTCTTGGGTTTTTTTCCAATGTCAAATTGCATTCAAAATCTCAACAAAATGTCAACTTTTCTGGTTGCCTCTGGAAAAGTTGGATTTACACAATAAGAGATCTTCACTTATTTGTTGCATTTATATCTTGATTTTCTTCTAGGAGATCATGGGTCAATGGTCCCTCCTCAATAAATATTTTTCATCAGAACAACAATTTGTCCAGTACCTAATTCCCTGATCAAAATCCAACATTAGATCTACTACGTACCATGCCATACTAACCCTCAGGTAGTTTCTTTAGACAAAGATCAAATAACAAGAATGAAACGTATTTTGCATGTCTCTTTCAAAAAAGCTACCAAAGAGCACAAAACCAGAAGGAAAATCAGATGGACAGGGCAAAGCCAACACAGAAAAACGGTCAGACATGGCCACTCACTAAGGGAAAGGCTCTACATTTTAACTATATTTCTCTTTACCTATTTTAAATAAATGCTTACCTTATTGCTTCAGCACCGGGTCGTTGAGCTACTGTCGTACGCAGATCAATTAATGAAAGTTTTATCAACTCAGGTTTCTCCTTGTTTTCCCTGATTAGCACTGACATGCTTATTAATTTTACATAAAGCTTCACAGCTTCATACTATGCAAATTAACAAAAAAGAACATCAACTAAAGAACATTTTAACCAAATGTTATTAATGATTACATTTGAAATTCAGAAAATTAATCATTTTGTATGAAACTCAAAATAGGCAAACTGGACTGAAAACACAACACCAAATGTAAGAAAAATGCCTTATAATGGGATGTCTTTTCTAAGTTAATTATTCAAAATAATTTTAAAAATTAATAATTCTAATAATTTAATTTTAAATAATTTAAAAAACTCTGAATGGTATATCATGAAAGGACAACACAAATAATCCCTCCCTTCCTCAAAGAAGATTCTCCCTTCCTCTAATTAAACTCAGTTATGTACCAATTAATATTTAATGTCTGCACCAATTAATATTTAAAGTTCTAGGAAATGGATTTTGGACAAAGTCCTACCGGCCCATAGCTTACAGTCTCATGCATTCCATCCGAACTACAAAAGTCTGGTTCATTTACATTCAATATGTGAGCAAGCAAGCAAACAAATTATTTAATGCTTAGGTCTATGTATTAATTTGTACTTTAGATATCATCATTCATTATAAAATACCATTGCTTTTAAAAAATCAAATGTTTTCTGATTTATCCTATGCAAATCGCACCCACCGTTTTTGGCAATGTTGGATCGACAGCGGTTTCACTATAACCAATTGCTGCATAGAGTTTATCTTTTTCTTGTGGAGTCATGAACTGTTCAATACCTGCAATATCAAATGTTACTACATTAAACAAAAAACAAACACATTTTTTCATATGGTAGCATTCTAAAACAAACACATTGCATAAGGGTTTCAATATTTTTTTTTACAATTACAGCTTTGTCAAATGCTTAAATCGACTCCATTAGTAGAAGCAACTTTACCTTTTCTAATATCTAAAGTACTATAAGATCATTTGGTGTTTAATCATAGTGAACACTTACTCCAGTACTACAAAATTGTTAGATCAAAACTGCCATCTTTATACCTTTTGGTTCTTGTTTTGTTTCACTGCTTTTTCCTCTAGACCATCCCCACATCCAACTAAACCAGCCACCAGAGTCTTCATCATCTTGTTTAGCACCTGGTTTGAAAATCTTTAATCCAGCTTTAATAGCCTATTATGCAAAACAAAGCATAAATTAACACTACCAATTGTATAACATCAAATAATGCATTTATTGTATCAGTTATAAAGAAAACCTAGCAAGATGTCTGGAGAAATGCAACCCAATCTGACCATCTCTTTGAAAAGGTAATCTGAAAGAGGAGTATTTTCATAATATAAATTCATAGTACCAAAAAATAGCAACTGCTACTTTTTAACTCCGAGCATAAGATTAAATAACTCTCATTTTGGAGCTTCATTCTTGAAAAGTATTATCCCATAGTTGATGAAGAATTTAGGCAATCCTTTTCAAGTTACCGCTTACATTGCCAGAATCCAAGTTAAATATTCACAATGGACAGATGACTTTCTAGCTCTTGCCTCAGCATACTGAACAGATTTATAACCCTGGGAATCAGGAATCCTCCCTCACCCTTCAAGATTTCATCCTTTACAAAATCAGGCTCCCCCTCCCCTCTAAAGGCCCTGTCACACTGCCCAACGGATGCAAAACATTTGTAAAAAGGACACAGCGGACGAGAAAAATGTTCCATCCGTTGTTATCCGCTCTCAAAAGGGGCAAAAATTTGCATAACCAGAGCGGATAACACGGAATGGAACGGACGGGGGGGAGGACGCAGAGCGGATGGAAAGCGGATGCAGAACGGAAGCCTAGCGGATGGAAGCGGATGCAGAGCGGATGCATAGTGGATGCAGAGCGGATGCGTAGAGGATGCAGAGCGGATGCGTAGAGGATGCAGAGCGGATGCGTAGAGGATGCAGAGCGGATGCAGAGCGGATGCGTAGCGGATGACGCGGATGCTTAGCTGCATTCGCTTTCATCCTTTCTCCATCCATGCTACTAACGCTGCACGTCCGTTCCGCTTCCTCACTGCGTCCGTTTACCGCTGGAACGGATTTGAGTTGCGCGGATGCGCAGCGGATGCCTAGCGGATATAGCAGATGCGTAATGGATGCAGAACGGATGTCCCCCATATGCCTAGAGGATGCAGAACGGATGCATTGGATACATTTTCCGCTCAAAAGTTTTGAGCAGCCAATAGACGGATGCTGGACGGATAGAGAGGAAGCAAAACGGAGGCAGTGAGTACAGAACGGAAGCATCGCATTAACCAATGGATGGCAAGTGTTTATCTCCATTTTACATCCTCTTTCCATCCGTTGGTGCAGTGTGACAGGGGCTTTAGAAATCCAGCTCAACAAACTCTATGGAGTACAGAAATAGGAAATCAAGGCGAGCCAGCTGGATCCCTTGCCATCACCATTGATCTCTTTCAGAAAATATGTACCCCCTAGCTGCAAATATTGTCATCCAGATCCTGCAGTTCTTAACCACATTATCAGCAAAGGTAAAAAGTTCAGGAAGTTTTTATAATGCACAATAATTAAAAGTTCAATTAAACTTCATTAAACAGCTCCTGACAATGGCCAGGCATTTGCTTCCTCAACTCCTGATAGGATCACTGCCAATATTTCACACAAAATGCACACAGGGCTGCCAGAAACAGTCTCCTAATCTCATTAATTCAAGAGTTGTGATCACTTCATCAAAGCTCCAAAAGACAAAGGAATGTCATGCTTTTCAACACCAATACTGCTACAATGCTCAAATGCAGCTACATAATTTATTTCTTATATCATCCACACTTTCTCAAGAACTGTGAGTGCCATATGCTAAGGAAAGGGAGTCCACAGGAGTTTTGGTTAATTAGCAGATTATTAATCATACTGAATACATAAAATATGTTCTTGTATTCTTGGTTGATCTAGTCTGACTTTCTTATATACAGATAGTCCTGAACCTAAGACAATTGGACAAGAATTTCTGTTGCTAAATGAAATATTTCTTAAGTGAGCTTTGCTCCATTTTACAGTCTTTCTTGACACAATTGTTATGTGAATCACTGTACTTATTAAGTTAGTAACATGGTTAAGTAAATCTAGCTTCCCCATTGCTTTTGTTTGTCAGAAGGTCACAAAAGGTGATTACATGATACCAGGAACTATCATAAATCTGAGTCAGTTGCCAAGTATCTGAATTTTGATCAGGATGGAAATGCTGCCATGTTCATAAGTGTGAAGTCACTTTTTTCAGCGTATTACAACATTTTCAGTCTACTGTAACTCTGAATTGTCATTAAATGAACTGTTATAAATCAAGGATCACCTGTATTAATTTAATAATCTTGATTATTATACTTATAATTTACATTATAAATGCTGAAATAAAGACACTACATTTTGTATAGTGTGGTTTAGAACAGTGGTCACGAATCAGTGGGCCAGGGACCACTGGTGGTCCGTAAGAAAGTTTTGGTGGTGCGCAGAGAAATGTCACCCCCAACACCCCCCCAAAAAAAACAATTAATCCAAGCTGCATGGGAACACAAGGCTGCACTGCCCACATGGCCCCAGACAACACAAAGCTTGAGTCGCTTGCATGGCAAACAACACGAGGTAGTGAGGGGAGGGGGGAAAGGATGGAGGACTTGCCCCATTCACCCCACGTGCCTGGCCTGGCCACCAGTCTGCTTCTTTCCACTTCTTTCTTCTGCTTTTGACTTCACGCAAGGAAAGCAGCAAAAGTCTTTTTTTCTCTCCCCCAAACTCCACCAGAAATTAGTCTCTGGGATCCTACTACAAGGCATCCTGCTCCAAGAGGCTGCACCAGTGCGACAAGTCTCACAAAGACTCATTTCTGGCGGAGTTTGGGGAAGAGAAAAAAAAGTCTTCTGCTGCTTCAGTTGCTTTGCTTGCATGAAGCCAAACTCTTTCTCCCCTCCCCCAAAGTACGGAGCTGGAGATGGTATCCTGCTATCCCAAATAAAGAATGACTGATCAGAAGGAAAACGGGTTGGGGAATCTTCCTGCAAACTTGTTTTGGGATTTTCCCAGGGTCTCAGGTCCATGGGATTTAAAATTATGAGTTTAGTGGTTCCTGAGGTCCAAAAGGTTGGCAACCCCTGGTTTAGAAGACATTTACCTCAAATTCTGCCTGTTGTCTTGCTAGAGTGATGTTGAATATATCTAAAGTCTTCTCTAGATCCTATAAAGAAAAGTACAATGTTACATGCAATACAAACTTATTTAAATGTATTTCTACAGAGTTTCCATCAGTAAGTAATGTGGTTGTAAAGTGTAATGACATGTGACTGCATTGCATTACATGTGACTGATGGCAGTATTGGTTGTTATTGTTAAGTGAGGTCCTCATGGGTCATTATGTAATGACCTCACATGACCATAATTTCCACGTTCCTGCCAATGACTTTGCTTGTGGGAAACTAACAGGGAATGGCTTGCTGAAATATTTTAATCATGAGCTAGGTGCCAAGTCACAATCATGTGTTTGAAGGGATACTGAAAAGGCCCAAGGCCAAAACTCCAAGACTGGTTATAAGTCCCCTTGTTATCCCAAAGGTGCTTTTTCAAGAGACTACAGTCTTTCCAGCAGTTCCAGGTAGGAATCACACCCACTTGCACTACTTAGGTGACTCTGAGAACACAGACAAACCTTCAAGTGACCTCAACAACTCTCTAAAAGAATGCAAATGACCAGTTGTCTGCAATGAATATAAATCCTTCCATTCCCCACCATCCAGTCAGAGCTGAAGAAGCTTCTTGGATGAAAAAGAAAAACAAAATAGTCCAATTGCCTCCTGAAAAACCACCTTTGGGACAATCATGACATGGATGTCTGAGAATCTCCATAGATAAGTCCTCTTGTTCTGCATGGTTTCAGGTTTGAGTGGTCACTGAACAAATGAACATAAATTGAAGACTGCCTGTGGTAGAATTTTTAACAACCAAAGATTCATAAGTTGCTATAGCATATCCTCTACTCCAAACCACGTACTATTGTTCCAGATTTCAGTCAACCTGCAGCAAACATTCAGTGATCTTCTTAGAAAATTAAGAAAAAAATATTATATACTGCCACCGAACTATTATTTTGAGATGATAAGATTCAAATCTATTGCAGGCAAACTGCAAACACAATATAACAAGCACCCCCATCACTGCTAGCATGAATTGTATCAATAATTTTGAAGGCCTAAATCACTGAAAGGTTTAGGGTACCTATTTTTACTATCAAAAATCCCAAAATGTCAAGTAGATGTTACTTGTTTCGAAGGCCAAGAGATATCTTAAGTATTGTTGAATTAAAACAGGGGGAAGGTATTTTTGTCCCTACTCCTTACCCAGGCCCCTGATATGCATATGTAGTTGTAACCTTCATGCACAATTAGTTTTGACATTCAAATATATAGAGAAGAAGACAACTGGCAAAAGGATCCTTCCCTTGTTCAACTGAGGAAAGAACTGGAGAAAAGAAGATAGACTCCTTCCTGAAAAAGTGTTTTCTCAATCCAATTAACTGGGCAACTTCTACCCGGTGAATTATCTCTTAGTCAGAGTTTATGCCTGGGAATGGGACAGAAGTCACACTTGCCAGCATAACCAGGATGGAAAAGGGAAATTGTTTTATATGCACCTCTCAGATGCATTTAGTATCAATGACCAGTGTTTATTGGTACTGCTTCTGAGAACAGAGGGTAGATGTTACCATTTTATAGTAGTTCCACCATTTTCTGAGTGGGTGATATTAACAGAATTTGAATTAGAAAGAAGTTGGTAATAGTTTTGTTGCATTAATAGTACCATACCTTCCAGACAATGGAAAGTAATTCATCCACTCTATCCTGTCATGGTCAGGCCCATTTGGAACATTTGGGACAGGAACTAACTGGCAAGTTCACAGGAGAGCTTCCAAGATGGTGAAAGGAGGCCACAAACAAAATCTTGTGAGGAACGATTGTATATTAGATATTTTTAGGCCACAAAACAGACAATTAAGAGGACAGCATTCAAATATTTGAAGTATTATCCAAAGAAGGGGTAGACTAGACAGGGTAAGACTGACTAGAATCAATGGAAAACCACAATGAAGTAGAGATTCAGGCAAGATGTCAGGAGGAACTTCTTCTCAGCCAGTGGAGATTTATAAATAAATATGCAATCCAACATTATATTTTGGAAAACAATTATTTGTGTAGCTTGTGATAAACATAGTGATTATAACTTCTAACCTCCAACATAAACAAAGTCTCTTGTGTAACCTTCTTTGAAGTTATTTTTATTTTATAGAGTTCTTTATAACTTTTCACTTGATTCCTATGGTATCGAATATGTTCCCAAGACCACATTTGTAGCTTAGGTTGGATGTTTACTTCAAGAATGCCTTGTGTAACATATCGCCACCTAATAGAAAAAAATAAAATATATTAGCACATAATATTGCATGCAAAGTTAATGTTTCTTTTTAAATTATAAAGCAATCTTCACAAATTAATTTATAATTCTTGATTCTCTCCCCCAAAATACAAAAATTAAATCTATTACTTTATTTATAAGGGTACTTATGAAAATCTTCCCTGTCAAATTTCTTTGGGATTTTGAATTCCAATTTATGAGAATGTTCTAACAGAAAAACCATCAGAATTGTAGAAATTTCCAAAAGTTATTGGATGTATACCATTTCCTGGTATTGTTGTGAACAGGAACATCTGGCCTATATTTCCTATATGGTAAATTCCGTGTCATCATATCAATTGATTCAAGGAGTTCCATAATACTGAAATACTGCAAGAAAAAATGCAAAAATTTACTTACTACTAGTATGGAATAATAATTATAATAAAATGTAAACAGCATTTTATTAAAAGTTATTTAAAGGTCAAATACACTGTAAAATTAAAAGTTTTCATTTTATAATGATAATACAATATTTAACTTTGAGTTAAAGTAGTATGTATTCCAAGAAAAATCTGTTCTTTGGCAGATATATTTATTTCAATTTGTTCGCAAATCAATACTGATATGAATACATGATTAAAAATCCGCATGGCTATGTGGAAAGTGTTGTAAAAGTGAATGATGTGGGAAGTATCCAGTCAATGTACGACAATATGGCTAAAAATTCAGGAGTATGAAAAGTTCCATCCTCAGATAAGCAGTGTAATTGATTAATTCTGCATTTGAGTTAGTATTGACTCCTGGTGGGTGTCTGACAAGTCTACAGTTTTCTTGCCAATATTTTTGAAAGTGTCTTGCTATTGTCTGCTTCCAAGAACACATTTCTAACACTTAAATAACCTTGATATACAAGCCTACTCAAATGTAAATTTGGGAATTCTTTCAAGGATTACTAAAAACTATAGTCTTATAAAAAAATAAAAATAGAACAATGAAAATTTAATTCAGGAAGTAAAAAAGGTTGCTATAAAAATCTAAATCATTTATGCAGTTACCTGTGGTTTATTCAGTTCAATGGTTATATCCTGAAGATTTACATCCAGATCTAGTTTTGGTGCAGAAAAGTCAACATCGGATCGCGGATTCATACGAAGTTTGGCTTTAGCTGAAATCGGACGGAATACTAAAAAGCAGAATTTCAGAAAAAGTTAATCAAGAAACTGATAGGTCATGCAAATAGATTGTTTTTTTCCCAATATTATATGGATGCTCCTTATGGAGGGATACGAAAATTAGATTCCCTTTTGGGCACCAAAGTGAAAGCTAAATTTTATAACCAGTTGCCCAAAGAGGACAAGACTATGCTACGTTTACTCACATATAGCATTCTGGAGGATAAAACAAAGATTTTACTACAATCTCTATAACCAAGAAGTCACATCAATATTGCAATACTGTGATGATGCAAAAAAGGTGGAACAGTGCCAATAAAATGTTACATTCAATCTTAGATAGGTAGCATAGTGCCAAACACTATCTTACAATGAAACTTGATTTTTGTTTCTTTAGATCTATAAATATAGAGTTTTCAAGGTAATAAATACCTCTTCGTATTTTATCCAGAAGTAAATCAGAAGTCAATATAACATTTTAGAACAGACATAATATGATCCCCGAGTTCAGTGATGGGATTCAAACGTTTTTACTACAGGTTCTGTTGGCGTGGCTTGGTGAGCGTGGCAGGGGAAGGATACTGTAAAATCTCCAGTCAGTGGTATTTGCCCAGCCTCTGAACTACTCAAAATTTCCACTACTGGTTCTCCAGAACTGATCAGAACTTGCTGGCTACCACTACTGCCCAAATTCCTTTCAAAACTAATCTAACCACAATTGTCTATTTTAAATGAAGTTTTTGGATTAAATAACAAGGTAGCTCCAAGAGGAAATTATACCTCTGTTTACTGTACTCCAAATATAAGTTTGTTAGGAAATATTAAAAACTTACCAAAAGTATAGCCTTCTGGAATCACATTAGTGCTTGCAATTCCATATTTTAAGTGACTCTTTTTGGGGAAAAAAATTGATTGAAATTTTATTCACAATAAAAATGCAAAATGCAATATAAACCAGTGAGAGTATTTTTCTCAAGCAATATTCTAGACTGATCAATGTTAAATTAAAATAGAGAAATCCAAGGATATATCTTGCACAGGTTCAATAATTCTGTTTAAATATCATTCAGAAGAGCCTCCCCATTAAAAATGTGGGAATATGTATTATGACAATACAGTGAAATATAAATCACCCTTAGAACACTAAATCACAGTAGATGATTGCCTAAATCAGAAGAAACTAATCTGACCTCTGACCTCTGTTCAGTAAGATCTGATTGCAAAAAATATCATGAGGAAAACAATCATCCACACACACCCCTTTGGCCTTATTTAATGAAGAATAAAAAAAGTCATGGTCAACCACAAAATTTTAATTGTCTAAACATAGACTAAAATGAAGCAATTAATTAATAAATCCTGAGTTAACATGAGGTCTTCAATTAAAAATATCTACTGTGGTCTTTGGTCAGAAAATATACATACTTGATAATTAGATGGGCATATTATTAATGAGAATATAATATATTGCTTGAGTTCTCTGCAATGGCATGTCCCAGGATACAAGATTCTAAAATATTTCACTTTCTAAGGTTTTTAGTTGAAAGACTGAACATTTCCAAGAAAACTGAAGAAAAGTTTTCTTTAAATCTAAAAAACTAAAATTTTTAGATGCAAAAATACATCCCCAAAATTGCATTTGCCTTATTTTATGATGAGTTTATCCATAAGTATATATAATAATACTTTTTAAAGTACCTGTATATCTGGTATACGTTCTCAGATAAACCATCCTTTGATAGGCTGACATTCAATTTTTTTAATCAAAATCCCACAAAAATTGGTAATTTGTAGATTACCGACAAATAAAATGATTATGAAAATTTAAAAATGTGAGGGTCAGCTTATATATTATGATACATTTTTCATAATAATTGGGTTTAAAAAGTTGAAGTTGGCTGATATGTATGTAGATGTGCTTGTCACTGTATGTAGATGAGCTTATATGGATGGGTGCCATGGGCAGGTACTTCAGGTGGGCAACAGGTAACTGCGAGTAGGTGTTATGAGTGGAAATGGGTGCCATGGTGGGTGGCAGTGAGGAAACTGTAAATTTTCATCATGTGACTACAGGGAAGTAAGATATCAGGCATTTTGAGAGTCATAAACTAGTTTTTTCAGTTATACTGTAACTTTGAACAGTTGCTGAACAACTGGACATAAAATGAGAACTGCCTGTATATGAATTCAAAAATGCCAAATCTAAATTCCACACTTTTAATCTTTAAGCATTTTTTTCTGTTAATGTATTGTTCATATTTTTTTAACCTTGTATCCATAATAAATATTATTTTACAATTTGGAACAGGTTGGCCTTAGTACTAAATTGGAGTTAAAATCTAAGATAACGACTTTTATTTTGATCAGTTATTTTCAATCTAGCCTTATAATTCTACCCTGATTTTATTTTATATTATTTCATTGTTTTATTTCAATACCATTTATTGTAGGACCATTTTACAATGAAACAGAGTTGTTAATAAATGACTATTTTCTTGCAAAACAGCTATACAATATTTCCCATACAAATCTCTGATTTTTTTCTTGATTTAATGGCTATATTAATTTTCATACATAATACTTATTCCCAAAATCAGCTGAAAAGAAAGAAAACAGACATAAATTTGCTAATTTCAGTGAACCTTTTTTTTATGCCTTTGAGTCAGTTTTTGATTCCTGGCAGTTTCCTTGAGTAGTCCCTGCAGCTTTCTTGGTAAGGTTTCCAGAAGAAGTTTGTCCTTGCCTCCTTCTTAGGGTTAAGAGAGAGGGCCTGGCCCAAGGTCACCCAGCTTCCTTTGTGCCTAAGGCAGAATTCGAACAGAGTTTCCTGCTTTCTAGCTTAATGTCTTAATCACCATATGAAACTGGTTCTCTCATCAGTTGTACTTCTTGAAAAGTTAACTAATACAAGACTACAGCATTAATTATCTTTTTTTTAGCTTAAAAAGACACTGTATAAAAATATAAATGAACTGTAATTCACTCTGGACAAATCATACTTGAAATAATTTATTAGTTTGTCTACTTACCAAAGATTCTTTATAGTCACCATGATAATACATTTCTGACTTTACATTCCAGTATGCAAAGAAGTTGTCCAATCGAACTAACTGAAATTAAAAAAAATAGGAATTACTGAATATCATATTTGAGATTATCATCATCTAATATCTTATACATATTCATGTTTATGCAAGTTATTACAAATATTGATATATCTTTGACAAAAGTGAAACACATGTAAATGAAACTACTGAAATGAATCAAATAAAGCAGCAGTCCCTAGTCTTTGTGGCTTGGAAGCCTGGCGGAGGGGGGGAGAGAAGGGGAACTGGGCAAATTGAGATGCATGAAAACATGTAACAATATTAGTTCTCAATTATGAACTATGACAATCAAAGCAAAAAAAGATACTTCTCCCTTTGTATTTATTTTTAAATTTATATTTGTATAATCTATAATTATGATGAAATTAACAAACAAAAATTAAAACAGTAGTAACAGAATTAAAAATAATCATAATTGTGATTTAAAAGATTCATGGGATTATTTTCTGGCCATCAGAAATAATATTGGCAAAATGTGTCACAAAATGGCTATTCGTATGTCCCAGCAATACAACTACAAAAAAAAAAAAAAGAATATTCTACTTTAAATTACAAATGAAATTTGAATAAAACAACTATTTATCTGATTAATAAATCACTTTACTTTACCTAAAAGAAGGCCAAAATTTCAAACAGCCCAGCAAGATAATATTAAAATAACACTTAAAATATATCTGCTTTAGCATGGTGTGGGAAGGACAATATAATGTTGTATTGTTTCATTCAGTTATTTTTATTATTGGTGACCACATTTTAGCTGAAATTACTGTAGTGCTTGTATTTCTGGACTGACTTTATTTATTTATTATTGGCCACAGTTTCATTGAAATGAATTTAACAGTTTTATTTGTTGAATTGTCACACAGCAATATCATTACAGATATTAACCAGTATCTAAGGGTAGGCATAAATGTTTAAGAATATAATCTATTAACTTGCATATGGTTCCATCTTAAAGCATCTAGGTAGTTCACGAGGAACAGAACTGCTGGATAACCAGCAAGGTAATTCAATGTTAAGTCTGAATTAGATGAATTACCCAGAATATTTCTACTGCATGTTAGGGTAATTCAGAAGTATGGAGGTAGAGCATCCAACAGTACATGCAACATGTTGGAAGGTAAAACAAACTATATTGTTTTTGCTACTATGAGGTATTAAACACTGTGACAAATAAAATGGTTGGTCTCAGTGATCAATTATCATAGATTTTATGAGGTTTTAACATAAAAACTAATGGATGGACCTAATGCATACCTACTGAAAGTATAAAATCATTTCATTACAATGAATGAAAACAAAGATGATTCAAACACATTTTCATTTCATGTCCTCATAATTAATACAAGTATAGAACAAAAGTGATCAACAATACATTGATTTAAAAATTATTATTGGAAAGAATGCAAGTCATTCAAAATTCCTTTGGATTTGAATAGTTAAGTATGGTATATAAAAACTAAGTATATAGTATAATATATCATATAAATACTAAGGAGGGAAGAGTGCTGGAAAAAATGAAAAACAAAGTGGCCTGTGTATCTGTTCTTCCTTATGATAGTTTTGACAATAAGGAACAGGCTCTTTCAGCACACAAATCCTTGGCCTTCTCACAGCCTTCCTTTCATCTTTGCTTTCCTATTTATGAGACTGAAGAAAGTTCTTGCTTGTGTGGCAGTTGGAAAAAAAAATATATCCACTTCTTCAGATACTGATGTTTCCATGATTTAATTTCCACAATTCAAAACTAGCTTAAACATGGACAATCTTTGGATCAGTTAGAAAATGGGGTTGCTATTCTTTATCTCTTATTTCTAGAAATTTATGAGAAGAGTAAAGAAATCACTATAGTTTAATGTACCAGTGTTCTATGAATCATTAACTGGTTATCACACTTTACAAAGCCATATAATAATTTCAACTTATTGATCAATTTTACCACCTTCAGTTCCTGAATAAAAAGCAGGATATTGAAGGAATTAACAAACTTTTAGTCCCTTCAATGTATCAAAATTACATGCACATAAAAAACTTGCCATGTAACAATTCAGTGTATTTGTGATTTAGCTTTGCTCAAAATGAGATTAATATGTGAAACAAATAGCAAAAGAATTAAACCTCCCTTGTCCTTTACATTAACAAACTCAGAAGAAATCTCATAGCACATTCTACTCAACTCAAATTTCCACCTAGGACTCCTACCTTATAGAACAATTTAGTGGTTGCATCTTGAATACATGGGTTCCAATTTTGATCTGAAGTCTGGAATAGAAACAGAAATTATTCTGACAGTACTTTATTGATGAGACAAAACAACATTAAGATTTTTCCCAACTATCATCAGGAACACCTGACGGTATTTGTTCCTGACGGTATGTGTTCCACATTTAGAAAGAAAGTCTGAACAGAAATAATTTTAGTCACTTCCCAAATATAAAAAAAACATTTCTGTGGAGACCACCCAAATTCGGATCTTTTTTCTTTATAAATAATGCAAACAAGCATATTCAATATTCAAAATTTGTTCAATTTAAATCATAAAACTATTTCTGCTTTAAAATTATGCCTTTTCGACTTTCAAAGTTGTCATTTATTCCTGAATTATTAAGATTAAAGAAGCTACATACATATCAAAACATTCATAAACAGAAATAAATTTTTAATTAAAAACTTGAACAACGATAATACCTGTAAACTAAAATTTTCAAGTGAGATACCAAATGACAGTGGAATATCTTTATTTGTGATCTGGAAAAAACAAAACAAATATTTTTCAATATGCAACAATACCGGTATATACAGGTATACAGCATGCAAGATGTAAAATTTGTGGCAACGTGTGCCTTATAATAAAAGAAAATATTTCTTGATAATTTATCTATGTATAAGTACTGATTTTATAAATCAAGATATGAATTGTTATAATTAACTTTGGGTTAAGATTAGCTAAACTTTGTACTTAACTATGTTTCATCCTAATATTCCCAACATAGTATTCTTAGTGCTCTACTCTACACATACTCCTTTATGTGTATGCATTTTAGATTAGTGTACTGCTGCATAAAATAGTACCTTCTAAATCTGAACTGCATTTATGTAATTATTATGGGCTTTAGACAGAGAAAAGCTGTGTTTAGTTTTAAATCTAAGGGTACGAATTTATACAGACATTAGTTCTGAAATCCACTAAAACCAGAGAAAGAAATGAGGATTCAAATGTTATTTGCTCAAATACTCCCCAGCACTGCACCAGTACTTAAAGCAATAATTTAATATGCAACTTTGCAATCATACCATCACTGAAACTTTCCAAATTATAATGATGCAATAGACAAGTATAGATAGCACAGTCTCCACTATCTCAGCAATAACTTTCTTTATGGGTGAACAGATAGATTATCCATCTATACAACTATCTGAAGTATCATTCACATTTTTACAACTTATCTGTATATTCTATACACATATACTTACATCATCTTCGTATCGTATATGGATGTTGGAAATTTTCAATTGAAGGTTTCTGATAACTTGAGTAATTAGTTTTTCTATGAAAGTATCTTGCTTTTCTTGTGGTTTATCTATATCAAGTGAATGAATACTTTATTAAGCAACGGAGGCTACATTTGATTTAGGCAGATAAATAATACGTAACAGGTAATTCTATAATTGTTTTATTTATATATTCACATAGACACAGGTACAAAAATAGTGTATGTAGGAATTAAATATGAGTTCCTTCGAAGGGATGAATGCAATCACTTCTTTTTGCAACAACAGATGACTGACTTGTTAAACATGGTACTAAGAAAGGATGCTTAGGAACGCATTTGATGTAATGATTTGAGATGACACAAGCAGCCACACTATCCGTAACCAAAGCATATGGATGGAAATTGGTCAGTCAAGCCCAAAAGAAGATAAAGAAAAAGGCGAAGAGAAATAAAACTCAAGACAAAGGATCATTGGAATCCTTACAATAAATGGTGCTTCAGCTTAATGAAGTGAGTTGAGATCCTCTATATAACATTTGTTACATGTCTAACACAAACGTTTGTTGCTGGCTGAGTCAATTAAAGGACTTTTAATTGGAGCCAAACTGGAAGTGACTATGTCAGATGCAGATGTGAGAAGTCAACATTATTCAGAATTTCAGTCTACAATGATTCAGCTCCACAGCATTAGAAAATAATAATAGTCAATAACTAAATTGACAGGCTGCAAGTTACGATTATATGTGATTCCACAGATACTTAATAATTAATTAAATGGGTAAAAAGTCTACTGAATCCAAAGTAGATTATACCTTTCAAGTGACTTATCAAAGGGGCAGCCAAGCTTTTATATTTCATTTAACTAACAGCATATATGCTATGATAAAATACTTACATTTAAGCAAATGATAAATATGTAAGTCATAGGCAAGTAATAAATAGCCACAAATATAAGTGATGGCTGCTAATTCTTGGAAATATTTTGATATACACTGCTCAAAAAAATAAAGGGAACACAAAAATAAGACATCCCAGATCTGAAGGAATGAAATATTCTTATTACCGTATATAATCGCATATAAGCCGATCTCGCATATAAGCCAACCCTTAAAAAACTGCCCCAAAATGAGGAATTTTGAAAAAACTCACATATAGATGGAAAAATACAAAGGGAAAAGTTGGCAGGGCAAAAGTTGCGGCTCATCGTCCATCCAGGGAGAAAGGCTGCAAAAGTCCAGGAGAGGGCTGCAAAGGTCCAGGAGAGGGCTGCAAAGGGCCAGGCGAGGGCTGCAGCAGCGACTTAGCGTGGCGACTTGCTCCAGCAAATCAGATTTATGCGCGTATAAGCCAACCCCCAAATTTTTGGGGAAAAAAAAGCGTTCTAAAGTCGGCTTATATGCGAGTATATACGGTAAATACTTTGTTCATTACATAGTTGAATGTGCTGACAACAAAATCACACAAATATTATCAATGGAAATCAAATTTAGCATCCCGTGGAGGTCTAGATTTGGAGTTACACTCAAAATCAAAGTGGAAAAAAACACTATAGGCTGATCCAACTTTGATGTAATGTCCTTAAAACAAGTCAAAATGAGGCTCAGTAGTGTGTGGCCTCCACATGCTTGTATGACCTCCCTACAACGCCTGGACATGCTCCTGATGAGGTGGCGGATGGTTTCCTGAGAGATCTCCTCCCACACTTGGACTAAAGCATCCTCCAACTCCTGGACAGTCCGTGGTGCAACGTGGCGTTGGTGAATGGAGCGAGACATGATGTCCCAGATGTGCTCAATTGGATTCAGGTCTGGGGAACGGGTGAGCCAGTCCATAGCATCCATGCCTTCATCTTGCAGGAACTGCTGACACACTCCAGCCACATGAGGTCTAGCATTGTCTTGCATAAAGAGGAACCCAGGGCCAACCGTACCAGCATATGGTCTCACAGAGGTCTGAGGATCTCATCTCGGTACCTAATGGGGATCAGGCTACCTCTGGTAAGCATATGGAAGGCTGTGCAGCCCCCTAAAGAAATGCCACCCACACCATTACTGACCCACTGCCAAACCAGTCATGCTGGAGGATGTTGCAAGTAGCAGAACGTTCTCCACAGCATCTCCAGACTCTGTCATGTCTGTCACATGTGCTCAGTGTGAATGTGCTTTCATCTGTGAAGAGCACAGGACACGAGTGGTGAATTTGCCAATCCTGGTGTTCTCTAGCAAATGCCAAACGTCCTGCATGGTGTTGGGCTGTAAGCACAACCCTCACCTGTGGACGTCGGGCCCTCATACCACCCTCATGGAGTCTGTTTCTAACTGTTTGAGCAGCCACATGCACATTTGTGGCCCGCTGGAGGTCATTTTGCAGGGCTCTGGCAGTTCTCCTCCTGTCCCTCCTTGCACAAAGATGGAGGTAGAGGTCCTGATGCTGGGTTGTTGCCTTCCTACGGCCTCCTCCACGTCTCCTGATGTACTGGCCTATCTCCTGGTAGTGCCTCCATGCTCTGGGCACTACGCTGACAGTCACAGCAAAGCTTCTTGCCACAGCTCACATTGATGTGCCATCCTGGATGAGCTGCACTACCTGAGCCACTTGTGTGGGTTGTAGACTCCGTCTCATGCTACCACTGGAGTGAAAGCACTGCCAGCATTCAAAAGTGACCAAACCATCAGCCAGAAAGCATAGGAACTGAGAAGTGGTCTGTGGTCACTACCTGCAGAACCACTCCTTTATTGGGGATGTCTTGTTAACTGCCTATGCTTTCCACCTGTTGTCTTTTCCATCTGCACAACAGCATGTGAAACTGACTGTCAATCAGTGTTGCTACCTAAGTGGACAGTTTGATTTCACAGAAGTGTGATTGACTTGAAGTTACATTGTGTTGCTTAAGTGTTCCCTTTATTTTTTTGAGCAGTGTATTTGGACTAGATTGCAACTCTATATTCAATATATTTAAAATAATATTCAACCTCTTCTGACCATGGCATCTTTCTAGATTTGCTACTAGAAGAAATCAGCATGAAATAAAACATAATGTATTCTGAATTTCAAAAGAAAGCAGCATCAACTAGAATACTCTGCTAAAAATTTTAAATGAATTTCTCAGTTTTAATTTCTAATACAGTAAATATTGGTAGATATAATGCATGTAAGCTAAAGCTCCTTTGGTCCTGTATCATTTTTTAGGAGACCAAAATATTTGAGAATTAGTGGCTCTAAATTAGTGGCTTGCCTTTAAAACGTTCCTCAATGGGTCCTGAAGAGAATCAGATGAGAAGAACTTTCTTTGGAAATCTTTTAGCTGTTTGTCTGACCCTCTTTACACCCTCTCTTTAGGACTCCTGTAAAGGCAATCAGACAAGCAGCAAAAAGATTTCCAAGGACCTAGCTTCTGCCAGGGCTGTTTGCTGCATGTGTTCTAGTCATTTTTTTCTTTTGAGTGGAACTTGTTCTTCAGTTCCTCAATGCAAGCTGCAGAATTTTTTTTTTTGCTCCCTTCCTTCCTTTCCTTCAGTCTGGCAGTCACCCATCAATAAGTAACTGACAGATTCTGTCACCCTCTTTCTGTTACCTAATTGGTGGAAGAGTAAGAAGAAAGATCAACAAGTCTGTCCCTCCCAACTTTTGTGTCTGTTTTCTTTTTTGAAGAAATTAGGTTTTGGGGGGAAGGAAGGGTTAAGCAAGAAAAAGAGGGAAAACCTCTTTTGGAATTCCTCTCCTGCAGCTGTCACCCTTGCATGCAGGCAGCTGGATTTTCCAAAGCCTAGCAAGATCCAGGAGAAATTTGCAGTCTCCCAAAGGCCAGCTGATCTTGAGAGAAAACTCCAAAAGTAGTCACCATTTCAACAAGAAATTGTGGGAAGTGCTGAAAATGGTGCCTGCTTCCAAGAGGCATGGAGAGCAGGCCCAAGCACTGCAGGATCCCAATAGGATAAGGGGACAGGTGGGGGGCACTGTAGTATCGCTATGGTTGGTTGTAAGGGAAAAAGGACATGGGAAGCGCTGCAGCCACCATAACTTTGAAACAAGGTTATATAAGCCTGGGGGTTATAGTTTTGGGAACGAGGGGAGATCTTCAAATGGCTGTTAAGTGACTGTCGTATCTTAAGGACTATCTGTATTTGGTAACTCTTTTTAAATTAATTTTACTGCATTCATATTGATTTGCTTTTAATTTGCTTCATTTTGTGAGCCACCATTCAGTTGGAGTTGAAGTTAAAATTGAACAACTATTGGATCTTTTCTTACCTTTGTCAGCAATCTTTTGTTTTGCATCTTCAATTCTTTGCAATTCTTTTTGCTTTGCTTCCAGCTGTTGCTTTTCTTCTTTTTCAGCATCATATTTAATACCTAACAGAATGGATTACTTTAATAATTAAACACAACTAGATTAAATCAACATCTGAAATCGCACAAATAAAAAATTAAGTCTTATTTGACTGTACTTACTTTCTGAATTTTTTTTACAAAAAATGTATATGTTTAACTTGAAAAAGAAGTTTGACTTTGAATATGTAAGTCAGACTATTTATAGGTACCCAAATTATTGCATGATTAAAAATAAAGAGGCAGAAATTATACTGGCTAAATATAAATTTACATACTTATGTTATGAAGTTCATTTCCATTTCTTAATAAACTTACTAGCTGTAGGTACTATAAGCAGATAAACTTCATCTAAAACAGCTTCAACTGGCTGAGTATAAAGATTTTTCCATGGTATTTGCAAATTTAGCTGACCTATAATAACAAAGAAATAGTCATTTTTTTAAAAAATGCAACAATATTTTTAATCACAACTTTTAAAATCACCTAATGTTATAAATGTTTTCTACTTCAAAATATTTCCAAGTCTCATATTTAACATTACATAAAAATTAGTTGCAAATTATACTGATAATTCTACTAATCTGAATCAAGCTAGGTGGTTATTTCTCATGTTTTTTTGCTTGGAATTTTATATAAATTGAATTTATATTTCTCATAATTTAAAACATATCATGCATATATTTAAAAAATATTATGAAAAAAAAAAACACATTTTAGGGATGGGCAAAAGATTCTATGCACTGACTCATTAATTCTGAGTGGTGACATATTTCATTGACACATAGACCCTTAATGTTCTATCTGGATAAAACATGGTCATTCAATGCAGTGATTGTTCAAGATGTGGAAGGGAAGAAAAGGGGACTATAATACAATATGGTTGAGGAGAA
Organism: Laticauda colubrina; assembly: GCA_015471245.1. NCBI lineage: Eukaryota > Metazoa > Chordata > Lepidosauria > Squamata > Elapidae > Laticauda > Laticauda colubrina. Next base: position 53,255,292 of record BLBF01000004.1, on the reverse strand, counting down.
TAGTTGCTAAATAGAGGTAAGCAAATGAAAATGCAAGATTAATGGGAGGAACAGGGAAGTTTGCCAGTTAGGTTTATATTACCGTATTTCTCACATAATAAGGCCGGGCCTTATTTTTTTTTGACCCCCGAAAAAATGGCTAGGCCATCTTTTCAGGGGTGACTTAATTTCCCCCCCCTTGCATCCTCGGGTGGGCGGGTGATGACAGCTTGGATGTTCGGGAGACCTTCCGCCACCATTGCTTTCCTTCTCCCTTGCTGCCGCGGCGTTACAACAATGCCTCAGCGTTTGGCGCAGCCACGTGCGGCCAGTCAGGGCTCCTCCCTGCAACCGGAGCCCTGAGGAGACACTTGGCTTCAGGTGCTCCCGTCGCCGCCTTCCAACGGAAGGCGCTCGCCCGAGAGGATCTCTCCCGCTCTCTCTTTCTCTCTCTCCCCTAATGTCTTCGCTGCGGCTGAGGAGGAGGCTGCAGCCAGTTCCTCCTGCTTGCTGAGAGGTGAGAAAGCCGCAGCTTTGCAGAGCAAGCAAAGCGCTGATCGCCCCAGTGAGATTTGGGAATGAGGGGCAGGAGGCACGCGCGCACCCGTGGCTCACTTTACCGGCTCTGCCTAGCCCACATGGCTATGGTGCGGCCCTGGCGGGATGAGTGGAGGGTCCGGCGGGGAGGCACTCGCTGCCTTGGTGAGAGCTCTGCCGCTGGGAAGGAGCGCCTGCCTGTCAGCTGCACTGGGCGCCCCAGGCTAAGCTGACAGGCGGGTCTTCCTTCCCAGCGGCAGAGCTCTCACCAAGGCAGCAAGCGCCTCCCCACCGGACCCTCCACTCATCCTGCCAGGGCCACGCCAGAGCCGTGTGGGCTGGGCAGAGCCGAGAAAGCGAGCCACGGGTGCGTGCGTGCCTCCTCCTGCCCCTCATTCCCAAATCTCGCTTGGGCGAGCAGTGCTTCATTTGCTCTGCAAAGCCGCGGATTCCTCACCTCTCAGCAAGCAGGAGGAACCGGCTGCAGCCTCCTCCTCCTCAGCCGCAGCGCAGATGTTGACCTTGCGGGGAGAGAGAGAGGGAAGATCCTCTCGGGCGAGCGCCTTCCCTCAGAAGGCGGCATCGGGAGCGCCTGAAACCAAGTGTCTCCTCAGGGCTCCGGTTGCAGGGAGGAGCCTTGACTGGCCGCACGTGGCTGCGCCAAATGCCGAGGCATTGTTTTTATGCCACAGCAGCAAGGGAGAAGGGAAAGCAATGGTAGCAGAAGGTCTCCCAATATGAAGTGCCCCACTAACGCAGGCAGCACCATATCTGGACATGCAAGTACTTCCTAAATGCAAAGCTCCCCCCGCCATTCCCCCCCCATTTCACATGTTTAATATGAGCCTTAATTGGGGGGAGGGGCTTAATTTGATTTTATGCCAATAAAACATGGTGGGGCTTCCTATTGTTGGAGGCCATATTGTTGGAGAAACACGGTAGGTGTGTGTAATTAAGGGAAAACAAATAATGAGAAGATGGGAGTAACATACACCTTTGTTACTGGGAGTAAGATATACAACATACACATTGGCCCTACTTTTCCCACTAAACCCCTTTTGGAATTTGTCTCAGCTGAAATATAAAATATACAATACTTTCCTACTTCTGAGTCAGCTGGACCATAGAATTTGAACATAAATCTGAATGTTATTTTTTCCTATATGTATAAAACCACACTATGGCACTACTTTAACCATGCTTGCATTAATTTGATTGCAATTTAGGGAAAAAAGACCAGTGAAGCTTTTTTTAACATATTACTATTTGTTAAGTTTGTACACTGTCCAATTCTCAACTATTTTGGAGGTTCACATGTAACAACTGTAAAAGAAATAAACAATAGAGTAATAAATAATAATAAAAGATTGCAACTGGTAGGAGCAAAAAACAAATCCATACAACCAAATGGGGGCTGCAATCATACTTGCCCAAGACTTGGCAAAGGGATGGGCCTTCAAAGCTATTAGAAACACCAGCAAGATTGAGTCAATCAAATATCAGAGGGCACTTCATTCCATAGAGCAGGGACCCAACAGATGGCACTGTTTAATGGAAGGAATCCAAAATGCCCAAAATTGGCTGGGTAGATAATATTGGAGATACTGAAAATAGGTGTCCCTCAAGTAACCAAGTCCTATGCCATGTGGGACTTTATAGATAACAACCAGCACCTGTAATGACTACTAACTTATTGAAATCAAGAAAAAATACAACCTCAATATTTGAATCTAAATTCAGTAACAAAGTAGATATATAAAATATAAGAGATACAGTAGTCTTCAACTTACAACAGTTTATTTAGTGACCATTCAAAGTTACAATGGCACTGAAAAAAATGACATATGACCATTTTTCACACTTATGACTATGCAGCATCCCTGTGATCATGTGCTCACAATTTAGATTCTTGGCAACTGACTCATATATATGACATTTGCAATGATCCCTTTTTGCAATCTTCTGACAAGCAAAGTCAATTGGGAAGCCAGATTCACTTAATAACCATGTTATTAAAATTAACAACTAAAGTGATTCACTTAACAATTGTGGCAAGAAAGGTTGTAAAATGGGGCAAAGCTCACTTAACAAATATCTCACTTCGCAACAGAAATTCTGGGTTCAATTGTGGTCATAAATTGAGGACTACCTGCATATAAAAAAGTCAAATTAGATCAACCAAGAATACAAGAAGATATTTTTATGTGTTGAATACCATTAATTATCTGCTAATTAACCAAAACTATGAACCATATTTTTAGCTAATAAATACAACTATTTACTAAATATCTTAATTAAGGAACTACTACAATATAATATCCACTGAATGATAAAAGGTTAAACATATTGGCTTTTATTTAATCCATATACAATTGCACATGAATATCAAAAACTCTCAAGAAGCATTAACTCTTTCTTGATAGATAATAGCTGCATAATGAACCAATGCATTTCTAAGAAATAAAAACCCCATGTCTTTAAAAATACAAATTTAATTAATTATTGTAAAAAGCTTGAGAATTCTACTTACCAATATGACCTGCTTTAACTTTGAAGGGGACATCAAATTGATACTGTAAAGATAAATGTTTTAATTACATTTCAATAAGAAAAAGATTATTTTAACAGCATAGAGCCCAAAATATGCACAAATGTTTTTTTATTAATTCCTAAGACAGAATAAAAACATGTATTTATGAAGGACTATGATGCGAAAGGCACTTCAGTACTTACCAATGCATTTTCTTTTATTACAAGATTTTTAAGTGCTACAGCTCCTATTAAGAAATTTGGAAAAAAAACATAATCAGAGAGAACAACAAATTTTATTTACAACATTTCTAATAGTTAGAAATACCATTATTAGAATTCTAACAATTTTAATGGGAATTTAGCAAAGTAAAAACAAAATGAAGTACTTCAGACTAAGATTGCAATTTATTTTTTTAATATAAATTTTATTTGGGCCTTCACAAAAACATAATACAAATAAAACATCTTTTTTTGAGAATAGCATGATTCCGGGCTATCACTTCTTCATACAGACACAAACTCAATTTCATATTCATCTTTGGGTTCTATTCCATATCTTAGCACTATTTTCTTCATAATTTTCCCCACCCTTCGTTTTCTCAACTTTATTTTTAATTATCTCATATCTAAATTCAATTATATATCTTTTTCTAAGTTTCAATGTGTTTCCAATCATTATATTTATATTTTTGTCTGTCCTGTTTCAATTTCATATTATCTTTTCTCATTGAACAAATTTTCCCCTGTAGTTACTAATTGGAGTATGACACCTTTATATCTTTTAAATTTATTCATTCAACTCTTATTTAAAATTCAATTTATGCCTTTATTATATTATAATTATACTTATAATTATTCAATTATCATTATTGAATTATAACATTCAATATAGTACATAACTTCCAATCGAACTCTGCTTGGTACATTCTTAAAATACACTATACACACACACACACACACACACATATATATATATATGCACGCACACACACACACACACACACACACACACACAAATATATATGTATTGAGTTTATGTATATGTATATATATATATATATATATATGAATACAGTTCGGCTTCCTTCAGGTATTATCCCACGTCATTGTAGTGTATACGAACTCAGTACAGAAGTCTGATGATGGCAGATGAGATTCTGCTGAAACGTTGCTACAACTTTAAAAGCACTACAATGATGTGGGATAATACCCGAAGGAAGTTGAACTGCATTCATATAAGTACCCGCGAAAACTTAAAAAAACATATATATACAATAAACATATATATAATGGACAGAAAAGACTACGAAACAAAATTGACAGACCTACTCCAAGACTCCACATACAAACCTATAAACACAGACCCAACCACATATCTGGAAAAATTAACCAAGAAGAAAATTATAACCAGCCACATAAGCAAAGAAAT
>BLBF01000004.1:53229319-53245815 GCA_015471245.1 Laticauda colubrina | reverse complement strand
CTTGCTTCTTTTTTCCACTTTCTCTTCCTGGGGTTCTATTATTTTGTTACAAAGTTTCAGTTAGAATGTATCTTTTAGGAATCTTGTTAAGGTTTCACTGTAAGTTCCTTTTAGTTCCAGGCAGTCTCCTCCATTTTTCCAGATCCCACCCTTTTATTCTTTCCTTTTCTCTCCTTTCCTGCTTTTAAAGTTTTTTGAGTATCCAAAAGTCTTTATTATCCCTTTGACATTTTATTTTCAGCTTAAATGCCTATTGATGTCAAAATGGATTTTTGTCAATTTCTTACTTAAATCTCCTATTTGTCAGTATTAGGAAGAGAAGAAAAAAAAAAGGCAATCCTTTCCCTTCCCTCTCTCCTTCGCTGCTTCAAAGTTTTCTTTGGGAACAATGTTATTTTTTATAGTTCAAATTCCAGGGTACCTTACATTGTTGCTTTTTCAGTTTAACCCAGTCAACCAAAACTTTATCTTCTTATTTTCCTCCTGCACATTCTTTTCCAGTCAAGTTCTTCTTTGAGGTGGCCATTTCTGACCATCGCTGCAACTGCCTTCGGGAAAGGGAGTAATGGCTAGCTGAGGAGGAGAGATGCGGCTCTCCTCAACCTTGCTGGCGATCTCCCCCCTCGTCACCACCTCTACAGGATGGCTTAGATCCAAATCCAGCCGGCTTGGGGCGCTCATGCGGCAAGCATGGATCAAAACCGTGCACGATCGCAGATTTCAGTCCGAAGAAGCTCAAACAGGAAGTCCTAAGTTTGCAAATTTACGTTATCATATTTATGAATCAGCACAGAACCCTTTGGTATTCCTTATGGTCAAAATTTCCTGACCCTGAAAAAAGCCAGCCTCAGAAGCCAGTAAAAGGGAAGAAAGGGGAAAGAGATCAAATCTTTCTACATCAAGACCTCAACTCCAGTATATAAACTAGAAAATACTTTGCAATCAGCTGCAAAGTTTACAGAATCAATTAAGCTGCTGCAATTTCAGCAAACACTATTATGTTACCAGCTTGCTCAAACCAAACTACACATTACACAAGAGTTCCAGGAATATTATTATACCAGAATATATATGTGAAATATAGCAATATGCAGCTAGAAGGTATGTGTAGTTGTATTATAATCTTGGGGAGAACATGCAGAGAAGAGTGAGGCCTTACTTCCTGGATTTCTTTGAATTGAGACCTAAAAGTCCCCATCCATCACTGGATCTCAGTACATATAAACTTTTTTTTTTTCCTTTTTCTGATGAGATTGCCAAGTATTGCTATTTACCAAGATATAATACCAGAAGGACTGTAAATTAATGATTAAAAATATTTTTTGTTTAAAAATATGTTCTGATAAAGTTAACAATTCAGCATAGCATGTTAAGAAATATTTTCACTTAAAAATACATCCTATAGATTTTTATCCTTCATAATGCAAGTAACAGAGGTAAATTTATTATTTGCATCTTCTTCAATAGTTATACATAGGATCCAGAGCATTCAGATTTGGTCCAATGACTTTTCCATTGTCCTTTTCAGCCTTTTGCTACTGAACAATGACACCACCAACTATTTTTATTGAAATAAAGGTTTAAAGTTATAGGAATATATTTAGTAAGTATACATATAAAATTAGAGGAAATATAAAGAAAATTTCAATAGTCTAAAGAACATCTAGCAATTTTTATAAACTGCTAACAAGTTTTAGCAAAGAACAAAAAGTCATGTTCTTTAGGACTGCACCTGTGAGAGTACACCTAAATCTGTTTGCATTCACAATCTCAGCATACAGTCACAAATATAAGCTCACACAACCATCTACCCATATATTATATGTGCACGCATAATTTATATGTATTTTTATATAAACAGTATTTTCATATAAATTGCCATCCTTCTTGCTCCAAAAATAGAATGATTTTCAGTTTCTTTACCAAGAGTAAAAGAAAATTGAAGAGCTTTTTGTTTTCTTCCAGCAAAAAAGAAAATCAGTTTTACATTGGCTAGCAATTTTCAGTAGGATGATTGCCTTTTGCTTCCGTTCTAATGGAAGGTCATTTCATACATAGTTTTCTGAACCGCTGACTGATGGGCAGATAAATGGAACTTCAGGTTCCATGGAACATGGTACTGGCACTTTCTAAGGGCCAGGTGCAGTTCTCAGGCAATGAACTGCATCTTTGAAAAGAGAATTGCCCACATAAAACCATTCTGTATCTACTTCTGGATAATCACACATGCATACCTAAAAATCACTTCCTGAATTCACTGAAAAAATATCCAAACAAATATAGACAGTAATGTATTAAATAAAGTCAGCTAAAAAACAGAGAATGAGAAATACTTTGAATTCTTTATCTAGCTGAGCACAGGAGTTGGCACTTTATTAAAATCACAACTTCTGTAACTCTTTTAAGTTTTAAGTTGAAGTGCAAACTTAAATTAGCTTCAGCTAGCTGTTAAGCTGGTTTCATGTTGCACTTTCAGATGCCAGGACAAATCACTTTGGTTGATGTCACATTTATAATAAGGCCAGGAAATAGAAATTATATAGTGGTCTTATCTATATAGTGATAAGTGAATATAAGAAAGAAAAAATAATACAAAAGTGTTGATCTTCACATAAAATAACCTGGAGAATAATTTTAGACAGGCACTTAGTGATCTAGCAAGTAATAGCAAGAGTAGTATATAAGATATTTATATATTAGAAAAATATGTATATATTAGAAAAACTTGTGTGCTTTTTATTATCATTTACTAATGATCATAATTTAATTTTCACTAAAGTTTAACATTTTTTTCTGATCCACTAAGTATAATATTATGCCCCATTTATATTGCATCTTCATAATATACACTGCTCAAAAAAAATATAGGGAACACAAAAATAAGACATCCCAGATCTGAAGGAATGAAATATTCTTATTAAATACTTTGTTCATTACATAGTTGAATGTGCTGACAACAAAATCACACAAATATTATCAATGGAAATCAAATTTAGCATCCCATGGAGGTCTGGATTTGGGAGTTACACTCAAAATGAAAGTGGAAAAAGACACTACAGGCTGATCCAACTTTGATGTAATGTCCTTAAAACAAATCAAAATGAGGCTCAGTTGTGTTTGTGGCCTCCACGTGCCTGTATGACCTCCCTACAACGCCTGGGCATGTTCCTGATAAGGTGGCGGATGGTTTCCTAAGGGATCTCTTCCCATACCTGGACTAAAGCACCCCCCAACTCCTGGACAGTCTGTGGTGCAATATGGCGTTGGTGAATGGAGCGAGACATGATGTCCCAGATGTGATCAATTGGATTCAGATCTGGGGAACGGGCGGGCCAGTCCATAGCATCCATGCCTTCATCTTGCAGGAACTGCTGACACACTCCAGCCACATGAGGTCTAGCATTGTCTTGCATAAAGAGGAACCCAGGGCCAACCGTACCAGTATATGGTCTCGCAGAGGTCTGAGGATCTCATCTCGGTACCTAATGGGGATCAGGCTACCTCTGGTAAGCATATGGAAGGCTGTGCAGCTCCCTAAAGAAATGCCACCCACACCATTACTGACCCACTGCCAAACCAGTCATGCTGGAGGATGTTGCAAGTAGCAGAACGTTCTCCACAGCATCTCCAGACTCTGTCATGTCTGTCACATGTGCTCAGTGTGAATATGCTTTCATCTTGAAGAGCACAGGACACGAGTGGAGAATTTGCCAATCTTGGTGTTCTCTAGCAAACGTCCTGCATGGTGTTGGGCTGTAAGCACAACCCCCACCTGTGGACGTTGGGCCCTCATACCAGCCTCATGGAGTCTGTTTCTGACCGTTTGAGCAGCCATATGCACATTTGTGGCCCGCTGGAGGTAATTTTGCAGGGCTCTGGCAGTTCTCCTCCTGTCCCTCCTTGCACAAAGATGGAGTAGAGGTCCTGATGCTGGGTTGTTGCCTTCCTACGGCCTCCTCCACGTCTCCTGATGTACTGGCCTATCTCCTGGTAGTGCCTCCATGCTCTGGGCACTACGCTGACAGACACAGCAAACCTTCTTGCCACAGCTCACATTGATGTGCCATCCTGGATGAGCTGCACTACCTGAGCCACTTGTGTGGGTTGTAGACTCCGTCTCATGCTACCACGAGAGTGAAAGCACTGCCAGCATTCAAAAGTGACCAAACCATCAGCCAGAAAGCAAAGGAACTGTGAAGTGGTCTGTGGTCACCACCTGTAGAACCACTCCTTTATTGGGGATGTCTTGCTAACTGCCTCTGCTTTCCACCTGTTGTCTTTTCCATTTGCACAACAGCACGTGAAATTGATTGTCAATCAGTGTTGCTACCTAAGTGGAGAGTTTGATTTCACAGAAGTGTGATTGACTTGGAGTTACACTGTGTTATTTAAGTGTTCCCTTTATTTTTTTGAGCAGTGTATGAAACTGTTTGCTCGCTACTTTCTCTCACATGAAAATCACTTACAACAAAAATGATGGAAAACATGAACCATGGAATAATTAGTCAAGGAGTAAAAGTAAGAAAATCAATAAGACATTCACAGAAAGAACTATAAGGTCCTCTTAAAGGCTAAATGAACAAGACCAAGTAAAATCCTAGAGATGAAACATCAGCAGAACATTCAGTTGTATCAACTATATTTATCAACTACAATGATAATCCAGAAAAAGATGAGCTCATCTAACATTAGGTGATGGAAAAGTTCAAGTAAATGTGGGCAAGTATTAAAATACAGAGATAATGAAAACATATGATGCAAAATTCTATTGCATAATCAAGTTATGTAGTTGAAATGTATTGCAATGGATTAAACTATGGTTTCAGGCAATTCAGTAGAGGAAAAAATATTTAATTTAACTGAAATGTAACCACCTTCTTCCTTATCCTTCCCACTAAACAGATTTTTTTCCTTCTCCTTATATTGGGTATCTTGTTCTTCCATACTGTAAATACTGTAAATGTTGACAGATTAAAAGCAAACACAATGGTGGAACAAGTCTCTTATTTTTGGTATCCTCCATTGGAGAGACAATTGAAGTAAGAAACAGTTGTTGGTGCCGCATATTGCATGAAAATTATTATAGTGAAAGGATGCGGTAACTAGTCATGGGGCCAACACAAATGTGTTTCTGAGCTAGATCTTGAACCAATTGTTGGACTTACTAAACTAATAACTACCTGAAAACATCAGGTTTAGAATTTAGGACTTTATGAATAAAAGTATAGGCTCTATCACTGAGTTTCACTATCTTTCCCACACATACACAGAAAAGAGTAAAAAAAATCTGTTAGAAAGCATAGGCAAAACTACTACTACCTTTCAAACTCCAAGATAAATGCTGTATTTGAGCTAATTCCCTCACCAATGATTAATATGTAATGCTGGTATATTTATAGTTGCATGGATTTTCTTACTGGTATTTCAACAACTCTAAATTTAAGCAGCATCTACACTACAATATATCCTAACCATAAATAACACCATTAGTATTAGGTATGTTTCTCTAGTCTTCTCTTTTTTCTATTCTCTTACTTCCAATACTATTTATAATAGAACAGGTAGCTTGCTCCTTTCCCTGTACTCTGTTCAACTATGATGCTCTTTGAAATTTTTTTAAGTTGATGTTAGTTTGCAAAATATATACACTATCTAAGAACAGATAGAAGATGCATTTCATATATTCTTAAATCACTAGTTAATATCAGGAGCTAAATAAGTTGTCCATAACATAGAGAAAGAAAAAAAAACAAGTTATTTTTTTAAAGATTTAATATGCATGAATATCAGCATTCTAAGAGCTAAGAATATTTCACTCTACCTTCCCCGCAGCAAATTTAAATTCCTCTCTTCCTCTCAACAAAATGGTGGAATGAAAAAAAGTTTTTCAATGCAGGTAGTTCTTGACTTAACAACAGTTCATTTAATGACCATTTGAAGTTACAACAGAATTGAAAAGAATGACCTATGACCATTTTTCACACTTACAAACTATTATGGAATCTCCATAGTCATATGATCAAAATTCAGACGTATGGCAACAGAATCATATTTCTGATGGCTGCAGTGTCCCAAGGTCATGTGATCACCTTTTGTAACTTTCTGAAAAGCAAAGTCAATGGGGAAGCTAGAATTCACTTAACAACCTTGTTACTAACTTAACTGCAGTGATTCACTTAACTGTATCAAGAAAAGTCATAAAATGGGGCAAAGCTCAGTTAACAAATGTCTCATTTAGCAACAGAAATGTTGGGATCAAGTGTGGTTGTAAGTTGAGAACTACTTGTACTTTAATGCCAGGCTGTATGTAGAGCAGAATAGGTTATCAGAGTAGGATATATATTACACATCTAGAGCATTAGCAAATAAAATTACTTTGAAAGCACTCGTTATCCTTAAATTAATCTGCTTACTATATGCACTGTATCAAAAATATGTTCATTTCAAGTGCAATCAAATCAAACACTAATTTTCTTAGGACCATTTCCGGAAATTGAAATATTTAAGTGATCTTCAATAACTTGGATTATCTCGTCATAGCATCTATTTCCTATTCCCTCTGTAACTATTTTGGACCAAAAAAGACAAAATTGATAAAATCTATCATCACAAAATATTTAACTCATCTACGGATTATCAATCAAAGATCAAATATGCTGAACAATGCAAACAATTCACCAATTCTAAGGTATTCATATCCTAAAATACACATATATTCCACATGGTAGGTATTCAATTTCTTAAAGCACTTACCAAAACTACATCTGACCTGAATTACTACCTCAATAACAAATTGAAAGTTCAATGAAAGAACTGTGATTGAAAACAACTCAAATTTATTTATTTATTGAATTTATATTGCCATCTATTCATTCATGGCGACTCAAGGTGGCTTATAGAATATAAAACCAATTTAAAACAATAAAACCAACAAAGAGAATCAAATAAATTGATATAGTACAATATAACAAAAATTGACACCCCATCTCCCACTCACCCCCGCCCTGACGACAGATCACATGAGCCATTTAATGGGCTCCATCCTGCTCTGGGTTCCGCAGGCCTGCTGGGAGAACCAGATCTTCAGTGCCTTCTGGAAGAGTATTAGTGGGGGCCATTCTAATCTCTGGGGAGATCATGTTCCAGAGAGAGGAAGACACTACGAAGAAGGCCCTTCTTCTAAGTCCCACCAGATGTATCTCCCTCAGGGATGACACTTGCAGCATTCCCTGCTTCCCAGCTCTGAGATAGATGTGACCAGCACGACATGGTCCCTCAGATAACCTGGTCCCAACTGCAGGGAGATACAGGTAGTCCTCAACTTACAACCACAACTGAGACTAAAATTTCTGTTGTTAAGTGAGACATCTGTAAAATCAGCTTTGCCCTACTTTATGACTTTTTTTGCCATAGTTGTAAAGTGAATCACTGCAGTTGATAAGTTAGTAAAGTAAATCTGGTTTCCTGTTGACTTTGTCAGATTACAAAAGGTGATCACATGACTTTGAGACATAGCAATGGTCATAAATATGAACCAATTGCCAAGCAAATGAATTTTGATCACATGATCATGGGGATGCTGCAAAGATCATAATTATGAAAAACACTATTCAATGACGTAACTTTGAACAGTCACTAAACTGTTATAAGCTGTATAACACACAAATAAAAGTGATTTCTATCATTATTCTTGAATGACAATCAAACAAAATTGTGACTGCAAGATTTTCTGTCCCAGTGCCAACACTCTGGAAAAGCAATCCACAGGCTCTCATTCTACCTTTAGGTACAAGGAATCTAAAAGTCTTTGTCCATGGAGATTATCAATCATCCAGGTTATAGTTGTCCCAAAGGTGCTTTTTCAAGAGGCAGCTGGACTTTCTGGTTTTTCTTTTCTTTCTTTTTTTTTTTTTTTTTGAAGACATTTTGGTTCTCCTCTAGAGCTCTGAAGAACCTACTCGGATGAGAAGCAGAACGACTTCAAATAAAGAAAAAAGAAAAATCAGAAAGTCCAGTTCCCTTTTGAAAAAGCACCTTTGGGACCACAAGTCTTTGAAAACATGGTCCACTCCCAGGATTGGAGTTTGATTATCTGTTGACTTTCTACAAGGGAATGACTTTTTATTTCGGTTGCACATAGTTGCATCTTTTTGTTTTCTTTAATTATGTAAGTTACCAAGTGCCATTCCCAAGTCAGACACCTTCTAAAATTATGAAATAAATGAACATGTTGATCATGCATATCAGAGAAGCTGCATATGAGGCAAAGGCCACAGCATTAAGTTCATGCAATACTTCGGTTCCTACACCCACCCAAAAAAGTCACCTTAAACAGAACGAGAGAGGCACAGTACGCGGAAATACACCGTTTTTACACCTCGTTTCACTTAACTGCCTCTTTATTCTCCACCACACCGCGAAAAGGCCTTAACTTTCTCTCTTACAGTCTTCCTTTAAAGGAGATTCCCTTCCCCCCCCCCCCGCCCCAAAAAAAGAGCAAACACGGGAGAAGTCAAGGCATGGCACGTGACAAGAAGGCCTGGCTGTGTAAGGAAGGAAAACAACGGCTAAGCAATTCAAGCCAGGCCGCCCGCGGTGGCTCCGGGGACACTTCGTTCGTCGGGGAAGAACGAGAACTTCTCCCTGTTCCGTCAGTCGGGACAGGACCGCGCTCACCTTCCCTCAGGGACACGGGCGGGCCGGGAGGCGAGCTGCCGTGCCCTGCGAAGGGGAGGAACCCCTGCCACCGCCTCCTGAAGAAAAAGGGGCTTTCCGAGATGGGGGGGGGGGGAGAGGGGTTGGCTGCCGGACGAGACTGAGCTCCCCTCCAATCCGGCCGGGGCCAACTTGGCCTCTGGCTTACCTCCCCAGATGCCCAGCTGCAGCTGGGAACTATCCAGGTTCACCACATAATCGCCCAGAAACCGGTTCAGAACGTCCACCACCAGCGATTCGAACACCATCCTCGATAGCGGGAGGACTCGCTCGCTCCCCTTTCCGCCAGTTCTAAATTGCCGCCTGACGAGGGGGAAAACAAAACAAAACAAACCCCCCCCCACACACACACACACACCGGGAAGTTCCCCACTCCCGCCGGCCAGTCACCCTTCTCTCCTCCGAACAGGGTGGCGCCACGGCCTCGGGCTTGGCTCGGCGTGTTTCCGACTCTCCTCGCTTAGCGCGCAGGCGCGGAAGGGAATGTGAAGGGACCGAAAGCGAGAACCCTTCCCCGCGCGGCGTCTGGAGGTGGCAGCTCGGTGTCGCCTCACCAGAAACCGGCGATGCCGCGCCCGGAGAGGCTCGGGCCTCGCGCGCGCCTTTAACGGGTGGAAGGGCTGAGTTCCTCTTCGTGGCGCGAGACTGGCGGTTAAAACTGCTCCTCCAGATGCGGTGAGGGTGGGGTGGAGGAGGAGGAGGAGGGGGGGGGTGTGTTTCGGGCTGCCGTGAACCCCAAACGTAGCGATGGAGTTGTCTTCCTCGCTTCTCGCTGGCTTTGCCCCCTTCTTTCTCCGCGGCCCGCTGTTATGAACGAACCGCGGGCGCGTGTGAACAGCTTCAGAAGAGCCGGGGGGTCCTGCCCCTCCTGACGTGGGCGCACGGAGACCCTCAGCCAGTCTGTCAGAAACTGAGCTGCTGCCTCCGTAAAAAATTCACGGGAAGCTGAGGTGTGATTCTAAGGGGCAAAGAACGCCTCCTTCGCTTGGGTTACTTTTCTTATGTAAATAAGGATTGAACAGCGTGCAAAAGAGGTTGTGGATTGTAATCCTTTTAATGCTGGGGTTGGGCATGAATTTGCGGCTACCTCATGGATGCAAAATGTGTTCTTGTTGTTTTTTTCTCTATAGTATTAGTATTGTTAATAGGATTTTTAAAAAACAAAAAAAAAATCATCTGGATTATGATAATAACCTTAATCTTGCCCGTTGCTGGAAATCCTCCAGAAAATGCATTTTAAATTAATAATCCTTTTTATATAGCATTAGGTGGCTGGCTCATCTGCTGGAACTAGGAGACGCATTTTGTTGAGAATAGTTGGTGGAATTGAGACAAGTGGTTCTCAATCACTGACATACCTATCAAAAGTAGTTTAACATCATGTCCTGATTACATGTATATGTTTCCCGCTAAAGTGAATTGATGTTGCCCTGATTTCATTCCCAGTAATGAGTGAAATAACTTTAATCATTAGTTGTACTAGTTTTAAAATGGTATTTTCCCCATATTATTTCAACCATAGCTACAAAGTGCAAATTAGTATTGCTTATCATGTTATTTTGAGATCAGCAACCCATTGTCGGAACAAAAATGAATTTGGGAAGTGGCATATCTCTTCAGTGTTGGCAGGCACTGGAATATCTTTCACAAGCCACATACCTTTTGCATCACTGACAACAGCAAAGGTCCAGCAACACTTGGTTTCTGGTTTTGTCAGGCCTAAAGAACCATGAACACAACACAGGGACTTCTGAAGTTTCTTTATTGTGGCTCACCTACAATCTTGCTAGACTACAATTATCTGCAGTTATGGATATACTGGTAGTCTTTGATTGATGACAATTGATCCCAAAATTTATTTTGCTAAGCAAGGCAGTTAAGTGAGTTTTACCCCATTTTATGATCGTTTTTATCACAGTTGTTAAGTGAATCATTGCAGTTGTTAAGTTAGTAACATAGTTGTAAAGTGAATCTGATTCCGCCATCGACTGCTTGTCGGAAGTGATCAATATGACCCCAGGACACTGCAACTATCATAAATATGAGTCAGTTGCAAGTGTCTGAATATTGGCCATGGGATGCTGCAACAGTCATAAGTGTGAAAAATTATCATAACTCATTTCTTTCAGTGCCATTGTAACTTCATATGTCACTAAACAAATCATAAGATGAGGACCACCTGTACTTCACAAATTGCTAGGGAAGATAACAAACTTGCTCTCTTCCTGCCTACATTCCAAGCTCTACGATCTCTTTCCCTTCTGAAAAGTCTCTCCCTGCTGCAACTCCAGCTCACAGGTGGTCCTCAACTTACGACTATAATTAAGCCCAATATTTCTATGAAGTGAAAAGTTGTTAAGTGAATATTGCCCATTTTATGATCTTTCTTACCACTGTTGTTAAGTGAATCACTGCACTTGCGTTATTAAGTGGCTTCTTCATTCACTTTGCCTTATCAGAAAGTTGCAAAAAGTGATCATATGATCTCGGGAAACTGCAACTATCATAAATTTGGTCAGTTTCCAAGCATCCAAATTTTGATCACATGACCATGGGAATGCTACAATGGTCATAACTGTGAAGAACGGTCATAAGTCATTCTTTCAATACCATTGTAACTTTGAACTGTCACTATGTGAACTGTTATAAGTCAAAGACATTCCACTTCAGGCTGTGTTCCAAGAACATGATCTAGCTTCCATGAGAAGTTGGCAATCAATTTGTTGATTCAACCCCAAGTCTTAGAGAGGCAGCACAACTGCCATTGTTTTTATTTATTTATTTATTATTTTTATTTTATTTTATTAAATTTTTATTGGTTTTTAAAAGAAACATAAACAAACAAAACATAAAAACATCAAGACATCTTCCCTATATGTACATACAGTGTGCTGGTTGGTTTACAAATTGTTTTCTGCTTCCATTTCATAGTTTTCAATTATAATTACATTGTATATAATCTCATATTTTCAATCAAATATTAAATACATTAATATCATTATTAATCAATCTTTTGACTATACTTTTATTCATTCATGTTTTACAAAATGATCATATTTTACTTAATTTGTTTTATGACAATTCATATTATCATCCCAGATCTATCCTAGAATCATTTTGTAGATATAATAAGAAAAGAATAAATTTTTATATATTTATTATTTCCTAAAAGTCTACATATGTCGTTACTATATTTTATTGTCTAACCATTGATAGAATAGATCCCACATTTTATAAAATTGTTTATCATCTTGTTCTCTAATTTCAAATGTCAATCTACTCATTTCAGCACGTTCCAGTATTTTCTTAATGATTTCCTCCTGTGATGGTGTTTTCTCATTTTTCCAGTTTTTTAGCAAATACAATCCTAGCCGCTGTTAATACATTTACAATCAGGCATTTCAAGTCTTTACTGTATATTTCAGGTAAAATTCCCAATAAAAATATCTCTGGTTTCAAATCTATATGGTTTTTTGTCATTTTTTCCAACCATATGTGGATTTTAGTCCAATATTTTTTAGCATCCGCACAAGTCCACCACATATGGTAATATGAGCCAAGTGTCTGATGACATTTCCAACATTTTTCAGATTTATTCTTGAACATTCTTGCTATTCTTGTTGGGGGAAAATGCCACCTGTAAAACATCTTATACAAATTTTCTTTATATGCTGTTGACATTGTCATCTTATAATTTTGAGACCACAATTTTTGCCATTTTTCGAGATCAACCCCATATCCAAGATTCTTCCCCCAAGCAATCATAGTTTCTTTAATATATTCTTCTTCTAGCTTAATTTCTAATAAATATCCATACAATTTTTTAATCACCTTTTCATCAGTACCTGTCAAAATCTTGTCTAAGTCAGTCAGTTTATCATAGAAACCTTCTGTTTTAGAATCTTTATCATACCTTGAATGTATTTGCGCATATGAAAACCAATTCATCTTTATACCTTGTTCCTCTAGTTTTTGCATAGATTTAAGTTCTTTTCATTCAATATTTCACCATATCTAACTGTTTGTTCCTTTTTATATATTATAGGATAAGAAAATGCTTCAATAGTCGATAGCCAGACTGGAATTTTCAAATAACATTGTCTTTTAATCTTCTCGCAGTTTAACCACAGAGACTCCTATATATAATGTCTTCTTAAATACCCCTGTGTTTTAGTTCCTTTATACCAAAGAAAAGCATGCCACCCCAACAACAGATCATGTCCTTCTAATGCTCAACAAACTAGTATTTCTTAACGTTATCCATTCCTTAACCTACATCAAATTTGTAGCTTGGTAATACAACTCCCAATTAGGCAAACCAAATCCTCCTCTTATTCTAACTTTTTACTCTTGCAAAAGTTTTAACTTTATTCTTGCTTTCTTACCTTGCCATATATATTTTAACACAATTTTATTTAAATCTTCAAAGTAGTCTCTTCCAAGCCTAACTGGAATTGTTTGAAACAAATATAAAATTCTGGATAATATATTCATCTTGATTGTTGATATTCTTCCTATTAATGACAGTTGTAAATTTTCCCATTTCATCAAATCTAGCGCTATCTGCTGTTTAAGTTTGATATAATTATTCTCTTTTAGTGTACTGCATCTTGCTGTCAAATATATCCCCAAGTACTTGATCTTATTCGTAACCTGAGTTTTCAGTAGGTCTGCCAGTTCTTCTTTTGTCTTGATAGCATATTCTTTGTCAAGATCTTTGTCTTATCTTTATTTTCAAACCAGCCACCTTTCCATATGCCTCTATCTTTTCTATCAATTTTGATGCTGTTTCTAGTGGATCTTCTAAGATAAAAGCCAGGTCATCTGCAAATGCTTGCAACTTAAATTCTTTTTAATTTTCATCCCTTTTATATTCTTTTCATCTCTAATATTTCTATTTAGCACTTCCAAAGTTAACACAAACAACAGAGGTGATAGTGGGCACCCTTGTCTTGTTCCTTTTCTTATATCGATAGAGTCTGTCAATTCTCCCTCTGTCATTACCTTTGCTGTTTGCTTCTGATATATAGCTTCTATTGCTTGAATAAATTTTCTAGCAAAGCCCATCTGTTCCAGCAGTAATAATATGAATCGCCAGTTCACATTATCAAATGCCTTCTGTGCATCTAGAAATGTCAGAGCCATTTGCTGTTCAGGATGTGCCTCGTAGGATTCCAAAGTGTCCAAGATTATTCTCATATTGTCTTTAATTTGTCTCTTTGGCAGAAATCCATTTTGATCAGGATGGATAAAATTATTTAAGTATTTTTTAAGTCTTTCTGCCAATATTGAAGCAAAAATTTTATAATCTGTGTTTAGTAAGGAAGTAGGTCTATAGTTCTTGATTTGTAATGGATCTTCTTCTTTGTCCTTTCCATTTAATTGTCATTGGGTTGTGATCTGCCCAAGTACTTGTTTCAATATTTATTTCTTGAATATTAGTTAACAATTCCGTTGACATCCATATCATATCTATTCTGGACTATGATAAGTGTCTATTTGAGTAGAAGGTATATTGTTTAGTTTTAGCATTTCTTTCTCTCCATGTATCTTTGAAGTTTATTTCATCTACCATTTAAAAAAAAAGATTTTGGGATGGTCTTTCTGTTTTGCTTTATTGTTTTCTGTGCTGTATAGTCCAGTTTATTGTCTACAATTCCATTAAAATCTCCCATCATAACTATAATAGCATAGTCCAGTTCAATTATTTTCATGTGTAATTTTTTTATAGAATTCTTCTTGATTGTCATTCGGGGCATAGATTACAATCAGGAGTGTTTTCATATTATTGTCCATTATTTCCACCATTAGGATTCTTCCGTCATCAATATAAATCAATTTCGCTAGGATGGTCTCTTTCATATATAAAACCACTTCTCTTTTCTTACATTGTGTCAAGGAAGTAAATATTTTCCTTAATTTTGGCTGTTGTTCACTATTGTTCATATTGTTTTTTAATATGTACTTCTTATAGGCAGATTATATCAAATTTTAATTTCTCTAATTTATGAAAGGTTTTCCTTCTTTTAACGGCTGAGTTAAGTCCATTTATAATAATTGTAATCAATTTTTTCTCTTCCATGGTTATATTTTGTTGTTAGGTTTGACAGCTCTTGTGATCTTGGTTCACGTTGTTCTTTGGCTTCCTCCTTTCCACCTACTGCATCTTCTTCTTTTTCAGTCATCGTTTGGGGGTCCTCTTGGAATTCAATTCGTGAAATTTCTTTTTCTGCCTCTTCCTCCCCTCTGAAAAATTCTGAGTAAAATGATTCAGCTTTCTCAACTGAGTCAATTCTATATCTCTGTTCTTGCCATGTGAACATTAAACCTTCTGGAATCAGCCATCTATAATTCACCTCTTTTTTAAGTAGCAATTTGATCAAGAATTGGTATTCTCTTCTCATCTCTCTCACTCTTCTGGGTACTTGTTTCAAGACCACAATCTCCTTCTCTTTGTATTTCAATGTTTTCTCTCTTGCCACTTGCAATATTTATGATTTAATGGCTTTCTTTGTAAAAGCTATTTCTCATTGCATATCTTGTGAAGACTCAATAGACCTCATCTATTCCATCCATCATCTTCTCTTCAGATATTTCCAAAGCTTCAGCCAATTTTTCTATCATTATCTCAGCTAGATTTTGTCCTTTTTCTTCTTCTATGTTTTGAAATTTAAGATAAAATTCTGACCTGTCCATCTCCCATCTCAGCATACCACTTTTATCTTGTTCAACCACAGTTAATCTGTTATCAATGTCTCCAATCTTCTTGTCTCTTTGTTTATTTTCTTCTTCAATTTTTTGGAGTCTCTCATCATACTTCATCATCATTTGTTGGATGTTTTTCACTTTTTCATCGGTTTTCCCTGTTCTTTGTTCAATGTTCTCTATTCTCTTTTCAATATTCTCTTGTCTTGTTTGAATATTTTGAATTCCTTGCATAATCATCTGCAGGGTCACTTTTTCTTGTTCTTTTTCTTGCCTTAACGTTGTCCTCCAAATGGTGGATAGGAAGAAGTAGAAATTGAAGAACCAGGAGCTGTTAATTTCCTACTCATTTTGATCAATTCAAAATCTTCAGGTTCTTCTAGACCTTAATCCAATTGTGAAATAACCAATGGCAGTTCCAAATAAAAATAGTAGGAAAAAAAAAGCCAAATGGTAATAATCATAAAAAAGAAGAAGAAATTTCTTCATATTCTTATATACCTTAATCCAGTCGGTTGGTTAGACAACAGTAAAAATTCAAAAATAAAGGAAAAGACCATAAACACACACAAAAAAGAAAAAGTTGTAAAATCCTAAAAAAGGCAAAAAAGTGAAGAAAAAGGCTAAAAAAAGAAAGGAAAAATTCTTCAGGTTCTTCAACACCTTAATCCAATTAAGAGGTCTCAAATATAAAAGGATGCATAAAAATAACCCCCCCCCAAAAAAAAAAAAAAAAACCAACATGGAAGGTAGATGGAAAGACAAAAATACCAGGAAGGGAGAAAGAAAAAAAAGGCTACTCCCTTAAAAAGAAAAGGAAGGGAAACATTAATACTAAAGCAG
The DNA here is from genome assembly GCA_015471245.1 of Laticauda colubrina. Taxonomy (NCBI): domain Eukaryota; kingdom Metazoa; phylum Chordata; class Lepidosauria; order Squamata; family Elapidae; genus Laticauda; species Laticauda colubrina. The sequence goes on along the minus strand of BLBF01000004.1, from coordinate 53,229,552 downwards.
GAGTAGAAATTTAACTTCCAAAGACAAGGGAAAAAAAAAAAGACAAGTTCCAAACAGCCAAAAATCCAAATAGCTATTACAAAAAAAAGTAAACTGATGAGGAGGGGTAGCACAGCTTAGAAAGAATAAAAAGAACACACTGCACTTTGTTTAATTATACAAGCCTCTTATTATAGCTCTCTGTTAAGCCTGGGTTCCCCAACCAGGGTTAGGTAGACAAGCTAAACAGAATG
>BLBF01000004.1:53191371-53209319 GCA_015471245.1 Laticauda colubrina | reverse complement strand
TATATATATATGTATGTATGTATGTATGTATGTATGTATGTATGTATGTATGTGTATGTATATGTATATGTATATGTATATGTATATGTATATGTATATGTATATGTATATGCTCAAGTTTATTTTTTTTAATGAACTAATTTATCTAAGTTGTAAAATGATTTAACATCAAATTCAACTAAGGCCTGATTTGTAGCAACATCATCAGTTATTTAATCCACTAATATAATTTTTAAAGAAGACATGGCATAATTTCAATTTTAAGTGCCAAAATTTTCCAACAGAACTGATTCCTTTTTTGTTTTAGATTAATTCCAATGTTCCTGACATTCAATAACATTAAAAAAGTGTTCTATCTCTTGATCAGTTATTGTTTTTAAAATATAAACAAGTCTTCCAAATGATTAAGACTATATTACTTGATATTGAACAACAGAATGAATTTGGCAAAATTCACATCATATTTAGACCTTAAATAGACAACTAACTACATTTATATCTCTTGCTCAACTGTGAGACTTTTTAAAAGCCAGATATGGTATTTTAGCTATAGCAGTTCTAAGTGCTATACCATTAATAATATAAAAAATAAAAACTATAAATCACAAGAAAGAGTGAATGTTAACTGCAATAATGGTGCCATCTCAGGATTTCACTGATTACCTGGGACTACTAAGCCTGATGACATAGCCAAGTCTTTAGGAACCTCTGCAACATTTACAGGGAGGGTATTAACCTCACTTCAGGCAGGGGGAGAATATTTCGTAAGTTGATGCCACAGCAGAGAAGACCTGCTTCCTGGAACCCGCCCAATGTAGTTCCTTAGGCAACAGGACAAGTGTCCTGTCCCCATTGATGCATGCACACACACTTTATTAAAGTATTGCAAGCCCTTAATATTATTCCCCAGATCTCACTCACAAGAAATGCCAAGTCTCAATGAGTCCAAATTGGCACAGCCAAGGCATGAAATCAAAAGCAAGTACAAAATCTGAGGGCTATGCACGAGTCCGCAAATCCACACACAAAAATCCAAGATCCAGTCACAAAATCAGAAAACGAGGCACAGAACTTTAATTGGGAAACATGAAGTCAGAACACATGCACAGCAGGGAAACAAATGGACAAGTTTTCTCCAACATCATTTTGCTTCACGTGCTGGGCTTAGTAGCCACCAACCAATGCAGTTCATCAGAAGAGGCAAGGCTGCCTCCTTGTAAGTAGCCTTGCTGATCTCTGTTGCACTTTCCTGTGTGCCCTGCGATTTTGCAGAGGAGGCAGTTCCTCCTCATCCCCGCTAACCAATTGCAGCTGTATCCCTTCTCTGGCCCGTTTCCAAGCATGAGCCTCCTGGCTGCAGCTGTGTCTCTTTCTCTTTCTTCTTCAACCAGGTCCTCATCCTATTGGTCCTCTGATAATCTTTCCAAGTTTCCTGGTCTCTCCTCTCCTTTTGCCCATCCTCTCCTGGTTCACAATCCTCTGCATCTTCCTGATGCTTCTCTCAGCTCCGCTCTGCTTCAAAATCCCTGAAGCCAGCTCTTCCTCATTGGCCCAGCTGGCATCTGGGAAAGCCATTACAGCAAGACATTCATAGCATAGCTTAGCTTGCCAGGGACAGAGTTATACAAATAGTCCTCAATCTATGAGCTCAATTCGGATTGGAACTTTTGTTGCTAAGTAATGTCATTAAGCAATACCCAGTTTTATGATGTTTTTGCTCTAGATGGTAAGTGAAACAATGTGGTCATTAAGTGAATCACATGGTTAAATGAATCTAATTTCCCTTTGACTTTGTTGGAAGCCCCTAGGAAGGTCACAATGGCAAAAGTGATCCTTGGAAATTACAACAATGTAAATACATGCCAGTTGCCAAGTTCCCAAATGTTGAGTTTTTGACCATGTGACAGTTTAAAATGTGAGGTCTGCTCATAAGTAATTTTTTTTCAGTGTCGTCATAACTTCCACTGATCTTTAAGCAAATGATTGTAAGTCAAAGATTACGAGGAAATCCATTGCTTTAACCAGAATCAAGTATGCTAACTTTAGGGGGTGATATTTCTGTCTCCCAGCAATTTTTAAGTCCCACAAATCAAGTTCAACTTTCTCATATTCTCTTTCCTTAAAATTATTTTATCTTTATCAAAGTATTTTAGTAATTCCAGAGTAGTAACTCCTGTAGACCTTATATTCCAATAAAGAAAATAAACCATGTTGTTCTTTTGGTTTATCTTTTGTGTATCCTTTTTAATGTTTAATCTTCTAAATCCATTTGTAAATCCAATATTTCTATCTTTTTCTTGTTAGTTGTACTTTTTAAATCCGCCTTAAAGTCAATTTCAGTTTTATTCAATTGTGCTTGTTCAACAGCAGTTCACTTGCCACTTTTTGATTTCATTATAGAGGTAAATAATTTGAAAATCTCTTGGACCCAAACATCAAACATTTCCTTTAAAGTAGCTATCTGGCAGCTCTAGTATCCAATTTTCAAAATCTTATCATTTCAAAATACAAATAAAAAATGTTTCCCACAACAGAGAATCCTTTTAATTAACTTCAAAGTATTTAATTCAAATTCATCTGAATCCTTGATCTGTTTAAAAACTTTCTAAAATCAGCACTATTATCACCCTTTTGCTGTGTATTGCAAAAAAGAAAATTCTACAAAACTTTAAATATGTAACATTTTTTCAACCAAACAGATTGAAGAGAAACTCACCCAGCAAAAATCAGACTTTTGAAGGTTTTTTCAATCTTCAATAAGCAATAATTTTTTAAAAACCTCTATCATGGTCATAGATATGGTCAAACACTCAGTCCATGAAAAGATCTGAGCACAACGGAATCCTGCCATTCGCAGCAGATTGCAAGACAAGGCAAAAGTTTCTACCATCTACTCAAAAAAGCAAAAACAGCTATCCAGAGTGTAGCTGAGTAATCTCAAGATCTCTCCTTAACCTGCAGAAAATTTTCAGCAATCCTGATCCAGCATCAAGGTGCCTTGTTGGCTGTAGTATGTCCAGTGAATCAAGAAAAATCAGTTTGCTGTTCCTCACTGAAAGCATTTTCAAAACGAGATGAATGTTTCTTGATTAAATTTTATGCTGTTCTACGATATGGTTTTATATCTGTTTTTATTATACTATATTATTACAAAGGCCTTTTGTCTCACTCAATTCTTTTTATTGTTCTTATTAATCTCTTCACATAAAATTTAATTTAACTCATATGTAATGATATGGTGTTTCTCCCATCTTTTCTTTGTAATACATGCAACACTGATTGAGCAATACATTTGGGTACAAGGCAAGTATAGAGGGAGAGGGAGAGGGAGTATGTAGCAATTAAGAAGCTTGATGTGGCCTGGGAATTCCCAGATTCTCCGATGAGCTGTTCAGAGCATCCAGTAGTGGGAGGTGCTTCAGTCTCCGCATTCATAGGCTGAGCTTGATTTGTGGAACGCTCCTTCTCCTCCACGTGACTCCTCAGCTTTCCCCACTTTTTGCTCATCCTCGTGCGAGACAGGCGGTGCTTTCGATGCTTCCTTGACCGAAACAGGAATCTTAGTTCATGAACAGCAGGTTTGATTGTAATTCAGGTTTGTCTTTAGCCTTCTTTCCAGTCTTCAATTAGCCTGACAGTTAGGGGTAGCGCTGTTTGCACCCCCCAAAAAAGGTGGCAGGAGGTTTCTGGTGCTGCTCTGCACCACCTCCCCACAGCCAATTCAGTTACCTCTGCCAGTTTGGTTGCCGCTGTGCCTTTAATTCCGTTCCTTTGCTAGTGGCTTGATTTTTCATTTAAAAAAAAACAACCCGAGTCATATCGCCTCTATGCTGTTCCTTCAGTGGGGAAATTAATTAGTATTAATTTCCCCTCTTTTCTCCGCCATTCCATTGATTTGAGAGTTCTGGCTTCATTTGCAAAGCGGGAAGCTGCCGCTGAGAAGTGCGCAAAAAACTTTAACTGCTGGAGGTCATTTTGAGTGCCACCTCATGGCTGCGCGCCTTGTCTGCCTTTCCTGAACTGTGTGAGTTATTTTCTGCTCGAAGCAGCAGAATCCCTCCAGGATTCTGAGAGCAATCTTATCCTCGTTTTGGCTACCTGCGCTCGAGGATAATTACTTCACTTTGAAAATCGTTGGCTTAACCCTCACAGCCTTACTCTCAGTGGCACAGCAGCAAGCACCTAGACCAGGGTCCGCCTGTGCATGGAAGCTGCTGAAGGCCCTTACAATCATCAACCCAGGCCTTAAGCATGCACTATTTGGCTAATTGGATTATACATTAATCTTGGTTGTTCTCTTATTAATATTAGAATATATATATATATATATATATATATATATATATATATATATATATATATATATATATATACATACACACACATATACACATACATACATACATACATACATACATACATACATACATATAAAACTATTCATAGGAGCAGTTACAAAGCAATTATAGCAATAATATTATAATAATTATTACAATTATAATAATCACTCATGGTAATAAACTATTTGACAATATAATATTTTAATTTCAATAAAATATTATTCCTGAGATACGACTCATATATATATATAGAGAAACCAGTAAAAAAATAAAAATAAAAAAATAAAAGGGGGCAATAAGAACTTTATCAGGGCAACCGTTCTTGACTCAGATCAGACCCTGGGCACACCAACCGCCTTGTCCACAATTTATATTCAATTACTGTTATTCTAATTTTAATCAAAATGGCAGATGGTAGCACCTCTCAGGCCCCTTGCTTGAAGGCAAAAGCCAAATCAAAACACAATGGAAATTCTAAAGCATCAGAAAGGGACGCCTTAAGGCGCCATAAGGCCTTACAAAAGCAAATAGACAGGCATACTCGAGAGGTCCACACTTTATCACAGGGTGCCTCCTCTTCCAGTCCGTCAGTGTCTTCACACCCTCCTCCTCTCCTAGATCTTTCCCTTTCATCCAGGCACAGCTTGACTCCACAAGAACAAGTCCAAGTGTCTGGAACACCGACCAGACAGGCTCCTAAAGCCACATTCACACCGACAGCCGCTGGTCCTTGCCAGGGTGACAGTTTCATTGAGGAGGTTCCAGAAAGGATGAAAGCCTGGATGGAGCTGGCTATTCGCCAAGGAATTGCAGCGGGCCTCCAACACGCTGTAATGTCCAGACCTTACCCTGTGGCTACTGACCAAGAGTCCCAACTGCTGAGATCACTGACCAGGTTGGAGCAACACCAGACCCAGGTACATTTACAGGGGGAGACCCCTCCTCCAAAGGCCGGAGGAGGAGGAGGAGGAAGTAGATCAAATCATTCAAATGGCCGAGTCTGAATTGGGATCAATGCACGATAGCGAGCCCCTGTCAGAGGCAGACCCCTTAGAAGGGGAAATGTCTGAGGATGAAGGTCTTATTCCTGACCAGCCTGTTTTTACATGCTTATTCCGGCCACAGCTTTTCAAATCTCTCTTGTTTAAGGCAAAGAACATTGCAGGCCTAAACAAGCCAAAACCATCTGACACATCTAACCAACCCTTCAGGGGAGGGACCAGAGGACATGATCTTCAACCAACTGGTAGTTGAAGCAGAGGTAATTCCAGTTCCACCCATATTTTCAGACCTGGTGCAGAAGCAGTGGGCTTCTGCAGCGGTATACACCTCCCCAACTGGACATGATAGGAAATATTTCAACTTGGACCCCGATTTTGCAAAGTTACTGAGTACCCCCGAGGTAGACGAGCCTATAGTGGCTTTAGCATCCCCCTCTATTCCCAGTGAGGCGCTGGAGATCTTAAAGCCGGAGGAAAAACAGGTCAAGCTAGCCCTATGCAGACCTCATCAGCCTGACGCATGGGCCATCAGATCAGCCACAGCCGTCTCCTTCTTCACGCGGTCGTCTCTTAGATGGCTTCATCTTTTGAAACAACATGTTCCTTCTTCTAACATTAGGACACACCAAGATATCGCCAAACTTACAGCACCTGCTGAATTTTTTGCCGATGCTAACTATCACGCAGTCAAGTTTTCAGCAAGAGCCATTACCTCACATGTCACAGCGCGTCGCTTGCTATGGTTAAGACACTGGCAAGCCAACTTCAAACACAAATCCAAACACAAATCTCCCATTGTGGAAGATAGATTGTTTGGCCCTTCCCTGGATCCACTACAAATTGAAACATGCAACAAGAAGAAAATTCTCCCTCCCCTTTTTCGGAAGTCAGATCCCAGAAGCCCCCAGTCCTTTCGGAGAGGATCTTTCTATCTTTCTATCAGGAATCCTTCTCTTCTAGATACCAGAGACCCCCAGCAGTTAGACCAGGACAACAACCAGATAGGTCCGACTCAATGGACAGAAGTAGAATGGGTGGCCAATCCAAAAGATCCTTTCGGGGAGCAGGGAACAGGCCCTTCTGGCAACCAAGATAACTCCCGGGACCCAATTCCCATTGGCAGACGCTTTAAGTTATTCACTGATCAATGGACTCTTCTACCTCTGATGCCTGGGTCAGAGATACGGTTATATTTGGCCTTGCGGTGGAGTTTAAATTTACTCCCCCAGATTCCTTCATGTCATACCCTCCTTCCAAAGACCCGGTCAAGCGTAATCTCATGGATTCTGCTATCCAACACCTACTGGATATACGAGCCATCCAACCAGTAGCGACCAATCAACAAGGGCAGGTTTTTTATTCACATCTTTTCGTTGTGCCAAAAAATATGGGGGGGGGGGGTTTAGAGCAATATTAGATTTGAAACGTCTCAACTTTCTTAGTATATCACAAATTTAAAATGCATACCCTCCAATCAAAATTACTGGGCATCAGGAAAGGGGACGTGCTCACGTCCATAGATTTGATGGAGGCGTACCTGCATATTGCTATTTGGCCCTCCCATTATAGGTTTCTGAGATTTTGCTACAATAACCACCATTTTGAATATGTGGCCCTTCCATTCGGATTAGCCTCTGCCCCCAGGACCTTCACCAAGGTCCTCGCAGCGCGAGCTGCCCACCTCAGGAACATCCCTGTATACCTCCAGTGTTATCTTGACGATATTTTGATTTTATCTCCTTCTGCCCATCAGGGAGTCATAGACACTCCGAACACATCCCTATAAGAGCATGGCTTCTTAATAAATTGGAAGAAGAGTCAATTAACACCATCGACTCGGATAATCCATTTAGGGGCAGTCATAGATACGGTGGAAGGCAAGGTTTATCTGTCACCAGATAGACTAAATAGCATTCAAAAATTGGTAAAGGAGATCAGGTTGCTTAAGAGGGTGTCCTTAATGGACCTATCAAAATTGTTGGGCAAAATGATCTCATGTATTTCTATTATTCCTTGGGCCCACCTCCACACTAGATCCCTCCAGTGGTTCCTGCTACCGTACCAGCGATTCGGCCGAAGCCGAAGCAACTCCAATCACAAAGTCAGGGTTCCACCCAAGGTTCTCATATCTCTCCTCTGGTGGTCCAAACTGATTATCAACAGAGGCTGTCTCTTCAAGGAGCCACAAAGGCTCACCATCATCACAGATGCCAGTCTGTTCAGATGGGGAGCTCACGTCCAGTCGCTCACAACCCAAGGCTGATGGTCCAACATAGAACAGTTGTGCAGCATAAACTGGCTGGAACTTCACGCAGTACACCTGGCCTTTCACAACTTCTTCCCCCAGGTACATGGTTAGCAGATACTGATACTGACAGACAATGTAACAGCCAAAACTCACATAAACAAGCAGGGGGGCACACAATCAAAGCAGCTAATGCGGGAAGTGGAGCGCCTCTGTCGCTGGGTGGAGAACAGCATACTTTCCATCAAAGCAGAACCCATTTTGGGTCTGTCGAATACACAGGCAGACTGGCTAAGCAGGGCCACCATAGATCAGTTGGAGTGGTGCCTCCACCCATCCCTGTTTCAAGAAGTGGCACAGACATTTGGTCAGCCGGTGGTGGACCTATTTGCTTCCCCTCTCAACACAGCTCCTGAGATTTTTTTCCAGGTACCCATCCCAAGGGGGGGAGAATTTTAACTCGCTCCGCTGTAGTTGGCCCCTGGGGTTCCTGTATGCATTCCCTCCACTTCCGCTGGTTCCCAAAGTCATCAAGAAGTTACTAGACGAGAGAGCAGAATTACTTATAGTTGCGCCTTATTGACCCAGATGGCCATGATTCGCAGATCTCCGCAGTCTCTCAGTAGCCCCCCCCCCCGGAGAATCCCATCAAACAGAATCTCATTAACTCAGGGGCCCCTTCAACATCCAGACCCTCAATGCTTACAATTGACCATCTGGAGGTTGAGCGGAGTGGTTTGAAGAGCGAAAAGCTCTCCAACAGAGTTATCGACACTATCCTAGCCACCAAACGCCCCTCAACAATTCGCATTTACAACACCACATGGTTAACCTTCTGCAAATGGTGTAGTAAGTTTCAAATTGATCCTGCCTCTTCCTCTGTCGCTCAGATTCTAGAGTTTTACTGGAGGAACTTGATAAGGGGTTGTCATCTAATACGTTAAAAAGGCAGGTGGCGGCCTTGGCATCAGTTTTCACTTGTGAGTGTCTCAGTTCTCTTTCACATCATCCATGCACAAGGTCTTTCCTTCGAGGAGCCACCTATTTATGCCCTCCAGCAGTGCACCATTATCCCACCTGGGACCTTAAGGTCCTTGTTGTTCTCACTAAAGGTCCTTTTGAACCTTTGAAAACATCAAATCTCCAATTTCCCGCACACAAAGTAGTTTTCCTGGTAGTGATCACCTCCACTAATTGTATCTCGAAAATTGCAGCCTTGTCTGTCAGACAAGATCTCTGTGTTTTTCATGCTGATCGAGTGGTCCTTCGTCCCGATCCCACATTTATGCCCAAGGTCAATTTGGCTTTTCATAGAGCACAAGAGCATATTCTTCCAAATTTTTGCCCCAGATCATCACAGGGGATGGAAAGACAATGGCATAAGCTTGATGTGAGGCATGCTTTGCAAATCTATATCAAGCGTACAGTGGCTTTCAGGAAATCAGAGGCCTTATTTGTGTCCTTTCAGCCCAATTCTCAGGGTTACAAGGTTTCACCATCTAGGATAGGCCGTTGGATATGGGCTGCAATAGCAAAAACATATCAGACTCAATCTCTGCAGGTGCGTAGGGGCATAACAGCTCATTGAACGAGAAGTGCAGCAACTTCGGCAGCATGGGCCACACAGACATCAATAACTGAAATCTGTCGGGCCACAGCTTGGGCTTCCCCATCGCCCTTCATTAGACACTACAAAATTGATGTGTTTGCTTCTGTTGAGGCTTCCTTTGGCAGAAGAGTTCTGCAACGGGTCCACAGGAACCAGGAGGAGATTCCAGACCAGACGGAGTCCCTCCCGTAGGACAGGCCAAGCTTTGGTATGTCCCATTATTGGATGCTCTGAACAGCTCATAGGAGAAAGGGCGTTGGTACTTACCTGACACATCCATTCTCTTTGAAGAGAACGTGTGAAGAACATCCAGCCCCATCCTTTTTCCCATCTGGTGGGGTCTGGTGATGCTCTTCACAGCTCAAAGAGAACAGGCATGTCAGATAAGTACCAACGCCCTTTCAAGTCTCCCATTCAATTATAGCCAGGACAATTAAGGGAGACTCCCTTATAATCTGTCTTGACCTTTCAGATAAAATTTAGGATTTAAAGACATAAAATGATGATGAAGATGATGAAGACCATAGTTACATATTTACACATGAATGCTTACAGGCTCATAAACACCAATGTTAAAATGTGGTAAAGATAGCATAAATACAGTGTAAAATCTTACAGTATTATTACATCAGTAAATATGAGTACGTAACTCAGTTGGAAAGATTTTAGAAAAATAATCATTTAGAGAAATGGAAGATAATGCTTTTCAAGTCTATTTCATATTAAATAATTTATGTAATCATTGTGCAAGTATAATTATAGTATCAGAACTACAATAATTTAAAAGTTGTAATGCTATCACATCATGTCTTTCAGTTACTTTATCAAATGAAGCTGTTATGCCTGATTGGATTGTGTAGCTTCAAAACATAACTTACTTTCACGAAGTAACTCTACTTTGGGTAAAAAAAAGTTTCTTGTTTTTCATGGCTTTATGAAATGCATTTAGTTCATTACATGACCAGAAGATGGCAGCATGAAAACTGGATGACTTATGTAGTCATTTAAAAAACACACACACACAACCCTGTCTTTTGTAATTTTTGTGACTGATTTTTACCATTCTTGCAAAATAATTTCCATTTGCATCACCAATAGCAAAATAGAAGACTAATCAATATCAGTCAGATTTTCTATTATACTGTTAAGGTCCTGAACCAACAATGGATAATATATTCAAGTGCACTTATATACCGGTAATGACTAATACAATTCTTAATAATGCAAGACCACAGTTACATATTGAATTGTAATCTTGCAATTAACTAATTATTGCATGTTTAACAAAAAAATTTGCTGCAGAAAGTTAGAAGAAAAGTATATACTGATTTTAATTTCTGAAGTGTTAATATTCACTGTGATGCTTCAGGTAATGTAAAAACCATGGTTTAAAGCTCGTTCTTTCACTGTCTCTGTCTCTCCCTCCCTCCCTCTTTCTTTCTTTCTTTTTCTTTCTTCTTCTCCTTGACAACTCCCCAAAAGGATTGACTTTATTTGGGCATTTTAGGACTAATGTTCTAAATTTTAAGGAACTAAATATTGGTCCAATGCATGGCAAGGGATTCTAGGATGCACACAAAAATTCATACACCATACACAAATCTAAAACCACCCTACAATATAGTTTAGTAATTATACCCTGTATCAACAAAATTAGGTTTATGCCAAATATATGTGACTAAAATCTGTCTTTGAAAAGGTAAGAAGTGACAATTTGAATCTATTTACTAAAACACCCAGATTCCCCATAAAGATAAAAAAGACTACCTTGATATTATTTATATAATTGAAAATAGCAAGGGTTTTAGGTGTTTTTGTTGTTATAAGTTGCCATGTCTTTCCTCAAAAATTTTGCCATCACTAAAGTCCATCACTAAGAAAAAGTAATGCTATTTGACTAGTAATTTTACAAGAAAGCCACCAATGTGGATTTTCCTTTCGGTTTGACAAAAGATATTGATGCTTGGGGCCTTTGAAAAGCAATTGAAAAAGAGGCCAATTCAACATGACATTCTCAGTGATGACACTCTTAAGTATGCAATAATTCTAAGAAATAAGTCCTGGTAGAAATGATGTTCATCCTTCTCCTGCTCCAAAAAGTCAAAAGGAACTGAAAGTCAGAAAGGAACTGAAGCAACAACATCTCAGAAAATGCTGTGGGGCTTTTATTTGAGCGATCAGGTTATAAGAGAAAATGTTTTGTATTCAATGAAAACTGAAAAAATTAGGTGGGCTATCCTGATACTTTTCAAACTCTTTAATATCTATTTTTGTACTTCTCTCAATACAAGTTGAGTGCTAATTTGGTGTAGTGGTTAAAGCATCAGACTAGAAACAGGAAAATATATTCTTAGCCCTGCCTTAGGCAAAACCAAGCTGGGTGATTTTGGGCCAGTTACTTTCAGCCCTAGGAAAAAGATAGTGGCAAAACAATTCAGACAAACATAATTCAGTTTTGTCAAGAAAACTGCAGGGACTTGTCCAGGCAGTCTCTAAGAATAGGACACAAATGAATTGTTGTGTGACTTTAGTACCTTATTATAGATTCTTAATGCAGTGTTCTGAGTAATCACTGTACAAGAAACTAAGGACAATCTGTGAAAAAAGTAACATTTCACACAGTTGCTATTATAGGTAATCATGGGACTCAAGCCTCTTTCTTTTAAAAAATAATTTTTTACAAGAGATTTTATTACTGTAATGTAAGTATGAGAGCTCTCTCTAGGGGAAAAAACAGGTTATATTTCAAATAGCCTGTGTCTGCTGACAAACATAATCTACCGTTTGATATTTTTATCAGCAGACCTGAGATCTTCCACGAAGTGGAGAATGTTGCTTAAACACACAGTTGCCACTCTATTGTTTGAAGCATCTTATACTGTTGTTTAGTGAAGGAGGAAAAGCTGAACCTGGTAATTGAGAATGAATGTCAAGTAGTGTCAAGACTCCACTGTTCATAAAGCCAGTGACTCTTTGTATGATTGCATTTTTACCTGTACAGCTGCTGTACTCCTGGACTTGGTTCTTTGTGTCATATAACAAGTAAAGCTTATAACAAAATGCAGCGGCTTCAAGTGCTCCCTTTTGAGGATTCTAGTTTCTCTAGGCCATTTCCTCTCCCTATTTTTGTGGACAGGTGATTCTATTATGGCTACATAAGCTACACCAAACACAATCTAGACAATTACATAGATCAGTGTTTTTCAAATTTGGCAACTTTAAGATCGGTGGAATTCCTGTGAAATTCAGAATTCCTCAGCTGACACATCAAACTAAGTCCTAAGATTGGATTTGGCGAAGTGCATTATGTGACCATAATTATTTAAAACAATGGGTTATTAATAAGCACAAAGTGTTAACCAAGTCACTGTAGTTTACTTAAAATAAACTGTGACCCAGCTCTCTAGACTCAGCATCCAAACCTCCTTCAACCAATCCACCATCATCCAAGACTAGGCACGCACGCCCCCAACTACCTCAATTCAAACTACAACTGTCCATAAATGCAAGCTACTCAATGCAAGAAGCCTTGTAAATAAAATACCTGAATTTCTCCTCTTACTAAATACGGCTAAATTCGACATCATATTTGTCTGTGAAACATGGCTCGACGCATCTCTCGACTCCATTACCTCAGTAAGACACTATCATGTTTACTGATCCGATCGTGAAATCCATAGAGGATGTGGTGTTGCTATCTTCCATAAAAAGTCCTTACATCTAAAAAACCTCCAAATTACCCAAGAGCTTGCTCTTCCTCAGACCATTATCTGTGAACTGACCTTAAATATTACATTTCGGTTCTTACTATGTTACAGAGTCCCTGATTATGACATTGAACATGTAAACAAGCTAAATACACTACTAACATGGGCAGCATCCTTCCCACACACTTTTATCTTTCTTGGTGACTTCAATCTACCTCATATTAACTGGACCCTAAACAAATGTACAACTGAACCCATACATGCAACCTTCTACAATTCTGTAACAAATCTGGGACTGGAACAACTAGTAACCAACAATACTAGGCTTAACAACTGCCTTGATCTCATCTTCTGCAATAGTTTGAATTCAATTTACAGAATACAAATTAAAGAACTCTTTTCCAACAGAGACCACAACATGATTGACTTTTGTCTCAACATAGGTCCACACAAAAATCATCACAACAAAATCTCCAATTGTAACTTCCAAAAAGACAACTATGATCTTATAATCAACGATCTCTCTTCCCTTGATTGGCAGTTTCTATTCACTGGATGCAATACTGTTGAAGACCATTACAACATATTCTTACCAGAAATCAAAAGATCCATCAAACTATATGTAACAATAACAACTCCCAAAACCAGGAAAAACAGATTACCCAAAACAATAAGGAAGCGTCAATCCAAAAAGAGATCAATTTGGTGAAAAAACAAATCAAAAAAACAAAAAACAAATCTGCCAACTTCAAAAGCCAATCTAAAAATCTATGTCACCAGATAAAAACTCAATGCACTAATTATCACATTAAACAAGAGGAAAACCTTCTACACACAAATTCCACCCATGCTTTCTACAATTTTGTAAACAACAAGCTAAAAGACTCAAGGTCCATCCCACCCCTGAAAGGACTTAATGGCAAAGACTGCAATGATGACACCATCAAAGCAAACCTCTTTAACACATTCTTTGGCTCAGTATTTGTAAACAGCAATGGATCATGCCCAGTACTTCTTAGTAGACAACTACAATGATCTGATACATATCGATTTTACAGAAGACATTGTTGAAAAAGCACTGTGCAATCTAAAACCATCCCTATCTTTTGGACTGGATGGAATATGTGCCTACTTCTTAAAAAAGCTATCCACTGCCATAGCCGAACCTCTAAGCATAACCTTTGAAAAATCTTTCAGGACCAGCTCCTTGCCCAAACTATGGTCACAAGCCACGGTCATCCCCATCTTCAAAAAGGGAGACCTCAGCCTAATTGAAAATTACAGACCAATCTCCTTATGCTGCGTCACCTGTAAAGTCATGGAATCAATGATTAACCAATCCATTATCCTCCATTTAGAGACAAACAACCTCCTCTCTAATAAACAATTTGGTTTCAGAAAAAAACTATCCTGTAATCTATAACTCTTACACTGCAAAAACAACTGGACTACACAACTCGATCAGGGCAAAGCAATAGACACAATCTACTTAGACTTCTGTAAAGCTTTTGATTCAGTGGTATAATTCAGTGGCATGACAAACTACGACTAAAACTAAAATCTTATGGTATCTCTGGACACCTACATAACTGGATAGAAGCATTCCTGTGAAACAGACAACAAATGGTCAAAATTGGGAGCATCCTATCAAATTCTGTACCTGTCAACAGTGGTGTCCCCGAAGGCAGTGTTTTCAGACCAACTCTCTTCATAAATAACCTCTGTGATCATTATTAAGAACAACTGTGTTCTCTTCGCTGATGATGTAAAGCTATTCAATACCACAGACAATACTACCACCCTCCAAAAAGACTTTGACTATGTTTCAGAATACATAGTCAATCAATTGGCAACTTCAAATCTCAACAAATAAATGCTCTGTCTTACATATTAGCAGAAAAATCCGAAAATAAAATACAAGCTAAATAGTCAAGTCCTTGCTGAGGGTCCAAACTTTGTCAAGGACCTTGGAGTACTCATCTCAAATGATGTAAGTGCTAGAGCCCACTGTAACTACATAGCCAAAAAGGCATTAAGAGGTGTTAATCTAATCCTACATAGCTTCTTCTCTGATAATATCACACTACTAACTACAGCATACAAAACATTTGCTAGACCTATACTTGCATGCAGCTCATCAGTCTGGAACCCATATCATATATCTGATATTAACACAATTGAAAAAGTCCAGAAATATTTCACAAGAAGAGTTCTCCGCTCCTCTACTCATTGCAGAATACCTTATGCCACCAGACTTGAAACTCTAGACCTAGAAAACCTAGAACTACGCCCCCTCCGGTCTGATCTAAATATAATATATAAAATCATACATTACAATGTCCTAGCTGCAAATGAATACTTCAACTTTAATCATAACAATACAAGAGCACACAATAGATACAAACTCAAGGTTAACCGCATCAAACTTGACTGCAGAAAATACGACTTCAGCAACAGAGTGGTTAATGTTTGGAATACTCTACCTGACTGTAGTTTCTTCCGCAAACCCCAAAAATTTTAACCTTAGACTGTCTACCGTTGACCACACCCCCTTCCTAAGAAGCCTGTACAGGGCGTGCATAAGCACACCAATCGTGCCTACCGTCCCTGTCTTATTGTTTTTTTATTTTTCTCATAAGTTTCTATCTCATGTTTTCAAAACTATATTTATTCTTCTAGCTGTATCTTGTAAGCAATTGACAAATAAAAAAAAATACTAAAATACTCCAGTGTCTAATGATGAATTCAGTAATGTTGGTATTACATACAAAGAAAAGGCTAGTCTTTCAACAATTTTTACCAAACAATGATCAGAGATTCATACGACATCATTTTGCTGATGGGAGATTGTCCACCTGTACGAAAGAAATATTTATAAAATTGTGGAGACTTTGTGTTTTTGGAAAAAAAGTCAGTGAACTTTTTATAAGGTTTTTTTCAGAATATCAAGCCTTCAATTTCAAGATGTTTTGTTTTAAAAATGAACTTTAAAATCAATAATACTAAGAAGAAAACAAACCTATGCTGTTACGTATTTGTCTCTGTGATATACTGGCATTGACGTAAGTGATATATTCTCTATTATATGTGCATATAAATAAATATTATTTTACTTCAAATAAAGTAACATATTTTATTTTTATTTGATAAACTTATGCTGTGATACTAAAATATTTCCAGTGTTTAGAAAGCTACTTGTACAGTTTTACATTCAGCAGTATTCAAGCTTTGCTAGTTCTAAAATATTTTAGCAAAAAACCTACCTTGTTTTTATCAAAGAGATAATAACTAGTTTGATGCTCACATTTCAGGATAGCATATGAAATAATCTGTTCTGAAATATACAAGAGTTGCTGGTTTTTTTCTATATCTATCTTTAAACAAAATATTAACTTTACCTATAGTCTTTATTATCCTTAAATAGAGCTAATATTTAAGACTCTTGCTGTAGCTATTCTTTCTCTTTTTTAGATAAGAATTAAATATAGGCACACAGTCACGAATATAAACATAAACATAGTAATAGTTAAATACAACTTTTGAAACCCTCTAGATAATATTTAGAATTTAAGAATAACACAGGGGATTCAACAACTAAGAACAATGACACCAGTTCAGTTATTGGGATAATAATTAAAATTTGTCTCAATTTCTTATTAAAGAACAAGTAAAAGCTTATGTCAGAATTGAAGAAGATTTCAGCAGTTAAAAGCTATTGAAATGTAATTGAGCATGAGTAGAGCTGCTGGATAATGCAGACAAGATAATGAACTGGAGATAAATGATCTCGAGAGGCTATCTGCTTGGCATCAGGAGAATATGTGGATGAGCCAGATTTATTATCTTAACATCTTATGGTTATGACTTTTAATTTATCGAAAATACCTGTGGTGCTTTATAAGTGATGTCTTCATGTTGTAACTCCATCACAATATATTTCACTTATCAACATTCATTTCCCAGAGCCTTTCAAAACAGAGTCGAATACTGATCTTTATTTTATTTTATAACGATGCATTTAAGTCCAGATTTTGACTTTCAGACGGAGCTTCAATCAGTGTTCCCCCAAAAAGAGCTTAAAGTCTGGTTTATGCATCTTTAAATAAGAACAGCATGTTTTCCAAAAGCAACAAGTTGTTTTAAATTCACCACCTAAAACATACAGTGGTTAACTTAAATCAATAACAATATATTAACTTATTTACAGATTGTATTCTATTAATATTCCCTGCAACATAGTAATGGCTATTTTTGGTATTTATTTATGAATCATTAATTGTATATCTGAATTAAATACTATAATAGGGTGCCACACTTCTCAGTCTCTGAAACCCCATTCATAATTCTTTCCATGCCCCAGTGACAAAGATACTCAATGGGTATCAGAGAGAAGCATTTTTCCCACTTGCCACAATTTGCTTTGGACTGAGAAAGGAATTTCCCCTTACAGGATTAAAGTGGAAAACATATTTTTTAAAATTACATTTGATATCAAACTGATATCAAACATTGTATTTCACTGATATGCAATCAATCTTTTATGAAATGTTTCAGCAACTGGAATGTTCATCGAATAAGATTTAAACAATTTTGGATAAACAAGTGCAAAGTTAAAAATGCAACAAGAATCACCATCCATGACCAGAAATCTCAATTAAACCCTTTTCTTCAGATCTGAATCTACTCCCCTTTTTCCCTCAAAAAGCTTCACAAGACTACACTCTCTTCAAATCAACCAACTTTAGTTAATATTTCTTTCAACAAAAATGTCTTCTCTTTCCTTCTTTCCAAACAGCAAATGTTAATCCCTTTTTGGCCAACAAACACTATATACCTTGTCCCCATGAGATAATGAACTGAAGAATAGAGGAGTAAGATCTATAATTAATACCCATACTATCTTGTCAAACTCCTCCTTGAGATCTTAATCTTCATATCCTTCATCTTGGTAGCTATTTCACTCTGTTGGATGCTCACTCTATCTATTCATGAATGGAAGATGTTAGGGATAACATTGTTCACCCTAACTGTTTTAGGTGAAATACT
>BLBF01000004.1:53149880-53186371 GCA_015471245.1 Laticauda colubrina | reverse complement strand
GTTTAGCTTGTCTACCTAACCCTGGTTGGGGAACCCAGGCTTAACAGAAGATGCCTCGCTTACCTGCAATTCCCACTTTCCCAGGGCTTTCAAATTAATGTCTCCAACTTTTCCCTGTTAACTGGAGCTATCAAACCAAGCCATTCAAGGTTAAGAGATTCCACAGTTAGAACTATCTTTTTTGAAACCATCCAACAATATAGGAGTTACTCTCTCTTTATTTTTTTTCCTCTGCTACTCTTCTACTTGGTTACTATTGTGGGTCCTATTTATTATATAGCATCCTAGTAAGAGTTACCTGTGATAAGATGTGTGAATAGATAAACAAACAAACAAACAAATAATCCTGGGAAGGTCATAGATTTATTTATAATAGGAACACTCACTTTTCCAACACTGAAGGTGGTCAGGTACATGTAGGTCTTACTGGGCCAAAATTAACATTTTGTTTCTATTGCCCTGAGAAAGTGACACTTTTGAGTAATTTAAAAATGGACAGTAATATTTTTATTTAAAAATGAGCTGAAATAGGAATATTACTATAAGTAACAGTACCTTTAAAACTTTACAACCATCATAACAAAAAATATAATTTACCTAAAATGGATGAATATCAATACCTTGAAGTGTCTGAAACTCCAAAGATATTGAGTGTATGGGAGAAGGCTTTCAAGAATTCATCAAGAATTCATCAACAATGCATTATAAACTTGGATAATATAGAAGAGATTTGGCATAGTCATATAAAATATCCTACTGAGTGGCATGGTGGTGAAACCAGTAATGAAAACTCATGCCTCCCACTTGGAAAGGTTGACAGTTTAATACAAGGTAGGGATAGAGTCTCTCCACAGGTATAAAGAAAAAATATCTGCTGCAAACTCCATGTGACATCAGGAAGGGTATCTCGCCAGTAAATATTCAGTTCCATCCTGTTCCATATTAACATACTTCCAATAGGCTATTCCTATTGGACAACAAATATCCGACACTGATTGGCTACGTTTCTCGACGCTGATTGGCCAATCATAGCAGGGCTATGATTGGCCAATTCAAGCGGCGGGAAAAACAAGTAGCCGTCATTGGACACTAACTGCAAGCAGCTCTCTATAAAAAGAGCTGCCACGGCTCCTGGTTAAAACAGATTTTCAGAACTAAATAAAAGACCTGAAATTACGCTGATCTCTGAGTCTCATTCCCACGAACCGAACACTGGCAACGAGGGTGGGATACTGAGAAGAAGATCAGTCGGGCACATGGCATCGAGAACCGAGCAGGCGAAATGGCCAGAACACACCAAACGTCTCCAGCCTCATCAGGAGACACGAGTTTTACAAGCGGGACCAGAGGGAAGGTGAGAGCATTGCAGACTTTGTTGCCGCTCTCAGGGACATTGGAGGAGCATGCGAATTCCTAAACATGGATGAAGCCATGAGGGATTGCGTGGTCCTTGGACGAAGAGACCTTACCCTACAAAGCCGGCTGCTAACCCAGCCAAAGATTACCATTACCGAGGCTATTGCTGAAGCCATGGCAGCAGAAGCAACAAAAAAGTCAGTGGCAAAGATGCAGCAGATGAATGCCAACTCGCCAAAGACACCGACCGAGATGAGTCAGAGCACTGAGAAGAAGATAGAAAGCACACATAAAACCATCGCACGATATACAGACAGTGGATCGTCCGGAATCGACAAGGACGATGAAGAAGAAATCCACAAACTCCAGGCTGAGCGAGAGTGGCGATTAAAAAATGGTCGTAAGTCGGGGTTCCAATGTGCCAGATGCGAAGAAGACTACCCCCGTTCTGAGTGCCAGTTCTTAGACGCTGTGTGCCGGTACTGCGAACAGCAGGGCCACATTGCACAAGTATGCCGGAACAGAAAAAGCTACAGCCCCAGACGAAGGGACAACACACCAACAAGAAATAAAGAAAGGACAACGTGGAGCCGCGAGAATCACGAAGGCAAAGGCAAGAGGCCAAGCAAAAACTATTGGAGAGAAGAAACTCATCAAACCATCACCATTGGCCATTCTAATGCAACAAATGGCCGAAAAGTACATGTAGCAGTCCGGATCGAGGGCCAAGAATGTAAGATGGAGGTCGATTCCGGATTGTACTTATCGATGGTATCATGGGATACCATCAAAAGACTGGTACCGCACATTGGCAGAGCTGAACTAGAACATCAATCTCTCATTTTAAAAGACTACCAAGGGAACAGAATACCGGTAGTCGGACTTGGACATTTCCAGATAAACTTCAAGGAACACCAAAAGATATCGCCTCTAACCATTGTAGACTGGAACCAACCAAGCCTGCTGGGACTCGAATGGTTCGAACCTCTAGGAATCAGAGTGAACTGCATCGCCGACGCAGACTGGGAGGAGAACCTGATGAGAGAGCTCCAGGACGTCTTTGATGGGAAGTTAGGCAAGTACCAAGGGGCCCCTGGTCACGAATACACATAGACTTTGAAGGGCCAACAAAAGGGTATACATATCTAATCGTAGTAGATGCTTACTCCAATTGGTTGGAAGTAAGCATCATGCACTCTACTACCACCAAAGCAGTTATCAAACAGCTCCAGAAACTATTCACTACACATGGGTTACCGGACGTCCTCATCTCCGATAATGGCCCACAATTTACAGCATTACCATTCAAGAAATTCATAGCAGAACATGGCATACAACATGCACTGACAGCACCGGACTGACCAGCGACGAACGGTAGGGCGGAATGCATGGTCCGGTATACCAAGGAAACATTAGACAAATTAGACACAGGGGACATGCAAGAAAGAATTGAAAAAATGCTCACAATACAACACATAACACCAAACTCCACTACAAATAAAAGCCCAGCAGAATTACTGATGGGCAGAAAATTAAGATCACAATTAGATTGATTACACCCAGCATACGCCACCGAAAAACCTACCGACTCTTCAAGCAAGTATCGCAAATTCAAACCAGAACAATAAGTATATGCAAAAAACCTCATCGGCCACCCATTGTGGGTGCCGGCAACAATTACACAAATAACCGGACCACGATCCTACAGACTGGAGACAGACGATGGCCGAACATGGCGAAGACACATCGACCAGTTACGATCACGAACTCTACAACGCACCACTGACACGAAGAAGAACACACACACACACCAACAATATCACAACCTTTACACAAAAACAGCAACAGACCAACCAGAGAGGGGGGAGACCCCTCAGTAACAAATAAGGGAGGAACCCTCCGGTAGAAAAAGAAATCCCTCCGGTAGAAAAAGAAACCCCTCCGGTAGAAAAAGAAACCCCTCCGGTAGAAAAAGAAACCCCCCCAGTAGAAAAAGAAACCGCAGAAAATCAAAATAATCACAATAAAAAACATTCCCAAATAAACACAAGCAAAAATAGTGACCTCCCTGTAGAAGTCTTCGGCGAGGAACAAGAAGCACAAGTAGACCTGGATGCTTGGTCGGAAAGGAGCAGCCAGGCCAGCTCTACCAGCCCAAGTAGGCCGGATGGGAGCAGTATGGCTGACTCTACCTTCCAGGAGGTTTGACAGAGAAGGATAGGAGAAACAGCGATCCCGTCCGAAACCGCTGAAGATGACGACACAACTAAACTGCGCAGGTCAACTAGACAACCTAAAAGCCCTGCCTACTTACGTGACTACGTACGGTAGGACCATACCAAGAGGGGAGGGGTGTTCCATATTAACATACTCCAAATAGGCTATTCCTATTGGACAACAAACACCCGATGCTGATTGGCTACTTTTCTTGATGCTGTTTGGCCAATTATAGCAGGGCTATGATTGGCCAATTCAAGCGGCGGGAAAAACAAGTAGCCATCATTGGACACTAGCCGCGAGCAGATCTCTATAAAAAGAGCTGCCGCGGCTCCTGGTTAAGACAGACTTTCGGAACTAAATAAAAGAGCTGAAGTTACGCTGATCTCTGAGTCTCATTCCTGTGAACCGAACACATCCAGTCATCCCAACTCCATCCTGAATTAAGGGATTACTGGGTCATAAAAAGGGAGTTTAAATAGAATATTCAGCATTGTCCAAACAATATCTTCAGATTTTAAGGAATGTCATATATGTTTCCTATAATTTAAAATTTTAGCTTGGAAAACAGCAACCCAGGTTTATCTTTTCCTTCAAGAAAAGAACCTATTGTTGTTTCCATGCTGCAATGTTTGAATAAATCTTAGAGCAAATGCTATGAATGTGGCCAGTGGCATTACTGTGGTGAATCAGATTCTTAGGAGGAACTTAAGGATCATATATATTAATGTGTTGTTAAAAGATGGCCTCCTTTTGGTTGTAAAGAATCTCTCTGTTTGTAAAGAAATTGAGATATAGTAAGTACAGTTGTGAAAAAAATTGATTATGCATTCCTGGCAATTGGAAAAATAAATGTATCAACTTTCAGTCTTTGAATTAGCTTTAGATCACAGGAGAGGCTAGACTGAACATGATTCCATATTCATTGTTTAAAAATTGCAGGATAAATATTTGTATTCATATAAAATTAAGTTTTTATTTAATCAATTTAGTTTTCTTTTTCAACATATAGTTTATTCTATAATAGTTTATAGCTAGATATTTGCTATTAATTATGTAATGCCTTTAAAAAAAACCAGTTGTAATTATTTTAAAAATCTTTTTTAAGTATAGACTAAGTTTAATTGGATCTATTTTGAATTATTTTCAAATAAATATAGTCGCCCAAATACTTCTTAGTTCTATAATATGGAGACAAAAATCTCATCATTCATAGTGTTTCTATGAAATATTTTGAGTGTACATGGCCCCAAGACATCTGGCCTTTACATGTCTCTATGTGGTAGAATTTGTAGCTGATGTAGCTGAGTGGAGTTGAGGCTTGCTAGCTTGGAATCCCTGCAAAGGAGAAAGTGACAATGAACTGGTCCCTCCCCCCCTCCCAGCTTAAACCCTGAAATGTTCACCTAGTTGTTCTCAAGAGAGTAAGTTAGTCTGCCAAGATTCTTGTAAATAG
This sequence comes from Laticauda colubrina, assembly GCA_015471245.1. NCBI lineage: Eukaryota > Metazoa > Chordata > Lepidosauria > Squamata > Elapidae > Laticauda > Laticauda colubrina. The sequence goes on along the minus strand of BLBF01000004.1, from coordinate 53,181,342 downwards.
GTGAGTAGCAATAAAGGAACTTCTCTGAGCATCTCAGTGTCATTCTGGTTCCTTGCTCCTACAAGCAAGGATTATAGCTATTCCAAACCTTTACTACCAGTAGCTATTGGATGTCTTGAGAGTTCACACATATATTGTAACTATAGCCAACAACAATCAGGTATGAATAGACATCACAAATGAACATGAAAGAGTAATTTTGTATCAGTGTTTGATCTATGCAAAATTTGCAGAATCCCTAAATTGCAGCAAATACTTTATTTCTTCGGTCCTATGTACTGGCTTTCCAGCTTTCTGGAGGCTAGATAAGGTAGATTTATGTAAACTACATTAGGTCAGAATAGAGGATGTGGTAATTTCAGAGCATATCGTTAAATGAAGTTACAACTGTATGAATTATCCCAAAGTGGAAAAATCAAGTTTTATTTTGTGTCTATTCCTTCTGCCATATGACATATAGAGCAATTAGTTTAGAAGCACAAATCATTGTTTTACGAATTACTTAGCAGAATCATAGTCATGCATACAAACATATTAAATGATTTAGAACAGTAATTAGTAATTTTAAAGTCCTGAAAAACAGCAAGAAGTTCATACTTGGCCTGTTGCACTTTCAAAGAATTAAAATTGTTTTTTAATCTGTTTTTCCAAAAGCTACCAGCAAATAAATGAACAGGATTTACTTGCTCTGATGAATTAATATGCACACTGACAACTTATAAGATAATACCGCTCAGGGGAATTTGCTATGAGAATATATACATACAATTATATGTTTTAATGATTTATTTAATTTTCTGAATAATATACGTCTTAAATGGAAATTGATAAAAATAGAGATCACAAATATAAAGTTTTATCAACTTTGCATTGAACCTATTAAGATAAGGCTCATTTTAATGAGAAAATTAATGTATTAAGCATTTCATTATGGATGAGCATTATTTCTCGTTGTTAAGAATTTATTGCTTCCAAACTGTCATCGTCTCTCTAATTATGATTAATACCTTATCTTGAATTCCATCGCCATTCACATATCAGAAATAAATGCAAATTTCAATCTCACGCTCAGGGGTCACAAAAGTAGAGTGATTTATTTATGTGCTTATATTTTATTCATTTATATATTCACATTTAAACCATAACATTGATTTTTCAAATTCTGAAATTTATTTTATCATGACATAGTACATAAATCTTTATCTTCCACTGAACTGATGTTTGTATATAGAATCAAAATAAAAAAATCAACAACATAATTACTATTTTACAAATACAGGAATAATTGTTTTATACTAATTTTTAAACATAGCTTTTCCCCATATAAGAAAAATAAGAATAAAATTGTCTTTTATGTTGGTTCAAATGCTGTAACATTTCATTTCATAAGAGAGAATCAAATATGAATTATATAGTTGTTCAGAAAATCATGTCATGTTTAGGTTTTATTTTTGTTTTATTGATCATTCTCAGTACAGAGCAATATATGAAATTCAGATTAAAATAATACATATACCAATAACATCAAAATGAAAATATGAATACATTAACAGAATAATAGAATGATTGGAAGATCTAGTCCAAGTGAAGGGATTCAAAAAATGTTTACTACTGGTTCTGTGGGTGTGGCTTGGTGGGTGTGGTGGGGAAGGATACTGTAAAATCTCCAGTCAGAGGTGGGATTTGCTGGTCCTCTGAACTACTCAAAATTTCCGCTGCCAGTTCTCCAGAACTGGTCAGAACCTGCTGAATACCACCCCCTACTTAAGCAGGAAATATTTCAGACAAATTGTTGTCCAGTCTCTTCTTAAAAACCTCTAGTGATAAAGCCCCACAACTTCTGAAGGCAAGGTCTTCCACCGATTAATTGTTCACACTGTTAAAAAATTTCTCCTTTGTTCAAGATTGGTTCTCTCCTTGATTAGTTTCCATCCATTCCTTCTTGTCCTGCCTTTAGGTGCTTTGGAGAATACATTGGTCCCCTTTTCTTTGTGGCCACCCCTTAGATATTGAAATACTGCTATCATGTCACCTTTAGTTATTCTTTTAACCAAATGAGACATACTCAGTTCTGGCAACCATTCTTCACGTTTTAGTCTCCAGTCCCCTAACCATCTTTGTTGTTATCTGCACTCTTTCTAGAGTCTCAACATCTTTTTTATATTATGGTGATCAAAACTGGATAAAATATCCCAAGTGTGATTAATGCCGCCTAGGACTGTGTAGGCTTTTTTGGCAGCTGCAGCACACTGCTGACACATATTTAGGTGATTGTCTTATAGGGCTCCAAGATCTCCCACATTTAGTACTACTGAGCCAAATTCCACCTATTCTGTACCTGTGCATTTGTTTTTTTCTTGCATAAATATAGAGCCTTACTTTTCTCACCATATAATTTCATTTTTTTAGATAAGGTCCTGTGTTCCAGTCTGTTGAGATCCTTCTGTATCTTCTTGAGCCCATCTTTTGAAGTATTGAATATTCCTGCCAGCTTGGTGTCATCTGCAAATTTGATGAGTTCCCATTCTTCTTCCTCATCTAAATAATTAAGATATTGAAGAGTACTGCACCCAAGACAGAGCTTTCGTGTATCCCACTGCATACTTCTTCCATGTAGATGCAGTTTCATTGAGTATTACATGTTGAGTGTTACAAACCAGTTACAAATCCATCTGTTGGTGATGCTGCCTAATCCATATTTTTCTATCTCATAAAATAGTAGGTTGTGGTCTACTTTGTCAAATGTCTTACTGAAGTCCAAGTAAATTATATCCACAGCATTTCTGTGGCTAATTAGTTTTGTCACATTGTCAAAGAATGCAATAAGATTTGTCTGGCATGATGTGTTTTTGACAAATCCATATTGGTTTCTGGTTCTGACTTTTTTTGCCACTAAGTGCTCACAGATTCATTACTTGATTATCTTTTCCAGAATTTTCCCAGGTATTGATGTCAGACTGATAGGTACCCGTGTTTTTCATAAAGTAAGGCCAGGTCTTTTTTTTTTTTGAGCCCCGAAAAAATGGCTAGGCTGTCTTTTCAGGGGTGACTTAATTCCCCCCTTGCATCTTTGGGCGGGCAGCGGTGACGGCTTGGATATTGACCTCAGCATTGATGGGGCACTTCATATCGGGGTCAACACAGGCAGCACCATATCCAGGTGTGCAACAAAAGTACTTCCTAACGGCAAGCCCCCCACCATTTCCCCATTTCACATGTTTTAATATAGGCCTTAATTTGGGGGGAGGGGTTTAATTTCATTTCATGCCTATAAAACATGCTGGGACTTCCTATTGGGGGAGGCCGTATTGTTGGAGAAACAGGGTATGTAGTTTCCTGGAACTATTTTATTCTTTTTTTAAAGATGGAAACTACATCAGCCCTTTTCCAGTCATCTCGTAGTTTCCTGGTGCTCCAGGATCTTTGAAAGATATAGTTCAGTAGTTCTAAGATCACATCTGCCAGTTCCTTCAGGACCTTGGAGTATAATCTATCTGGTCTTGGTGATTTCAATTCGTCTAGAGTGGATAGTTGTTCTCACCATTTTCTTGTTTATCTTGATTTGTGTTTCTATTCTGTATATTACAATATACAGTATTTTGGATAGGTTGGACTGTTTTTTCCTTTTGTGTAAAGACAGACACAAAAAATGAGTTAACAGTTCTACTTTCTAGTTAGAAATACGAAATGTATTCTCAGGTAAGCAGACCTAAAACAGTTATCCACAAACAACGTGAAAGAAGTACAAATAGAATTTTATTTTATAAGAAAATATTTGAGTTTGCAAGAAATAATGTACACGCCTGACAAATCAGTCTCTGTCAATCTTCAGAGATAGCCTTACAAGTTATTGCACTTATAATAGATTAAAGATGTTATGTTCAAGGAATGGGTGATGATTGCCAAATTAAAACTTAAGAAAGGCTGTGTCTGTGGCACAACAACTTTTGATCTGTGAAGAAGAGTGAGTCTACATCCAATTTCCTCTGAAACCATTCCCTTATTTACTAATGAATAGATTCTGTCCTCCTGGTAATCAGGAGACCTTATATGTTGAACACATTTATAATGTGATAAAAAATTGCAAAAACAATTAATATTAAGGGAAATAAGATGAAAAGTTTAAAACATCAAGGAGCAATTGTAGAGATCACATAAGACCTTTGATTTGGCTGCTTAGATATATCTTCTGAAATACAATTATCTAGGTTATTGGGAAAGATATTTTTTTCCTAATTTTTGTTTTTGCTCTTAATTTTGCAAGCCAGAGCATTTTTTTTCTTAAATAATTTCATTTAACAATCTATATCATACCACCAGGTTGAAAGCTATGTTTGCCTCAAGATTTATTTTTTCATTTAAATCATAGAATAATAATCCTGATTTAAGAAGCAGAATCGCCAACTATTTCAGTGATTAAAAATAAAAGCAGTCACAAAATACTATTTTTCTCTTACCTCACCTGTTACTATAACCAATGAAAGAATATTTTTTCAGGCTGCCCATCCATTTTTCTGGTTGTAATTTCCTTTTGATAATAACATGATTTAATAACATTTATAAGGTTGTGCAAAAAAAATTGCCACATTGTTTTTAATGCATCTGATTATTTCTTTTCTTGAAGATAAATTACTGTTTTGTTCTGTAAGTTAAAACTTAGCTTTATTCCATTCCACATTTTCATTACAAGAGCACATCAATTGTGCTCACTGGAAAAAAAAACTACAATAAAAATAAAATACACTTTCAGATCTGTCATACTCTGCATCTTAATGACATTTTCCCATAGGTATATGGGGTCATATGTTTAAGAGTGTATGAGGTACTTAAAAGTTATTTCTTTCCGCAGTCTCCACTATTGAGATAATGGGTCTGCCCTTTTGAGAGTCACCCTTTGTCATATTTATGACAGTGTCTCATTGTTCTAAGTCAATTGATTGTGCCCATTGAATTTGTTGTCTTGGCTCTTGGGGGAATCTGACAGCTCTTGTGATAGTCTATTCTTTGTCAAATAATCAGATGTCAATTATTTCTAATTTCAGGTAGACAATCTGTAGAACACATACATTTCTCAACCTCAAATCTGAGCCACTTCCAAATGGTACTGCCAAAATTCTTCTGTTGAAGAATGTCAATTTTTGACTGCATGCTTTTAATTAAAATAATAAAGGAAATAGATACGTCAACCCTCTTTTCCTGTACCATCAATGCAGCCATCATATGAAGGACAATATATGGATCAATCTTCAGGGATTCTAATATATTTTAGAGGGGAAGGGAGCATATGTTGCACTAAACCTGAGTCTCATTATTGTGCCAGAATCACAGTATGCCCATGGTCACCTCTCTTGATATGTGAGTGATTAAGCACCAACCAGTTGCCCATTAATTGTGGATTTAACCAGAGTCTCACATTCTGGAAACAAGTGTAAGCACTATGTCCATTCATTTGATTCCCAAGTGTCCCTAGTAATACATGCACATACAAATCACCTTGGTTAAAACTAATGAACACCAAAGACCTAAGCTAGGTTCTTCTTCACTAAATATGAAACTATTTTTCTCCCCTTCTCACAAGCACTTAGAAGACACACATAAAAATATAATACATAAGAGGACAACTCTTCTAGTCAAAGTCTGATGATCAGAAAATCCCACCTCAACCAGGACATGAGTCTCTTGAAAATATGGCATCAGAATCCAGTAAAAATTCTCTATAAATAATGCACAATTTGAAGAGGACAAAATAATATCAAAAATATTGATGGGAGGGGTTGTGTTGAAAAAGCAAATGCTAGCCAAGTACTTGAGTGGAATACATCAAAAGTGTGAGTATCTGAGGCACACGTTCCATGTTACTAGTAAGATTATTTACAAGTCAAGTGAAACAAAAGAATTAAAAATGGTGACCTGGCACTTTTCCCAGACATTGGAATAAGTGAATTTAGGATGGGATGAAAATGTGAGTCCATTAGAGAAGTGTGACTATAGCAGCAGGTGTTTCTGTTTTTAGTTTTATTGTTGTTTTATATATTCTTCTGTATTACTTTACATATGTTTACATTGCTGAAAGTCAATCAGAATGGCTTTTAAAATGGATTACTGCATAAACGATTTAAATAAACAAAAATTAAACCTATGCTTTTATAACATGGGACAGAAAGAAATTACACACTTAAACTAAACAACAGGGAAGAACAGCAATCTAGATCTCTAAAGCCAACTAAGAGGACCTGAATCAGCCAAGAAATTCTAAAAGTCTATATCAGTAGGACCGAGGCTTTAGAAACATTATCTGTAACTGTACAATGGCTGATAATTAGAAACTAAGTTTAATGCTTTTACATAGACAAAAAAAGGTAGAAAGCTGGCATACTCCAAAATAAATGCCTGCTTTTATTTGATGTAAGCTGGATAATTTTGAAAGCTAAAGAACAGAAAAAAGAAGTCAGTGTGTGCACTATATTGATTAAAGAAAGACCTTTTATTTGTGTCAATCCCATGAAATTGTGGAAAGTGCTCAGTAGAATCCCAAAACATCTGATTGTTCTCAGGAGAAACTTACAGAATGTAGAGGTCAGCAAGATGCAATTTAAACACAACATGACAAAACAGAGAGGCTCCAGGTTGGCAATGGAGCGTGACAAGGCTGTATATCCTGTAAGGGGCATGCATAAGTGAAAGAAAAGAAAAGAAGATAAGCAATATCAAGGTGAATGGTTTCAGTTACAATGATTATGAGTGCACCATTGAAAGACTTGAAAGAACAGGTTAGGAATAGATCATCATGGAGAAAATCTGTTTGATCACAAGGAGATGAAAATGACTTGATGGCACATAATCAAAAGAAGGCAATGGTAAAATACTTCCAAATCAATACAGTCAGGGTCCCAATCTCTAGGAGTCAAGCTTGTCTTGAAACATTTTCTTTATAGTTTCCCTCTTGTAAACTATTATGAAAGGGCAGGCCTATCCATAATGCTTTAGTGAGAATATTACAGATTCTCAAAATTCCAAACATGTCCACTAGTCCACAAATGCTGGAAACCTCTGCCCCAGGCCATTGTTTGTTCGATACATACACTGAGTAAGCCACAACTGGTTAGACACAGCATGCTAACCATACCATAAACCATGCTAACATACTACCTTAAAATCAAATCACATTATGACTTGGCACAGTATCTGAACTCAGCCTGTTTATGTGGTCATAGGAGTCACTGAATGTGAATTTTATGAGAAAATGTTAGAATATCAGTTAATATTCAGACATAGTAATTCAAAAGTTGCTGTTTTATTATCAAATATTTGCTTTATGGTCAGCCATAATAGTTATAAACGCCAACAATGATTCTCTTGAGAAATGTAGGCTGAAATATCAACTTTTAATAAACATAAACCACAGTCAAAATGCATTAACCTCCCATTACATAGTGGGGCGGGGGTGGGTGGGGAGAAACATGTCTCTGGAAATAAAGATATAATAGCCATCAAGGAAGGTTATAAAGAAGAGGTACAATATGTTACACTTTCATTGGATTATTATTTATTTTTGGTTTTAACTGTATAAAGACTCTATCCTCCATTCAATCATGTCTGATTTTCAGAGATATGCCTAGACAAGTTCTTGCAGTTTTCTTGGCATGATTTTTCAGAAGTGGTTTGCCGTTGCTAGGGCTGAAAAAAAATTAATGGCCCAAGGTCACCCAGCCTAAGACAGTACTAGAGCTCACGGTCTCCCATTTCTAGTTTATGATTTATCCACTATACAATATACAGACAGGAATTTCAGTTTTGAAAAGTTAAAAAAAGCACTCCAATACTGACAATCAAAATTGCACAGCTAAGGTTTTGGATCTTCATCTCTTCAGTAATCCCAATCTAGAGCAGACCAATGCAGTCTTGTAATTTAAAAAATTAAATCCAGAAAGAGAAGACAGGGCCATGCATTTTATACAGCATCTACAGTAGTTTGTTTCTGACTTGCCACAATATCTAGAGAACAGTGTAAAGTAAAATGGGTGAAAGTAAATCAGGACTCATAGGAGAGTAGGATTTTAAGTTATCTGGGTCCTTATTCAATGAAGCAGGAATAAGCAGTCTACACCCTGAATCTACTTTTATTGAATCACATTCCCTCAGATATTATCTGTCAGGGGTTACACACCAGTGAGGAAATAGCTGAAGGAAACAGTAAGTGATAGATTGTCCTTTGTCTTTTTCCATTTTTCTTTCATTCAATCCCACCAGGCTTCTGAGAAATAAGCTTCTGTTTGAATAGATGGTTTTCAGGGAGCTCAAAAATTAAGAACTGCAGGTTGTATTTCTGCAGATATCTTCATATAATATTCTTACGTGATGGAATAAGAGTGCTAGTTTTTCCTTAGAGAAACCACTGATGTCCCAGTTTATTGATCAATATGTAAACCATTGTCTATGAAGAAATGTTTTGGGCTGGGCATTTACAGTATATGTTGCTGCTTTGAGATTGTTTTTAGTGGAAAGTAGGCTGAAATTAATATAAATTTAAAAAATAAAAGTGAACATTCAGATAGGGTGTCAGCTTTGAAATTCAGGTACCAATTTTTTTTTAGAGAGTTAAAGGAGTTGAAAAGTTCAAGGTTATTATGTATGTCGTATAAAGAAATTCCAGTGGCAGTTAATTGGTTCTCGTGATTTATGAAGTGTAGAAGTGGGAGGAGAAAAGGGAGGAGAGAAGGTGGATTCTGTGTAAAGCTCAAAAAAACTTTCACTTGGGAAATTGCTTTTAACATGCCAGATCTGTTTCTAATAAATCAATTGGAGACATAATGTCTCAGTGTGATTGATATCATGGATACTTTCTGGATGCCTTACATAGGGTTTTTTTCAAGATTTAGCACATCATTTTAACCATATTGCCTTATACTGAAATATTTAAGATGGTAATCATATTAAATAATAAAAAAAAGATTTTCTACTTTTTCTATACAACATTCCGATTCCCTGTAATATCAAAACAAATTAAGGTGTGCGTATATTTGTGTGTACATGTGTAGGTACGTACTGTATATATGTACTTATGTGTGTACCATCTGTTATTCAAGAAAAGTTATTTTGCCTTTATTATTTATTATTTTGACTGATTAATTTTACCTGAATAACATTTAATTATAACACTGGTAAGATCCAGTTTGATGTAGTTTTTAAGGCATTAAGGTAGAAACCAGGAGACTCTTGAGTTCTAGTCTTGGGTTACACACAAAGTTTTAATCATAAACCCAGGTGGTAAATCACTTTTCAAACTCTTGGCAAGAAAACTGTAGAGACCAGTCCAGGTAGGAATGAAAACAGATTTGAAGTAAAAATCGTAATAAAAATGTTTACTTTACTACAAAACAGTGTCTTACAATTTACTCCACTAGATATTTTTTTACATTTTAGCATTTTAATCAATACAGCAAATATTCCAGTGTTGTGCAACTAAAAGAAATTAGCACAAAACTCTATATTATCTTTGTTAAATTTTGATCACTTTAAAATGTGGTAATGTGTATTTTTCTTCAAAGACCTTCCAAACTGGAAAAGTTGCAATGGCAAAACTTTGTCCAATAAGTGTTATAGGATAGAAGAATTCAGAAAAGAGGAAAAAGAATGACCTCCCATAAACACACTATACTTATAACTTTTGGTCATGTATATTGTCTGATCAGTTGTCACACTAAACTAAACAAATAGCCATACTTTGGGTCAAGGAAAATAGCATGTGCTGTAAAGTAAAATCTCACACTTTCAGCCATGAGTTTGTTAACTATACACAGTATCACTTACCTTGAATTTGAATTCTTTGTCTTGAAAAATCTTTCTAACTGCTGGGTATAAGACTTTCCTTTAGGATGCAAAACAGAAAAGAACAAAAATGGTTCAAAAGAGAAGTAAACCTATGGTCCTTAAATTACAAATTAAATGAACTTCTTTCTGTTCTGTTCTGAGAGGCTTCAATCTGGTGACTTCAAAAGAAGGATTATGTAAGAAGATAAAAACTTGATTAACGTTCATGTTTGAAGTCTCTAAGCTTCCCCTTTACAAGCAAAAATAGCTCTTCTTAAAGCATAAAAAACCAAATTCCAAGCGCAAGCAGGAAGCTACAACTATGCAGTGAAGATTGTAGGAAGAAAATTAGTTTTTCCTTAATATACTCATGGTTGGCTTTTGTACACATGGAATATAATTAACAGGGTGACTTTAAAATAAGAATTTAAAGGGGGAAAATATGAAATATTCATAATTAGGTAAGTAGTGGCTTGTTTGGTTTATTAATTTTTCTAACATATTGGAAAGAAAGGAGTTCACAGAAGCATATCAATGTAAGCAAAGCACACTTCCTTTAAATTTTTTAAAAAGCCGTGTGCTGTGCAAAGCTTTTGTAGATGTCATCTCTGGCTGTTTGCTTGTATATGTGTACGCACCCACTCTGCTGGGTTTCTGTGAAAGTACAAGCTTGCAAAAATATGAACAAGCAGAGAACTGATTTGTAGCATCTGTGTCAAACGTTTGAACGATAAGGTCTCTTTAAAGCTTAATAGAGTGCTTTGCTAATATGAAGCATCTTGTAAGATACCAGTTAATACTTTGCATAGGCCCAATAGCAAAAATCTTGTTGATAATGACATTTTCAGATTTTACAGATTTCCAATGCTTGGTTTCCAAAATGAGATTCATAGGCGAATAGAATGGAATGGAATAGAATAGGAGGTTTATTGTCACTTTAAATGTACACTATACATTAAAATGAAACTTCATTGCATTCAGCTCTCAAAAGATAACCATTATGCATATACCCACATACATACACATATGATACAGAGAAACATCACAGTCTAGTTCAAATGTATACATCAAATGTATATATTGTGAAAAAAGTAAGAAGCTTGTGAACTTACAAGACAGATGGCAAAGGAAAAGAGCTGATACAGAATCTATTTCTGCTAGAAATACTTCAAAACCTGCTCCAAGAGGGGAGTAACTGAAACAGACTGTGAAGTGGATGTGTGGGGACTCTAACAATGCAAGCACATAGTGCTTATAAGCAGTATACTGAATAACAGGAAATGAGCTTTCTATAATTTTCTCAGCTGCTCTTACCACTCTCTGTATGGACTTTCTGTCTGAGGCACTGCTACCACCAAACCAAACAGTGATGCAGTTTGTTAAAACACTCTCAATTATGTCTGTGTAAAAAGTGGCCAGGACAGAAGGACAAAGATATGCTCTCCACATCCGACATAGGAAATGCAAATGCTGGTTTGCACGCTTCACTAAAGATAACATATGAAGACACAAAGTCCAATTTTTAGTTATCTGCATCCCCAAACACTTAATATTGTTGACCAACTCCACAGCTGCAACCTTATACAAAGTGGGATATAACTGTTCTGGCTCTTTCTAAAAGCAACAATGATCTCCTTTGTTTTATTAACATTCAAAACCAAGTTATTTTTACTGCACCAGTCCACCAAAGCCTTCACCTCCTCCATTTAAGAATCTTCATTGACATCCCAGATAAAGCCTACCACCGCCATGTACTAACCACATACTTCACAATATGATTCATAGAAGACTTGGTACAGCAGTCATGAGTCATCAAAGTCATAATGGATTCAAGACAGCCCTGTGAGGAACCCATACTTAAGAAGATGGAGTTGGAAACTTTTGTTCCAACTCTCACAAACTGGGGCTTATCAGTAAGGAAATCAAGTGTAAGGTATTGCTTTAAACATAAAGCAGTATTAAACCTAATCTGTCCAGTTTGTTCATCAAATGCTAAGGAATGATTGTGTTGAATGCTGAACTAAAATCAACGAACAACATACGTGCATAAGTATACTTCTCCTCTTGGTGCACCAAACTAAGCACACAAGAAAATGTACCATTTATAGAGTGATTTTTTTGATAAGCAAATTGTAATGAGTCAAATGTAGAGGGAAGGCATGAAGCCATATAGTCCTTTACCAATCTCTCAAAACACTACATCATAATGGAAGTGAGTGCAACTGGATGATAATAATTAAAGCATGTAATTATAGATTTTTGGGGGGACTGGTACAATGATCGCAGTCTTAAAACATGATGGAACCCCAACCTGGTGCAATGAAAGATTAAAGATGTCTGTAAGAACAGAGGCCAGATGGTCAACACACTCCTAACACTCGCCAAGGGATATTATGTGTTGATTTTCTGCAAGAACTTCCAAATGGCAGTTGTATCAAACCAGATCACCTGACTCCAATATTTGATAGCTCTAGTTTAAGAGTCTCACATAGTTGGTAATATATTCTTTATAACTATTAAAAACTATATATAAAATACAGAGGACAGTTTATGATTAAACATTAACAGTGTATCACCGAAACCCAAATGTTGATGACTGGACACAGATAGGATCTTACAGATATATTCTTCCACTGGAACAAATTATACATGGAATTGACAAAAGAATCTGTAGAATACCACAGGCTGTTTGCAACTTTGGAACTTAATAATCAATATTTTGATGCACGGACAAATGTTGCCTTAAATATATGGATTTTTATTTTGGGAAAACAACTTAGTAAGAAATTCATATTATTACTTCAATGAACATTTCATAAAATCGTACACATTCCAGATGAAAAGGTAGGTTTTAGATAGAAAGAAAAAATGCACGACAAATATGTGCTAATTAACCTGTGTTTCACTTTGCAATAGCATAAGATTTATGTTAGTTAGTTAAATACTTTACATAGTTACTTGGGTTCATTTTATAGAACAGGGGTGTCAAACTGATGGTCCATGGGCCAGATGAATCTGTGCAGGTCATGCCCACCCCAGCTCCGTGAAGGGAAAAAACAATATGTCACATGATGCCAATGTGATGTGGCAAGTTTGACACCCGTGTTATAGAAAGTTTCATCTTATAGCTATTTGAACTTATACAGTACATGTGTCTGTGTAGGCATGCCAAAGCCATTGTCATAAGTTCTGGTGATAAATTTTGTGTCTCTTTTTAATTTTCATTGAGTAAAAATAATGTTATCTCACTCATGAAAAAAAAGAACTTTATTTCGTTTATTTCCAGGAATTGTTAAATATACATTTTAAAAAATTACTGTTCCTGAAAATTTATTTTGAAGCATTATCAGACGCAGACTTTCTGTTCTATTTAAAACACAGCATAGCAGAATTTCAGTTCAGGGCAATAGTATAAAGTACCTTGGAAGAGTAGAACAGAAGGCCTTTGTTATTTGATGATGTTTATAAGCACTCATTGAAGGCTTTCTGAAAAACTTTGAAGAGAACCAAGTTTAATTTAACAAACAGTCCTTGACTGTCTTTATAGTATTCACAGATCTGGGTGGTCCCACCAGATTCTTTATTTCTAAAGACTTTAACATTTTGCAAATAACATTGTTAGAAGATGCTTGAAACTCTTCAAGGGAAACTGCATTCACATTTTCAAGGGGTCTGTTATAGCACTTTTATATTTACAAATTTCAGACCTCGAAACCATAAAACATTTTATACCTGATGCCGAAGCAAAGGCAAATAATGTAGTTATGACCAGTATAATGAATCACTGTTTTCTATGATATTCTTTAAAACTGATAGAATTTATTTTTCATTTCTTAGCAGGAAAGATTATGAAGTTTTTAATGAATCAAAAGGGAGAAATGGTCATTTCTTAAGTTATACAATAAACAAAGGAATTTTGGACAATATAACACAGTTTCAGTGCCAGGTGGTAGCTAATACCGATGAAATATTAATGTAAGTACAAAATAATCATTTAATAATTCAAATCAAGCAAAATGATATTGGGACAATTGCAATAATTCCAAACATTTTGCATATCACTGTAATTGATTATTTGCAATTCCATTTGTTCTGAAATTAAGGAAATCTTAAACATAGCTTTGTATCTGCAGTCAAATCTAAAATTAACAGATATACAAAGCAATGTGTTATTTTCACAAAGATAGTAACATGTTTGCACATTTCATTTTAAATCAGATATTTACATACTTACAATTTTTTAAAAACAAAATACATATTTTATATCAATAAGTATGTATTTTTCCAAATAAACAATTGCAAAATCTTATTTGAAAACAAAAATAATTATAATGAAGATTCATAAATAATTAGATAGATTGAGGTATGGAAAATTATTTAAAATGTACATCAAGGAATTAATTTAGTCCAATTATTTGTCATAAATATTAAGATATAAAGATAATCCGAAGCAAAATTATTATATTGAGCTAAGCTAGGGTACACACTTATGGCTTTGCCAATCATGTGAATTTTCTGGCTGATGTGCAAATTATTTTACAAATATTGCAAACTTTTAGAACCATACAGCAGTCAAATCCCTCAGTAGCTGATATGGAATTTATCAGCCAGGAAGGGAAGAATGTGGAATTGCTGTAACATAAAAATCACCTTGACATTAATCCATACCTCTTCAAATGGTTTACCACCCATCTGAACCAGATTTTAAATCTCTAGACTATTCAGACGACTGATATCAACTCTTCATTTAGAATTGGGTTAAATTTCATCCTAATCCATGACAAAAGTGCTCTGAATTCCAGTTTAGAGGTTTCACATCTGAAATTAGTTAATAGAAACAAAGACCACATTCAAGTCTTTGAATATCACATACAGCTATGTGATAACTGTATTTACTCAAAACAATAAATCGAAATGAAACAAGCTATGCTGGGACTTCGTGCAAAGCATAAAAAAGCAGGACTCAGTAAATCCAGCATTTTGATGCTTTAAATAAAACCTCTAGATAACCTCTCCTACTGATTTAATATGTATGTTGAAAACCTGGGAATAAAAAAATGATTCAAAGATCAAGGATGGACAAAGATTTCTGAGAGTAAAAGAAAAGAGTATTAGTTTCAATATTACACATTTATTCCTATTTAGATGAACACAGCATGTACATGTACCCCTTCATCTCCCCACTCTTTTATTTCTTCAAAATGAACCCCTTAAACATGTAGAATTGGGATGTTTTGGGTCTGTAAATCAGTTTTGACATATGGCAATTGCCTAGACAAGTTCCTGCAGGTCTTTTTGGCTACATTTTTGGAAGTGGTTTGTCATGGCCTTCTTCCTAGGACTGAGAGAGTTGGACCAGCCCAGAGATATCCAGTTGATTTAATGCCTAGGGCAGGACTAGAAAATACAGACTCCAAGTACCAAAAATTTCATATATTTTTTAATTAATCATATTTATAAATTACAGAACCTTAAGGACTGTCAGCAGTTTAAAAGGTAAAATACACAAAACATAACATACAATAAATCCTAAGTATAAAATAAAGATTAGCAAGCTAATGAAAGCAATTAAAATAAAACAAGGCCCGGTCCCACTGCACTTACGGATGCAAAGAGGATGTAAAATGTTAAAAAAAGCTTTCCATCCATTGGAAAACGCTATGCATCCATTGTGTACTCATTGCATACATGTTTCATACACTCTATCCATTGAGCATCCGTCCACTGCAATTTCATCCGCGCAAGAGGTTTTGAGCTGCACAAAACTTTGTGAACAGATGAACTTTCCGCCATGTACGATGTAAATCCGCGACATACAACCAACAAAAGTTCTATGTCCGTTTATCATCCGTTAAACGTCCGCTGTATCCTCTCTGCATCCTCTGGGCAACCTCGCAACTCATATCTGCTGCAGCTGAAAATGGAAAGAGGGAGGAAACAAAAGGTACACGGAACGTCTACACAGCGTTAGTAGCACGGAAATAGAAAGGATGCGCAGTGAACAGTTTGCATCTGATATACATCCGCGCGGCATCCCCTTTCTTTCCTTTAGGCATACGTGATGCATCCGCTTCATCCGCTATGTGTCCGCTTTGAAATTATCCCCTGTAACCCCTTTGGAGGTGTCATCCGCTTCCATCCAATTTCATCCACTAGGCTTCCTATGAACATCCGTTTAACATCCCCGCTACATACTATCCACATCCGTTCTTTTCCGTTCTTTTCTGTTCCTTTCTGTTCTGTTTATGCAAATTTTCATCACTTTTTGAAGCGGATGACAATGGATGGAGCCACCCCCTAAATTTTGCTCATCCGCTGTGTCCTTTATGCATACGTTTTGCTTCCGTCGGCCAGTGGGACCGGGCCTTAACCAAAGCAAACCAAACAAAAA
Organism: Laticauda colubrina; assembly: GCA_015471245.1. Lineage (NCBI taxonomy): Eukaryota > Metazoa > Chordata > Lepidosauria > Squamata > Elapidae > Laticauda > Laticauda colubrina. The sequence goes on along the minus strand of BLBF01000004.1, from coordinate 53,165,141 downwards.
ACAAATAAAGATGGAAGTTGTGGGAGAACCATCACTTGAGACCTTCAAGAAGAGATTGGATTGCCTTTTGTCAGAAATGGTATAGGGTCTCCTTCTTGGGCGGACGGGTTGGACTAGATGACCTATAAGGTCTCTTCCAACTCTGATTATCTGTTATCTGTAATCAAGATCCATATTCTCTCTTCAAGAGATCTCTTTTCAGAAACTGGCTGGCTGGAAGCCAACCAAATGCCATAGGGAGACCATTCCAAAGGACTGTCACAGAAAAGCAGCACCAACTCAACTTCAGCTTCGCTTGGCTCCGTAAAGTGATACACTGCTAGTTGTTTCTCCTAGATAGATTGAACTCACCAGGGAATTTCAAAGGGAAAATGCAGTCTTCCAGTACCAAGCCACATAGGGCTTTATAAGCCAGCCTTTTAAACTCCATTCCCATTGAATGCAAGGCCTGATTGTGTGTGGTTGACCACATGCTAAGCAAATTGCAACTTCAAAGTCAGCCCAATGCAGAATAGTAATATATGTAGGTGATGACAAGAGTATAAGTAGGGCACAACTGACACAGCAGCAAAGTTAAAGAAAGCACCCTGCCCTGGGCACAATCTCTACCTGCTCTCTCCTAAGACCATGAGTCAGGTTGGAGACCTGCTACTTCAAGGGTAGTGCCATTCATTCCATCAGGAGACACCCCCAGAACAGATAGAGCACTCCAATGAACAAGCAATCATTCCCTCTTATTGGGATTCAGTTTAAGCCTGCTCTTTCATGTTGCCTTAGTCCAGATAAGAAGCACCATAACAAGTACTAATTCTCTTTTTACTGTAAGGTTACATTAATCAAACTTGCAAGTCTGAAAGTACCCATCTCATCCTTCACTTTTACTCTCTCCCAAACTTGGGAGCATTTTTTCCCCTAAGATGCTTTCATGAGTTGCATCCCTAAGTATAGCTAGGAAGGTAAGCCTGATGGATTGAAAACATATGAAGTATTATAATTTTAGCCAATGAAAGGTTGGGAAAATGGTTTGTCAGAAAGATATAGAAATTTGTGTGTGTGTGGGGGAAAATCACAGAGTTTTGCTAGATAAAATTAAATTAGATTTACTAAAATAGTTGTAAGTGTGTTATGTAAAGGCCATATCATATATATATATACTGCCTACATTTGCTCTGAGATTTTTGTTTTTTTTATCTATACTTGTGAAACTGCTTCACACTGAGCTTCTTTGCTGATAGGCTTTGTGTATTTTGTTTTATAATTTGTTGTTGATCTAAATAAACTATCTAATTTCAGTAATGCAGTTCATCACTCTTTGGGGAGGTTTTAAATGCTTGATTTGGATCCAACCTCATGGGATTTATAATGGGGGGTGGGGGTGGAAAGGAGATTATTTTCTGGGAGAATAATAGAGACTGGTTTTGTTTTGTTTTCTTTTTATTCTAGGAGAAACAAAGGGATTGGCTGTCACAGTATGTCATTCATTTTCACGACAAAAATGATTCATCTTCAAAACTCAGAAGGGAATGGATTTAAATATTCAGAATAAAGAATTATCCAAAGTTAAATTACTAGATTTCCATTCTATCATTTATTCTTCCTTCAAAATGGCATATTTGATGCTAGATGTCCAAAAGAGCAATTTTGTGAAGGATATGTGTGACTGTTTTCAAAAAGAGAGATAGACAAGCTATCAGAGATTTGGAGAAACAATACATTTTTCTAATCTAAAACTAATCTTACAGCATAGATAAATGAGCATGAGGTGAGGAAGTAGTGAAAAATTATTTTTCAACAAGATTTTTAACCAGAGACAGAGGATTATACATTTTGTTGTTATTTTGAGGGAGATTTATAGGATTGCCACCTCCTAAAGTTTATATTCATATCTGGGCTAGAACTTTACTGGTATATCTAACTTCATATATTCAGCTTGTATATGTTTGTATCAAGATTCTGAAGCTGAAAAATGTCATACAAACCAACCAGACAGTATTACACACTATCAAAATCATGGAGGTCAAATGTAAATAAATGGAGTGACAGTAGTCTAGTCAGAGATGTCAACTACTCCCAATGGCCCAATAGAAAGAAGAAAAGGAAAACCAAATGTCAGAGAATAAAAAAGCAAAGTCTTTATGATTGTAAAGAAACTGAATGCATTTCACAGGAATTCTTCAAGGACACAAGAACATAATTTTTGCAATGACAACTGAAGGCATGTTGTAGTTTAATGGTCTTCCATAGTTGCTTGCACTGCCACTCGTTGTACAGAAATATGTCATTTTTCACAGAAACATTTTTTGCCATTTAACTATCAACTCTGGGACTTCTTCCTGTCTTCTAAAAGAAGGAAGTAGAAATCATTAGGATCACTTTTCATTAAAATCATTAGGATCATTTTTTCAAAAAAATCATTAGAATCATTTTTATCCCTGCCTCCAAAATCAAAACCTACAATCAGTAAATTACCGAAATAGTAAACTACTCAGAATGAAGTAGACCTATTTTTAGATGGGAAAATAATCCGAACAACTGCTAGAAGACAGCAAAGAGATGCACAAGTGTCTTTGCTGTGGCCATGTGGATTTTTGCAGTCGAGAACTGGTAGCTTTAATAAAACCATCCTTCTGTGACTAGGTAGGAAAGAATGATACAAATGTCACCTCTTCTTCCTCTGCATAAAAATATTAGACTTTTACATGTCAATACCACAGCATATATAAACTAATTCTATCCCATACTTGCTTCAATTGTAAAATCTATAAACCAGATTCTGTGAATAAGCCCCAGTGGATGACGTTTAATTCTGAGTAGATACTGATAGCATATTTTAAATCAATTCTACATAAAACTGAATGCATAGTAAAATTCTCACTCTCTTCTTACATATCAACCCCAAACTTTTAAAAAACATGCAGAACATAATGTTCTGTACAGATGCTGTGCTGTCCAGACAGTTTAGGGTTAATGGGATTTGGGATAGATATTGGGATAGGAATTGAGAGCTGTCCCCTTAAGGGAATGCATCATGGTAAATGGAGTTAAGGTATCCTGGGAAATGTAGTTCATGTCATGTGGCCACATCTGTAACCCTGATTGATCACTGAATTGACCTTTGGTGGGTTGGGGGAGGTTTCTTCACTCTTGCCTGAACACAGCCTCATAGTAGCATCTCTACCCCCTGCTTCTACGATATGGGGTGAAAGAGATAACCATCTTTTTACTATTCTGTCTTGTACAAAGCAGAAAGATAAATTCCGCAAAGCATCCATACAAAGTCTTTTTTATTGGTTCGTCAGGCATCCTCAATAATTCACAGTTATGATGTGATTCTTCTTAATGTCCAATCCTTTGCATATCTGACTTTATAGGTAAAAAGTTTAAAAAAATTTGATACAAAAAGAAAAGACTTTTCTCTGTTTCTGCTGAGAAGAGGCATAAGACTATATTAATTTCAAGGATAATGATATTTATCCTGTCTATGATAAACAAATACTTCAACTGTCTTTGCTAAGTTAAATATCCCAAGGGTCTACAATACGAAGAAGACTGATTAAACTGTTTTGAAACCAAGGCAGAAAAAAAAATGATCAAGTCATTCCTTGTATTTCTGAAGTAAAATTGATTAGTAATATATTTGGTAAATTGCACATCCCAATCTGCTTGAGTTTATTCTGGCCCATTCTAAGGATTGCTCAATTTTCCCACAAAGGCAAAGCTATTGCCTAAAAAAAGATGGCTAAAAAATCTCTTTTTGGATTATGCTCTTCTGTCAGGAAAAAAACCGTATCTTGAAACATTTGAGTGGCTCAAGTTTCCGTATTGTTGAGAAATAAGAAAAATACAAGTAGAAAGAGGGAAACTTGGAAGAAGGGTACATTTGGATAAGTGGAATGAAAAAGTAGAAGAAAATCCCATCTGATAAAAGCATTGTAACTTCAGAAGCAAAGCATGAATCCTTCTTTATAAATTGCAGTGAAGAGGATTCATAAGTTAAGCATTCATGTGAGAGAAAGGTAAGTGACATTTATTCCCCATTAAACAAAATATTAACTGTACCTAGGGAGGAAATTCCTCGCAAATATTATTCTCAGGAGACGGAATCTAGCAAAACCTTAAAGCTACAGTAGCAATGTAAAACAATTGAATCTGTACTTAGAATTAGGGAGTGAGTTTTAAACAAGATATTTTAAAGAACACCCATAAATCCACAGACTCATCCAGTTTTAAAATCTCCTTGGAAATTAAATAGTGTAAGTTTGACTTCTAAACACATTAACTTTTACATTGGTACCTAACTACTGTAGTATGGATCCTAGTTTCAGTCTCCAAAACCCCTAAGCTTTAGTTTTGCAAAATCCAGTTGGCAATACCGATAGTCCTTGTTCTATATGTAAAGTGGGTGACTCCAAATCTGCAAACCTGATTGGTCAAATAAACTAAGCATTGGATTGGTTCACTCGGAACCAATCCAAAGAGCTGCTAAAAGGCGGCAAATTTAAGCAAATGCCATTGGCTGCAAGCAGGCAAGCCAGCCTGTATAAAAGGCTGGTCTCGGCTTCAGCCAAGTGTTCCTATTTACTGACTAGTTAAAGAATAAAGTATTTGTTGTTGGAACCCGGTCTACCTTGTGTGTTTTCCGAATAAAACACTGGCGACGAGGATGGGATCGTCCTGAATGGAAAAACCTGCACGCGGAGATAAGAAGTCCAGATGACAACCAAGATGTCTGGAAACAACGCACTGCCCGCACCTTTCAATCCCAACGAAGAGGATTGGGATTCCTATGCTGATGGCTTCCAGATGTATTTGGAGAGCAATGAAATGGAAGACATTTCAGAGCAACGCAAGAGAGCTGTATTCCTGATGCACTGCGGGCCAACAGTTTTCAAGATGGCAAAGGCCCTTGCAAAGCCCCGAGATGTTAAACAACTAACGTGGACAGAATTGCAAAGAGTCCTCAAAGCACACTACGCTCCGATGGTGTCAAACTTAATAAAGCGACACGAATTTTACCGCAGAGACCAGAGAGAGGGAGAGACCGTCGCCGATTTCATCACTGCCCTTAGACAATTAGGGGGTGAGTGTGAATTTTTGAACATTGACGAAGCAATGAGGGATCGCGTGGTGTTGGGCCTGAGAGACTCGACACACAGAGTAAATTACTCAACAAGCCCAACATCACCGTTACCGAAGCCATCGCGGAAGCCACAGCCGCTGAAGCCGCGAAAAAATCCGCCATAGCCATGAAAAAGATGAACACACACAGCGAAGAAACACCAACCAAAGACAGAAAGCAGCCTGCCACAACAACCCACTACGAAGAGTCGGGCGAAACAATTGAATCGAGCGAAGAAGATGACGAGGTCCATCATTTGCTCACGAACAGAAAAGAGCGCGAAAGAAGAAATTGGTGGGAATGTGCTGGCTGTGGAGGAAACCATCCCCAAGCCGAATGCAGCTTTCTCGATGCCATCTGCCGGCATTTCAAGAAACGAGGGCACATCGAGAAAGTCTGCAGGAACAAAAAATGCTACAGCCCAACGAGACGCAGAAATTCCCCAACACGAGCTCAGCCTAAACGAGCTGAGAGAAAGTGGCAACAAGAGAAGCGAGCCAATACACACCAAACTGTCATTATAAAGAGCGCTCAGATGGAAAGTAGGAAGAAAATTAAAGTCATTGTGAAAATCGAAGGAAAACACTGCAAGATGGAAGTGCACTCGGGGTCCTTCCTCTCCATGGTATCGTGGGACACAATAAGACAGCTAGTCCCAGGTATCAAACCCAAAGAATTGAAGAAGCAGCACCTAATCCTCAAGGACTATCAGGGAAACCAAATCCCTGTGGTAGGCATGGGACAATTCTGAGTCGCCTACAAATAACACGTCAAGGTGCTACCACTGACCATAGTCGACCAAGACAGACCAAGCCTCCTGGGCATCGAATGGTTCGCGCCATTGGGTATCAGGATGACCGGGATCGATCGAGTGACTACAACCGGCTGGGAAGACGACCTCATCCGAGAATTCCAGGACGTTTTTGACGGCTCACTTGGCAAGTATCGGGGAAATCCCATTTCTTTCAATCTAAACCCCCAAATAGCCCCACGAAGAATAAAAGCCAGGCGAGTTCCTTTTGCACTAAAGGCAAAAATAGAGGAACAGCTGGACAAATTAACAGCCCAAGGGGTGTTAGAACCTGTGGACCATGCCAAGTGGGAAACGCCTATTGTCACACCCATAAAACCTGACGGGTCCATTAGAATCTGTGGTGACTATAAGGCTACCCTGAACCACGCATTACAACCAAGCGCATACCCGGTGCCAGTAGTCCAGCATTTGCTTCACTCCCTGGGAAAGGGCAAAGTTTTTGCTAAACTCGACTTGGCACAAGCCTATCAACAACTCCCAGTGGACCCAGAAACAGCAGAAGCACAGACTATAGTCACCCATAAGGGCGCATTCAAATGTCACTGGCTCCAATTTGGAGTAAGCGTGGCCCCTGGCGTTTTCCAGTCTGATGGAACGCCTCCTAAATGGCATACAAGGAGTTGTTCCCTATTTTGACGACGTCCTAATCTCGCCCAGAGATGAAACTCAATTAAGGAAAAGACTCAAAGAAGTATTAACTAAGTTTAGGGAATCTGGCCTCAAGGTAAAAAGAGAAAAGTGTTGTTAAATTAAGAATAGCGTCGAATTCCTAGGCTACTCAATAGACGGAGAGGGTATCCACCCTACAGACAAAAAAGTTTAAGCAATCAAAGACGCACCTGAACCAAGAAATAAAACCGAACTACAAGCATTTTTAGGACTAATTAATTTTTATAATGTGTTCCTGCCAAATAAGGCCACTATAGCAGAACCGTTACACCGTCTTTTAGACAAGAAGGCAACTTGGACTTGGGGTTACAAAGAAAAAAAAGCCTTCCAAAATATTAAAAGCTTGCTAACATCAACAAACATTCTCATCCAAGTTAGCAACATACTGCCATTAAGAGTGACCTGCGACGCCTCACCATACGGAGTAGGTGCCATCCTGAGCCACCAAGTACCTGATGGCAGAGAAGCACCCGTCGCATATTACTCTAAGACTCTATCCAAAACCGAGCGGAATCACAGCCAATTGGACAGGGAAGCTCTAGCAATTGTCGCTGGAGTAAAACGCTTCCACGAGTACTTATATGGGCGGACTTTTCAAATCATAACAGACCACAAACCGCTGATGGGGATTTTGGCGGGAAACAAGCCAACACCTAATATACTGTCCCCAAGAATGACTAGATGGTCAGAGTTCCTAGCAGCTTATTCCTACACTCTGACACATTGCCCAGGGAAACAAATTTCCCATGCGGACGCTTTGAGCAGAGCACCCTTACCAGCAACCGACGAAGACCCGGCACCAGCGATGACAACGCTACAAATTGAGACTTGCCCCGATCTACCCATATCAGCTTATGATGTCGCCAGAGCCACCGCGAAAGACTCATTGACTGCCCGCGTTCTTAGCTGAGTAGGTAAAGGCTGGCCGGAGAATCAAAAAACTGAAAACTTTAAACCTTTCCGGTCCAGACAGACTGAACTTTCAATCCAAAAGGGGTGTTTGTTGTGGGGTGATCGGGTGGTCATCCCTGCCAAATTACAACCCAGGGTACTTAGGTTGTTACATGAAGGGCACCCGGGAATGGTTAAGATGAAAAGCCTTGCTAGAAGTTATGTTTGGTGGCCGGGTATTGATAAGGACATAGAGTATTGGGTAAGCTCATGCAACAAATGCCAGGCAATTAGACCGTCCCCACCAAAAGCACCCGTTAAGGATTGGGAAACCCCTCGGGGACCTTGGTCAAGAATACACATTGATTTCCCGGGTCCTACGAAGGGGCATACCTTTCTGATTGTCGTTGATGCCTATTCGAATTGGCTTGAAGTAAAAGTTATGCCATCAACGACAACAGAAACTGTAATTAAAAAGCTGGACAACCTTTTTGCCACCCATGGCATACCCGATGTTCTTGTCTCAGATAATGGGCCACAGCTAACCAGCATACAATTTGAGCAATACCTAGCCTCCCTAGGTATAAGACATACCCTAACCGCGCCGGCTCACCCGGCTGCGAACGGCAGGGCTGAGAGAATGGTCCGGTTTACTAAAGAAGGTTTAGAAATAATGGACGCCGGAGATGTCCAACAGAAAGTAAACCGTTTGCTCACACTCCAGCACATAATGCCCAGTACCACGACCAACAAGTCCCCAGCAGAATTACTTATGGGGTGAAAGTTAAGATCACACCTTGATAGGTTACATCCAAATTTTACTCCAGAAAACCCCCCTGACTCCTCTACACGGCTTAGACAATTCGAAATAGGCGATTTAGTATATGTTAAAAACTTCACCGGGGACCCGGTATGGCTACCAGGACAGATTACCCAAATCACAGGCCCCAAATCCTACCGATTAATAATAGAGGATGCAGGGAATGGAAGCGGCACATAGACCAGCTTCGATCCCGAATTATGGAGAGAACCACAGACTTACAACCATTCACCGACAAAACCGACGAATTGCAAACCAAGGTGGGGGGGGAAAGGCGAGAAGTAAATAAAGAACTGTTTAAAACCAAAACCAATGAAACATATAATCAAAAAGAGCAAATAAAAGACTCACTGTTTGGAGAGACTTGCGTGAAGAGCCCATCGGAAGGGGCCAGCCAGGCCAGTTCGACCTGCCCAGAGGAAACGGGAGGGAGCGGCAAAACCGCCAGCGGCGGTAAAATGGCTGACTCACCCTTCCAGACGGTTCCAGGGAGAAGAACGGACGACACAGCAGCCCCGTCCGAACCGGTCGAAGACTTCACTAAGAATGAACTGCGCAAGTCAAGTTGAGTCCAGAAAAGCCCCGCCTACCTGCGAGACTACGTCACCACGTAGGACTGAACTAAGAGGGGAGGGGTGTTCTATATGTAAAGTGGGTGACTCCACATCTGCAAACCTGATTGGTCAAATAAACTAAGCATTGGATTGGTTCACTAGGAATCAATCCAAAGAGCTGCTAAAAGGTGGCAAATTTAAGCAACTGCCATTGGCTACAAGCAGGCAAGCCAGCCTGTATAAAAGGCTGGCATCGGCTTCAGCCAAGTGTTCCTATTTACTGACTAGTTAAAGAATAAAGTATTTGTTGTTGGAACCCGGTCTACCTCGTGTGTTTTCCGAATAAAACAGTCCTCATCAACTTATGACCACAATTGAGCCCAAAATATATGTTGCTGACTGGGAAATTTGTTAAGTGTGTTTTCCCCATTTTATGATTTTTCTTACCACATTTTTAAGTGAATCACTTCAGTTGTTCTAAATTAGTAACACCGTTGTTAAGTGAATCTGGCTTCCCCATTTACTTTGTTTGCCAGAAAGTCACATAAGGTGATCACATGACCCCGGGACACTGCGGCTGTCGTAAATAGAACCAGTTGCCAAGCATCCAAATGTATCCGTGGGATGCTGCAATCGATCTAAGTGTGAAAAATAGTCATAAGTCACTTTTTTCAGTGCCGTTGTATCTTCAAATGGTCACTACCTGAATCCAGTTTGACAGCAGGCCATGGAAGTCAGATTATTTACTCAGATTTCTTTTTGAAACATTAAGAAATGTGATTGTCCATCTAAACCACGGGTGTCAAACTCGCCATGTCAAGTTGCCATGATATTACATTTTGTCATTTTCCTCATCCGCTGAGCTAGGGTGGGTGTGGCCTGTGCTTGTGGTCTGTGTGGCCTGTGCATGTGGCCGCCAGCTTGACACCATTGATCTAAACCAGGGGTCTCCAACCTTGGCAACTTTAAGCTTTGCTGGCTGAGGAATTATAGGAGTTGAAGTCCACCAGTCTTAAAGTTGCCAAAGTTGGAGACCCCTGATCTAAACAGTGCTATTTTTCCCCTTTTTTAGCTTGCATTATCTTTTGCTATTGTAATTAAAACTTTTCACAATATGATTTTTAAAATATGAAGAGTGCTAATAAATATATGCAGTCAGACTGTTAACAGGAAGGAGAAGGCTAGCCAGTGTATTGTCCTGCACGTCATACTGAAAGGATTCAGTTGTTGTGTTTTGTTCGGAAAAACACGAGGTAGACCGGGTTCCAACAACGAAAAGTCTTTATTTACAGGAGTCAGTAAAACGGAACGGTTGGCCGACTTAGCGGCAGCCTTTTATACAGGCTAGCCTGCCGGCTTGTAACCAATGGCAGCTGATCGAATTTGCCGCCTTTTTTACTTTATTTGGATTGGTTCTTAGTGAACCAATCCAATGCTTACTTTAGTTGACCAATCAGATTTGCATGTTTTGGAGTAACCCAATTTGCATACAGAACACCCCTCCCCCCTTGGTTCAGTCCTACGTGGTGATGTAGTCGCGCAGGTAGGCGGGGCTTTTCCTGACTCGACTGGACCTGCGCAGTTCACTTTCGGCGGAGACTTCGACCTGTTCGGATGGGGCTGCTATGTCGTCCGTCCTTCTCTCTGGAACCGTCTGGAAGGGTGAGTCAGCCATTCTGCCGCCTGAGTTTCTTAGGCCGGCGGTTTTGCTGCTCCCTCCCGTTTCCTCCGGGCAGGTCGAGCTGGCCTGGCTGTCCCCTTCCGATGGGCTCTTCACGCAAGTCTCTTCAAACAGTGAGTCTTTTATTTGCTCTTTTTGTTTGTTAGTCTCTTTGGGTTTTGTTTGTATCGGTTCTTTATTTGTTTCTCGCATTTCCCCCCCCCCCTTTGGTTTGTCCATCACTGGCTTTTTCCATGTATGGGTGTATGTCTGTATTTCGTTCTATGTTTCGGGAACGGAGCTGGTCTATGTGCAGCTTCCATTCCCTGCCGTCGTCAATTGTTAACCGGTAGGATTTGGGGCCTGTTATTTGCGTTATTTGTCCTGGTAGCCAAACAGGGTCCCCGGTGAAGTTTTTGGCGTAAACCAACTCGCCTACTTCAAATTTCCTAAATCGTGTGGAGGAGTCGGGGGGGTTTTCTGGCGTAAAATTTGGGTGCAACCTATCAAGGTGTGATCTTAATTTCCTCCCCATGAGCAATTCTGCTGGGGACTTGTTGGTCGTGGTACTGGGCGTTATGTGTTGGAGAGTGAGCAATCGGTTTATTTTCTGTTGGACATCACCGGTGTCCATTCTTTCTAATCCCTCTTTGGTAAACCGGACCATTCTCTCCGCCCTGCCGTTTGCGGCCGGGTGAGCCGGCGCGGTTAGGGCATGTCTGATACCTAGGGAGGCTAGGTATTGTTCGAAGTGTAGGCTGGTTAGCTGTGGCCCATTATCTGATACGAGGACGTCCGGTAGACCATGGGTGGCAAAAAGGTTGTCTAGTTGTTTGACTACAGTTTCTGTTGTCGTTGATGGCATGATTTTTACTTCTAGCCAATTAGAATAGGCATCAACGACAATCAGGAATGTATACACCTTGGTAGGACCCGCGAAATCGATGTGGATTCTTGACCAAAGGCCTCGCGGGGTTTCCCAGTCTCTAATGGGTGCTTTAGGCGGGGATGGTCTAATTCCCTGGCACTTGTTGCACGAGCTTACCCAATATTCTATGTCCTTATCAATACTCGGCCACCAAACATAACTTCTTGCAAGGCTTTTCATTTTCACAATTCCCGGGTGCCCTTCATGTAACATCCCAAGTACCCTGGGTTGTAGTTTGTTAGGAATGACTACCCGATCACCCCACAATAGAAAGTTCAGTCTGTCTGGTCCGGAAAGGTTTAAAGTTTTCAGTTTTTTGATTTTCCGGCCAGCCTTTACCTACCCAGCTGAGGATGCGGGAAGTCACTGAGTCTTTCGCGGTGGCTCTGGCGACATCATAAGCAGATATGGGTAGATCGGGGCAAGTCTCTATTTGTAATGCTGTCATCGCTGGTGCCGGGTCTTCCTCGGTTTCTGGTAAGGGTGCTCTGCTCAAAGCGTCCGCATGAGAAATTTGTTTCCCTGGTCGATGTGTCAGAGTGTAGGAATAGGCTGCTAGGAACTCTGACCATCTAGTCATTCTTGGAGATAGGATATTTGGTGTTGGCTTGTTTCCCGCCAAAATTCCCATTAGTGGTTTGTGGTCTGTTATAATTTGAAAAGTCCGCCCGTAGAGGTACTCGTGGAAGCGTTTCACTCCAGCGACAATTGCTAGAGCTTCTCTGTCGAGTTGGCTGTAATTCCTCTCGGTTTTAGACAAGGTCCTTGAGTAGTAGGCGACGGGTGCCTCTCTGCCATCAGGCAGTTGGTGGCTCAGGATGGCACCGACTCCAAATGGCGAAGCGTCGCAGGTCACCCTCAATGGCAGTGTGTCGCTAAATTGAATGAGAACGTTTGTTGATGTTAGCAATTTTTTTAATTTTCTGGAAGGAATTCTTCTCTCTACAACCCCAAGTCCAAATTGCTTTCTTGTCCAATAGACGGTGCAATGGTTCTGCTATTGTGGCTTTATTCGGTAGGAATACATTATAAAAATTTATCAGTCCAAGAAATGCTTGTAGTTCGGCTTTGTTTCTTGGTTCTGGTGCTTCATTGATGGCTTTAATTTTCTTGTCTGTAGGGTGTATACCCTCTCCTTCTATTAAATAGCCCAGGAATTCGACGCTATTCTTAACTAGGCAACACTTTTCTCTTTTCACTTTGAGGCCAGATTCTCTAAACTTAATTAGTACTTCTTTGAGTCTTTTTTTTAATTGGGTTTCATCTTTGGCTGAGATCAGGATGTCGTCAAAGTATGGTACGACTCCTTGAATGCCATTTAGGAGGCGTTCCATTAGACTCTGGAAAACGCCTGGGGGTACACTTACTCCAAATTGCAGTCGGTGACATTTGAATGCGCCCTTATGGGTAACTATAGTCTGTGCTTCCACAGTTTCTGGGTCCACTGGGAGTTGTTGGTAGGCTTGTGCTAGGTCGAGTTTAGCAAAAACCTTTCCTTTTCCCAAGGAGTGAAGCAAATGCTGAACTACTGGCACCGGGTATGCGCTTGGTTGTAATGCGTGGTTCAGGGTAGCCTTATAGTCACCACAGATTCTAACGGACCCGTCGGGTTTGATAGGTGTGACTATAGGCGTTTCCCACTTGGCATGGTCCACAGGTTCTAACACCCCTTGGGCTATTAATTTGTCCAGCTGTTCCTCTATTTTTGCCTTTAGTGCAAAAGGAACTCGTCTGGCTTTTATTCTTCGTGGGGCTATTTGGGGGTTTAAACTGAAAGAAATGGGATTTCCCCGATACTTGCCAAGTGAGCTGTCAAAAACGTCCTGGAATTCCTGGATGAGGTCTTCTTCCCAGCCGGTTGCAGTCACTCGATCGATCCCGGTCATCCCGATGCCCAATGGTGCGAACCATTCGATGCCCAGGAGACTTGGTCTGTCTCTGTCGACTATGGTCAGCGGTAGCACTTTGACGTGTTCTTTGTAGGTAACTCGGAAATGTCCCATGCCGACTACAGGGATTTGGTTTCCCTGGTAGTCCTTGAGAGTTAGGTGCTGCTTCTTTAGTTCTTTGGTTTTGATATCTGGGACTAGCTGTTTTATTGTGTCCCACGATACCATGGAGAGAAAGGACCCCGAGTCTACTTCCATCTTGCAGGGCTTCCCTTCGATTTCTACAATGACTTTAACTTTCTTCCCACTTTCCGTCTGAGCGCTCTTTATAATGACAGTTTGGTGTGTATTGGCTCGCTTCTCTTGTTGCCACTTTCTCTCAGCTCGTTTAGGCTCAGCTCGTGTTGGGGAATTTCTGCGTCTCGTTGGGCTGTAGTATTTTTGTTTCTGCAGACTTTTTCGATATGCCCTCATTTCTTGCAGACCCTGCAGATGGCATCGAGAAATCTGCATTCGGCTCGGGGATGGTTTCCTCTGCAGCCAGCGCATTCCCGCCAATTTCTTCTTTCGCGCTCTTTTCTGTTTGTGTATAGGCGGTGGACCTCGTAGTCTTCTTCACTATTGTCAGGTGTTTCGCCACACTCTTCGTAATGCGTGGTGGTGGTAGATTGTTTTTTGTCTTTGGTTGGGTTCGTTTCATCACTATGCGTGTTCATTTTCTTCATAGTGACAGCCGATTTTTTCGCGGCTTCAGCGGCTGTGGCTTCCTTGATAGCTTCGGGTACACTGATGTTTGGTTTGTTGAGTAATTTACTCTATGTGGTCGAGTCTCTCAAACCCAACACCACTCGATCCCTCATTGCCTCGTCGAGGTTTGAGAATTCACACTCACCACCTATTTGTCGAAGTGCAGCAATGAAATCGGCGACGGTCTCTCCCTCTCTCTGGTCTCTCCTGTAGAATTCGTGTCGCTTTATTAAGTTTGACACCATCGGAGCGTAGTGTGCTTTGAGAATTCGTTGCAATTCTGGCCACGTTAGTTGTTTGACATCTTAGGGCTTTGCTAGAGCCTTTGCCATCTTGAAAACCGTTGGCCCACAGTGTGTTAGAAACACAGCTCTCTTACGTTGCTCTGAAATTCCTTCCATTTCATTGCTTTCCAGATACATTTGGAAGCGATCTGCATAGGAATCCAATCCTCTTCGTTGGGGATGAAGGGTGCGGGCGGTGCGTTGTTTCCAGGCATCTTTGTTGTCATCTGGCTTCTTATCACCGCGTGCAGTTTTTTCGTGTTCAGGACGATCCCACCTTCGTCGCCAGTGTTTTGTTCGGAAAAACACGAGGTAAACCGGGTTCCAACAACGAAAAGTCTTTATTTACAGGAGTCAGTAAAACGGAACGGTTGGCCGACTTAGCGGCAGCCTTTTATACAGGCTAGCCTGACGGCTTGTAACCAATGGCAGCTGATCGAATTTGCCGCCTTTTTTACTTTATTTGGATTGGTTCTTAGTGAACCAATCCAATGCTTACTTTAGTTGACCAATCAGATTTGCATGTTTTGGAGTAACCCAATTTGCATACAGAACAGTTGGAGATGGAATAGTTAACCTAAGAACATATTTATGAGGGAAGTGATCTCCTGATAGTGCCCTAGATGAACATGTGATCTGGACGTAATAAGCACACTCAGTGCCAGGGCACACTCACAAACAATACTCTCCTTCAGGCTACAGGGAATGGTTCATAACATTTTGGCTGGCCACATTGAGTGATGAGGAATTGTCTTGGCCACATATAAACATATAACATATTTCATAATATAACAAACTTCCTTTTAACATATTTTTTATTATTTTGTGGGGCTTCATTACCAATTGTACAGGGCTGCAAGTGGCCAATAGGCCGGGAGTTGGAGAC
>BLBF01000004.1:53113806-53129880 GCA_015471245.1 Laticauda colubrina | reverse complement strand
TTTATTCCAGTATAAGTTTATGGCATAGTCAAATATCAGTCCAATAGTCATTTACCATGTAGTCAGTCCATTCAGAGATATTCAGTTAGCAAAGTCCATGTAGAATATCCTATGTCAGTTCACTTACAAATCAGTCCTTTGTTGTCTCTCCCGTTCGAGCTATGCAGTCTTGATTCCAAGCAGTAATCATGGATCATCAAAGCCAGAGAGAGAGAGAGCAAGCTGTAGCCTTGCTTCTTTTATAGTGTTTTCATAACCACTCCTTTAATTGCTATTTCACAGTTAAAGCTGCATACACTCTAACATACACTAACTATGATTCATAGTTATTATTTCACCTAAACCAGTTAGGGTAAACAATGTTATCCCTAACAGTGTCCCAAGCAACAAATATTCTAAGCCAATTTTTACTAGGGGATTTTAAGTCCCTGCTGTTAGATTTTTTGGAAAATTTTAAGTGGCCAACATAGAAGGGAAAATTTGGATGATCAATCAGTATTCTTATGTTCTTAGTTTCATATCTACCAGAGAACATTTAAAATTATACACTGTATTGTATAGACAAATCAAATGTTCTTGAAAATTACCCATTCCTTAGAAATGGCTGTCCAAAGTGAACTGCAAAGCGATTATTTTAAATCAGCATTCTTCCTACCCCTTCTCAAAGTATTAATAGATATTTTTAGTTCATTTTGCCAATTTATAGTTTTTGCTTAACCATGTGGTATTTTTGCTCCAAAGGAGTTGGGAGTTGGGTTGGGTATGGCAGAATGGGTTATAATAAAATGAATTATAAGGGCATTTCATTGTGGATAATAAGAAGTTAGTTCAAATAACTTTTTACATTTTGTTCAAATAACTTTTTACATTTTCTCAAAATCATAAACACCATCCTCCCCCCCCCCCCCCAAAAAAAAAAAAAAATCTAATCTGATAAATCCCAGTCATGGAATTAATGTTATTGAAATAACTAATTCACGACTCAATATATTATTTTGTTATGTAAAAAGAAAATATTAATCAAAAGCAAACATACAGCAATAACATCCCACTCTCAACCCAGAATCTGACACTTAAAAAACAAACAAACCCAAAAACTATCCTCCAGAAGATATAATGGCAATATAGGTGATGATCCTCAGAGAGCATAGCAAAACACTTAATTTTGGTATGTGAAGCTAAGCACATGTTCTGTTATGAGGAATGGCATATCCCCATCTAGCCCTATTTTTGCTCAGCCAAAATCCTCGTGTTTTTTGAGTGAATAGACACAGAAAGGCTCTTAGGACTGTTCCATTCTCAGGTTAAATTCTTATGGGCACACTATGGAGTGGAATGATAAACAGGATTCTCTTATACTCTTGCAAGTTGTCTGTTCATCTGAATGCCACTTCTTCATTAGGGCCTGACTGAGCCCAATTAATTAGTGGTAAACTCTGTCATTTATTTTCATGAGATATCTATTAAATAAAAGAATGACCTAGCACACAGTTTATGTAGTTAGTCAGAAATCACACTGAAATGTCATTATGTTTCATCAAGGGATTTAAGCGAAGTGAAGTGAGTTAAATGCAAAATTAATTAAGTTGTTAATTAGTTAATTAACTGTTATGCTTTTAAGTGATGCCATTAACAAACTGACATAAATTTCAGTTTAATTTCCAAAATGTAGAAAGTGTTTATGAAGCTGTAAAAGCCTAAGGGTTCAATTTACCCCACAGAATTTTAAAGCAACTCTCATATTTATATTAAACCTATAAGACTGCTTTTTAAAACAATCCAACGTGATCCTTGCTCTATTTTTGGTGGTGAATTTTTATATATTGTTTTGTGATTGATCCTCCATCATTCCAACTTTTTAAAGATGCCTCAGGTGGCTCTAGTCATGATGTTATTTATTCAGCTAATGTAATGGTTTGGCAGTGGACTAGGAGTGGGAACCATCTGGGTTCAAATCCCCACTCAGCCATGTAGCTTACTGAGTAACCTTGGGCCAGTCATTATTTTTCAGCATAATCTCCCAGGACTGCAAAGAGAATTAAATTGGATGGGTGGAAAACCTTGAAACTGTGAAATATAAACGCTCTTATTGCCACTGTTCTTAGCATTAACATGGGGCACAAACAACATAGAATATTATTAGTGTATATCTTAGTATTAATCATACTTTACATTTTAACACTTTTCTCTCAAATGATCTGTATTAAATAAGTTACCTAGTTACATTAACAAAGATGTACCACTGGATTGTCCTACTAACTGGAAATTCATCTAAAAATGTATAGAGTGTATTAATCTCATAAAATAATCAGCCCTTTCTAGCTTTTGGAGCATATGGCTTGCAAGTTTGGAAAGTAAAATGAAAGAATTTAGGTGTGATCTTTTTTTAAAAAAAGGATTTGAATATAAGGATTCTTTTTCTTTTACTACATATAAAATAGCAGCAACCACTGTAAAGCTCATTAAAACAATAACAGAGTTTTGAGTTCCTTTATATAACTTATTCCCAACATCCTGTTTATCTGTTAATAATAAAAAGCAATGAACTCATTGATTTTACTCAGACAAAGCTGATATTCGAATATTCATAAATGGTCATCTTTTAGCTTTAAATAGTTTACTTTCTATGAATCACCTTTTCCAAACAATATTCTTAAGGTATTTGGATACAATTGTTGGAATTCTCATATCCATGGTGTTTAGGAATCCTTGCCATTAGAGTTCCAGCACATTTGCAGATATTTAAAGGAACCAGATATTATAGATGTACATGGAAATGTTAATATGCTCCTAGCTTAGCCTGTGAAATAATAAGCTGGAAATTTACCATTTAATGTAGCTGCTATTTTCAATATAGCCAGCAGAGGAAGTAATACTTTAAATTTAAAGCTTTCATTTTGAAGAATTTTATTCTTAATAAATGAGGAAAAATACTGTTCTCCACTCTTTTTATTTTTATTTTAAATTTACTTGAAACATTGTTAGCTATTCCCTCCCAACTAAACAAATTTATTTACAAAAGCTTATTTGGTTTATATTTAATATTTATATATGGCTCAAATAAAGTTTTGCCAAAAGGGAAGAACTGGCTTTATCTCCATGTTGGAGAAGGGAAATGTAAGATTTTTATCTGAAGCTTCAAAGAACTACTATTAATCAAGGCAGAACAGGGATGAAGAGCCTATGGCCTTTCCCATTATCCTTCAACACCTCTTATCCTGATTGAGGCTGTTGAAATTATTTATGTCAGGTATTAATAATACTGAGTTAGATGAGCCAATCAAATGACTCAAGGTATAGAATATTCCATTTGAACTTGGTAGTCAATTTTATCCATGAGTTGTAATATCATTCAGATTATTAAAAGTCCATATTCATGTCAGAAACATCTACAGGGCTAACAAAGGTATATGTTTCCCCTGTCCAATCATGTCCGACTCTAGGGGTCAGCGCTCATCTCCATTTCTTAGCTGAGGGAGCCAGCATTATCCAAAGATCCTTTCCATGATCAGGTGGCCAGCATAACTTATGTGCCAGGATATATAGAACACTGTTACCTTCCCACCAAAGTGGTACCTTTTATCCACTTGCATTTACATGCTTTCTATCTGCGAGCTGGCCAGGAGCTGGAGCAAGTAATGAGAGCTCATCCAGTCACATAACACTTGGGTCTTGAACCTGGGATGTCATCTAACCAACTGAAAAGCTCACCGTCTTTAACTACTGAGCCATCATGCCCCCTCGGATTAGGAAAATACTTATTACTTATAAAATAATAAAAGTGGGATAGAAACCTAATATAAAAATAAATAATAAATTTAATAGCGTTCATTGAGAGGGAAGTGGTTTGGAAGGAGGTGATGTTTATGAATAAATAGCATATTGAGAGGGATCAGTTATAACTTTGTCAAAGAATAATCGAAATAGCAAAAAGGTCTCAAGTTTTCATCTTGATAAAATAATGAAATAAGGAATTTTAATAAATTTTGAAAATATGGCAGTTATTTCTCTACTGTAATTATAGATGAACTTAATGTTCACCTCTGTAGTGAATATTGGATTAGATTAGTTTAACATTAATAACCCATTACAATACAAATAATGCATATATATGTTAATTACTTTGTTCTGTATAACTTAGTAGCGTCCAAGTGGTATAACCTGATTGGCCAGAAAGGCCAGTAGTGGATTGGTTCATTAAGAATCAATCCAAAGAGCCGCTTAAAGGTGGCAAAGTTAAATGGCTACCATTGGCTACAAGCCGGCAGGCAAGCCTGTATAAAAGGGCTGCCGCGGCTTAGCCAGACCATTCCGATACTGTTCGCTTGTAGTTAATAAAGAATCTGTTTACTGGAACCCGGTCTACTGCGCGTTTTTCCGGACTAAACATACTTAATAAAAGGTTGGAGGGAATGCAAGCAGAAGAGTACATTTCTTCATATATGGTGGACCAGTGAAAAAATTGTCTTATTTTGGTAGGGAATTCTGGATGTACACTAAAACAAAAAGTATAATATGTCCCTGAGTTGGGGGTTATTGCATATATTTGAGGGATTTGAGGGATGCTAATCTAGATGATCATATTAGGAATTATTCCATATGTAATCATCTAGACATTTACAGAATAATATATGATTTTATATCTATGAGCTTTGGATTTTTAAATACAGGCTACTTGGTTAGGTCTTTGGTACTTGATTAATTTGACTCATTACTGGTACAAATGGAAGTTACATTCATTTATTGCAAATACATATTTTATTAAAAATAAAATAAATTATTCTTTAAATCATAGATTTTTACTTTAATTTCTTTTTTCTAAATTGTACTGACAGCTTAAACAATGCGTTCTTAATTGATTCTTTAAGAAGCAGATATTGTATTTTAGCCATTCCACTTTATAAGTAAAAGAGGAAACATATATTTAATATGTTAATAATTATTTTGCAGCCTATAGAACTAGCTATTGAATTTCTTTCTTTCTTTCTTTCTTTCTTTCTTTCTTTCTTTCTTTCTTTCTTTCTTTCTTTCTTTCTTTCTTTCTTTTCTTTCCTTTCTTTCTTTTTCTTCCTTCCTTCTTTCCTTCCTTCCTTTCCTCCTCCTCCTCCTCCTCCCCCTCCTTTAGGATACTGCTCTTATAGTATCTGCCCAGTTAGTTCACTTTGGCATACACTCCACCTTCCTTCAATTAAACAAAGCCATCTGCTGATCCTGAATGTACACCTTTCTTTGTTGCAGCAACTTCTTTCTAGAATGAAGTTCCCCAGAGACTTAGAAGCCCTCTTGCCCATGTGCCTATGCTTAGAAGGCCTTTGAAGATCTGACTTTTCATCCAGGCCTTTGGCAAGGGTGAATGAAGCCCCCATGGATAGTATGGGTTTGTTTCTTTTCATTCCAGTCTGGCTTTCTCTCTTATCCTTGCCTTCTTTAAATTTAAGATGATTTCCTAGTGTCCAAACTATCATCTGTATCACTAAAAGAAATGAAAATTACAGTATCAAATAGTAGAATTTCATTTGATTAGCTGTTTAATTAGGAGGGCCCGTTTGGTGAAGTGGAAACTAGGAGACATTGAATTCTAGTCCTGTCTTATTCAGCTGGGACAGTCATTATTCTCAGCCCTAGAAAATAATAGGGGCAAATTAACCAAAAATGTTGCCAAAAAAATGCCTATCCAGGCCAGTTCCAAGAATCAGAAAAACTGTCTCAAAATCATGAAAGAAAAGAAAGGATAACAAAAGTTGTGGCTCAAAGTTCACATTCTGGATAAATTAACGTCAACATTCATATTGTAGTCATGTGCAATGAGAAACAACTCTTTTCTGCTTTTAAATAGAAAGGCAAGATTTATTTATAAACCTTGATTAGTCATAAAACTGGACGACATAGTCAGTTGCTTGGCCCAATCAATACTGCAGGATTTCTCAGAGGTTATAAAAGGAAGGTGCAGTGTATGAAACTCCTTCAAGTAGGAAAAGAAAATACATGTAATAATTATAAATATAATTCACTGGATATATTTTTAAATTTTTCCCTAATGCTTATATTTTTCATATTAATTTTTAGATTCACAAAGCATACAAAATTATCTATTTCACCAAATCCCTTCTGGATTACTCTCTTTGTATAAAATTTGACACCCAGTTCGATCAGAAATCTTGAATGCAAAGATGCCAGATTTATAAAATGTCAATGAATGAGATTTGTGGCTGTTCTCTGTTGAAGCATATGCTTAATTCCCATTGATGTTAAGAGAAATTATGCAAAATATCAAGTCAAGATGCTTCCCTTAAGGTTAGCTTGTGAAAAGAATTCTAATCTGATGTGTTTACACGCATCAGAAATTTGAATAATTTATAAGTATAAATTCTAACTAAAAATGCTGTCTAAACAGGACTGTCTATATCCAGTTGTCTCTTCTCATTCTACGACTTTCAGTAGGGTGGGCTTGCTTTCAAGGACTCTTCTCTGAAATAATGTCACCTAGTAAGATCTTTCTTCCTATTCTCATCCAAGATTTGGATGGCCCCAATTCTGTTATCTTTTCTGTAAGTCTTTGAAAACCTGATTTACCTCCTGGGTCCTGGGCTAGACTGTTGGGTAAACCCATCCTCAAATGACTTTGGGACTGCAATATATGGTGGCTTGTTGTTTAGGTATTTTGTTGTTGGTCCTTTTTGTTCTTATGTTTTTAACTGGATTTAAGCTATCCAGAATCACTTCTTGCAAGATGGTCTCATAAATAATATAAATAAATACAGTTTTTTTTCCTAATATGTCAGTCTGATTTAGAAAGAATCATATTGCAATGACTGTGTTTGTATCACTATACATAGTGCTATAAGACTTGGCATTTTGACAGAAGCTAATGGAGCCAAAAATACTGCTGAAAATATAAAGCCAAATTCTTACTTAGGAAAATTATAGTAAATGGCTCAGAAAAGTTATTATAGAAGAATTGTTCCAATCACCATACTTTCAAAGGCTCTGTAAGTTTGACCACTGACTACCAAAAAGACACAATTGAAAATCAATTTATTAATTGGAAGAACAAGCCAATTCATGGTCAATACTTGAAGAATATAGAAGGAAAAGTTGATTTAAAAACACACATGGAGTTAGCTGAAGTCAGGAGTATTAAGAAAAAAATAATTTAACACTCTAACTTTATTTTAAAAAATCCCACTTTGCTTGGGGCAGTCTATATCCTTAGGTGCCAACTTAATAATTCTTAGGTCTTGGTTAGAACTTGAGATTTTAAGCTTGCACCAGTGTTATACTGCAAATCTACTGATAATAATAATTTAACAAAAAATGTCTGTTTTTTAAAAAAAAATTAAATTTTTTTTTAGTCCAGGTGTGGGAGGAGATCCCTTAGGAGACCATCCACCACCTCATTAAAAACATTTTTTAAAAATGTATATCTCAGTGGCTCTTGTCAGCTCACAAACAATAAATCACATCAATAAATATTAAAAATCAAAGACGTCTAGTGTGATGAGGCCAGGGCTCTCACTCTTCCTTGCCAAAACCCTTCACAGCTCTTCTAACATCTGGATTTTGGGGTAAGGGAAAATTGACCTCTTTGGGATAGGTTTCCTGCAATATAAATATCTCATTGACTTAAATTTGACTTTTAGTGACTATATTACTGTCTCCATGTAGTTTTCTTGACAAACTTTAAGAAGTATTCAAACTTTGCCTTTTTCTGAGTTTTAGCTCTTCCTTTCTTTTCTTTCTTTCCAACTTCCCAGTCAAACTTATAGCCCTGTACCAATTTTACAGAAAAAAAGCATTTTGAAAGGCTCGATTTGCTGTGCAAAGGATAAAAGCTCCCTACAGTAACATAAATTACACTGCTCAAAAAAATAAAGGGAACACAAAAATAAGACATCCTAGATCTGAATGAATGAAATATTCTTATTAAATACTTTGGCCAATACATAGTTGAATGTGCTGACAACAAAATCACACAAATATTATCAATGGAAATCAAATTTAGCAACTCGTGGAGGTCTGGATTTGGAGTTACACTCAAAATTAAAGTAGAAAAAAACACTACAGGCTGATCCAACTTTGTTGTAATGTCCTTAAAACAAGTCAGAATGAGGCTCAGGATTGTGTGTGGCCTCCATGTGCCTGTATGACCTCCCTACAACGCCTGGCCATGCTTCTGATGAGGTGGTGGATGGTCTCCTGAGGGATCTCCTCCCACACCTGGACTAAAGCATCTCCCAACTCCTGGACAGTCTGTTGTGCAACATGGCATTGGTGGATGGAGCGAGACATGATGTCCCAGATGTGCTCAATTGGATTCAGATCTGGGGAACGGGCGGGCCAGTCCATAGCATCAATGCCTTCATTTTGCAGGAACTGCTGACACATTCCAGCCACATGGGGTCTAGCATTGTCTTGCATTAGGAGGAACCCAGGGCCAACCACACCAGCATATGGTCTCACAAAGGGTCTGAGCATCTCATCTCGGTACCTAGTGGCAGTCAGGCTACCTCTGGCGAGCACATGGAGGGCTGTGCAGCCCCCTAAAGAAATGCTACCCCACACCATTACTGACTCACTGCCAAACCAGTCATGCTGGAGGATGTTGCAGGCAGCAGAACATTCTCCACAGAGTCTCCAGACTCTGTCAAGTCTGTCACATGTGCTCAGTGTGAATGTGCTTTCATCTGTGAAGAGCACAGGGCGCCTGTTCTATATGTAAAGTGGGTGACTCCAAATCTACAAACCTGATTGGTCAAATAAAATAAACACTGGATTGGTTCACTAGGAACCAATCCAAAGAGCTGCTAAAAGGCGGCAAATCTAAACAACTGCCATTGGCTGCAAGCAGGCAAGCCAGCCTGTATAAAAGGCTGGCCTCAGCTTCAGCCAAGTGTTCCTATTTACTAACTAATTGAAGAATAAAGTATTTGTTGTTGGAACCCGGTCTACCTTGTGTGTTTTCCGAACAAAACAGCGCCAGTGGCCAATTTGCCAATCTTGGTGTTCTCTGGCAAATGCCAAATGTCCTGTACGGTGTTGGGCTGTAAGCACAACCCCCACCTGTGGACGTCAGGCCCTCATACCACCCTCATGGAGTCTGTTTCTGACCGTTTGAGCAGCCACATGCACATTTGTGGCCTGCTGGAGGTCATTTTGCAGGGCTCTGGCAGTTCTCCTCCTGTCCCTCCCTGCACAAAGGCGGAGGTAGCAGTCCTGATGCTGGGTTGTTGCCCTCCTATGGCCTCCTCCACATCTCCTGATGTACTGGCCTGTCTCCTGGTAGTGCCTCCATGCTCTGGACACTACGTTGACAGACACAGCAAACCTTCTTGCCACAGCTCGCATTGATGTGCCATCCTGGATTAGCTGCACTACCTGAGCCACTTGTGTGGGTTGTAGACTCCATCTCATGCTACCACTGGAGCGAAAGCACTGCCAGCATTCAAAAATGACCAAACCATCAGCCAGAAAATATAGGAACTGAGAAGTGGTCTGTGGTTACCACCTGCAGAGCCACTTCTTTACTGGGGATGTCTTGCTAACTGCCTCTGCTTTCCACCTGTTGTCTTTTCCATTTGCACAACAGCATGTGAAATTGATTGTCAATCAGTGTTGCTACCTAAGTGGAGAGTTTGATTTCACAGAAGTGTGATTGACTTGGAGTTACATTGTGTTAAGTGTTCCCTTTATTTTTTTGAGCAGTGTATTTCCTGCAACTACTAAATGCAGGGGAATCCTTCTCCTTGGAAAACTTAATTTTCTTTGAAATCAGGATAGAAGGTCCACTAATTTCAAAGTGATTGCTATTTTACATCTATGTTAATAATAAATGCAACATTTTGTGCATGGCAACATTCAACAGATATTAACCAATAATATTATCTTTTTTCAATAATATTTAATAAGATTACTTAAGTCCAGAGGGATAGCTATGGATAACAATAAGTAGTTTATTGACTACCCACTTAATGGCATTCCATATATATATATAATTTTTAGACATTCAATAAAATGCACTAACATATGAGGTACAATAATTTTCATTAATTAATGTAAAAGCATTATTTTCCTGTTTTATTCTCAATTATTATGAAAATAAGTAGTAGACATGTAAGGCTGTGCCATTCAGCAATTCATATTACTTGTTTCAAGGTGTTCTTCAAAATAGAAGCTGATTGCCCAGTAGAACAAATTGTTCCTGACAGGCAGCTCTATAGTACGTTGTACAGAATATCAAGAGCTACTAAATCAAATGGGAGTAAGGCAGATCTTTATGAAAAGACTTGCTAATAAGGAAACAAATGCTCCAGAGTATTGCCGTAATATCTTCAATGAACTGTAAAATAGCACAAGTGAGAAAAAATATTCCCAAGACCTTGAAATACACCAAATGTATATTTGATTATGTGGCTTCTAATTTATGCACCATTGTAGGTTGATTCTCTTTCTTTCCCTTTTTTTTTTTGGTTCTGTTTTGTTTTTGTCCATTTAAGTCTGTCTTGACTCCTGATAATTGCCTGGATAAATCCCTGCAGTTTTCTTGGCAAGATTTCAGAAATTGTTTGCCATTGCCTTCTTCCTGCCTGAAGCTGAGTGACTGGCCCAAGGTCACCCAGCTGGTTTTGTACCTTAGGTGGGACTAGAACTCAGTCTTTAACTAATTTATATGGATGTTATCACATAATATATACAAGTAATGTATACAGATATCTCACATGATCTATAACCATGTTGTTTTCCATTGGTTTCTGATGGCCAGACTCAAGTAATCAGATTTGTATCATGACATGATTTTTACAACCTCTTACTGTGTGGAGAACAGCCACGAGAGAATCCTTCTCCATCCTCCTTGGAGAGGTGAAGATCTAGTTGACTTCAGCATTTGCTCCTCAGAGTAGCCATCCAGATGCCACTGAGTTGTTTGCAAGTAGGAAACAGTGTCCTGCTACTGTCCCATTTTTACTGCCCAGTAAGCAGCATTTGGAGCCTGCTATATTTAGAATCTCGAAGACTGAATCTTGGAGACCAAAAGCTTTGATCCATGAATTTATTCAGCTTCTTTTAAAGCCATCTATGCCAGTGGCTATTTCCTTGTCATGAGGTTATGAATTGCATAGATTAATTAAGCAATGTGTGGAAAAAGTACTTATTTCTGTCTGTTTTAAATCTTGTATCCCTCCATCAGCATCACACTCTTCTCATTCTTGCCTTCACATTATGTGTCAAAATATCTTAGCTTTAGCTTCATTATTATTTTTGAGGTTGACTCAGCCTTTCATACTTCTGAGGTGGGTAAAATGAGGACCCAGATTGTTGGGGGCAATATGCTGACTTTTTAAACCACTTAGAGAGGTTGTGGAGCACCGTGAAACAGTATATAAGCCTAAGTGCTATTGCTAATTTTCCCAATGAGCAGTTTGGTTTTATTCATGCAATATGGAATTATTTATAGCCCAAAATATTCTCAACAATGTTAAATGCCACCACAATCAAAATACAAACCTTTTTCTTCACTAGTCTTTCTGATGATCCAACTTTCATAGACACATGTTATAAGCTATGTCCTTAATCATGCTTACCTTTGAGGTCAATACTAGTCTCTCTATATTAATATTTCATCTGTATTTTCATAAATTTTCTCCCAAGGAGCGTATGTCTCTTTTTTTTGTAACTACAACCACCATCTTTGTAAAAATTTGAATCTTTTTCAATTTCTTCTCCAGCTATTGAATGTAGATGCAGTATTATGAACTTTTTAAAAACTTAGCAGCTGGATCTTCCAACTTCTTCTTTCACTTCTAACTAAATATTACTTACATTTTTTTCTTAGTTAACCAATTAGCAATTTATAAAAAGCTAAATTATCTGATAGTTGCGACATTTACTCAAGAGTCTTTCATAAAATTCTTTGTCAAAGATTTTTTTAAATAAAAGTATTTTTCTTCTGCAAATTGTGTTCTCTAATGTGTGTGTGTGTATGTGTGTGTGTGTGTGTGTAGAATTAATTTGACAAATCTGTTCTTTCCAGTATCTCCTTTGCACCATTTAAAAAATTGGTCTAATATATACTACCTTTCATTCTTCTCATATTGCATCTAATTTGATCCTAAACTACGTAAAAAATCAGCAAATTCAGATTCCTTTCTTTTAAAAGAACTTGGAAGATGCCATCAGCATATGGTGATTTTATCACTGTGAAATCCCTTAAGTCTTAAGATATCACAAGTACCTTCTTCCTTTAATACTTAAATTTTGTTTTAATTGTTCTAATTCCATCACAGGAGAATTCAGCAGGCTTAGATATCTCTCTTATAACATCCGTAATCAAAACAGATGCAGAGAATTCGTTGAGTTCTTTGCAATTTCCATATCTTGCTTAAGGATTTCCTTCTTTCTTTCCTTTCTCTACTTTCCTAAGTAGTTTGTATTGCATGTGACTTCTACCCATTATGCGCTTTTCATTTTTGGGGTAGTCAAGCAAACATTCAAAATAATTATGGGGAAGAATATTCAGTCTGCCAATATTACACAGTTTTCTCATGGATGAACTATATTTAGATATAATTAAGAAAAAAATAGATGTAGCTGGGAACCAACTTTCTAGGGTATTATAATGATTTTGGTTTAGACTGACTGAACCTAATGCAGAATAACAAATGTATTCAGATTCCTTTAACAGTACAGGTTGCTGTCCTTGAGTAGATTGTCTGACATCTGGAAAGTCATTAACATACTGTTAAAATAATGGCCAATTTAATGAAAATGTACTAAGGTAGGCAGAAATAGAAACAATATACAGATGGTTTGGGTTATAGAGAAGTGATAAGCTGCCTACATTTTATTGTCCCATCAATCAATTTTCATGATGGATTTTAATATGTAAAATGTTTTCATGAAAAAGTAATAGTATATCCCAGGTATTCATGCTGTTTGTTAAATTTACTGTATAATTAAAATTTACTGGATAAAATTACCTTCGTACATATTTCATTAAGTATGTTCTGTTCTGACCCCTGCTCCCATGCAATGTTATTTCAGATCTTGTAATCCATTCTGCCTACACTGATTATCCAGTACATTTTAATGGACATTACCATTGACCTGACAACTACTTCAATCTTAAAATCTTCTGGTAATTACTCAAACCTTAAGAAACGTAGACTGGAATATAAAGAGTGGAATCTTAAAATCATATTCAAACTAGGGATTCCCTTCAAAGCCAAACACTTTTATTAGGTAATTATTCTAAGCTAAATTGAATGCTGTAATGGAAGAGGAAAAAAAAAGATATATTGCTTTGTTGGCTCATAGGAGTCGAGGGTCTTGGCTTACTAGCAAGCATTAAAGATTTTGGGCAGTAATCTGAGCATTGTATGCCAATTTGAATTATGTTTAACAATGTACCTAAGCAACAGTTGTCTTTTAAAACCCTTGATACTGCGAAGTCAACGTTAGGAATTTAGAAACTTCCAGTGGTCAGAAAGAATGGCACTCCAGATACATTTGGTTGTTAAATTGGACATCTTTCTAGTGACCAGATAGCAAGAGTATTTCCACTTTAGGAATGCTTGCTAAGAAACAAATCTTAGTGACTTTTGCACATCTGTTTCAAAACAATGCACAGCAATTACATAGAAGAGCTCATTAATTTTTTTTTTTTAATCCAGCTGTGGATGAGAAATGGGAATGCATGATGTGCCTTCATCTGGGTCACCCTGTGTTGCCCTGAAAATTATATTAAATGAAATTGTAGCTGGGTTATTTCAATTTTTCCTTTTCCAAATCATCTTTTTTAAATCTCTGTAACAATTCTTTTATGGACACCAAAATTTCTCTGTTAATTTTATCGGGTTTTTTCTACCCAGTCAATGTTGAACATCACATGGCACCTGGATAGTACTGTGAATGCTTTCTGGACTGATTTTTCTTCTTTATCTTTTAATGTATAATATTTTTTAAAGCAAATATTATCTTGGCACAAATACTCCAATTTTCAGGCTTAGGAAATAAGTCACCAATTTGCTAAGTTAATATCTGACATTGGAAGAAGTAAGCCTGTAAGAATTATTATAATTAATCTTAGGAAAAATATTCAAAGCAAAGTCATTGTTTCACTGAATTCATTATTAAGCAGAATGGTGGAATATAATTTGTACAGCTAAATTGTTCACCTCCGGTGCCATTATTAGTCAATTAAAAATTACACCTTATTATGTGAGTTCTTGGCCGATATATTAGAAGGTTTAAACAGTATTGGTAACAATAATAACAACAGAAAAAAAAGTAAACACACATAGATATATTATACAAAACTATATATATGTATACAAAATTTTATATAATGATTTCATTGAAGGATTACCAAGTTTCATTTAAATATTTACATCTATAACCAGATATAAATAATTATTCTAATAGGTTGCAAGTAACATCAGGCCTGCTATCACTGGGGACAATATTTTCTCTCTTTCTAATGTTGAAGTTCAAATCTCTTAGCAAAAAAAAAAGACATGGAGATTTCATTTTCATTGCCCAGAGGTCAGTTCCATATAAAATGGATATAGTTCAAGAGAGCATGGATATAAAAAAAATTAACTTGGTTTCAAAATTAATAAATGTAATTATAGCTTCCAAGAGTGTGACAATTTAGGCTTTCTCAAAAACTTGCTTTAATGAAGTGTTATTTTTATTGCATCTTCAACAGCCCAATATACTTCTTTTCAAATGTAACCCAATAAGTCTGAAGTATTATTTATTTGCTAAATTAGACAAAGTCTAAGAACTATTTAAAATTTTGATACAAACATTGAGGCAGTTTCCTATTGTTCAGACAAAATGAAGATCTCCAGTTCCTTTTTTATTCAGCTTTGCAAATTTGCATTCAGATAAATTGATTGCTAATGCATTTCTACAGACTTTCTTTCATAAGATTTGGTGGTCAATTCTAGTAGGTGTCATGGTGTCAATACAAATCACAGATACTGCCAGTTGGCAGTAACAGGCAAACAATATTTACGTCAATATATACTGAGTTGTGAAGTTTTTTCTTCATAAATATGGATATTCTATGTAAAATATTAAATATTCTGGTTTAATGACTCCTTTATCAATAACCAAAGAGACCTCCTTATACATCTTATTTGTATTTGATGTATTTGAGAAATATCACATGGAGTCAGAGTATCTAAATAATGAATTAAGTACACATGTGAAAATTGTGTATTGTATAATAATCTATATACATAAAAGCGAAATACCACTACACATCATCACAAAATCTCCAGAACTGTAAAGCCTACAAACTTGAAATTTGATATGTATGTTCCTCTTGGCTTCTAGGTGCTCACTAAGAAATGATTTTTTGAAATGACAATCAGAGCATTGGTATTTCCTATGTTATTATTAACATGCTCTGATGCCAAAGAGTTCTACTCCCTCTCCCCACCTGGAAAGAAATCTGTTCCAAATGCAAAACACAAGCAGAGGAGACCAGTTTCAGTTTTACTTTCACAGCAGCAACCACCTTTAGTACAGAACTGTTGATCTAAGCT
The DNA here is from genome assembly GCA_015471245.1 of Laticauda colubrina. Lineage (NCBI taxonomy): Eukaryota > Metazoa > Chordata > Lepidosauria > Squamata > Elapidae > Laticauda > Laticauda colubrina. The sequence continues at coordinate 53,114,329 of BLBF01000004.1, read as the reverse complement.
ACGCCCAGGCTCCTTGTTGTCTCCTTCTTGCTCACACAGCAAATACTGTTTCAGTTTCCAAACAGCCTCAACTCTCTCACACACTGACAGGTCACTAGCCAGCTGAATACTGATGGATGCTGATAGGCAGAGGCAGAATTTTTTTTCCCCTTATTTTCCTCCCCTAAAACTAAGCCCGGCCACATAGTTTCGTAGAGAAGCCCCTGAGGTATCAAGCTAGTAAACAAATATTTATCAAACGCATCAGTTCTGATTCAGACCATTAACAGAGTATCTTGAAGAAGTATTCTTCTGAAATCAGCCAAGTTTCCAGAGCTGGAAACGAAGTACAAAGTCCAGAAAAAATCCCCCAAGAAATGTAATCACAATCAAGATATGATTTGGATCCATTTTAAAATCCTTCAAGAAACTGAAATTTAGTATGCCCAAGTATGCCTTTATACCTATCTAGTATATATATATACTATATTCTGAGTAGATATCTCTACTCAGAAATGAAGTTCACAGTAAAAGATTCCAATTA
>BLBF01000004.1:53103337-53113406 GCA_015471245.1 Laticauda colubrina | reverse complement strand
ATAAAATATAAAATATAAAATATAAAATATAAAATATAAAATATAAAATATAAATATAAATAAATTTCTGCTTTGTGTGTATGTCGGTGTACGTACATATGAGTTGGAGTTTGATTTACAGCACTAGAGAGATTTGAACAATACATTTGACTTCTGTGAAAAACACCACAATATATGAAGTGGCTGCCCTGCTTCCCTGAGTAAAATAAGACATGTTGCTCGGTCAGGTTCCAGGCAAAGGATAAACACATGCTGACAACCATCAGAGCCATGATAATCTGCAGAAATATATGTCCCCATTTTAAGGATACTTCTTCAGAAACATCACCGAAAGCCATAGGATTTCCTTCGAAGCCAGCGGGGTAAAATTGGGGCATCGGGGCTTGCATCTGGCAATCGGAAGTTTCCAGTAGCCATAAACTCTAATTTACAAGGGAAGGACCGTGCACCACAAACAGAGTAAACAACGTTTTATTGTGGACTTTTCCGTCTCCAGATGCAGCTCCCTCCGAGCCGACTCTGCAGGGCTGCTGGAGGCGGCCGAGCGGGCCGAAGGGAGGGAGCGCGTTCTTCCCTCTGCCGCAGATCTCCGCATCTCCTCTCCGGCCTCACTTTTGGGCGCTGCCCACGGTTGCAGCAATTGTCCGCGTGACGTCAGCCCGCCCGAGCGTCTCTGCCATTGGTGGAAGAGCTCGCTCGGCCTGGGGTATCGTGGAAGCTCTTCCCACCCAGCCCCCTCGCCCCCTCCCATGGATCCGGGGACCCGAATCCACTTTGTTGCCTAAATCGGCAGAGGAGAGTCCGCCAGCGGCGGCGCCGATCTGCGGGGAGGCGGAGAGCAGCCCGCGCGGCGGAAGAGGCAGAAGCCGAGGCAGCGGGACAGCCGATGCTTGGAGGTAGGAGCCGCCCGACAGAAGCAGTGCGGAGCTCTGACATGGGGCTTTGCCCTGGCTGAACACAACCCGCAGGCCAAGCAAACACCATGGAAGACTTTTTGGAACGCACCAAAACAAAGCTGGTAAGTTCTGCAAGGAAAAAAAAAAAAAAAAAGAGGGTATCCTGGAAAGACTTTAAAAAAAAAACAAAAAAAAAAAAACAAAAACCCATGCCAGTTTGTTTTGCTACACTTTCTTGCACGTTTTTTCAAAAAGTTTTGGAAGACATCCAAATGAGCTTGTATGAATCAGCATTTTGAATAATACTATGAAATAGCTAACAATGACACCAGAATGTTGTAAGTTGCAACTCCCGGTCTTTTTAATGGAATCCATTGCTTCTCAAGTGTCGAGGCCATTTAAAAAAAAAAAAAACACAAAACAAAACACACAAATAGCTGAATTCTCACCCACTCATTTGAAGAACTTGGTCTGTAGTTAGAAGAACTGGCAAGCTTTTCTGTCTATCATTTTAGTCAACTGCATAAAGGATGGATACCTTATGGTTTGTAAGATAATTCAAACCATGTTTATTCAGGAAAGAGTTCCACTGTACTAAGTTAGGTATATTCTTAGGAAAGTGTGTCCAGGATAATCTGTTAAGAATTCTACAACAGTGCATGTTGCATGTGCATTTTGATTCTGTGGGTTAAAATTATGGAGGTAAATAGCAATAACTGGAAAGATGGAAATTCAATCAATGTCATATTATGAAAGCATAAGAATACCAAAACAAATTCATCACCATTGAGATCACTTTAATTTAAAATGACTTTCATTTAAAATGACTATTGATATGAACCAAAGATAATTTTGGCACAATGAAGCTGTGCACATCAGTATCTGGTTCTGTAATAGTTCTGAGGAAAGTTGGTTGAGAATACACAAGTAGTACAAGGCCAGAAGCCAAGAGATGCTTCATTTTAGCATGTCATCTAACATTTAAAGTTGTGTTTCTAATTTTTTTAGCATATGGTCATTAATCAAAATTCATGCCACTTGAAATAAAATTACTCTACATTCAAATGCATTGAAATAAATATCTCTAAATAAGACCATAAGCAATATTACATTTATCTTCAATGGTATGTATTCCAAATGTAGTTAGATGGCACAATATATCATCTCCAAACTTCTGTTTTTTTTTTCACTAAACATTTATTTTTGTATTTTTAAATATCTTTAAACAGATATCAGTCATTTGAAAAAGTCCTAGGTAAGATTTCTTAATAGAATAATATTCACAGTGACTAATATTATATCTCTTTTTAACCTCAGCTTTTGCTTAAGTTTTCTTCAAAGCAAAATAAAGCAAAAGCTGATGACAAAGCACAGAAAGCATGCATAATTGAACACTTTCTTTTTAACTCTAGAACCAGAACATAAACACTCAAAGTATAAAATTAACATTATGCCATTGTAGCAGAAATTGAACATTAAGAATGTTGAATTTCACTGTTAAAGTTCTGTTAAGATCTTCTGCTAATTTTCCCTATACTAAACACCAGGTCTTCCTTCCCATGCTACCTTAGATGAGACTTGGAAGGTGGCACAGATCAGCACATCTTATGACGACTTAATCATAACATGTATTAGTTGAAGTAGCCTGAATGGGAAATTGTGGGGCTTGTCTTGCCTTATCATGTTTATCTATGCTTGCTTTACTTGTACCACTTTGTGCATAGCTGAAATATTTTATCATTTTTCAATGATATATATTCAAAATATATATTATAAGCGTATCTTTGGAATTGCTCACAACAGTGAATATAAAATACAATAATTATAGACTCTTAAGTAAATTGTACTAAAGGACAAATTCCAGATGAGTTTCTGAATTTGTTTGTTCAGCAAGAAGTCAAAAAGTGCAATGGAATTACAGAAGAGCATTTATTGATTGAAGCAAGAGCTTTCATAATTAATGGCTTACTTTGTAAGATACAGTAAGTTTTTTTTTTTTTACAAAGTAAAGGTAAAGATGCCCTTGAATTAAACCCAACTCTTAGTGACTGATTTGTGGCAACAGGTTCTGAATTGATTGCAGTGCCTTTTTTAATGTTTTAAAAGTTTCTAGTTTGATTTGCAATGCTAGAAGTCTATAGTGATGTCTCATCTGATACTAACCAGGCCATTGCCTGCTTATCTTCAGGGCCCAAGTAGTCAGTCTGCCAGGAAATCCACTATGTATATTATAATTATAAAAATTAATATAATGAATAAAACTTAAAAGTAGCCAAATAAAATCAGGCTTTGATTATTCAAAGCGTAGATGAAGAATATAGATATTTCAATGTCTGATTGACATTGATGTCAATATCAAACAGAAAAACAATATAGTACCAGGTGAATTTGGCAAGAATTTCACACAGGGAAGAAACAACTGTGGAAAATGTATTTGCTACATGAACTGGTGGGAAAATCCAAATTGGCATTTTTAAAATATGCAAGTGTAAATACTATTTTGTAGCATGGATTGGCAATATTTTTGATGCCAGGTGCCAATGAACAACATTATGTTTTATATGTTTATTGGCAAAAATTGGTATGCCACACAATTTCACTGAGTCTAAGTAGCTTACACTGATAAAACAAGAAAGAGCCACCTGATATTCAATGAGACTGCTGATGACTATGGATGTGGGGATGAACCAAATGAATCTATAAATAAATAATAGGCAATATTATAAAAGACAAAGAGCTATAGCTAGCATGTGACTAAATCTTGTGAGTTTAAGTGTGCTTGAGAGATTTGGACTATATGCTACGTATCTGTCATATAATGGTCTGTACAGGTATTCCTTGAGACATGACCATAATGGTGCATGTTGCAATGGTCATTAGGTGAAGCATCTGACTAACAGCACCCCCATCTCTGCTGTTCAATGAATTGTTAAATGAACATGTGGGTTGATAAGCAGAGCATGGGGTGTCTTGGGGTGAGGGAGATCCTTAGAGTCCTAACACTGTTTGTCCTGGCCTGCCTAAGATCCCCTCCACCTCCTGAGATACCCTGTGTTCTGCTTCCCACCCCTTGGATCCCACTGATACTCCAAGTTGTTAGGCCTGAATCCTACTTCACTAGGCTAAACACCTACTCACCCTTTGAAGAGCTCCAAAGCCTTCCAGAGCATTGAAATAGCTTGCTTCTTCTTATTTTATTATTTTATTTATTAAATTTTTGGCCTCTCATTTTACCACTGGGTAACTATGTGTGGCTTACAATATTAAAAAGATAAAAGTATATAAAACCCATACAAAATACCGTGTTTCTCACATTATAAGGCCGGGCCTTATTTTTTTTTGACTCCCCAAAACACGGCTAGGCCGTCTTTTTGGGGGTGACTTAATTCCCCCCCTTGCATCCTCGGGTGGATGTTCGGGAGACCTTCCACCACTGTTGCTTTCCCTTCTCCCTTGCTGCCACAGCGTTTGGCGCAGCCACGTGTGGCCAGTTGGGGCTCCTCCCTGCAACCGGAGCCCTGAGGAGACACTTGGCTTCAGGCACTCCCGTTGCTGCCTTCCAAGGGAAGGCGCTCGCCCGAGAGGATCTCTCTCTCTCTCTCTCTCTCCCCACAAGGTAAACGTTAGCCTGGGGCACCCAGCGCAGCTGACAGGCGGGCCCTCCTTCCTGGTGGCAGAGCTCTCACCAAGGCAGTGAGCTTAATTTGATTTTATGCCAATAAAACATGGTGGTGCTTCTTATTGGTGGAGGCCGTATTGTTGGAGAAACACGGTAGGAACAAAGAGCAATAAAAATATAAATATTCAACCCTAATTAAAAGTTTGGGAATGAGGGAGTAGGATGAGCAGAAGGCGGGAGGGGAATCTGTCAATCTGTCAATCATCCCCAATGTAAAGTCTCCCCCCCCATTAGAGCCCCAAGCCAAATGGAAGAGCCAAGTCTTTAAACTTTTATGGAAGGTCAGGACAGTTGCAGCTGACCACACTCTGGCGGGAAAGATGTTCTAAAGGGTAGGAGCAAAATTCTGCTGGACCCCACTCACAGAATACCCTGGCCAATGGAGCCCATAGTAGGCCTTCCCTGCTGGCATGGATGAGGCAGGTCAACCCCATTAGGATGAGATGGTCCCTCAAATACCTGGACCCATGCCATGAATGGCTTCAAAGGTGATTATCTTGAATTGTACCTGGAGGCACCCAGAGGCAGTCAGTGTACTCACAGAGCAGTGATGTGATGTGGGCCACATGGAGTCTTGGGATTCAAAAAACTTCCCATGCCACTGCACTTTGCACCACCTATAGTTTCCAAATGCATTTCAAGGATAGCTCCATGTAGAGTGTGTTGCAATAGTCCAAACACAAGTTGAATAGGGCTTTAATGCCTGAACACAAGGACTCCTGATCCAGGGGAGGCCACAATTGGTGCTCAATCTGAAGTTGTTGAAAGACGCTCCTAGCCATCACTGCCACCTGCTCTTGGATTCCCAAGAAGCTGTAGTGCCAGCCCATCCAGAACTAAAGATGACAAAACTCCACATCTTGGGGTTCCATGCACCCAAATCCATTCAATCTTGCTAAGATTGAAAGCTTTTTTTCCCTTACCCAGGGCCCCATGGTCTCCAGGCCCTCATCCAGGGCCCCATGGTCTCATAAGAAGTCAGCAATAATATCACTTAAGTCATCAGGGGTACAAATATAGAGTTGAGTATCATTAGCATACTGAAGGTATTTCAACCTGTGGTGATGGTTGATTTCTTGGATAGCTGCAGGGTGTGGTTCTAGAACAAGCCACCATTTTGCCCCACTCACAAATAGCGGCCACATTTGAATCACCATCCCATGGCCCAGGGAGAAACTGCTTAGTTTTGCTGCCTTAACAAGATTTGCATAGCATTGCAGATTTTTGGGGAACTCAAAAGTTTTTTTCAGCACTGTGCAGACCTTATTAAGGCATAAACATGTAATGATTCAATTGTCAGCCACCATTTTTGTTCCACCCACAAGGAAGTAGGACAAAATGGTGGATGTATTCTGGTTAACGATTGTGTGGAACATGTTCCTAACATGAAGTCCAGAAAGTTTCAAAAGGTAAATGTGATGGATGTGTGGGGAGCAGGACCAAGCACTGTGGGGTCTCAGCATAGGATGGTGCGGGGTGGCTCCAGCACCTTTGTGGTTGGTTATAAGGGTAATTAATCACAGCGGTGCTGCAATCTTTGTAACTTTAAAGCAACATTGAATGTAATTTTGGGGTGTCTGCTGTAACTTTGAATGAGAGGCCTATCATAGCTCAAGGACTAGTTGTATAGGTGTGTTTCATATTTTAAAGACAATAATTTGTTAAAAGTTTTCAGCTTCATAGAAATCTGATACGAATTTGAGAAGCTTTAGCATCATACAATTCTGTACTCCATAATGTATATTATATGAATTAAACTTTCAAGTAAAAAAACCCTGTATTTATTTCTAACATCTTATGTGTGAACTATGTATGCACCTAAATTTTATATATTCAGATTGATGTCTTTTTATTTTTACATAAAAGAAATATTGACCCAGTCAGTTAAAACATCGAAGTAATGCCTATATTTTGGACCAAAGATATTTAAGAATCATTATGCAACTTTTTCTAGTGGATCCTGTTGATCTTTTTATCCTGGCAGAATGCCATTATGCGGTCAATTTAATTAGGTTACAACAACTATCCTAGAAGAAGAAAATGAGGGTATATTGGTGAAATGCACATGATATAAATTATTCTAAAATAAACAATTTATCACATATAATCTAATACTCATGTTGTCTAGATAGCAAGCACAAAAATATATTGCAACATTTAATTGGGCTTAATTATAGTTACTCCCTTAAAAACAAGACTATTCAGAAACTGGAAATATATTATTTCTATCATGCTACTAGTTGATACACACTTTTGTTTCTTGGAAATAATCGAAGATTTCACATTGAAATGACTTAAAACACCTAGTACAGGCACTGTGTACATATAAATTTGACTTATTATAAACTTATTAACTCTACTAGTAATATTGGATTAAAATATGAGTATACATGTGAGTTATTAATTTAACACAGTACCAGTGATAGGTGGTACAGGCTTGATACATTGAATAACCCATTATCACATCAGTTCATGTGATGATTTCAGTGTGCCAGATGTGGGGAAAGTGTGAAGTGTGCCAGATGTGGGGAAAGTAATAGAGCTGAAATGAGTCTCTAATGGCGGCTGTTCTTGGCCAAAAATGGTATCATTCCAATATTGTAAGTATTTATATATAAAATAGGATAAAGGGGGGTGACTTTGACTACCTCTCATGCTAGTTATTGCAGCTAAAGCTGATGTGCAATGACTGAATTGATTCCATGAAATCAGTTCATTCATTGCATATGTTGAATCTAATGGATATTTCCTTTGTTCAAAACAATTTCTGGATCTGCAATAAAAGATTGAAAGCATTTCCTTAATTCTGAGTTGCTTGATTCTCTACAGATTCAATTTCATAATAAAATACTATACATACTAGAGATTGGTCAGAAAGAAGAGCAATGATAAAACCTTGAATGAGATATTTCTCCTAACATTATGCTTAGAGTTATATATCTGGTACCTAATTTTATGTTGAATTTGTGTTACAAGTCAAACTGTCAATTAGAAGGCACAGATCTTACACAGTAGATTTGTTGCATACTTCCCTGGTGTGTTGAGCATTCTGTAAAATATTTCTTGCCATGAATCTTCAGAAGCAAATGCATAAAAACTGGTGATCCCATTGTAAGTGTTCTGTTAATTTGGATACTAAATGTTTAATTAAAAATTCTGCAAAATCAGCTTTTTAACCTTCTATTCTAAGAGACTATTGATCTCTTAGAAGACTAACTGTCTTCTTAGAAACAAAGACTGTTGATAGCAACTGTGTGTTCATTTGGCTCATTTTCAACTTATTGATAATTAAATGAAAAAGTATATTTTTCAAGCTTCTTTTAGTTTAAGAGAATTAAGATTAGTGTGTGAATCCATTTACATTTAACTTGTAGTGGCTCAATGGATCAATATTTCAAACTGATGGGGCGAGCTTAAAAGTGCCAGATATAAATACTCTTAGATTAATAAAAAAGATCAACTCATGTTAAATATTCAGTACTACAGAACTGACTTATTGAAGATATTGAATTGTTCTTAAGAAACAATTCAAACTTTGTTTGGAAAACATTGTTCTGAAAAACAGTACATATGATCTCAAAAATGAAGGTAAAATAGTAAAGATGATGTTTTACTTGTATTTTATTATTTCAAGAAATGACATGTTGGGGGAGTCCGGTTTGAGCTTCTTTGGTGACAGACCAAAATCCACGATCGTGCACGCTTTTGATTTGTGCTCGCCACTGGAGCTCCCCAAGCTAGCTGGTTTTGGGGAAAGCCACCCCGTAGAGGTGATGAAGAGGGGGGAGACTACCAGCAGGGTTGAGGAGAGTCACATCTCTTCTTCCCAGCTAGCCATTATTCCCTTTCCCAAAGGCAGTTGCAGCAGTGGTCAGAAATAGCCACCTCAAAGAAGAATTTGACTGGAAAAGAATGTGCAGGAGGAAGATAAGAAAAGAAAGTTTTGGCTGACCAGGTCGGACTGAAAAAGCAACAATATAAGGTACCTTGGAATTTGAATTATAAAGAATGATATTGCTCCAAAAGAAGACTTTGAAGCGGCGAATGAGAGAGGGAAGGGAAAGGATTTGTTTTTTTTCCTTTTCTTCCCTGTGTTGACAACTAAGAGATTTAAGCAAGAAATCAGCAAAAATCCACTTTGACATTAACATTTAAGCTGAAAATAAAATGTCAAAGGGATAATAAAGATTTCTGGATTCTCAAAAACTTTTAAAAGAAGGAAAAAAACCAAAAGGGTGGGATCTAGAAAAATGGAGGAGACCACCTGGAAGTGAAAGGAATTAACAGTGAAACTTTAACAAGATTCCTAAAAGATACATTTTAAACTTTGTAACAAGATAATAGAACCCCAGGAAGAGAAAGTTGGAAAAAGAAGCAAGAAGAAACAGCTTTGGATTATTTGGATTACTTGCTGATTTTTGGATTTTTGGCTATTGGATCTAAAGGACTAAAATTAATCGGGTGGTTGTTTAAAAGTTTTTAAAATGGTATCACTCTTGGAAGAATTGAGAACAGAACTTTAAAAACAGAAAGAAGATGCACAAGAAGGAAGAGGCTCTTTTGGCTTCGTATTTCAATTTTTAGAAATGGAAATCCTGAACTATGAAAAACAACAAGAAATGTCTGTTGAACAAGAAGGGCGGGACAAAGAAGAAGCCATCTTCAATGACCAAGTATTTCTATGCAGGGAAAAGAAAGGAAAGGGCGGAAAGAGAGTGAAAAATTTAAGGTTTGACAAAACAACCCAAAAAAAGAATAGTTTGAAAAGTAATTACAATATGAGGAAGAAACAGAAGAGAGGATTACAGAAGAAAGAATCAGAATTAGAGAGAGAAGGGGTCAAAAAGGGAAGGGAGAAGAAGAGGGGGAAGAGGGAAAGGAAAAGAAATTATAAAGGACAGAAACAGGATAAAAACAGGGAAAAACATACAAGGATTAAGGGTATACGCCTATTTAGAAGACACAGAGATAATGAGTGAAATTTAATTGAAAGGGGGATTCTGCAAGAGTACATAAGATAGTATTGTTATATTAGAAATAGAAATGAACCTTGAAAATATGAAACAAGTGTGATTAAAATGATAGATAAAATACTCATTGTAGTGTAATGGAATGTTTAATAAATAAATGAAATAAAGAGAATGAGAGAATGAAAGTAGGAAAGGAGGGGAACATTTTAATTATTATTAATGTGTTATAAAAATTTAAGTGAAGAGGAATATGAAATATGAAAAAAATATGGAAATATTATAAGTGTTCCTAGAAGTATGATATCCTATTGAAAAGAAATGTTAAAGATGTTAAATATTATAACTAACATTAATGATAGAGCTGAATTGGAATAGAATAAGTATTTTATTTATTATTGTTATGTATATATACTTTCTTTTTAAGAACTTAGTGTGTATTTTAAGAATGTACCATGTTGTAACTATGTATCATTTATATGCTTTCAATTGTATATCAATGCAACTATGGATCATTCAGACATTTC
>BLBF01000004.1:53046565-53078337 GCA_015471245.1 Laticauda colubrina | reverse complement strand
GCATTGATATACAATTGCAAACACATAAATGATACATAGTTACAACAGTCACATTTCTTTTCCACCCTTCTCTCTTACATTTTGCTCATTCAGTATACCCCATTCACCCCATGGCAACAATTTTGAGTTAGGTCAAATGAGGAAACAGACATTGCAAGAAATATTAGTACTCTATAGATATAGTCTATAATCTTTTAAGTCTGAAATAATTTCTCTTATATAAAAGAAAGACAAGATAGGACAATCATGATTTTTTCTGCTCACACTTTCCTGTTTCTTCAGGCTAATTTTTTTTTTTACACTAACAATCTCCACATATTTTTTCAATCTCTGAATTCTTCTATTCCTCTCCTTGTTTTTACAGCTATTTCTCCCTCAGGCATTCAATACTTGTCTGGAGTCAGAAATCTACAGCCAGGGAGGCGCCTTGAGGACATATCACTTTAAGATTTTCCCAGAACCTTGAGCTGATTGCTTTCCATTTGCAAATATAAATACTGTTTCTTTTGTATGCACTTTTATGTAAGTGCATGCAACTGTATTATTTTTGAAAGGCATTGTAAATTTCTTGTAATGTTTGCTGTTTGACATAGGCAGGCAGTGGGAATGCTATGTTGGGAAACAAGATAGAATGGAAATTTTAGGGAGTACAATTTCTGAGGAGAAAGAAAAATACAATCTGGGCAGTATGTCACAAACAGTTTTGTTCTTTATTGAATCTTGATGAGATGGTATTACTAGCTGCTGAAAAGAGAATTGAGTGGAGTGTGTTAAAAGAAAATATGCACACATTACAGGATTATTTGGTTTATGAAAGATTTATAAAATAATTGCAATAATGTTTTATTTTATAATCAGATAAAAACAAAGTTACAGTCTGGGTTTTGTCTCTTTCAATTTTTTTGTTTAGATATTAATAGAACTCATACATTTATATGAGTAAATATTCACTTTGCATTCATTTGGGTATGTATTCCATTTATATCATGGCAGAAACTAAGGCATTTCAGGATGAACTAGGTATGGGCAATGGGAATGGTTCTAGGAGATATTTTATCTCTTTATTTGTTTAATAAATTAGTATATTCCCCCTACTCACACACAAGTGATTCAGTGGTGGGATTCAAATTTTTTTTACTACCAGTTCTGTGGCATGGCTTGGTGGGTGTGGCAGGGAAAGGATACTGTAAAATCTCTAGTCAGAGGTAGTATTTGCCAGTTCTCTGAACTACTCAAAATTTCCACTACTGGTTTTCCAGAACTGCTCATAACCTGCCGAATACCATTTCTGAAGTGATTCCAGGTGGTTTAAGATGTTATGCTTCAAAGTTAAACCTGCTGAAAAATAAATTATTCTACAAGAATTAATTATATTTTATTTTTGAAAACTTGAACTAATTTCACAATTTAAAAACCTGAAAATGTAGATGCTAATGTGAAGAATTCCAGAGTGGTGCTAAATATTTTAGTGGATTTTGCTTTGCCAAAGTAATTTTGTACCCTCTGTATGGTTATCAATAGAAGAACTAGTTCTTGCTTTATATAAGTATACAGAGATGGTGGATTGCCTTGCTATCATATTTTGTGTAATTTATTGACAAATGTTATAAAGAATTATTAGACATTGGTATAATCAATTTATTACAGCATTTCTAGCATCACATTTTATTTTGCTTTATTAAATCAAAGAATAAGTACCTTTAATTTTTAAAATGATATTATTTGATGTCTCATCAGCATTTGTCTTTGATCACATTTTAACAACTGCATTATTTTGATCTTGTAGTTGAACAACCTGATTTCTAATATTACTTATTTTTTCATAGAAAATAAGATATTAATAATATTTTTCCATCTTTACAAAGGTACGCATGAAGCTGCAGTTGTAATACAGTGGACAGATTTCTCTCTCATATTTTTTATGGAGAATTATAATAGTTAGGAAAGAATGTGCTTTTTTTCTTTATAGTAGGTCTTTCAACATTGCCACTATGTCTTGAACCACTAATTGTTATACTTAATGTTTTCTTCTAAATCTGTTTAGTTTGGTTCAAGGCAAGTTCACCCTGTCCATCTGTTGTAATATTTTATTTGGTCTGTCTACATGGACTTCCTCTTCTTAGTTTAATCCATTTAAGTCACACATTTACCAAGTAATGTTAATGCAATATGCAAAAATATTTATGGGTGTGGATATAATCAGAGGGAGAAGTCTCTGGGAGATAGTAAGTACTTAGACATATGTAAAATCAAGAGCAGCACTTATTTTTTTCTCTCACTCCACACCAGGAAGTTATTGAAGAGTTTGTTAGTGAATAAAAATATAAATAATTTGAGAAAGATAAAGTGTTGAGAAGAAAAGTAATTGAACAAAAGTCTGGAAGTAGAATATTAAAAAGTAGTTATCTAAAAATAAGGAATGTTGAGAAGAAATAAGTAACTATTTGAGAAAGATAACAAAAATTAAAATACCTGATATATTCCTGTGTTTCACACAACCAATCAGGATTAATGTTTCATACATTTATTAACCATTCCTTATAGAACTGGCCATATTCTGTGCCCACTGTGCATTCCTAATTTGTTCTGAACTACTTTATTTTATGTGGGCAATTGACCCCTGCTCTTCCATCTCTCCAATAGCTAGATGTTTAACAAACCATGGTGGCCTGTGCATGGGGATATCTTGGCACTCAACTGCTTTGAAACTCATAAATTTAGTACTCAATGCATTTTGACATTAAAATTTTGTCCTGGTACTCCTTGTTTGTTTGGTTCTCAATGCACAAGTTAAAAGTTGTCAGTGCTGGCTGCCTTGTGGTTAACTACATTATTCCTTATGGTAAAAATGTGTTCAGTATCCGTAGTTTTTGGTAGTCATTACACCTCCCAGAACCAATTAATGATGAGTGACAAGGTACTACTATAATGAGGAATTATAGTCTGTTTAGAACTAGAAACGGACATGATAAGTCCTTGACATAAAAAAGAAGAGAGAGGCTTTCGGGATGGTTAGATTATTTTGCTGGTTCTATGCTGGTCTGTGACAATAATAAAGATTGTTCTATGTTCTTGGCTTGTTCACATAGATAGAACTATTGTTTCTCTAACATTTGAGCTGGGCTTCTACTTTGTTATATCCTTTCTAGTCTCATATGTACCAAGCAGCAAGGATGGCCTGCTACTATCCAATAAATAGTTTGGGGCAGGGATGGGATTTCTGGTTTTGTTGCTCTGCATCGCGTGTGTATGCGCGAGTCGGTGTGAGTCGCGTGAGTACAATTTATGACCTGCTGAGATGCCCGGACAGCTGAACAGCGCTGCATGCAAGTGCACAGTGGTTGCAAAAGCCCTTTTTCCTAGCTTTTTCAACCACAGCTGTGTCGTGCAAAGCAGCTACAGCTGAAAAAGCAGGAAATAAAGGTCAGGTAAGAGCCCAGGTAGGAGGGTGGGCCAAAACAGCAGCAGACATAGAACTGGTTCTATGTATGCCCTCTGTCTGCTGCTCTTCAGAATTACTGGTTCCACAGAGGTGGACAGAACCGGTAGAATCCCACCCCTGGTTTGGGGTTGTTGTTGTTTTTACTGTTTCAAGAAATAATGTATGTCTCCATTCCTTAACCACTTAAAATTGACTTTTGTTTTAGAGTCGCAATAAACATTTGGATAAAGTACATGTAGTCCTTGGAAAGAAATCCTGTGATTTGGATTCACTTATTTCTGCTTTAGCTTATGCTTACTATCTTGAAAAGGTAAATATTTTGTATGTCATTATGGTTCAATCATTGTAACTCCATTATCATATAAATATTAATCATTTATATCATAGCAAAACTGATTTAATGACCTGAACCATTGCAAGGCTATTTGTTTTAATCTGTGTTATTTGTCTAATAACTGTAGCACAGTTATAAAAAAAATATTTTACTTATATAACTTTTTTAAATCTAGAATTCTATTTTGACTATTTCATATAGTTTTCCTTATAAACTGTTTTTATACTTAAAATATTTGTTGGATGGAGATTTGTTTTGCTTATCAAGACACATCCACTAAGTAAAGCTGCATTGTTTTTGGTGGATGCAGGTAAGTTTTTTCCCCTATTCTTTCCATTAACTATATACTGTAACTGAAAAGAAATTTGCTCTGTCAAAACTGATCTCCCAGGACTGGTATAGTATTTCTTTTGAGCCTTTGGGTTTGGCCCATAGATATATGCATGAACCAGATCACTAGGTTTTGTTCAATAAATCATATTTAAAATAAACCATAATTTACCATGATATGTCTATTCTGTGATTTTAGCAAATTGTATCTGTTGATGTATTTATTGTTGGAGAATTTTTTTAGTTACTTTAAACTGATATGACTTTATCAGACACGAACACTGGGTCATTAATATTTAATATTTATCTATCATAATAAACCTACACTGTTTTTATTTATGAAGATCTTGCATAATATCTGTTCCACTTCATCTATTTCTAGATGGCTGGAAAAAATGTCACCTACAAAGTTGCAGTGAAAATTTTTGCAAGGAATCAAACATTTTTCATAGAAGTGCAAATTTGGTCCAGGGTGTGATGTCAGTTCATAATGAAACCGTTATCCTCACTATTGGAGTGCTTTCTAATTTCCAGGAATTCTCTTGATATAGGTCAGTCCATCTAACATCGTATGTTTGCCAGTGCTGAATATATCAAGAAGAGAAATCTGCTACCACCCAGAAACTAGATTTATTTTGGAAGAGCTGAATATCCCAGAGTCTCTCCACATCTTCCGTGATGAAATCAATTTATACCAACTGAACAGTGAAGGGAAATTGCTTCTTACGCTAGTTCACAGCAGCACATTGACAAGGTATCATCCTGAATTTCTTATTCATTGTTATTATTACTAGCAAACCCTGCTTGAACAGATTCATGTACATCCCAAAGATGCTTTTTCAAACTGGATGTATGACCCTGATGACAAAGAATCTCCATAGACTGTTTCATGTATAGCTACTTCTAGAAATCCTCTTTCCTTATAGTTGGATAAATTACTGGTTATTTTATTTTGAAGATTTTGCTTCACTGATATTCATAAAGTTTTACAGTATTAAAAGAACAATGAAATGTTTGGGAACACAACACTCACAACAATCATTTACTGTATACATTTAGGCAGTTTGTATTTGGAGTTGAAGATAATTTACTCAAGCCTTATCCACTTACCTCATATCTATAGAGTTCTGCCTCTGTTTAAGGAATATATTAGGCATTATTTAAGTGATGCATGACACCAGTTGGAATTAGGTGTGTAAACTATGTTAAATGCCAGGTTCATAAAAATGGTATCAGCAAAAGGAGAAAGATAGTAACTCTGAGATAAACGGTAGAAGCAGAGTTCAATATTTCTCTTTCCTACTGTAGGTTTTGGGGGAAAAATACCTTATCTGAACCTGGAATCTCCTTTAAGGGAACATTCTCTCCAGTTTTTACTAAGTTTTCACTCAAAAAGTGTCCTAATTTGTAACAGGATATTCTTTGCATGATTGGTGTAGACAGGATTTTTCCTCATCTTCCACACTTTTTCCCCTCCCACTTTTTGCGTGGGTGGATGAGAAGAGGACAGACTATCTATCATGTCTCTTCTTTACTATCTCAGTTTTGAAATTCATTCTTTCAAATTTGTACTACTAGCAAGGGGGGGGGGGACTACTTTTAGAAGGAGACAGGAATTTCCTCACAAAAAACACTTGTGCTACAGTTATTTTATATATGGGTAATAAATATATGTTCTTCAAGTGCTGCAAACTAAAACTCCCAACAATCCCACCCAAATGACAATGAAAAACCAACGGTGGTGAAAAATGTTGGAAGTTGTAGTTTAGTTTCTAAAACTACTGATTCTAAAAATCATCCAAAAAAGAGACCAAAAACAAGATGGAACAGCAGCAAGTATTGCAAGCCCAATACTGGCAAAAGAAAACTCAGGACCATATTGGTTGGAAACATGTAGAAGGGGCCTTCATTCTGCAGTGGATAGACAATGGTTAGAATGATGATTATATTAAATCCAATGTTATATTAAGGGCCAGTTTGGTGTAATGGTTAAAATACCAGACTAGAAACTGGAAAAGTGTGAGTTTGCCACAAATGAAATACACAAATGAAATAATGAGCAATATATGAAAATGAAATAATAGCAACTGTTAACATTTTTATTTTATAGTGAAGATAAAAAATTAGAATCAGCTGTTGTCAAAGTCATCATCCCAAAAGAGCAGAATGAGTTGTTAGAATCTGCTTCCTGTCTTGTAGCAAAAGAACTTCTCCAAAAGGCACCAGAGTTAATCACTCAGCCACTGGCTCATTTTCTCAGAGGTGAGAGATTGGTCTTTATATTAAGTTGTGAGAAACAAGCAGGGTGAGAAGTGTTTGTTACATGTTATGCGGAATATTAAAAGAAGGATGGCTGGAACATTTGTTGTATTGTTAGATACCAGTGTTATATGAAGGCAGATGCATGTAAGAACCAAAGCTTCATACAGCTCTGTTTTTGATATAAGTAGATTAATGCCATAAGAAGTATAATGTAGATTGTTCTAAACTTATGACCACAATCAGAACCAGAATTTCCATCCGTAAATAAAGCAGTTATTCAGTACTCAATTTGATGATATTTTTTGCTGTGATTGTTAAGCAAATCACTGCAGTTAAGTGAATCATACCATCATTAAGTTAACACAGTTACCCCGTTGATTTAGTTTGCTTGATGGAAGGTAGCTGGAAAAGTCACAAGTGGTGATCACATAACTTATAAATACATGCCAGTTTTCAGATGCCTGGATTTTGATCACATAACCATGGAAATGCTGCAACAATTATAAGTGCAAAGACTGGTTATAAGTCACTTTTTCCAGTGCTGTTGTAACAGATTGGTTGTAAGTTGAGAACATATGCATGATGCCTTTGAATAGATAGATTGTCTAAATTTGTCTGCCATTCCATTCTGACAACTTGTGGTGTTGCAGAATTTCTTTAATATATAAAGTCACACCATTATACTTCGATTAACCATTGAAATGTTATAGGATGCTATGTTAGCTTTCTGTTTTTATGAATTAAGTAACCAAAACATTTCTGAAGGTTGAAATAAGCTAGTTAAGAAGTTTGATGAAACTGATTTAACTTTGGAAGAATGGTGTAAATTGTTACCCATTCTATTCTTCCCACTCAAGATTACAAATTAAAATTTTCCTCTATGCTACTTATAATATTATTGTCCATGCATTGTGTTCCCAATTTAGGTAGAATTGGCAGAGAGATATCAGCAAAGTTGGCAAAAGTGTTTCTGTATGGTGATGATGTATGTGTCCATCAGACGTAGATTATATAACTGGAAAAAATAAATCAATACGTGAAGACGATAAAGTTGGGCCAATTCTGTAACAAATAAAATAATCATTAGTTTCAGAAGCAAAGAGAAGAATAAGTGAAAAATGTAGCAAATGAAGGTGAATATAGGTGTTCCAGGATACTGTTGCAGGATCCAATCTGGATCAATCACTGGGACCAGAGGTTTAATCTTCCGAACTTTCGGAACTCGTGCTAGAACCCATCTTCAGGGAACTTCTCTCGAACAGAATGTGTGCTTTGGGCTATTCTATGTATCATATTTATGTGGTGCCTAGTTGTGTGTGGCTTTTTTATTTGAAAAACTTAGCTTTTAAAAAAGAAGTGTGAGAAGAACATTACTGAAAAGCAAACACAGAAGGACTAAGAATATAGTCATAATAATTGCCGTAATTTTACCAGCCCTGCAAGATACTTTTTCTCTGGAAAATTAGAGGCACGGAAGATAAAAAGGGAGCCAAGGAATTGTTTAACTTATTCTGAAAATTTTGCCTTCAATTTAAAAATATTTTGTTCAGGAGTTGCCAAATTTGATTTATTACAGAGAATAGCATAATTACATGCACTGTATGATTACTATTGGGCTAAATCATTTTAAGAAATTGAACAAGATTTCATGTGATAGAGAAGAAGAGCAGTACTGAAATTGCAGCAGAGACAGGAAGTAATGTAATCAAATGAATAAATAGAACTAGGAAAAATGGATATTCTTTCTCTGCCTACACAATTTACTGTCACAAAACTAAATATATAAATCAGTAAGATTCAGAAAAATAAGCATAGAGATGGGGCTTGTCTGCCATGATTACAAGCAGTGCTGTAAATTAAGAAAATAATCCAATACTATATTTGCAGAGGTAATTATTATGTGAGGTAAGTTTCATATTTAAAATATATTTAAAGCTTTGCTTTTCACTGACACTCTTGCCAATTCTCCATCTACATAATAAATAAATTCTTCCCAGTAGACTTGAGCAAAACTGCCTCAAGATTCACTGTACTTCTAGACAGGCTCTGCTGTTACTTGAGCTCTGCTCCAGGTTTGGATTTATGCCAGAAGCAAACAATTAGAAAACCTGCCAGAGGCCTGAACCTTATTTCCCCAGAAGTAGCTACTAGAGAACTCTTGCCAAACTTAAGACCCATTAAATTGCTGAATCATTACATTTTTGGCTGCAGCCAGCTGTCAAGGATATAATTTGGTAACTGATTGTCAAGTATCTTGAGCCAGTTGTATTCTTTTCTGTTTATTTATATAAGGTCATAAAGGATGCTACAAGGTAAACAGATTGTAACATAAATAAAACAAATTTAAATCAGGAAAATATTACAGTACAAATAAACTATAGAACAAAAATGAGTTATCAGATAATATGACAGAGATTGTATAAATTTTTTTAGCAGTTTGTATTGAATATATTTGTTTAAATGTTTTTAAGGAGTTTGGGAAGACAACCTGCAACTTAAAAATATGAAACAGATTCAAAAGGTTTTTAACTTTTTCTATATGGTTATAAAAAAACCAAATGGACAACTGAGAATCTAAGCTTTGGAACAAGAACACATCTGTGGATCGTGGAATTGTTAAAGAAAAATGTGTGGGAGTCATTCCTGAGAAAACAGACATGAAACAGAAAGTGGACATGATAGTAAAAAAAAAGAATTTAATATTTTTGGTATTTTGAGAATGTGAAATAAAAACAAGTATATTTTCAGTTTTGCTATTTATTTATTTATTTATTTTATTTACACGAATGTACCATCTTGTACATGTATCTATCTTGTATCATGAAAGTATGAAGAGGATGCATTCTTTCAAACATGAATAGAAATTAAACTACAGAAATTTACAGCTGGATAGTGTGCAAAGTATAAAAGCTGTATAAGTTAAAATAAGTAAACAGTGAATGATGACAAAAGAATCACTTATGCGAGATGAGTACTGTACAACTGTTATAAAATAAATAAATCAAGTTTTATCAAGGAAACTGCTGCCTGGAAAATATGAAACTTGGTAGGTAGCAAAATAATCTGATCTGTCATAAATACTTTTATGGGTAAAAAGTCTGGCTTTTGTCATGGTATTGTGGAGAATCTGAAACAATATGTAAAAGCTCTTAGCAGTTCAAAGGTTAATCTATTTAGAGACATTTTGGAGCTAAGCAGCCAACAAATTTAACAAATAAATAATACATAAATACAGGTATATAACCTTCAAAAACATCCCTTGGACTATTAATGTCATCCATTAATATATGTTGCTTATTCTTATTTGAACAAATTACTTTAATAACATACAGTAGATGGGGAAATTAAGCTTTGGGAAAAACTTTTACTTCACTTAGAAGGAAGGCTAATTATTAAGCAGCTTTAAGGGTTTTGTTTTGTTTATTTTTCAGCATAGCCCAGCACTATTACTATAATATTATAAAGCAATTCCTTTTAGGTATGTGTAGCTATTATATATTACGAAATATAAATTGAAAATTGTTTCTTAATGACCATTTTTCACACAACTGTTGCAGCATCTCCATGGTCACGTGATCAAAATCCAGATGCTTGGCACCTGGTATGTACAGTATTTATGATGGATACAGGATGCTGGGATCATGTGAACACCTTTAGCAATCTCCTGACAAGCAAAGTCAACAGGGAAGCTAGGTTCCCCTAACAACTTAACAACTTCAATGATTAACTTAAGAACTGTGGCAAGAAATATACATTTTTCCAGATTAAAAGCAAAGGATGATTTCTTTGTGATTAGAAGATAATTTGTAGGAACAGATATATATTGTATGCACGCATGCATACATACATACATTTCTATACACACACACACACACACACACACAAATATATATATATATATTTGTTTTTTAGGCTTTCGCGGGTACTTACATGTGTGCTGTTTAGCTTCCTTCGGGTATTATCCCACGTCATTGTAGTTTTGTTAAAGTTGTAGCAACGTTTCAGCAGAATCTCATCTGCCATCATCAGGCTTCTGTATAGCCATTTTCTATAATGGCTAGGGTTTTAGTGCCATTGAAGTTGATTTTGTGACCTGTGGTTTTCATGTGTTGGACTAGTGAGGAGGTGTGTTCCAGCTTTTTTACTGCATTTTTGTGTTCATCCAGGCAGGTACTTATTCTTCTATTGGTCTGTCCAATGCATGTGGCAGGGCATGATGCACAGGGAACTTCGTATATGCCTTGGTTTTCCAGGTCAATTTTGTCTTTGGGGTTTTTAAGGATGGCTGCTATTTTTTTGTCTGCTTTGAAGGCAGTCTTGATGTGATGCCTGTGTAGTATCTTACTGATTTTGTCTGTAGTACCTCTTATGTAGGGCAGGACAGCTGTTCCATAGGTCTGTTGATCTTCTAGGTCTCTGCTATGTCTTGGTGTGTTTTTGTGGATCAGGCTGGTGATTTTGTTTTTGTGGAAGCCATTGGCTGTCAATACTTTAGTCAGGGTGCATAGTTCAGTCTTTATATGTGTCTTGTCTGCCAGGCATTTGGTTCTGGTGATTAGTGTTTGGCCACGGAATTTATCTGTGCTGGGTGATGGTGGGATTGGGCGTTGAGGTAGCGGTTGGTGTGTGTTTTCTTCTGGTATACGTTGTGTCCTAGTGTGCCATCTGTTCTTTTGTAGATTAGTGCATCTAGGAATGGTAGTTGTTTGTTTATTTTCGTTTCCATGGTGAACTTGATTTTGGGGTGTGTGCTGTTTAGGTGTGTTAGGAAATTGTTTAGGTTTTCTTTTCCATGGGACCAAATCACAAATGTGTCATCGATGTATCTTAGCCATAGTTTGGGTTTGTGGGTGGCATTAGCCAGGGCTCTGGATTCGAATTCTTCCATGAACAGGTTTGCAATGATGGGTGACAGTGGTGATCCCATAGGGGCTCCTTCAATTTGCTTGTATCTTTGTCCTTTGTATATGAAATATGTGTTGGTTAAGCAGTGTTTTGTTAGTTCCATGAGGTGTTTAGCTGGTTGGTATTTATTTTTGATGATTTCAAGAGTTTCTTTTATCGGGACTTGAGTGAATAATGAAACCACGTCGAAACTTACAAGCAGATCTAATCTTGTTCCACGTGTAGATCTTTGATCATTTCTAAGAAGTGGTATGAGTTTTGTACATATGAAGCTGCGGTTTCAGCATGGGGCTGTAGTTGTTTTGCTCAGTGTTTAGCTAGGTTTTGTAATGGTGCTCCTTTGGAGCTGACTATGGGTCTGAGAGGTATGCCTTTGTGTATTTTTGGGAGGCCGTATAATTTGGGGCATCTAGAAGATTTTTCTCTTGGGATGATCGTCTGTTGGATTTCTTTGCTTATGTGGCTGGTTATAATTTTCTTCTTGGTGAATTTTTCCAGATATGTGGTTGGGTCTGTGTTTATAGGTTTGTATGTGGAGTCTTGGAGTAGGTCTGTCAATTTTGTTTCATAGTCTTTTCTATCCATTACTACTGTGGCATTCCCTTTGTCTGCTAGGAGTATTATTATGCTGTTATCATTTTTCAGGGTTTGTAGTGCTCTGAATTCATTTTTTTGCAAGTTGCTTTTCGGTGGTTTGCTTGTGCATAAGATGTTTGTAACCTGGTGTCTTATTCTGTCAGCTTCATCTGTGTTCAATTTGGTTAGGCTGGATTCTACTGCACATGTGATGGATTCTGTGGGGATTTTTTTGGGTGCTATAGCATAATTGAATCCTTTGGTTAGGACATCTGTTTCTGTTTTGGTGAGTTCTCTGTTGAAAACGTTATATACTAATTGTTTCAGGTGTTGTTGTGAGTTGTTGGGGGTTTTCTTGTCATGTTCTAATTTCTTTAGTTTCTTTAAGAGTTTTTCATTTTTGTAAGTGGTTTCAGTTTCAGCTCTCCAAGTTCTAAGTTGTTTTATTTTATCCCAAAGTAGAGGGTGGATTTTGCTGCTCAATTCCAGGTGTAGTGCTAGCAAATCTTTGTTTAACTGATCCAATTGGAATCTCTTACTGTGAACCTAGTTCCTGAATAGAGCCATTTCTGTTCTTTTCAGGATATGTTTAGTAGCTGATATGCTATGATGAAATGTTAATTTGAAGCAGGTTGGTGTTGCATTGTTGTCTCTGCAGCTGGGTAGGAATTTCAAGTCACATAATATTCCTGCTCTTTTAACTTCCAGCTTCTCATAGCTTTTGATCTGGCTATTTATTTCCTCCCCGTAGAAGTCTGATATTTGTTTTTTTAAGTTTTCGCGGGTACTTACATGAATGCAGTTCAGCTTCCTTCGGGTATTATCCCATGTCTTTGTCGTGCGTTTAAAGTTGTAGCAACGTTTCAGCAGAATCTCATCTGCCATCATCAGGCTTCTGTATGGAGTTTGTATGTGGGTCAGGCTATCACAGCCATTAGTTTTAAATTTGAGGCTAGCCTACTGTTGTCCCAGGATGTTTTTTTCTACATCCTGATTGGTTGGGAGTCTTGGTCTGTCTTTATTGGACTTGGAGTTTGTTTGATTGGTGTTTCTGGTTTCTTCTGTCTGTTTTGTGGCTTTGATTGGCTGGCAACACTGTGTTCCTGTGTTGGAGGCTTTCAGTGTAGCTTGGCTTCACGTGAAAGGACGGCTTTTCATCTCTTCTATTCATGATTCCACCGGACTGTCAATCATTTGGAAGCCTGCACTCTCAAATAGAAAGATCTCCACACCACAAGCCCGGCAAACACCTGGGCACAAACAGACTCCCCCTGATACCTCCAGCTCAAACACACCCCAACCAGGCACCCAGATGAAACCTAGCTTCCTAATAGATAATAGCCGTCCTTTCACACAAAGCCAAGCTGCACTGAAAGCCTCCAATACAGGAACACAGTGTTGCCAGCCAATCAAAGCCACAAAACAGACAGAAGAAACCAGAAACACCAATCAAACAAAACTCCAAGTCCAATAAACACAGACCCAGGCTCCTAACCAATCAGGATGAAGAAAAAAGCATCCTGGGACAGCAATAGGCTAGCCTCAAATTTAAAACCAACGGCTGTGAGAGCCTGAGCCCGTGCAAACTCAATACAGAAGCCTGATGATGGCAGATGAGATTCTGCTGAAACGTTGCTACAACTTGAAAAGTACTACAATGACGTGGGATAATACCCGAAGGAAGCTGAACAGCACACATGTAAGTTCCCACGAAAACTTAAAAAAACATATATATATATATATATATATATGTATGTATACACACACACACACACACACACATTTTCTGAGGGTATTTGTACTGTGGATCTTTGGTTATTTGGGTTTTCTTCCGCGTAAAATTGGAAGTATCTAGGCAATGTTTCGATGAAGTCTCATTCATCATCTTCAGGCTTATTTCTTCGGCTCTGTGTTTCTCACAGTAATGTGAGCTTGCAGCTGCTTCTTCCTTTTAACTGCTAGTGGGGGTGTGACTTGATTGGATGGGGGCTTGGCTGTGTTCTGATTGGGTGGGGTATGTTCTCATTGTTGGGGGTTTGGCTGTGTTCTGATTGGTAGGGGGGTTGGCTGTGTTCTGATTGGGTGGGGGTGTGTTCTGTTCAAGCCCCCACCTGAAACGTCGCCTAGATACTTCCAATTTTACTTCCAATTTTACGCGGGAGAAAAACCCGAATAACCAAAGATCCATATATATATTTGTGTGTGTGTGTGTGTGTGTGTGTGCGTGCGCGCGCTGTTCATCTTCGGGTATTATCCCACGTCATTGTAGTGCTTTTAAAGCATTTTAAACAATGACGTGGGATAATACCCGAAGGAAGCTGAACAGCACACATGTAAGTACCCGCGAAAACTTAAAAAAACAAATATATATAATATATATATAAATTATTCAGCTTTGTTCGGGTATTTTCCCACGTCATTATGTTTGTGCTTTTAAAGTTGTAGCAACGTTTTGGCAGAATCTCATCTGCCATCATCAGGCTTCTGTATTGTGTTCGTCTGTGAGTCAGACTTTCACAGCTGTTTCTGTTTTAAATTTGGTGCTAGCCTACTGTTGTGCCAGAATGGTTTTTTCTTCAAACTGATTGGTTGGGAGTCTTGGTCTGTGTTTATTGGTTTTGGAGTTTGCTGTGTTCTGCTTGATTGGTGTTTCTAATATCTTCCATCTGTTTTGTGGCTTTTTTTGTCTTGATTGGCTGGCATCATTTTGTTCCTGTATTGGAGGCTTTTAGTGCAGCTTGGCTCCGAGTAAATGGATGGCTATCATTTATTAGGAAGCTAGGTTTCATCTGGGTCCCTGGTTGGGGGGTGTTTGAGCTGGAGGTATCAGGGGGGATCTTTTTGTGCCTAGGGTTTTGCCTGGCTTGTGGTGTGGCGATTTTTTTGTTTGTGACTGCAGGCTTCCAAATAATTGACAGTCTGGTGGAATCATCTCTTCTATTCATGCTTTCAGGTCTTTTTTCAATCTCTATGACTTCTCTGATAATTCTGTGTTATCAGACTGTGTTCGTCAGACGAACGCTATACAAAAGTCTGATGATGGGAGTTGAGATTCTGCTGAAACGTTGCTACAACTTTAAAAGCACAACTATAATGATGTGGGAAAATACCTGAAAAGCTGAATACCATACATATAAGTACCTGCGAAAACTGAAGAAAACAAATATATATATATATTTGTAGGTCTAGGTGTGTTCGGGTGTTTTCCCGTGTAAGATTAAGAGTATCTTGGCAACATTTCGGCAAGGTCCTTCTTAACATCCTCAGGCTGGTGCTTTCGGCTTCGTGCCAGTGCAAGCAGTGTGATTGGAGCTGCCATCTATCTATAAATATTGGTGGTGGAGGCTGGTGTGCTGGGCTGGTTGGCTGCGGTGCTGTCTCTTGATTGGTTGATGGAGTTGATGTTGGTATAATGGGCTGTGTGATGGCCTTGTGAGTTTTGTTGTGGAGATATCCTGGATCTTGTGCTGCCATCTCCTGGGTCGTTTGTTTTGTAGTGATCTTTTTTCCATTAGCCTCTCATGTTTTAACGGCTTGAGTTATGGGTTGTGATGGGCTTACGAGTTCTTTTGTTGTGGTATCCTGGGTCCTTCATTGTAATCTCCTGGGTTGTTTGTGTTTTGATCTCTTTTCCATTATTGTCCTGTGTAGTGACGGCTTGGGCAATGGGTTGTGTGATGACCTTGTGAGATTTATTGCTGTGGTATCCTTGGCCTTGTGTTGTGATATCCTGGGTCATTGTGTTGTGATATCCTGGGTCATTTGCTGTGTTGCAACTTCTTGAGTTCTTGTGGTGTAATTTCCTGAGTTTTCTGATGTGATGTCCTGAGCAGGTGGCTGTGATGTAGCATTCTGGGTTTTAGTCTTGCTTCGAGTTTGGGGTCTGGGTCTGTGTTCTTGGAGTGTGTCAGCTTGTTTGGTTTTGGGGTCAGGGTGTGTGACAGCTGGCGAAGCAACCGTGATCTGTTTTCTGGATGGTGGTTGTCCTTCGTTTATAGGATGGGCTTGGGCCTGGATCTGATGAGGGACACATGGTGGTGTCCCATGTTGTTTTGGGTCTGGTGTTGGTTTTTGTGGCTGGGACTCATTTGTTGGTGAGGGCTAGCTTTCAGATGTCTGGTAGGCGGGAGCTATCATCCCGTCTATTCATGTTATGGGGGTGTTTCTCTATCTCAATGGCTTCCCTGATTATTCTCTTGCTGGAGTGTTCAGTGTTGGATATTAATTTGGTTCCTTCAAAATTAATTTCATGTCCTGTGGCTTTAAGGTGCTGGGAGAGGGAGGAAGTATTTTCTTCTCTTTTGACTGTGTTTTTGTGTTGTGTGATGCGTGCATTTATTCTCCTGTTGGGTTGTCCAATGTATGTGGCTGGGTAATTGTTGCACGGTATTTCATAAACTCCTTGGTTTTCTCGCTGGATCTTGTCTTTGGAGTTTCTTAGGATTTTGGCTATTTTTTGGTCAGTGCCGAAGGCTGTCCTAATGTTGTGTTTGTGGAGAATTTTGTTGATTTTGTCTCTGGTGCCTTTGATGTAGGGAAGGAGTGTGATACCATTGTCTTGTTCTGTGTCTTGGTTTTTTTGGGGTATCTCTTTTCGGATTAGATTGGTGATAGTGGTTCTTTGGAATCCGTTGGAAATTAATACGTTAATGAGTGTGTGTAGTTCTGTTCTCAGGTGGTCTTTGTCAGCTAGGCGTTTGGTTCTGGAGATGAGGGTCTTGGCTGTGGAGTTGATCTGTGCAGCGTGGTGATGGGTTTGTGCATTTAGGTAGCTGTTGGTGTGTGGGTTTTTTCCAGTAGATGGTGTGTCCTAGGGTGCCATTGAGTTTTTTGTAAATTAGGACGTCCAGGAAGGGAAGTTGGTTGTTGGTTTCTGTTTCCATGGTGAATTGTATTTTGGGGTGTAGGTTGTTAAGATGTGTGAGGAAGTTGTCCAGTTTTTCTTTCCCGTATGGCCAAATTACTAAACCCATTACCGAATTACACAACCCATTTACCCAAGCTGTTAAAACACAACAGGCTGATGGAAAAAAGATCACTACAAAACAAACGACCCAGGAGATTACAGCAGAAGATCAGGATACCTCCACAACAAAACTCACAAGGCCATCACACAGCCCATTATACCAACATCAACTCCATCAATCACTCAAGAGGCAGCAGTGCAGCCAACCAGCCCAGCACACCAGCCCCCACCACTAGTATTTATAGAGAGACGGCAGCTCCGATCATACTGCTTGCACTGGCACGAAGCCAAAAGCACCAGCCTGAGGATGGCGAGTGGTACCTCGCCGAAACGTCACTAAGATACTCTTAATCTTACATGGGAAAAGGCCTGAACACACCTAAACCTACATACCTATACCCGTGCAAATCTACGAAAACACACACACACACACACACACATATTGAACGTGAAGAAATGTGACAGAAACTACTAGAAATAATAAAGAATGAAAGGATAGCTAGCTATTTCTTTGATAATTATTCATATTATTTTATAAGTTCATTGTAATAGTTGTCTTTTTTTAATGTACTTATTTCTTAAAAAAAACTTCAGGGAGTATTCTCTCAAAATTCATGGATGAAGATGCCCTCAAGATTCCTGAAGAAAAGGAAGAAGTTCTTTCGTGTTTGGAGGAGAAATTTCCAGAACTTTCCTCCCGAGAAGACATTATCACTTTCCTTCAGGAGGCACAGCTGCATGCTGATGGTACAGCATTGCTTTAATTTTTCCTTTTTTTCTTTATTTGAGCTGTCTAATATTTTCTCATTAAATGTCTGCTGGACTCTTAACTTTATTGGAATAATGAGTAGTAATTGCTGGTTTAGTTCCTAATCTAAATGTTGGCTATAATTTAAACAACACTTGTTATGAGATATGTCTCCATATATTTGGCTTATTTTATGTTGGCTCAGTACCAGTCATTTTGAATCAGCAATTCTGAAAATGCTTAGGAAAGAGTGTACGTTCTTTTATTGCATCAAAATGTTTCTATATATATATGGGCTAAAAGTTAATAATTTGGGAGAATATCTGGACATTGGTATAGATATAGATATACAGTAGATCACATCTTTAATATATTGAAAGCCAGGTCTCAAGATCCTGAAATGCAAATACAACATGGACTCCACCTTTTCTGTTCCCCAATGCTACTGCATCTCTCTCTCTGCAATGGGTTGCTATTCACTGATTCTCTACATGAAAACATGTCTGAATAAAAGATTAAACAATTATTATGACCTAATCACAGAGCAAATGTGAAGTTCCTGTCAAGCTGCTGCCCCTCCTTTCGTTGCTCTGTATCATAATCCTTATATTACAGAAATTGTTCTTGACTAGAAAGGAACTATATTCCAACAGGTTCCTATAACGTTTGCATTGATAGATACTTTTGGTCATCTAGTTTTATCTCAGATTGACCAAGCATAGATGAATCTTGTTGATATCAAAAGGCTATTGAATTATCATGTTTTCTTGGAAGAAAATTAGAAATCTTACTCCTTCTCTTATGCATGTGTGTGTTCATACAAACACTAACTTATACTTTGCAAAAATGATTTTAAGCAAAAATGAATGATTTTCTATCTATTCCACAGAGCTGAGGATTGAGGAAGCTTTGGTCAAGGATCTCAAAGAGGTGTCAGATGGAGAAATAAAAGTAGCAGTTAGCACCATATATATCAATTTGGAGGTAAGGAAAAATCAAACTGGAGGCTTTCACCAGAAATTACCTGAAGTTTTTCTTATATGTTTTATAGTTACAAGGATTTTTAAAACTGTTGATGGATTTTTTTGACTTAATTTGTGTTGTTAATATTCTAGAATAGCTTTTTTTAGTTTGGATATTTGAAATATATTCTCAAACAATCCTCCAGCAACACAAGGCGTGAAACATTGTATGCATGGTTGTCAAGACCTTAGATTCAAATTTTTTTACTACAGGTTCTGTGTCTTGGTGGGCATGGCAGAGGAAGGAGACTGTAAAATCTCCAGTCAGATATGGTATTTGCCGGTTCTCCAGTTACTCAAAATTTCCGCTACCGGTTCTCCTGAACTGGTCAGAACCTGTTGAATACCACCTCTGTTCATTACCCAAAACCACTTATCAGAAAGTCCTTTAATGTCGCTGTAAAAATTAGACAATGGGTTTGTTTGTTGTTACCCAAAAAAACCAACTTTATTCCATTTGGGGTAATTTCCCTAGGTTTGTGAAGCATTGCCATAGGGACTCACTTATGGCTGGTATTTATCATCTTATTACCTTTTTCTCTGTTGTGTATGTCTACCTACACATAAGATAGTAATGAAAGAAGTGCAAACCGACCCTTATCTTACAAAGAGACATGGCTACATGTTTCCATGTAAGAAATCCCAGAATAACTTCTATCATCTCCAATTAAAATAATAAGGACCAGAAAAACTAATCCAGACATTTCAGAGCTAACAGTACTGGCAAAACATAGTAGTCATAATATAGTTTCTTAAAAATAATTGGAAAACATGGATTAAGTATTGTTTGAAAAAAAGAAAAATATTATGTGTTTACCCAAATAACGTATTATATTCAGCTTTTTAAATTTTCCCATTAAAGAAATGCATGATATCAGTGATTGATTATTTTTGCAATACATACTTATCATAATAATAACAAGATAATGGTATCTGCTACATGGTAAGAGATATGCACCACATACTGTGATTAGTATATTTATTTCCTAGGAATTTAAACTTACTTGTTATTGGGCATGTTGCCAAGCATTATAGATTGAACTGCAGTGTTGATATCTGCCATTCTGCTTGATATGTATATGTAAGTAAGTACCCGCGAAAACTTAAGAAAATATATATATATATATATATATGTTTTTTTAAAGTTTTCGTGGGTACTTACATGAATGCAGTTCAGCTTCCTTTGGGTATTATCCCATGTCATTGTAGTGCTTTTAAAGTTGTAGCAACGTTTCAGCAGATTCTCATCTGCCATCATCTGCCAAAACCCCAGCCACAGAATCATCAGAGAAGCCATAGAGATTGAAAAAGGACCTGAAAGCATGAATAGAAGAGATGATTCCACCAGACTGTCAATCATTTGGAAGCCTGCACTCTCAAATAGAAAGATCTCCACACCACAAGCCCGGCAAACACCTGGGCACAAACAGACTCCCCATGATACCTCCAGCTCAAACACCCCCCAACCAGGGACCCAGATGAAACCTAGCTTCCTAATAGATAACAGCGTCCTTTTACACGAAGCCAAGCTACATTGAAAGCCTCCAATACAGGAACAGAGTGTTGCCAGCCAATCAAAGCCACAAAACAGACAGAAGAAACCAGAAACACCAATCAAACAAACTCCAAGTCCAATAAACACAGACCAAGACTCCCAACCAATCAGGGTGTAGAAAAAAACATCCTGCCACAATAATAGGCTAGCCTCAAATTTAAAACCAACGGCTGTGGGACCCTGACCCACATACGAACTCATTACAGAAGCCTGATGATGGCAGATGAGATTCTGCTGAAACGTTGCTACAACTTTAACAGAACTACAATGACGTGGGATAATACCCGAAGGAAGCTAAACAGCACACATGTAAGTACCCGCAAAAACCTAAGAAAACAAATATATATATATATATATTTATATTTATATTTATATTTATATTTATATTAGAAGTGAAAATCTGGTGTTAAATTGTTCTTAAGTGTCACTGCAGAAAGACCTAGATAATTGCTGCCAAGAAAACTGTATGAACATAAAAACACCAGGAATTGAGCTGGACATAAGGAGACTTTATTGTTTTTTTTTAGCGTTTTGATCACATGAAAGGCCTTGTATTAATTCATAGCTAGACAACCTGTGACCCATTGTGTAATCATTTCAGAGATAAATTAGATATCTAACATTTTGTATTATGTCCTAAATGTTTTATATTCTAAAATGTTTTGTAAAACTTGCCAAATTTCAATTCCAAAGGAGTCATGGGTTCTGAATTTTGGATGCATTCTGTAAATTAGCCCGTTTGAGGTACCTTGGTTCAAAAATTATTACCCTATGATATACCCTTTTGCCCAGTTAAAGTCATGACCAAGAGTTTTAATAGTATCTAGTTCATACAAAGCCTTGTATAATATGCTATTTTATGGACTATATTCAGGCTGATTATAGAATTTGATTTCAATTTAGAAAGCCCAATAAAAGTAAGGTATCTTTAATACTTTAATAATGACACGTGAAATAAATTTCAGACTTTTTAAAATAAAATTCTCCAGATGCTTCTTACAAAGGCATAGGATACAAAAAATAAATGATTTATGGAGCTGTAGGAATGTGATTTTTGCAGACTACCTTATGTCTAAGGAACATTAAACATAGGGTTTTTGTTTAGCAAATAAATAACCATTCACTTCAATGGTTGCATAGTCTGGACTTCCGTGCATATTTTTGCAAAGATAAGGAAGGGCCATTAGGGATTTAATATAAAATAAATCGCCAAGGGCTCTTCTTGTAGTCTTAGTCTTTCTGCCACATGGTGTGTTACTAATGTATATAAATGGGCTTAAATGAACGTGTTATCTGTATTACATTTGCAGTGTGTATATAGATATTATTTTAATTGCATTCTTTGTAAAAGAACATATATCATATTTTTGGATCTTGAAAATATTCTACACATAAACAAATTAAACTTCAAGTATCAGATAATCTTTGCCTATAGGTGATGTTTTGGTGTATCTGTTGTACGTCAGGAAGTATACTTCTATTTTGTCTTGTCATATGTATTCCTGGTTTGATTCCTAGCAGTCATCTTCTAAGGATAAATGGGGCAGTCAAAGATCCATTATCAAATACCTTCTGTTCACGAGGCTATCATTTAAATTTGTGTACCACTATGGAGGGTAGTAGTGGTGATATTGTTGATGCTATGGGTCAAATTAAAACTAACATTTGCAATGATAAACACCATACCTGCATAGGCTTAAAAATGTGATACTTCCTGAGACTGTTTCCAATTTAGATAACTACTAAAGGGCCTGTCACATAGGCCGACGGATGAAAAACGTATGTAAAAAGGACACAGCGGACGAGAAAATTTTCCATCCGTTGTTATCCACTCTCAAAAGTGCCCCGAATTTGCATAAACAGAGCGGACAACAACGGAAAGGAACGGACGGGGAGAGGATGTAGCGAGGATGTAAAGTGGATGCTCCACAGAAGCCTAGTGGATGGAAGCGGATGGCACATCCGCAGGGCTTCTGGGGGAGCATAGCGAAGCGGACATGCAACGGAAGGAACGGATGCAGAGCGGATGCCTAGTGGGTGAAGCGGATGCATCACGGAAGCCTAGCGGATGCCTAGTGGGTGCAAAGCGATCACTGCGCATACGGGGAGGATGCATTGCGTCAGCCCCGCGGATATAAAGGGATGCAGCTTGCAAGCAGGTCACCATTCAGAGGAAAGACCTGCTGCCAGACACAGCTCCAGCCAGCCAACAATCATGGGGAAGAAGAGGAAGCCTGTGCCATCTGCTACCAGCCCTGGCAAGAAGGACAGCTTCTGCTGCTCGGGCTGACTCTTCTGGTGCTGGGGCTTCTGCTGGCACTGCTCCTGGTGCTGGTGCTTCTGCTGGTGCTTACTCTGCTGCCGCTGCTCCTGGTGCTGGTGCTTCTGCTGGTGCTTACTCTGCTGGCGCTGCTCCTGGTGCTGGTGCTTCTGCTGGTGTTTACTCTGCTGGCGCTGTTCCGGGTGCTGGGGCTTCTGCTGGTGCTTACTTTGCTGGCGCTTCTCCTGGTGCTGGTGCTTCTGCTGGTGCTTACTCTGCTGGCGCTGCTCCTGGTCCTGCTGGTGCTCCTGGTGCTCCTGGTCCTGCTGTTGCTGCTGGTGCTCCTGGTCCTGCTGATCCTGCTGGTGCTCCTGGTCATTCTGGTGCTGCTGGTGCTTACTCTGCTGCTGCTGATCCTGGTCCTCCTGGTGCTCCTGGTCCTGCTGGTGCTCCTGGTGCTGCTGGTGCTTACTCTGCTGCTGATGATCCTGGTGCTGCTGGTGCTGCTGGTGCTTATTCTGCTGCTGCTGATCCTGGTGCTGCTGGTCCTGCTGGTGCTGCTGGTCCTGCTTTTGCTGCTACTGTTGTTATTGCTGCTGCTGGTGGTGGTGGTGTGGTGGAGCAGCCCCTAGAACCTCGAAGCCCCTCTGATGAGGGCCCAGATGGCCCTGCCAGAGGGAGGAAGAGGCATACGTGTAAACGGGAGAGGAGGCAATACTCCATCGAAGAGGAACATGAGGATGAGGTGCTGGAATGGCTGAGGGAGAGCAAGTATCTATGGCGGAAGGGACACAGGCTCTATCGAGACACCAAAAGGAAACAGGCTGCTTGGAGAGAGAAGGCGGAGAGCCTGGGCTACACCTCCTCCTCGGCTGGTGGAAGCACATGCACACTGCTATGGGAAGCTACACCTCAAGAAATCTGGCCAGGCCACGGTCAAGCTGACAGACCGGGAGACCTACGTGATGGCCAAGTGCAGCTTCTTGGAGGGTGAGGTCCACCACCGAGGAGCAGCCCCTCTGACAACCCTCTCTCTCAGGCATCCCACAGAGAGTTCTTCTGGCCAAGAGTCCTGTGTCCAGGCAGGTATCTGTGGAGCATCCCACGACGGAGACCCCCTCCCGACAGCTGCACTCCCCATGGCGGAGCGCGTGGAGGACCCCCTGACGCAGTGGGAGCAGGGAGAGGGCACTTCCACCAGAGACCAACCCACATCCACCCCCAGCTCCACCTCCACAGAAAGCAGGCAGAGAGGCAGACCGGAGGGGCAGAGCCACACTGTCCTGCTGGAGATCAGGGACACCATCAAAAGCAGCGTAGATCTCCTCTCTCAGCTGGTACACACTAACCTACAATCCTCAAACCGGAAGCCCTTCCTCACCTATGTCAACCAGACCCTCCTGGACATGTCCGAATCACAGTACCAGGTGATGAAGGACAGGATCACTGGCCTTCTGCACAACCCTCCAGGCCCAGCTGAACCTGCTCCCACCCAGTCCAGGTCTGCTGGACAGCCCAGGTGATGTCACAGCCCTTCCAAGGCTTTCCACAGGCCCTCACCTACCAAGGCTACGGCTAGCAGGAGCTCCAGCAACACAGGCAGCCCTTCCAAGTCCAGGCACAGGTTCATTGTACGCCACCGGTGCCACTGATGCCACCGATGCCACCCATGCCACAGATGCCACCCACGCCACAGATGCCACCCACACCTCACCTTGCTCAGCTGCAGACCAGACAGCCCCACTACACTCCTCCTTCCTCCACCCCACAGCCAAGCTCGGCCTCAGAATATCTGTCATCGATCTTGGGACTGACACTCCATGTCCTGGAGAAGGGGCTCTCAACATCACAGGACTGAGCCAGCTTTCTGAGATCCCCTGTTGTCCTCTTGGGGCCAGGCACCCCGATGGCGCCTCACACCAGCACTCCAGCAGCAGCCACCTCCACAGCACCTGGACCCTTCACCCCTGAGACGATGGGCACGCCTCAGAGTGACTGAGAAGAGTGCAGAGACTGGGTTTTTTACCTGTTGACTTTATCTTTGCTTGGGACACTTTACTTGGGTCATTTTGCTTTTACAGTTTGTTATTAATAAAGTTTATCTTTGCTTCACACACTTGGTTCAGTTCTTTTAGTCAATAAAGTCTTGGTGGAAACTTTTAGAAATGGTTTAAGCCTTTGCATTCTTGTGGGATGGGTAAGAATAGCAGTGGGATGGGCAGGGATACCTGTGGGATGGGTAATAGCTGTGGGATGGGTTAGGATAGCAGTGGGATGGGCAGGAATACCTGTGAGATGGGTAATAGCTGTGGGATAGATAAACCTCCAGTGCAAGCATAATGGGACTGTATGGTCCACCCTCCCAGGTGCCACACCTATGGCCCTTTATTATCAATAACAATTTAATCATTCATCAACACATTTCAACATAAACACAGCTCTTCATTAAATGCCTTGTTCATTGTAGGGCCACTCAAAATACATGGCACAATCTCATCCGTGTGATGAGACAGACTGAAGGAAGCATCCATTAAGCATCTACCATCCTGTCTTGCCACTCCACTGCTCCAGCTGGGGAGTTGAACCAGTGTTTCAGGAGGTTGTGCTGCTTCTTCCCTTCATGTGAAGCTCTGTTGGGGTCTTGCACATCCACAGTATCTATTAGGTTTCGCCCTTGCCTCCATTCACCAGGCTTCATGTCCCCATTGCCTTGTTGGTGGTCCACGAGTCTGTTCTGCAACACTGGGTAGCGGGTGCTCATGAGATTGTGCAGGATGCAGCAAGCTTCCACGATGTTCCTCATGGTCTCTGGGCGATGCTGCATGGTGGTGAGAAGTACCTGGAACCTGTTGGCCAGGATGCCAAAGGCGTTGTCCACCACCCGCCTTGCCCTGGACAGCCTGTAGTTGAAGATCCTCTCTTCACGGGTGAGGCATCTGGAAGTGTAGGGCTTCATGAGGTAGGTTGTGAGGGAGAAGGCGTCATCCCCCACGATGAAGTAGGGCACATCTTGTGTGTCGTTGGGCAGGGGGTCTGGATCTGGGAAGCCCATGATGAGGTTGTGTTCCAGCCCTTCCTTGAGGTGACTGGCGTTGTATACCTGGGCATCTGAAGCTGAGCCGTTGCCTGAAGCATCGATGTACATGAACTTGTAGTCAGCATCGACCATGGCGAAGAGGATGATGCTGAAGAAGCCCTTGTAGTTGTGATAAGTGGACCCTGAGTTGGCTGGAGCTTTGCAGGCCACGTGCTTCCCATCTATGGCTCCAATGGTGTGGGGGAAGTTCCAGTTCTGATACCACTGCTCTGCAACTTTCTTCCAGCCTTCTTCAGTGGAGGGGCACTGGAGGAGCTCCTCCAGGTATTCTTCAATGATGGCCTGCACCACTTCTCTGACCACAATGCTGATGGTGTTGTGTGGCACCCTCCAGGCGTACTGCATGCTCCTGTACGTGGTCCCTGAGGCCAGGTGGCACAGAGTCCGTGCCACCTTCAGCCCAGGTTCCAGGCTGGGCCGGAAGTTGGTGTTTGCCTTGATCAACCTGGGTCTCAGCCGCTCCACAACTTTGTCAAACATGGCTGGTGGCATCCTCATGAAGTTCTGGAATGCACGAATGGACTTTATTTGGACAGTTGACATGGCCCAATCTCATTCGTGTGATGAGACAGGCTGAAGGAAGCATCCATTAAGCATCTACCATCCTGTCTTGCCACTCCACTGCTCCAGCTGGGGAGTTGCACCAGTGTTTCAGGAGGTTGCGCTGCTTCTTCGCTTCACGTGAGGCTCTGTTGGGGCCTTGCACATCCTCATTGTCGATCAGGTTTTGCTCTTGCCTCCATTCCCCAGGCTCCATGTCCCCATTGCCTTGTTGACGGTCCACAAGCCTGTTCTGCAAGACTGGGTAGTGGGTGCGCATGAGATTGTGCAGGATGC
This sequence comes from Laticauda colubrina, assembly GCA_015471245.1. Lineage (NCBI taxonomy): Eukaryota > Metazoa > Chordata > Lepidosauria > Squamata > Elapidae > Laticauda > Laticauda colubrina. Next base: position 53,052,003 of record BLBF01000004.1, on the reverse strand, counting down.
AGCAAGCTTCCACGATCCTCCTCACGGTCTCTGGTCTATGCTGCATGGTGGTGAGAAGTACCTGGAACCTGTTGGCCAGGATGCCGAAGGCGTTCTCCACCACCCGTCTTGCCCTGGACAGCCTGTAGTTGAAGATCCTCTCTTCACGGGTGAGGCATCTGGAAGTGTAGGGCTTCCCCCACGATGAAGTAGGGCACATCTTGTGTGTCGTTGGGCAGAGGGTCTGGATCTGGGAAGCCCATGATGAGGTTGCGTTCCAGCCCCTCCTTGCGGTCACTGGCGTTGTATACCTGGCCATCTGAAGCTGAAGCTGAAGTTGCCTGAAGCATCGGTGTACATGAACTTGTAGTCAGCATCGCCCATGGCAAAGAGGGTGATGCTGAAGAAGCCCTTGTCATTGAAATAATTGGACCCTGAGTTGGGTGGAGCTTTGCAGGCCACGTGCTTCCCATCTATGGCTTCAACGGTGTGGGTTCCACTTCTGATACCACTGCTTCAGAAGTTCCACTTCTTATACCACTGCTCTTTAACTTTCTTCCAGCCTTCTTCAGTGGAGGGGCACTGGAGGAGCTCCTCCAGGTATTCTTCGATGATGGCCTGCACCACTTCTCTGATCACAATGCTGATGGTGTTGTGTGGCACCCTCCAGGCATACTGCATGTTGCTTTACGTGGTCCCTGAGGCCAGGTGGCGCAGAGTCAGCGCCATCTTCAGTCCAGGATCCAGGCTGGGCCGGAAGTTGGTGTTTGTCTTGGTCAACCTGGGTCTCAGCCACTCCACAACTTCGTCAAACATGGCTGGAGGCATCCTCATGAAGTGCTGGAATTCACGAGGGTCTTCGTTCATCAGCTGCACCATCAGCTTGTTGTACAGTCCGTACTCGGCTCTTCTCGCGATCCATCTTCGGACCCACACACTTCTTGGACGCCTCCTTTTCTTTGCATAGAACAGGTGAAAGAGCCTGTGGAGGGCTTCGCACTGTTGTAGAACGATGGCGGCTACCAAAAGGAGTGTGTGACGATCCATGGTGGAGATGACTGGATTCTGTGGAAGAGCAAGAGCCAGATGAAGGCTGAAGAGGCTGCACCGCAGGGCTGCTGGACTGAACGTGAGATCCAGGTGATTTCTCCCCCTTTTTATAGGAAATATAGGTTTTCCGCTAGGTGTCCTTTTGCATCCTCTAGACATCCTGCAGACATCCTAAATGTCCGAGATATGTCCCCTATACGAACGTTTTTTCCGTTTTAATGCTTTGTATGCGAGCTGCATCCGCTTTTATCCTTTCTACATCCATGCTACTAACACTGCATGTCCGTTCCGCGTCCGTTTCACTTCCTTTCTGTGTCCGTTTTCCGCTGGAGTGGATGTGAGTTGCGTGGATGCGCAGCGGATGCCTAGCGGATATAGCAAACGTATAACGGATGACAACAGACGTATAACGGATGTTCCCTGTATGCGTAGCGGATATAGAACGGACATGTTGGATACTTTATCCGCTCAAAAAGTTTTGTGCAGCTCAAAACTTTTTGAGCGGATGAAATGTCAGTAGACGGATGCTGGACGGATAGAGAGTATGAAAAACCGACGCAGTGAGTACAGAACGGATGCATCGCGTTAACCAATGGATGGCAAGTGTTTCTCTCCGTTTTACATCCTATTTCCATCCGTTGGTGCTGTGTGACTGGGGCTTAAGCACCTCCCACTACTGGATGCTCTTCACAGCTCAAAGAGAACGGGCGTATCAGGTAAGTACCAACGCCCTTTCTATTCCTTTTTTTTCATTGTTGCCACTTATGTTACAGTAAGTAGGTCCATTGATTCTTTACTATGGATCTTTAATGACTCTTTCTTTGGCTGCTGTTTCTCCTCAGCAAACATTTACTGATCTAATTTTGTTCCTTATGTATATATCATAATAACTAGCTTTGTATATTTGGGTCATGCATAAAAAGGGATCATAACAAGCAGAGGCAAGATCTGATTTGCAAATTTCAGCAGGAAAGGGGCTAATTATAAGAGTTAATTTTCAGCACCACATCTTTCTTCAGAATTAATGTGGTTACAGGTAGCTGCAAACAGGCCCTTTGTGCTATTTAACTCCTAGCCAAAAGACTGAGGCCTTTTTATAAGTAAATGCACTATTTATTAGACTTTATGTATACTCCGTAACCAGATTCATGAAAGCTATTGATAATAACACTTTTCTTTTTCTAAATCCCAGTTTGGGATACTTCTCTTCTACAGTGGTTTTATCTTTAAGCACATGCAGTCCTACCTAATTATTGGATCTTCTATAATGCCTGTGAATATCAGAGGCTGCCATTTATTAGTGTGCACAAAATTGGGCCTTGCAATTAAATTTTTTATATATGAAGCTGTCAAAATCCTGTCAGCAGCTAGTTCTTTTCCATTATACTGAAATTCTATTCTATTCTATTCTATTCTATTCTATTCTATTCTATTCTATTCCTCCCTACCTGATCTAATCACTTAATATTTCTGGTCCAATATGTATGCTTGCTCAGCTGATTTGAACTTTTATCCTCTGGGTTTTTTTTTTAAGGGCTCAGTAGAAACTCAGTAGAATTTTATATTTATATTTTATTTTAAAAATCACATTTGTTTCCCTTGTTGCTATTTCAGAATATTATGAATAGTGGAATAATATCAAAACAAAATTTGGGCCATTTTAGCTATTGAGAGGAGACTACTTTCTTGCTCATTCTGCATGGCACAAGACATTTTCTATGGAATTTACAATACACTATGTTCATTTATTGTGCTAAATCATTTTGTATGTGGAAACATCAGCTTAATGCTATAATTCGTGCATCTCTTTCCTACTATTAGAAATGCAAAGACTAAAAACATGTTTCAAATAGCGTTCTGTGCTGCCAATGATGTATCAACGCCCTATGCCATTACTCTTTTCTAAATGTGATAATAATGTGATTTGTTAACATAAAAAAAGTTTTATGCCACAAAGCAGCTGGAAATGGACAACTGAAATATGCATATATCTAACTCATATCATCAAATGCACAGTTTGATATATGTTGTTAAAAGCCTTTCATGTCTTTCTAGTCTTCTCAAGCAAAAATAGCAGCTTTTTAATGTAAATTAACAGGTTTTGTAACACCAATTCCTAACTGAGATATTTTAGCTCCAAACACTGTTGGGGGAATAGGGATAGCAATACCTGAGACATTTTTGTGCTAGTCATGTCAGGATTTGTAGGACAGATGCTTTATGAACAATTGCTATGTAGAGGCTAGCTTCAGAAGCTCCCTCTACATTTGCTTCCATAGTAGTTTTGCTGCTATCTTCTCTTGTTTAAATGTGAAATTCTTCCTTTGGAGAAAATGGAAATTTGTGTAAGGCTTTTGCGGTCTTATTTTTGATTATCACTTCCTTTGGCCTTAAAGATCGAGCTGTAAGCATCCCCTCTGGTATAATTCAAGTGCATTTTTTGTGAAGTACAGTATTGGACTGAGAGGTGAGATTGCAAATCCTCCTTGGGTACCTGAGAATCAAGGATATGTGCTACATAAGTGCAATATTCACCTTTGATTTCCTGTGTTCATACTGATCTTTAGAGCTTTCTATTCAGATTCAGAGGCTTTTACTCAGCTCTCCTCTCATTGGATATTGCTTTGCAACAATGCAAATTTATCTTTGTCGGCAGCTGGATTCAGGATAGACTCAGTACTTAGAATCGGGTTAATATAGAGATCCCCACTTATGGCTGCTGGGTGTAATTTGTAATGAAAGGTAATGACCACAAACTTAAAATAAAATACATTTTATATGCATTAGCGTGTATTAGTCAGAAGTATTCTCCTCCCACTTCCTGTCCAGTTGCTCTGTTACAGGGATGTCAAACTCAATTTCATTAAGGCCTACATCAGGATTGTATTTGAACTCAGGGGCCGGGATGGGTGTTGCCAGCTCTATGTCACACGTGTTGGAGGCACCAGTGGTGGCCTGAGAACTCTGCCAGTGAAAATAGGCTCCTAAGCTCTGTTTTTGGTTGTAATGGCCTTCTGCAACCCTCTGCCATTGAAAACGGAACTCTTTTCATCTTTTATGAAAGACATCCTTTCTTTGAAAATTAAAATAACACTACAGTTAAAGTTTTATCATAATATTCTAATATGAGATTTAACTTCCTATATTTGCTAAAAAAGGATGTGAAGAATTTTTTAAACAAAGCTAAATATTAGTGTTGACCTTTCATGAATTCCTGTCTACACTTAGTATTAATTTTTTACATTAATAAGTTGCTTTGCAAGCTTTCTTTTTTGTTTAAATATGGAAAGTGCAATGATATTGACATATGGTGATTATGTGATAAATCTTAAGGGTTAGAGGTTGAAGGAACCATGGCTTGTCAATTAGCAATGTAAATGAAACATTCATTATTCAACATGCTGAGAAGTTGATGAAGTGTACAATAATCTGAGCCCAAGTTTTTTCTGAAATAAGTCATCTTAGACAATGCGGTATTTATGAGGATTGAGGACAATAGTTTTGATTTCTTGTTATTTTTATTTTGTTTCAATATTTAGCAGAACATAGAAAATAAATTTTGAAATCCTATTAAATTTCAACATTGCATAAAACATTTAGGCATTGAGAAAATTCTTCTATGCAAACAAATGTGTCTTTCAATCCAGCATAACCTGACTTAATTTAGCTGAATTATCAGTATTAAAAACTTCAAGTTGCATATGGAAACATTTAATAACACATGAAGAACTGTACCTAATTTTGTGATCCGTTTTAAAAAAGTTGCAAATAATCCTGAGATATGAAGTTAATTGAGTATATGTTTACTGTGGTCATCACGATGTGTATAAAATAAACTGTGGTCATCACTATAATTGAATTTGTAATGAAACTTTTTTATTTTCTATGATGGCAATTGAAACCAATCTTTCAATTTTTTTTATTCATTAGTTGATGTTGGTGTTGAGACTGTTGGCATAATGGGTAGTTACTTAAACCAGTATGAATCCAGTTAGCATCACTATTCTTGGGACATGGAAGAATGATGTATTATAAAAACATGGAGTTTTACAATCTGTGCAAAAGTAGATTTATTTATTTTTTTTAAAGTTTTTATTAATTTTCTACAAACAAACAAACATACAAAACATTAAAAACATCTACTCTCATATATACTTCCGGTGTATCGGTTGGTTCATCAGTTTTGTGCATTCATTTTATAGTGTCAATTACAATTATATTGCATAACCACTCATATTGTCAATCCATATTCTAATATTACTAAAAAAAAAATAAAAATAAAAAAATCTTTTTCTGACTATACTTTTAATCATTCATGCTTTGTGAGATAACAATACTTCAAACAGTTTATTCTATAATTTGTCGTATAATCATAACAAATCAATCCTAAAAACTCTTCATATATATAA
>BLBF01000004.1:52998987-53041565 GCA_015471245.1 Laticauda colubrina | reverse complement strand
GCCAAAACCTCCTCTATTTCTAGCATCTTGCAAAAGTTTTAACTTTAATGTTTTATTGAATTGTATTAATCAGTAAACATTTATTATCAATCATTCATACAATTCATTCATAAATTATTTTTCCAAGAAGCTCGGGAATGTGCATGCGTTCTTCCCTATCAATGCAAGAATGCTGTTAGGTAAAACATACTGAAAATGAATTTCTTGCCAAGGATTCCTATAGAGCCTACTCTGAAATTCAAACAATGCCATTACATGGCTTTGTATTCATAAACAAAATAACAACAACAAAAAAGATTGCTTTTCCCAACCTATCATGACCAGGCATTGCATTGATGCAATGCAACTTATACCTAATACTTCAAGTCTGCTACTGTGACAGTGGAATTCGATGTATATAAACCCTCAAACACCAACTTTCTTGTTAGACAAAACCTTGAGAAGTATACTGTGTAAAATGATGTTTCTCTGGAAAGTTGCAGCCACCCAGTGGCCAGAAAATATAATTTCATATCAAATGTTCATATCCAGAGATAGTCAAACGTAATAACCTGAAATGTTTGAACTGTTTTCATATGAAATGAAACAACTCATCCCCACACTGGATTAATGTCAATTTTTCATTAATTAAATATTTTAAATATACTATATCTTGTATTGATATTGAACTATTGATATTAATCCAGTGTTTCATGTTTGATTGTAATCAGTATTTTACATTTTTAAAATTAAAGAGAATTCTTTTTCTTGTATGATGATCTGCAGAAATAAGAAACAGCTTGGAATATTTTGCCAAAAGTTGCATCTCTTTGTATGAGTTTGAACAGTTTCTGTCATTTGTAGAAACTGTAAGTGATCAAGAAACCAAACAGAAACTTTGTTGAGATAATTAAAAATCCAACTCACATGGGTGCATATGACTAGATGAATGTCATGCTAAAGCATCACAGTAATGAATGAAGATTGCATGAAATATTTAGAGTTATTAGAGTCTAATATTTAGAAATAGTAGTTTCATAATATTAACCTCAATTTTTATTTTGAGTGAATATTACTTGAGGGGGGTTGTTTGGTTGTTTATCCCACAATATAAATTATGGGGAACTATTTAGGTATTATGACACAAAGGAAAATATGACCTTTATAACGAAGAGGCTCATAGAACTGAACCTCTTTAAGGAGTTACTACATTAATGTTTATTAACCCGCAATTTTTACCACTGCATATAAATACCAGTGCCAAAGAAGCAAAGAAAGGCTAACTTGTACGCAGTTGTACACCCTCCACAGTGCTTATCTGTCTGTTGCTTTGCTGTTCATACAACTCATGCTGTTCATACAACTCGTGAGTTTTCCCAGCACTCCTTATCTGTTTCCTGCAGCTGAGTCCATGTTCTCATCCTATTCCTCCAGTTTGTGCACAGCTCAGGGCTGTGAAACTCACGGCCTATGGAACGGATGTGTCTTGCGCTGGCCACGCCCATGCCCGATTTAGTGAAGGGAGGAAAATTCTTGATGCAGCCATGACGATATGAGTTTGACACCCTGGCATAGCTTTTTGAGTTGCCAATGTGGCTAGAAAAATGAATGTTGTAGCATTTATTCGTAGTTTGAACCAAATGATTATAAATAATTGAAGGATGTCTGCTGAGACAGAGGTCTTATAAACTAAAAAAAAATTAAAAGATCAACAAATAGCTCTTGGAAAAGTACCATTATGCTGCAATAGCTGCTGTTAACATCCATTAGCAACCTCGATGGCCTGTTTGATGTATCATTTGTTGTGAAAGGTTTTAGGAAAATCTTACTTAGTTTTCAGAATATGTTAGTAATAGAGTACTATTCATTCTGATTCCTGAGATTCAACTCATGTATTTCTCATAGGTTAACTGGTGACTTATTTGTATATTGTATACTTGGATGCCTGGTTTTGGTACCTTCTTGTCTGATTACACTTTACATCTTCCATCTTCACTACATTTAACAAATATATTCCTTGTCTAATAAACTGTACAGACTATTCTCTTAAAATAAAAGTAGTAGAAAGTAAGAAAGATGTGTAAAAGTGAGGAAAGTAATGTAATTATATGGCATTAAAGGAAATTATGTTTTATATAAAGCAAGGCTGGGCTCAGCTAAGCAGTTAATTTGATATTGCTTCTTCTGCCTCACTCCCTTCCTGTTCAGTGGCTCTCTGTTCTTTAAAGAAGAAATGGGAGGGAGAGACCTAAAACAATCTGACTACAATATTTAATTCTAGAAGAAAAACAAGAGCGCTCTAATAGAGTACAAATAGTTCAACACCACCATCTAGTGGCTGTAATTGTTAGAAAATACAGAATGTCCACATACAGTAGTCCTCTACTGAAGATCATAATTGAGCCTAAAGCCCATGTCACACTGAACCAACGGATGCAAAGAGGATGTAAAATGGACAAAAAAGCTTGCCATCCGTTGGAAAACGCAATGTACTCACTGCCTCCATTTTGCTTCCTCTCTATCCATCCAGCATCCGTTTATGGACGTTTCATCCACTCAGAAAGTTTTGGGCTGCCCAAAACTTTTGCGTGCAAAATGTATCCAGTTCGTCCGTTCTGCATCTGCTACGCATCCGTTACGCATCCGCTATATCCACTAGGCATCTGCTACGCATCCGCACAACTTGCATCCGCCCGAATGCAGGGAGGAAGCGGAACGGACTCAGAACGGATGCAGAACGAATGCAGCACGGTTGCAGCATGGAAACAAAGCATTTAAAACGGAAAAAACGTTCGCAGAGGGGACCTATCTCGGATATTAAGGATGTCTGCAGGATGCCTAGAGGATGCCTAGAGGATGCAAAGAGACACCTATACTGCCTATAAAAAGGGGGAGCAATTCGCCTGCATCTCACTTTCAGAACAGCACCAAGCTGTGCAGACCTCTGCAGCCTTCATCTGACTCTTCCTCTTCCACAGCATCCAGTCATGTCCACCGTGGATTGTGACAAAGTCCTTTCGGCAGCCACCATCCTTCTGCAACAGTGGGAAACCATCTACAGGCTCTGTGAACTCTAGTACGGGAAGAAAAGGAGGCACCCAAAAAAAGTCTGGGTCCAAAGATGGTTCGCCAGAAGAGCAGAGGACGGACTGTACAACAAGCTGATGGTGGAGCTCAGGAGCGAAGACACTCGTGCGTTCCAGAACTTCATGAGGATGCCTCCAGCCATGTTTGACGAAGTTGTGCAGCGGCTGACACCCAGGTTGACCAAGACAAACACCAACTTCCAGCCCAGCCTTGAACCTGGGCTCAAGGTGGCACTCACTCTGCGCCACTTGGCCTCCGGGACCACCTACAGGAGCATGCAGTACGGCTGGAGGGTGCCACCCAACACCATCAGCATTGTGGTCAGAGAAGTGGTGCAGGCCATCATCGAAGAATACAAGGAGGAGCTCCTGCAGTACCCCTCCACTGAAGAAGGATGGAAGAAAGTTGCAGAGCAGTGGTATCAGAAGTGGAACTTCCCCCACACCATTGGAGCCATCGATGGCAAGCACGTGGCCTGCAAAGCTCCAGCCAAGTCGGGGTCCACTTATCACAGCTACAAGGGCTTCTTCAGCAGCATCCTCTTCGTCATGGTCGATGCAGACTACAAGTTCGTGTACATCGATGCTTCAGGCAACGGGTCATCTTCAGATGCCCAGGTATACAACGCCAGTGACCTCAAGGAGGAGCTGGAAGGCAACCTCATGGTGGGCTTCCCAGATCCAGATCCGCTGCCCAACGACAAGCAAGATGTGCCCTACTTCATCATGGGGGATGACGCCTTCTCCCTCACAACCTACCTCATGAAGCCCTACACCTCCAAATACCTCACCCGTGAAGAGAGGATCTTCAACTACAGGCTGTTCAGGGCAAGACGGGTGGTGGAGAACTCCTTTGGCATCCTGGCCAACAGGTTCCAGGTACTTCTCACCACCATGCAGCATCGCCCAGAGACCATGAGGAACATCGTGGAAGCTTGCTGCATCCTGCACAATCTCATGAGCACCCGCTACCCAGTGTTGCAGAACAGGCTCGTGGACCTCCAAAAAGGCAATGGGGACATGGAGCCTGGGGAATGGAGGCAAGGGCGAAACCTGATAGACACTGAGGATGTGCAAGGCCCCAACAGAGCCTCACGTGAGGCGAAGAAGCAGCGCAACCTCCTGAAACACTGATTCAACTCCCCAGCTGGAGCAGTGGAGTGGCAAGACAGGATGGTAGATGCTTAATGGATGCTTCCTTCAGCCTGTCTCATCACATGGATGAAATTGGGCCATGTATGTTTGGTTGGCCTACAATGAACAGGGCGTTTAATAAAGAGTTGTGTTTATGTTGACATCTGTGGATAATTATTACATTATTATTGATAATAAAGGGCCATAGGTGTGGCACCTGGGAGGGTGGACCATACAGTCCCACTATGCTTGCACTGGAGGTTTATCTATCCCACTGCTATCCTAACCCATCCCACAGCTATTACCCATCCCAAAGGTATCCCTGCCCATCCTACTGCTATCCTTACCCATCCCACAAGCATGCAAAGGCTTATACCATTTCTAAAAGTTTCCACCAAGACTTTATTAAAAAAAAGAAATGAAGCAAATGTGTGAATCATAAATAGACTTTATTAACAACAAGCTATAAAACAAAAATGAGTCTCTGGCGCTTCTCTTGGTTGCTCAGTCTCATGGGTGAAGGGTCCAGGTGCTGTGGAGGTGGCTGGTGCTGGAGTGCTTTTCATAAGGTCCTCCAGAAGCAGCAGAAGCCCCAGCCCCAGAAGAGTGAGCCCGTGCTGCAGAAACCCCAGCAGAACCAGAGTGAGGGCCAGGGGGCGGGATGGTAGCCCTGACCCTCTTGCAAGGGCTGGCAGTAGATGGCTGAGGCTTGCTGTGCTTCCACATGGTTGTGGGGTTGCTGGCTGGCAGGGAGGCAGGCACCAAGGCTGGCACCAAGGCTGGCACCAAGGCAGGCACCAAGGCTTGCAGGCAGGCAGGCAGCAAGGCTGGCAGGCAGACATAAACCAAGGCTGGCAGGAAGGCAGGCAGCAAGGCTGGCAGGCAGACTGGCTAGCAGCAAGGCTTGCAGGCAGACATGCAGGCAGGGCAGGCAAGGCAGCCAATCCGTCCGGCAGCAGGTCTTTCCTCTGAATGGCGACCTGCTTCCGAGCTGCTTCCGTTATATCCGCGGGGCTGACACAATGTATCCTCCCCGCATGCGCAATTAGCGCCAGGCATCCATTAGGCTTCCGCTGTGCATCCGCTGTGCATTCGCTTCATCCATTCCGCGTCCACTGTGCATCCACTGTATCCGTTCCATGTCTGCTTTGCTGAGGCCCCCCGGAAGCCTAGCGGATGTGCCATCCGCTCCTATCCGCTTCCATCCGCTGGGCTTCCCTTCGCATCCGCTTTGCATCCGCCCTGCGTCCTCCCCGCGTCCGTGTTATCCACTCCGGTTATGCAAATTTTTGCCCCTTTTGAGAGCGGATAACAACGGATGGAAAATTTTGCTCATCCGTTGTGTCCTTTTTGCATCCGTTGGGCAGTGTGACATGGGCTTAACATTTATGTTTCTATGTGAAACATTTGGTAAGTGAGTTTTGCCTTATTTTACGACCTTTCCTGCAACTGATGTTAAGTGAATGATTGCAATTGCTAAGTTAGTCAACAGCACAATGCTGACTAAACTAATCTGGCTTCCCCTTCTGGAAAAGCGCCACACATGACCCCATGATACTGCAACCATCATAAATATGAACTAGTTGCCAAGCACCTGAATATTGATCACGTGACCTTGGGGATGCCACAATGGTCGTAATTGAGAAAACAGTCATAATTCACTTTTTTCAGTGCTGTAATTTTGAATGGTCACTAATTGAACTGTTGTAAGTTGAGGATTACGTGTACTGTACACCTGTGTTATTTCCTTACAGGGTTAGCAGTGTTAAGCAAAGTACACTAATGAGACCATAAATACAGAAAAGGAATAAATAAAATGTTAATTGTCAATATTAGGCAGTAAAGGCAATATTAATTGTCTTTATTTATTGAAATCACTATTTCAATCCTATTTTCTAGTCAGTGTATTCTAAACTTAGGAAAGAAAGGATACTAAGTGAGGTTGTTTGATTAATACCAAAGGCTTTCTTCCATATTATTTTGTTTACCTCTAATACCGAAAATTGTCACAGAAAAACAATCCTAAGATCAGAGTGCTCTGGCAGCAGTGGTGGTAATCTACCGGTTTGGCCTGGTTCTGGCGAGCCAGTAGCACTGATGAGCAGTGGAGACCAAATTGGTTCTCTCCAACGCTCTGCTGTTTTGGCCCACTCGGGTTTCCATACTAACCTCCTGCTTCGTACTGGGAGCCAAAGCACCACAGACTGAGGCGAGGCAGATAAATTGGTTGCTCAGGCTTTATTGAATTCATGCGCTAATAGCGAATGAACCGCTCAGCTGTTGGCCTGTTTGACAGCTCCTTATATAGTTGTCTGTCAAAATACCGGCCAATCAGGTTGTGACTGGGCGCCCCCTGCTGGAAACCGGACCAGAGGGGTAACTTCAGAACATAGCACTCCTTCCCACCCCGACAGCGCATAGTCTTCGAGGTAGGCTGGGCGGCACCGGATTCTTGTTGATCTGCACAGCGATGGCTCGTTGGACGCAGCAGGAACCTCTTTGTCTGGAACCTCTTGGACCGGAACCTCCGACTGCGGCAGTTGGACTTCTGCTGGTGATTCCTCGATCCCTGGTCTCTCTGGTGAATGTGGCTGCTGGCGTGTGGTTGGTGCAGACGATCTTGTGTCAGTTCCTGAGAACTCATTGTTCTCCCTTGTTAATACAGCTCCTGGCCTCAGGTTCCTTCCCCCCTTAATTGATTAATGTGGCGCCTCCAGGTCTAGCCATCCTCTAACTTTACAATGTATGAATATGTCTCGGTTTTGCTAGTTATGGATGCCGGTACCCACAGGGGATTACCAGTACAGTTCCTAGCGAATACCTGGTCCCCTACATCAAATTCCCTGGCATTGCTATTCAAGTCAAGGGGCTTGTCTGGTGTATAGACAGGATGCAGCCTATCTAACACTGTTCTAAGTCTTTGGCCCATTAATAATTCTGCTGGACTATGATTTGTGGATGGATATGAAATATGTCCATCTGGACATAGATGGATTAGCAGATACTGGGATACTCTAGTTGGCCAAGGCCCTGGGCCTATCTTTGCTAGTGCCTCTTTTGCAGATTTTACCCCTCGTTCTGCCATTCTATTACGAGAAGATTTGAAAGGAACAATTAATGCATGTCTTATGTCTAAACTAATGAGAAACAGCTCAAAACTTCTTGAGGTAAATTGGGGCCCCTCATCTGATACAATTAGATTGGAAAAAGCTTTACACCTTTTGTAAAGCTAAACTGACAGCTTCAGATGTTGTAGAGATAATTAAAACTACCTCAACCCACTTGGAGAAAGCATCTACTAGGATGAAAAAAATCTGACCTTGGAAGGGCCCTGTGAAATCAATATGCAGGCATGACCATGGACCTCTGGGAGCTTCCTACTCTCTTACTGGGGCTTTTTGAGGGAATGGCCTAGTTTCCTGACATTGCTGACACCCTGACACCCATTCAGATATTGCCTGGTCCATCCCTGGCCACCACACATATTTCGGCCTAGGGACTTCATATGAACGATGCCCGGGTGATCCTTGTGGAGTTCCCCCAGAATGTGCTTTTGTAAGGCTGGGGGAATTACCACTCTACTCCCCCATAGTAAACAACCCTGTTGCAAGACAGCTCTTGTTGCCTTATTTTGAAGGGATGACAATCAGCAGGCACAGACCCTTTTGACCACCCCCTTTTCACCCAGTCCAGAATTTGCCTTAAGAGTCTGTCTTTAGCTGAATGGGCAGCAATGCCTGCAGCGGTGAGTAGGAGGTCCTGTTGATGGTCAATGAGGAGGATGGATTCCTCAGCCTCGTGGTCCTCAGCTGCCACTGGAATCAAGCATCAGCATGGCTGAGATGTTTGCTCAGCCGATATGACAGTGTGTATGAGTATGCTGCCAAAAAAAACCCCCACACCTTGTCATTCGAGGGGAGAGTATTTGAGGAGTCTGTTTATTCCCAGCGAATAACCCTAGTAAAGGCTTATGATCCATGATAAGTTCAAACTTATGTCCATAAACATATTTGTGGAAATGTTTAACACCAGTAATGGCAGCAAGGGCCTCATGATCTATTTGGCTATAATTCCGTTCCACCGGCGATAGGATCCTAGAGAAGAACGCTATAGGGGCCTCACAGCCATTAGGCAGTCTGCCCCTACTCCATATGGAGAAACATCACATGCTAACACTAATGGTAAGCATTCATTGAATTGTATGAGAACAGAGTCTGAAGTTAACATGTCCTTCACAGTCTTAAAAGAGCTATCCTCTTTCTTGCCCCAAACTCAAGGTGATTTTTTTTATCGAAAAGTCTGTGTAGGGGTTCAGCTACAGATGCCTTGTGAGGAATGAAAATGGCGTAGAAATTCAGGAAGCCAAGGAAAGCCTGCAGTTCAATTTTGTTGTTTGAGTGGGAGCACTCTTTATGGCTTGAACCTTAGCTGTCGTGGGATAAATTCCAGCAGCATCGATCACAAACCCCAGGAACTCCACCTTAGGCACGCCCAGATGGCACTTACTCTCTTTTAGTTTCAAACCTGTTGCCTGGAATCTCTTAAAAACTTCCCTTAGGCTGTCTAAAAGTGCCTTTTCATCTCTAGATGAAACAATAATGTCATCAAAGTATGGAACAACTCCAGGGATGCCTTGTAAGAGCCGTTCCATCAGGGACTGGAATATCCCAGGGGTAGCACTCATGCCAAATTGTAGCCTATTGCACCTAAATGCTCCCCTGTATGCTACTATGGTTTGGGCTTCTGCGGTGGCCGAGTCCACCAGCAGCTGTTGATACGCTTGAGCCATGTCAAGCTTTGCAAAAAATTTTCCATTACTCAGTGAATGCAACAGATGTTGCACTACAGGCACTGGATACACACTTTGTTGTAATGCCAAATTAAGGGTTGCCTTGTAGTCCGCGCACACCCTGACCGACCTGTCAGCCTTGAGTGGTGTGACAATTGGGGTCTCCCAAGGAGCGTGATCTATTGGCTCTAATACCCCTTGTGATATAATTATTGAGTTCATTATCGCTTATTGAATTCAGCATCAATTTTTGGGCGGAGTGCGAAGGGCACTTGCCTGGCTTTCAATCTCCTAGGCATAACTGTAGGGTCTAAATTCAGCAAAATAGGTTTTCGCTGTATATTTACCTAGGTCATTGTCAAAAACACTAGCAAATTCCTTTGCCAATGCGTCCATGGTGTCAGTGCTTTGTCCATTTGTGGCATGCACTCTGCTTATGGCCAGACCTAAGGATTTGAACCAGTCAAGGCCCAGTAAACTTGACAATGCCCTTTCTGCAACTATTAGTTGGAGACAGCCTTTGAATTGTTTGGAAACTACTGTCACTTCAGCGAGACCCAGAATGGGAATTATATTCCCTTGATAGTCTCTTAATGTGAGGGAACAGGGACTTAATCTTTTCTTTGCCATTTTGGGTACCAACCATTTGACTGTGCTCCAACTAACCAGTGACAAAGAAGAACCTGTGTCAACCTCCATTTGACAATCCTGTCCCTCAATTTTCACTGAAAGAAAAAAAAATTATTTAGTGATAAGTTTGTTTGCCCTACTCTGGGGTTGATGTGGCAATTATCCCTTTGGATGGTGAAACACTCTTCCCCCAACCTAGGAACCGTTCTAGGGGTCCCATTCATTTGCCCTTGTTTTGCCTGGACTCTGTCATCAGATAGGATAGCTCTGCACTTCCTAGCTAAATGGCCTCTCTTTCTGCAGCGCTGACAATTTGCAGTTCGAAATCTGCATGCTGCTCACGGATGGTTTCCTCTGCACGCTATGGAGGATTGTGCCTGGGCTGCTTTATTGGATTGCCAATTATTACCTGACGCAGTCTTCAGCCGGTGGATGTCGTCATCCCCTGGCAGATCGAGGTCTTCCTCAGTAGCCTCTTCCTGGTGGACAGCTTAAGGTTTTTCTCCCCGAGCTGGGCTGCTTGTGCCATGAATCTCTACCGTTGGCTTGTTGGATAGCTCCGCAGCGCAGGCTTCATCCAATGCTGATTGTAGTGTCAGGTCAGGCTTTCCTACGCTGGATTTGGAGGTCTTTTAACCCACAGACTAAATAATCCAGCAAGGTATCATCCAGCTCTTTAAACTCACAATGGAGAGCAGCTGTTCAGAGACCCACCATAAATTGATTAACAGTTTCCCCCTCAGTTTGCTCGCGCCAGTGAAATGCGTGCCTTCGGTCAATTTGTGAGGGATTGGGAGCATAATGATTCTTAAGCTTTGCCATTAACGCCTCCCAGGTGACGGAATTCAGGGGCTGAGGTGCTAACAGAGCTCTGGCTGTGTCAAACATTTGTTTGCCACATAAATTTAGAAACAGTGCCCTTCGCAGGCTGCCTGTCAAATCCACCAGATTGTTTGCATCTAGGAAACAGTCAAAACGCTCATTGTATGACTCCCAAGTCTCTGTGGATGCATCAAATGGTGCCAATGAATTTAACGCTGCCATTCTGACAGCTTCACAGGACTCCTGATCTTTAGGCAGGTGGCTGGTGGACTTATCGCGTTCCCTCAGCGTGACTTGCTCTTTTTATATGCCCTTCTGGCTTGTTTGGCTCTTTCTGCCACCTTGATCAGCTCTTTTGGTTGCCCACAGGAGGACTTCAAGCTCGCCTAATGCCTCGAGGGTGGCATCCCACCTTTGTCTCCAGAGCTTTGTACTGGGAGTGAATGTACCACAGACTGAGGTGAGGCAGCTAAACTGGTTGCTCAGCTTTTATTGAATTCGCGTGCTAACAGTGAATGAACTGCTCAGCCATGAGGCAACAGCTGTTGGCTTGTTTGACAGTTCCTTATATAGTTGGCTGTCAAACTACCAGCCAATCTGGTTGCGGCTGGGCACCCCCTGCTGGAAACCGGACCAGAGGGGGAACTTCATAACATAGCACCTTTATTCCCTGCTTTTGAAGTGCAGCTGTTTTGCATGGCACAGCAGATTGCCGCATGGCAGCTGCTGAAGTGACAGGAATAGTAGAGTGCACGATTGCAGGAGGTGAGTTGGAAGGCTTCTGAGCCTGCGCAAAGTGTGCGTTTGGCATGCACACACACAAAGCGCACCCACCAAGCCACAGCCACTGAACCGGTGGTAATTTTTTTTGAAACGTATCACTGTCTGGCAGGGTAAAAGCAAGAAGAGAAATACTTTCTCATATCTCTGACATTTTCCAGGCTTTTACAGAAAACATCTCCTACTCTACAATAGAAGAGAGTTAATTTACAACAAGTCTGAAATGTTATGGAGGCATATCCTGAACTCGTTGTGCCATGCTAAAAGAGTTACTATTTTTTTCATCCCCTTTAGAGATTTTTTCAAGATCCAAATTCCCAATTTTTCCCTCAAACCACCCTGGAGTTCTGTTCCCAACAGAATGGACAATTGAACAGTATTGTGTCTTGGAGAATGTTTTAATATCACCTTAGAAAATAATTTTTATTATGGCCAAAATTCTATGGGTAGACCAATAATTAAAACAATTTAACTGTCTCTATTTTAAATAAAAAAAATAAACCAGTATAAATTTTGAGCTAAGTTATTAAAGTAAACACAGCATGTTTAGTTTTACAAACAATGTAACAAACTTTTGTCCCATTCAAGGAAACAAAATTGTACAAAATAAATGTTGGGCTTCTTAGTCAGATAGGGAATTATAAAGTGGGCCTTTGCATTTGATAAGGCAAAAAAAGATATGACAACCATGACTCCAACTGAGTTTTTTTCCACTCTGTCCAATGGAACAATGTTAGCTTGAATCTAAGAGGATACTGAAATGTGTCAGTATCTTCTAGGTTTGGGGACAATTATTTGATTTAAGTATCTTTCCAAACTAAAGGAGGCCAGAGCTATTCACAGTTATTCCTGGGTAGGGCAGATGGATTCATTTGTGCTTCTAGTTTTCTAACACATTGCATAAGTTCAATAAATGTTCAACTGTAGCCTATCACATTAGAATAGTTTCTTTTAAAAACCCCTCTTCATGCTAAATCTGAGATGGGCCCCTTTATGATCTGTGGACTTTTAACTCCTAGAAATCCTGAGCCAGGCTGAGGAATTCTGGGAGTTGAAGTCCACAGGTCATGAGTGAGTCATAGTTGACCGTCCCTATGTTAAGTCAAAAAGCAAAACAAAAGAACACAGAAACACTCTAGTCAAGATTTATGTTATAGTATTAATATATGCAGCTGCACTGACTTCCATGCTGAAGTATTTAATTATTTCCTCTGCTAGAAAAGGGTAGGGTTGATATGAAAAGCAATTATGTAACAGAATCAGTGGGAGCTCAGCATCCTTAAATTTAATTGGCGCATAAATTCTTGTGAATGTGTCAGGGCAAGATATATCATGATATTAAACCCAAGAATTTTAATCCAATTCAGTTCTGGTGAATATATTAATATTTGCATGAAATATTTAATTATTAGAGTCTAATATTTAGAATAATAGAGTTTCAGAATATTAGCTTCATTTTTTATTTTGAGTGACTATTACTTGAAAGGGGTTGCTTGGTTGTTTATCCCACAATATAAACTATGGGGAACTGTTTAGGTATTTTGACCCAAAGGAAAATATGGCCTTTATAATGAAGAGGCTCATGGAACTGCCCTTCTTTAAAGAATTACTGGCTCAGTGGGTAGAATGCAGTACTTCAGGCTACTTCAGCTGACTGTTGGCTACCTGCAATTTGGCAGTTCAAATCTCATCATGCTCAAGGTTGATTTAGCCTTCTATCCTTCTGAGGTTGATAAAATAAAAACCCAGATTGTTAGGGACAATATGCTGACTCTGTAAACCTCTCAGGGCTGTAAAGCACTGTGAAGTGGTATATAAATCTAAGTGCTATTGATGTTACTATTTTGCGTTCTGGGTCTTGATTGCTGTTCCAAAGGACTAGGATTGGGAAGCAACATGTAAATTGTTAAGTTTATAAATTATAATCTTCCTCATAATTGGATCATTTTGACGATTAGCTGTCCTCAGAAAATACATTCTTTTCCCTTCTCCAAATTTCATGTTTTATTTCTAATTAACATTCAGAATTCCATAGCTTTTGCAAATGCTTAGTGCATTTATATAAAGTCCTCCTCAGGCTCTTAGATCTTTTTAACCAAAACGCATTTCTTTTAGACTTTTGCAAATCTCAAAATTAGGCAGACTGAATAGCCCCCTCCTTTAGCTTCATATTTCACATTGGTTCTCACTGCATGTGATAGGTTTCTATACTTGCAGTCTACTTTTAAAATTAAAAATATTGACTGATTAAGCAGTTAGAGATATCTGCCCTACTTTCTGTATTCCAGGGAAAATATGTGTTTACAGCTGGTGAATGTCCAACAACAGCTATCAGAACATTTTGCATAGGATGGACATCTGGATTTTTTTCCCCCATCGTTGATAGGATAATGACTCTTACCATTTCCTCTGAAGGAACTGACTGTTTAATAAATGAGTTGCTAAAGGCATCTTCTAATTCACATAACCATGAGTGTTTACTAGGGTCTTTAGCAAAACAGCAGCAGAATTACAAAGAATCATTAGAATACTTGCTTTACATTTTACCAATGTATTTTCAAATTTTTGGTATAAAGTCATTGTTTTGATTTTACTTTGTAATGCGTATCTATATAAAAATACATACATGAGTAAAATAAATAATTTGATTCAGTTAATAACAAAATATTTCTGTGAAAATTGCATTGTTTTCTCAGGAAAGTGAAAACAGGACTGTTTTTTTCACTTTCAAGAGGATTTGATGGAGAAAGTATATTTTTACCCGTGTTTTCAAACTCTTGTTTCCTTCATATTCTTATCCCACAATATTACTAACAGCATACTCTGAAAGAAGAATATTTCAGAAACAAGATTGGAAGGGACAGATTTGAATCTTAAGAGAGCTGAACAGGAACACTTACAATGGTCAGGGCTATTATACTTCCAGCCTATTTAGTAGAGGGGGGGAAAGTCCGGATATGTCACACAACGCTGCCATTACAACATGAGTTTGACACCCCTCCTTTAGGTGCACCACTAAGCTTGAAATTTTGGGCTTGGACAACCTAGAACTATGCCGCCTATAGTTGGATTTAAGCATAGGACACAAAATTATCTGCTACAATGTCTTACCAGTCAATAACTAAGTCAGCTTCAATAGCAACAATACAAGAGCACACAACAGATACAAACTCAATGTAAACCGTTCCAAACTTGATTGCAGAATGTACAACTTCAACAACAGAGTGGTCAATGCCTGGAATGCACTACCTGACTCTGTTGTTACATCCTCAAATTCCTTTATTGTTAAACGATTTACTATTGACCTCACCCCATTCATAAGAGGTCTGTAAGGGATGTGCATAAGTACACAATAGTGCCTACCATCCCTGTCCTATTGTCCCCATTTATTTGTACCTATTTTCTGTATTTATACTCAAGTTTATTCTTTTACCTATTATCTTGTAATTGACAAATAATATAAATAAATAAAAAACTTTTGTTTTGCATATATTTTGGATTCCAATTATGCATGATTTGTGAAAAAAATTGTTAGAAAACTTTATGTCTAGCCTGTCTAGGGACAAAAACTTGTACAAGCACTGTCCTTTCTGTGGATGCCATTGGTGGTTAGCAACTTTATTCTGCTATGGATATCCATTCATATGAAAGACATAAATATTTTCAAAATCCTGACATACTAAAAATAAAATAATCAGTCATAACATTTGGAAAATAATTGTTTATGATATAGAATGCATTTTTCTGAAAATATCTGAATATTTCTTATTATCATCTTAATATTTTTTGTTTTTAGTTTGGGAGCTTTTCCAGTCAAAAATGTATTCTATATACAATGCTTAATAAACATCTTGTTCTCTGAGTAAATATGTGATGAAATATACATAACATGACTCTGCTTGTATTGGGAAAAAAGCTACTAAAAGCAAATTTTTAGTAGTAGAAGAAATCAAAAGTTATTTTTGTATGACAGGAGTGAGGTTATGAAGTGAGTGAGTCTATATTAATTGAACAGTAAAGTTTTTCAAAAATTAACATATTTTTGAGCACATGAAGTTGATTTAACAATAGCTATTCAGAGCTGGAAAAAATAGGGATGAAAAATCTAGATTATCAGTGTACAGATTCATACTTAGATATGAGTTAAAATATGTAATTTTAATATGTAAAATAGAAAATTAAGGATTTGCCATGTAGGAAAAGTAAAATGCCCTAATACAATTTAATCTATTTGTGACAAATAATTTTTAGATTAAGGCAACAACAACAACAAAAACCTCTATAATTTTGAGTTAATGTCTCATCTTTTTTCAGATCAGTAGTGGTTAAACCAATAGTTAATGATGTTCATCATGTAATTTGAGTGTCGGAGTTTGTTTATGCTAGACCAACTTTATCCATACTCCAAACAAATTATCTCTTATAATCACCAGCCTGAAGATAAATCTGTAAATGTTTTTCTGATGATAGTGCTGTGGTTGGCAGGTGTTAAGTGCCTCCCAGGGACAAAGATTGAAGATGGGCTTCTTCCCACAAATCCTTTAGGCGGTGATGTTTAGCTTTCTAGTCTGTCATCTGCGAAGGAACCTTGCATGGTGCCCTGCTAATGAAATCTAATGGGCAGAGGTCACATATCTTTATGAAAAAGAACCAATACTACTGAGTGATGAATGGACTCTGTTGGTTGGAGCACATTTATATATTGTTGCAGATTGCTATTTTTGCCAGAAGAACTCTTTCTAAGCATGGGGATATTTGATTATTCGGCTATCATATGCATATCTACTTAGAAAGTTTCCCCTCTAACAGCTGCATTTGTGTATATGGCAAAAAGGCAAGATGACAAATCAAGAATAGGGATACAAGCTCCACACTTCTTGAATGTGTGTGGGAACCATTACACATATGGAAAGGGTAGGATTTGCATTGCGACATTCTCTCTGCCATCCTGTTGGTTTGGACTGTCCCCTGAAGATTCTGGTTCCTATGGATTTAGGTGGAATTTATATCCAGTTTGAGCAGAAAGGGCGATCTCCTGAGAAAGGAGTCAGGCTAGAGTACACCAAAGGAGAGTCTTGTTTTTCTTCCAAAGGGAAAAAAAAACAAAGTTCTCATTCAAAATAATTAGAATGATATGCTTTGAATATGTCAAAGACTATAGCAGCATAGCCTATCTTTGTCCCTTGGACATCATATCTCCTTTCAGGAAGTTCAAATCTGACAGTATCAGAAAAAGCTAGTTGCAGAGGTTTGTGGAAAGCAGGAGAGGGAACCTGATAATGGATTTCACTCTTTGAAATTGGAATTCTCCATCCAAACATGGAGTCGAAAATTATCTGGGATACTGTCTCAGAAGTTATATGAATTCAAATATATATATATAAGATACACAGAGAATTATCTTTATTCTATTGCTGAAACAATTTAGCTATCAGCACCACTGTGTAAATGCAAACTTGCAGAATGGTAAGATGTACTGGAACATAATTGCATCCATACTAAAATGTATTAATGTACAGTATATGTGAAGAACATGAGCAGTATCTTCAAATTGTTTTCCAAATATTCTAACTTTATCATTTTGGAATACTCAGTTGTTTGCTGAACCACGATTCAAGACCTTTAAAAAATCTTTAATCTATGGGAAGGAACTTAATGCATCAAATACTGCTGAACATTACTGAGTTGTTATCAGTTATCAGTTCATTTGCTGTAGTAGTACTGCTGTGCTAAGAGACAGTTCAATAAATCAATTCAAGCTTGATGGATTCGATAGTCTATTGCGATGAGTGCAGGGAACAGGCAAAAAGAATCTTTTAGCTTTCCCTGTTTGAGAAAAGGGTATGCAAAGAGCTTGGATGGATGAATGGTTGATTAATTTTCCTAGACATTTTCTTGACAGCAAGAAATGTGTTTCTTTTTTACCATGTTTGCATGACAGTGATACTGCATGGGTGATGGTACAAATTACTGAATATAAATTTACCCTTGGGACGGTCTTACTAATAGACAGCTCCAGGACAGTAAGTATGCTGGTCATTTTTCTGCACAGTTTAGTACTTTATTACTTGCAGCCTGACCACGGCACTTTTGTCAAACAATACATTTCTCTTGGTGTCTTAAATGTAAGAACAGATTGTGGAATGGTATACTATGGATCTGTTTGAGCAGCTTTTCCAAGAAAAAATGCTTTAAGTGTAAGAAGTTACAAACCTTAAGGAGTTTTTGTACTTTAGATTCCAAAATAATAAGAAGGAAACAAGATAGTAAATAGTAGAAGATCATTAGGGAAAACTGTCCTTTTGCTTGTTCATAAATTATCTGGGATTAAGATGAGTATTGAATTGACTTCTGGTCTCATGTTACTCAAAATACTTAAATAAGGGCAATGAAAAAATTTCCAGTCTGAAAACAGTAGACTTAAAAAGTTATTACCTTTATTGTCAGAGTACAACATGTGTACAATGAGATTGGCTAAAAAGAAATGTGGCGTAAAATGATGAATATTGTGTCAAATTTTTTTTAATATGCATATGGTTGAAGTTGGTACAATTGGCCAGGAAAGAATTCTAAGCCTAGTGGTGAATAGCTTGATGGAAACAAACTTCTGCTGTTAAGAAACAGTCATATAATGGAATTATTTTTTTAAAAATAGAAGTATTTATGTATTTACTTAATTTATTTGAAAGTTTTATATGATTGTTCATCTTATCTATGTATCATTGAAACTCTCATTGTGTATATCTATTTGTCTATTTGTACCCCCAAGTAGCAACAATTTTTGAATTGAGGTACCTAAACTCTGCTAACATAAAGAATGTGTAAAAAATCTGGGTTCCATTAATCCTGTGCAGTTAAAATTTCTACGATGGTCAGACCAGTTTTAACTGCAAAATTATGGCCACTGCATCACCTCCATGGTCACATGATCATGATCTCCAATGCTCCCTACCAGCTTCCCAAAGTAAAATCAATAGGAAAGCTGACAGAAAGTTGAAAATTGTTTCTTCCCACTACTTTTTTTTTTGTTCACCTTGGTCATTCTGTGTATCTTTTTAGGAAAATAAATATTGGTATTATTGAACTTTATTTGCCACTACAGTCATATTTTTAAATTTATGATATATACTCTTCATAGATGATAATGGCCCTTTCTAGCATTGGATTAAAAAAATCTGGTCATCCTAAAATGTAAAGTTCATTTTGGTCACATCAGACTGCATTACCTTTCTCTCAAAGGATGCCCCAACTACTCACAGGGTTATGTAGTACAATATTAACCTTCAGTGGTCAAAAACAACCAAGTCCTATAAACACATAAAAAATAAAGCAAAAACTCTACAGAATTAAAATCACAAACCAGCCAAGGTGCTATAGCACTTTCACACCAAATTTACCTTTATAAGGCTCAGAGAACAACTAAGATTACACAGCATTCTTGTGAGTCCTTCAGATTATAGGATGAAACCTGTTCCACAAAGTAGGCACTCCTGCTGTGTGAAGGAGACCTGGTTCTCCCATCCAATGATATTGTTTGATGGGAGTGCCTTTCTAATTTGATCTGCTAGGATAGGCAAATACCTTTAGAAAGAGCTGGCTCTTCAAATAGCTGGGTATCATACCATTCAGGGCTTTAAAGGTGATAACCAGCATTCTGAATTTTGCCCAGGAGGAATCAGGGAGCCATTGCTGCTCACACAATACTATAATTAGGCAACGGGGCACTCAGAACTGCCTGTGCCACTGCATTCTGGCCCACTTGAAGTTTCCGGGTGGTTTTCAAGGTCAGTCCCAAATAGAGTTCTGTATCTCTGTGTTAAGATAATGTTTTACACAAACCTATGGGTTGAGGAATATTAGATGTAATTCTGACTTCTGTTGTCAAAAAAGAATAAAAAGGGAAAGCAAAATGTACAAGGGGTTGAAGCAATATTGATATAAGAAAAATGTATGTTTGAAGACTTTTTAGATTAAGCAAAAACAATAAATAAATATGATGGAGTATGGAGAATGATTGGAATTATGCAAGGTATGAAAAAGTGGCTAAAATTGGGTTAACCAATGAAATAGAAAAATATCAGCTAAAAATATAAGAAAAAGGATGTTGTTCCCAAAGTACACAAGCTATAGAATTAATTATACCCTGTCATTCATTAAATAGGATGGTTTCAACAGGACAGTAATTGGAATTAATGTACCTGGGGAATATAATTAGGACTCTATTTGAAAAAAGAGATGTTCAAGTTGGCTTTACAAAAGACTGAGGAACATGAGATGTTACTACTGAAATACACTGTATAATTGAGAAAGCCAAAGCATACCAAAAAGAAATCAGTATGTAATAAACTAATTACAGGTTTTTAATTGGGTCAATTGTATCATGTTGTGGAACTGGGAAAAATGGAAATCCCAGAACATCCTCATATGAAAACACTGCAAAGGTCAGAAAGCCATAGAACAGGCAGCACTTAAACTCACCTCTGTGATTGGCCCAAAATCACCCATCTGGCTTTCGTACTTGAAGTGGAACTAGAACTCCCCATCTCCTGGTTTCTAGGCCAGCACCTTCCTCACTAGAGCTCTGAACTGTATTTGTGAAAAGGCCTCTCTGGTCACAGTTGTCACTTGCTCCTTGGGTCTAAAATGACTTCCAAATTATGCACTGGTCCCAAAGGGAACAACACAACTATTCAAGTCCAAAGGGGACCTGAAGGGGAGGGGAAATCTGAAGATTTGGGTAGCCTCAAAATCCGGATCATGATCCAGACTCTCACAGCCCCCAGACCTTGAGCATCACCTAGTCAACCCAGTATTCAGATATTCAGATTTTGTAATGTGTCTGTAACAGATAAGAATAGTGTGATAGTGTATTTCTAGGACAATCTATGAAAGCAACAGTTGAACATGGAAATAGGAAAGAGAGTATTGCCAGTTTTGGATATTGGTGTTCTGTCTAAAAGACCTCCTAAAGTACAATGGAAAACAAATTAACCAAGAGTTTTTACTTCAGGCAAAAATGACAACACTCAAGTGTTCCTTCAGGCACATTATGTGAAAGTCTAGCTTTCTGGAGAAAGTTCTAAGTCTGAGAAAGATGGAAGGAAAGAAGAGAGGTCAAGCAGCAGCAAGGTGGATAGATTCAATTACATGGTGATAGGTAACCTGTTGGAAACATTGAAGGTTAGGGACAGGTAGAAAATCTATTTATTATCACTAAGAGTCAAACAGAATTGATGGTACACAATCACTCAATAAATCCTAATCTATATAAATAAGAAAGTGAACCTTTATTTCGACACAATGGCACATCATGATTGGATTAGATCAGGGCTGTCCACCTTGGCAATATTCACTTATGGACTTCAACTTTCAGAATTTCCCAGCCACTATTGTTGGATTAGATAGAAAGTCCAAAAATACCAATAAAGGAGAATATTTGTAACTCAGCATTGAAATGAGGGGTCGTTCGTACCCTCTGAGCTTGGTTATTTTCATGCAGATGTTTCATCTGATGATGAGCACTGATTATGTTACCTAGTTTGGGTAATGAAACATCTGTAAGAAAATAACCAAACTCAAAGAACACCAAGAACTCCTCAGTTTAAAAATATCTTGGAAGAAGAAAATGGATAATAATTTTTGTACTGTTGCCAAGAAAACTGAAACGAATGTATATACCCATGCAACCATCAGGAATCAAACTTAAACTGAGGATATTTTTGTCTTCACTGTACTGTTAACCAATTATTTTTCCTTAACTGATGATTTCAGCAACTGTAGGAAACTAGATAAAATAGGCATCTAATGAGAATGCACAAACAGAACTTTCTGGAAAGAACACCATAAGAAGAAGAATGGAGTCTGGGAAGACCAGTATCAGCTTCCTTTTGTTTTGACAACAAAGCTAATTAGAATTATTACCTGAAAACTTTTATCAAAAAGTTATCCATGTCTGGGTTCAGGAGGGGGTTTGCAGTAATTAGCATACATTTTTCAACAAACAGCATACGGGCTGTTGGCACGGCATGTGTGCAAAAACACTGATGTTTACCCTATTATATTGCAATTTAAAGATGTCATAAAGTTTGCCCATAAGTTCATAAAACAGAAAAGAGCAAACTGAAGCATCGGCCATGAAGAGACTGCTCACCTTTCTACAGCTTGAAGATCATTGGGGAGCATGACATAATTGTCAATGTGAGGGGAACACTGAGTAATAAGGAAAGAAATATGTTCCTCATTTATACTTTGCGATACTTGGATATTTTTAGCAAATGAGTTGTCAGCAGAAAGGCTTCATTAGACCCATCAGGATATCTGGCCATGAATAACAAATCTCATGCTGTAAGTGACAGTTTCTTTGAGCCAAAATGATGGAGCATCTCTGACAAAAGCCATATTGTGCTCCCCATGCAAGAAGTGTGAACAACAAAAAAGACATCTTATTTTTAATTTGGGCAGGTTAATATTGACACAGTTAGTTTCTCCAGAGAGTCTAATGTATGAACAATGAACATTTACACAAGACTCACTTGAGTAATCAACTGCCATATGCCATCAATCAGAAAGTATTCTAACTATTGAGAAAGACAAAAACAAAACAAATTTCATTTTAGTCCTATGTTTAAAATGGTGTTATTTTTTAATTATGCAGATTTCTCTCACAAAAAAGAAATGTGACAATATATTTGGCTGTATATTTTCTTCCTGCACTTCTTTATCTGTCTATGTTGTACTTGAATGGCAAGTTAGCAGAATTTTTTCCCTGCCCTTTAAGTATTTTAAACATATCCAGATTTGTACAGGATAAAATAACAAAAAAATGCAAATTATCATATTGCTCCTGAGCAAAATTTAAGGGACTTATTCTTATGAAAATAATGGCAGCACAAGATTGAGTTTCGCACACAAAAGAATGGAAATAGCCAGTATTTTTTAAAAGTAAGATTACTTCCATATTTTTGTCTAAATAGTTTAGGAGTGGCAAAGCAAATTGAAATTATTTATGATTCAAGGAATTAAAGTAGATTTCTCTCTTAAAATATCTAGAAAAAAAATGTGACTAACTTACTACATACTTATTATTATTGTATTTATGTATTATTTATGATGAAATATGTTTGACAGCTCTTCTTATTTATTGTAAACCCAATAAACCCACAGCAGGTTTTAAAAAATGGCTGCAGAGTTAAAATAAAAACTGAGGATTTCTATAAAGAGAAACATTTCTTTTTAAGAGAAACTCTTCCATAGTTCAATGTGCCTGTGACTTGGGAGAATAGTTTGATAGGACAGTGCAGAAGAGAGATTGTCAGAATAATGCAGCTGAGTTCATGTTGTACCTCAGACTGTTAATGTTTGAAAGCTCTGGCTCTATTATCATCATATCATACTTCCCAAGTAAGACTTTGTATGGCCTAAGATGCTTTTATCTTTGCTGAGAATTTCATCCTAATAAAAACTTCATCCTATCATTACTTTAGGTATTCAAATGATTTAAAATATCACTTTGTATGTATGGATATGACAGTCTTATATCTCATATCTCTCATATTGTTAATTCAATTACTTTCTTCAATAAATAGTTGATTTGTCATATTACAGGATTATCTGTTTCACAGAAATATCAATGAAGACCTGAAAGCATTTGTAGATAAATATGGTTTTGATGTCCTTGTCATTTCGGCCAGCTACTTATCAGAAGGACAAGAAAAAAAGCAAATAGCAGTTTATTCAGAAAACATGGAGCTTGGAAATCAGGTATGTATTCTGGAAAAGAAAATGAAATAATATAAAAACTGACATTGTCATAGGGGATGCAATATTACATCATATTTTGCCATTATTTTTTTAATAATACAGGAAGTTAAATTCTTAAACAATATTGCAAGAATAGAACAGTAGCTTCTAGAATGATCAAAGAACAATAAAACATCATTAGATGGTTAAATGATAGGAAAATTAGAAAAGAAAAAACAATTCTAAAATTTAAAAACTGAACTCTCTTTTAATAGTTTTATGTTATTTTTATTTAACACATATCATGAATGTGCATGGATTTCTCAGTATAGTTTTTAAATCAGCATATTTAGATAGAGTAGTCATAAATACTGTATATTCACACTAAGCCCGTTTCTGTATTTTTTGCTATCTAAAGTTCACATCACAGTAATTACGTTTTTTAATGAAAGCATATTTGTCTTAATTGCTTTGGTTGAAGAAAAGACATGCTTCTTCTCCATGTCCTAGAAGGTCCCCTACTCTAGGGTTGTATACAGTATATTATACTATTTACTGTTCCTTGTTTGATATTTTTGATATATTTAACTTTAAAATATCTTTTCTTATAGATATACCTAATCTTAAGCTCTATCTTGTAATAGTTATAGAAATATTTTTCTAAATTCAATGGGAAAGGTTATTTTTGTTTGTATGTATGAATACTATATAAGTATTATATAAGAATATAACAGAATAATAGAGTTGGAAGGGACCTTGGAGGTCTTCTAGATTTCTGCTCAGGCAGAAATCCTATACCATTTCAGACAAATGGGTTGTCCAATTTCTTCTTAAAAACTTCCAGCGTTGAAGCATTCACAACTTCTGGAGGCAAGTTGTTCCACTGATTTATTGTTCTGTCAGGAAATTTCTCCTTAGTTTTAGGTTGCTTTTCTTCTTGATTAATTTCCATCTATTGCTTCTTGTCTTGCCTTCAGGTGCTTTGGAGGATAGCTTGACTTCGTCTTCTTTGTGGCAGCCCCTGAGATATTGGAACACTGCTATCATGTCATCTCAATCCTTCTTTTCACTAAACTAGACATACCCAATTCCAGCTTCATTCTTTATATGTTTTAGTCTCCCAGAATCAACTTTGTTGTTCTTCTCTGCTCTCTTTCTCGAGTCTCAACAACTGTTTTACATTGTGGGGACCAAAACTGAATATAGTATTGAAAGTCAAGTCTTACCAAGGAATTATAAAATGGTATTAATAGTTCATGTGATCTTGATTCTATCCCTCTGTTTATGCAGCTTAGAACTGTGTTGGCTTTTTTGGCAGCTGTAGCACACTCCTGGCTCATATTTAAATGATTGTCCACTGGGACTCCAAGATTCCTCTCACAGTTACTACTATTGAGCCATGTATTGCCTATACTATCTGTGCATTTGATTTTTCATGCCTAAATGTAAATCTACTTTTTTCACCATTGAATTTCATTTTGTTAGATAGTGCCCAAAGTTCAAGTTCATAAAGGTCCTTCTGTATCTTAAGCCTATCTTCTGGAATGTTCCTGCCAGCTTGGTATCATCTTCAAATCTAATGAGTTCCCGATCTATGCCCTCATCTAAATCATTGATGAAGATGTTGACGAGCACTGGGCCTAAAACAGAGCCTTGGGTATCCCAATGTATACTTCCCTCCATGTAGATGCAGTTCCATTGACGACTACACGTTGAGTGTGGTTCGTCAGCCAGTTATGAATCCATCTGGTGGTTATGCAGTCTAACCCATATTTTTTATCTTATCAAGTAGTAGGTTGTGATTTACTTTATCAAATGTTTCACTGAAGTCCAAGTAAATTATATCCACAGCATTCTTCTAGTCCACTAACTTCACTTTGTCAAAGAATACAATAAGATTGTCTGACATTATCTGTTTTTGACAAAACCATATTGGCTTTTGGTTATGACTTTTTTTTTGCTTCTAGGTGTTCACTGATTCGTTGCTTGATTATCTTTTCCAGAATTTTCCCAGGCTGATAGGTCTGTAGTTTTCTGGATCTTTTTACCCCCTGTGATGACCCAGGGCATGGCACAAAAGCAACACAACCAGAGAACAGGTCTAACACCCCTTTATGGCTCCAACTGTGCTCTCAAATGTCCCCACATTCACTACAAGTCCTGGAGCAAAACTTTCAAATGCACCTTCAGAAGCCTCTGGCTGCAAGTTGTCCAGTAAGCAAGGTTAGCCACATAACAACCAGGGACAGAGTCCAACAAGCCAGGTTAGTCAAACAGTAACCAGAGCAAGAAGTTCAGCAAAGCAGGCAAACTGGGCAAGCCCCACAAGACAGAGTACAGCAATCTCCAGGCGCTGACAAGTGCACACGAGGCTCCACAGATCAATGCTGTGTTGTTCCTGACAAATGCCCCTCCCACCAGCACCTCCTTACATCTCAGTCCCCAGGTGTGCCTTAGGAAAGGAGGCAGGGCACTCTCCTCCCTCATAGCCATCTCAATCTGCGTTAATCTTGCCTTCTCTTTTCCTTCCTTATTCTAGGATTGGGAGGTGGTAGACCTTGCTCTTCTCCTGAGCTCTGTCTCTCCTGCTCCTCCCCATCTTCAGGCCTTATTAATCCAGAAAAGCCTTGCCTAGACTGACTTTTCTCTTCTCCAGTTTCTTCCAAGGAGGCCAATGGAGCTGCTCTCTCAATCTTTATTGGCTCTTGTTCCAGCTCATCTTCCCCCTCAGATTCAGAGTGCAATGGTAATACAACACCCCCTTTTTTGAAGATGGTAACTACATTAGCTCTTTTCCAGTCCATCCTGGATCTTTGCTTCAGGATCTTTGAATCATATTTGCCAGTTCTTTCAGAACCTTGGGGTATAATCCATCTGGTCCTGGTGATTTGAACTCGTCTAGAATGGACAGGTGCTCACTTACCATCCCCCCCCCTCCGATTTTAACTTGTGTTCCTAATCTATTTTTTTACCATACTGTTTTTGATAGGTTGGGCTGGTTTTTCTTTTTGTTTAAAGACAAATGCAAAAAATGAGTTTAGCAGTTCTGCTCTCTCCCTGTTGCTTGCCACCTTTTGTCACTTTCTCCCATTAATTGACCAATCATTTCCTTGACTTTTTTCTTGTTTTTTACATGTTGAAAGAACATGTTATTTTTGATTTTTGTCACAAGCCTTAGTTCATTTTGAGCCTTAGCTTTCCTCACTTCATCTTTGCAGGTTTGAGTTATTTGCTGATATTACGCCTTAGTTATTTGCCCCTCTTTCCACTTTTCATTCTTATCCTTTTTGTCTTTCAATTTGTCAGAGAATTCTTTGTGTACCCATGCTGGTTTCTTTTGAGAGCTGGTTTTTTTCCTTCTTCACTGATATTGTGCTAGACTGGGCTTTTATAATCTTATTTTTCAAAGTTTCCCCAGCTTCTTGGATTGTTTTCCCCTTGAGGATTCTCATCCATGGAATCCTTCCCAAACTCTAAGTTTATTGAAATTAGACCTCTTAATGTCCAAGACTCTAGTTTGACTTTATTCTTATGTTAATATATTGTGAATATGAATTAACTTGTCAATATGAATTAATGTGACACTGTATCATGGAAAGACCAGACAATTTGGATATACTCATATATGTAAGAATGAGGAGTAGAATTGTCTTGCTCATTTAACCTTTGAGATTATCTATTATTTTTTGCTCTATAACAGGGGTGTCAAGCCCAATCAAATTGTGGGCTGTATCATGATGCATCACGATGCTTTTTGCCTTTGTGCAGCCAAGGCTTGCATGGGCAGTATCTAACCCATAGGCTGCCAGTTTGACAGGCCTGCTCTATAGGTAGTTCTTACTTATTGACCACTAAGCAACATAGTTGTAAAGCAAACTTCCTGCCAGCTTCCCTATTAACTTTGCTTGTTAGAGGTCATGTGTGATGGTTGCAAATTGTGATCAAGTGACCATCAGATGTTACAGCATGTAAGAACATGCTGGTTGCCAAGTACCCAAATCATAACCATGTCACTATGGGGAAGCTGCAATAACTGTAACTTTGAGGACCAGTCATAATCTTTTTCAGCACTATTGTAACTTTGAATGACTGTTGAATGAGTAGTCAGTAAGTGAGGACTACAGTACTGATATACCTGTTTTTGCAATTCAGTCTTTGAAATTAAAAAATATATACAAAACATCTATTCCTGTTCTATTCTAAAGAATAAACACATACTTCAAATATTATCATAAACATTTTTAAATGTTACAGACTGCTATGGTCAAATGTTTATTCCCAATAGGAAAAGAATATGATGAGCCTGTCTAAAATTGGCCATGCTCCTAACAATCCTGGGACTCATAGTTCCAGCATATCTTTATAGGGTATTATTATTATTAGATAAATATTTTAATAGCATAATTAACTCATGTAAGAATGATGGAAATATCACTAATGTTTCATTGTGTACTCTTTATCAGAGTACATATTTCATGGTCCATTAATTAGAGGGCTAAGTTAATAATTAAATAAATCCAATAACAAATTTAAAGTTTTTCTTAAGCATTTAATTGGCTTTTGCTTTAAAATCACATTGAAATGACTTAGCATTCTATGCCCCCAGTCCCACAGAAATTTATTAGGCCATGATTAGCAATAACTGAATTAAGCCCTCAAACATATACATATATTAGTGCAATACTTCATTTTCCAGAATTTGCCCCCATCCTAATATAGTAAGGTTGTGGTAAATTCTGGGAAAGGAGGATGCTATTGTTGTTAGACCTGGTGCTTCTAAATAATGCTGAACTGAGAATTCTGAATAACAATATTTTATTTTATTCTTCTAAGGTGAGGGGAATATTAGGGACCAAGATCACTAATACTAGACTCTCTAAAACCCATATGCTAAAGTTTTATTTCACTTAAGTCCTGTTGCTTAAGCAGAAAATGCTTGTTCACAGTATATTAGAACGTGAAAAGTATTACAAAGTAAAAAGAAGTAAAAAAAGACAACAAAATCAGCATTAATTTTTACCAAATTTACTTTCATTATGTACAGTTGATCAAACAAAGCTCTGGTGTTCTATGTTCTTTGTTTCCTAAATAGATTTGTTGCGAATTAGAAGAGTGTCAGAATCCATGCTTGGAACTGGATCCTATGGAATATGGATGTGACCAACTTCTTATTTACCAGCAAGAGAATTATGTAGCCAATGGAGATGAAATTTTTTTGCTAATGAAAGATATGATCAGCAGAAGACATCCTGAAATGGCACCAAACAGTAGAACATCTTCCACTGAAGCTGTGGCTGGAAGTGCTCCACTATCTCAAGGATCTTCTGGTATTATGGAACTATATGGTTCAGACATTGAAGCACAAGCTAATGTTGTGAACTTTATAGAAAACCCTCAAGATCATAATGGATCAGTGCAAGCCCATGCTGATGTTAACATAGATCTTGTGAGTCCTGACAGTGGTCTTGCTACTATTAGAAGCAGCAGATCATCTAAAGAAAGCTCCGTTTTTCTTAGTGATGATAGTCCAGTAGCAGAAGGGGGTGCTTCTCATCACAGTTTTCTTTCTGGATTTGACTCTTATAGTCCCATTCCTGAAGGAGCAGTTGCTGAAGAAGAAAAGCCTCCATCTAGAAATAGCAGTGACAATTATGATCTTTTCAATTTTGATTTAGCACCTATGCCATCAGTTGAGACATTGTCTTCACATTTGGTGGACTGTTCGGTGGATGATTTCTCCCATGACAGTGGTTCATCAGAAGAACAGTTGTCAACTAGTTCAAAAGCAGATGAAAAGACAAATCTATCAGAATGTGATATTGCAAGTTATTCAATAGATTTTAGAAGAAGAAATGAGTATGATTATATGGTAACATTGAATGAATCTGGCCACCAAGAA
The DNA here is from genome assembly GCA_015471245.1 of Laticauda colubrina. Lineage (NCBI taxonomy): Eukaryota > Metazoa > Chordata > Lepidosauria > Squamata > Elapidae > Laticauda > Laticauda colubrina. Next base: position 53,012,707 of record BLBF01000004.1, on the reverse strand, counting down.
GAAAATCACAAAAGTTTCTCTGATAATAAATCAAATTTTGTTGACTTGGAAAATGAATTTTCCTCTTGTCCAGATATCTTGAAAAGTGGTGAGAGAAGAACTCCACCAACGCCAGTGAATAGCCTTGTAGAAACATCACCTTTAGATAATGGGCCACCTTTATTTTATCCACAAGATGTAATTGAAAGAATTAACGAAATTGATCATGTTAAAAATCCTCATTCTCGCATTAGATATGGGAGCTGGTGGGATGGTTTTGAATTAGATTCCAAAAACGTTGATGCATGGAATTCAACTGAGCCAGAATCTGTATTTCAGAGTCCTGATTCATGGAAAGATTATAAAGTAAATCTGTTACTGAGACAGCAAACTGATAGAAGAGCATCAGATTCAGCATGTATACAAAAGCAACCAAAGCATATGGAATTTTCAAGAACAGATACTTGGAAAAAACCATTTAGTCCTGCCCAAAATACTTTGGAGTATCAAGAGAAAGATGATGAACAGCGAATAGAAGAATTTGCTAATGTATGGAACTCCAGTCAACCAGCTTGTGGAGAGTGGAATAATAGTGGACATATAAAAACAAACTTGCCTAATGTTTGGGCAGAGTTTGGTCATGATATCTCAAGACCCACAGAACATCCATGGAATGTTCCTCAAGTAGAATTTGATCACTTTTCACAAAATGTTGATAAGTATTCTATATCTAAATCTTTGTTGGAATTCTCTGTAGATGATTTAAGTAAAAATCCAAAAAATCAAATTGATTTCAATTCTCAAAACAACAGGCAAGATAGCTCATTAGAAAATCACATGGCATATAACAATGCAAAATCTAGTTTTGGCATGGTGCAGAAAGATGTTAAATTGATTATGGAAAACCACAGTAATAGTAAGTCTGACAATACCACTGTATGGGATCCCTGTGATTCAAACGTCAGGAAAGATATGCTTGGAAACCTTGGCTCTTGGGAAGATCCCTTCCTGTCATACAAAGATCCAGAGTTTGTTACATCAAATATAGGTGAAGATCTGATTGTTTCTCCACCAGATACAAATTATTCAACATCTGATTCATATGTGTCACCCACAGGTGTTGGAGATGAAAAAGAAAGTGAGGACAAATATTCTGATAGAAAGTCAATCTTTGACCAAATAAGAAACTCAAATTCAGATGAAACTGGAACAGAAACATATTATTTAACAGATAATAAATCGTTGACAGAAACATTTCCTGTATGTTCATCTGATTACAATGAAGCTTGGAAACTAACCCTTAATAATGAAAAACAAGTAGAAGTTGAACATTCTGAGCTTAATATAAAAGATGATGTTGAAGATGATTCAGAACAAAAAGTTGCAGAGGTTTTTACAGGTGACTATGATGTTGATGATAGTAGTCCTTTTGAAAATAGTGGAATGATGATGATCCCTGCACAAAACGATAATAATTCTCCTCTAAGTAATATTGTGTGCACAATGGAAGAAAATGGTGACAGGAATAATGAAGTCGTTTGTGAAGACATAGGATCTCCTTGTTTTGAACCAAATGAGACAGAAAATGACATTTTAGTTGATTATCAACTTAGACAAAACAATCAATCAGATCAAGAAAATAAATTTCTGAATAAGCAATTTGATCAAAAGTCTGAACATCTTCGGCACAATCAAGAAGTTGCATTGGAGGATAACAGCTTAACTTACTCCTCAGCACTAGAAATCATTGAAAATAAAGCTATTGTAGGGTCACTCCCTCTTAATGATATTAGAAATGAAACAATGCAAAATGACATGCCACTGTCACTTTTACTACCTCTTTCATATGTTAATAGTTCAGAAGAAAGCAGAACAATTTCTGATTATCCCAGCTCACCAGAAAAAACAATAACTAGCGGAAGTCTGGAAGAAGTAGCAGCAAAACCACTAGAAGTAAATATACCATTTTCCAATTGGACTCATCTTATCACAGAGGAAAAAAATGAGGTATCCCAAAACAGTAATGCAAAACATGTTATGTCTCCCAAAGAAGATAATGATAATTTGGATCATTTTGACATGAATGAATATCAAAACTACCATTCAGGGGGAGCGTCTACACTAGTTTCTAAACCTTTTGATAAAGATCTTTCTGAACACAATATTCCTGACATGGAAAGTCTCTCTTCAGTTTCTCCCAGAGAAGAATGTAATCAAAGCAAGCCTTCTCCAATGATGGTTGAAAATCAAAACATGATGAATAGATCAGAAATGAATGCTTCAGAGTCAGAACAATCAAATCTTCTTTTGAATGGTGAAAAACAACCATCAATAGGAGCAGAGTCAAGCCCTAACTTAAACACTGACAAATTTGAATTAGAAAGTTGTGAAGACATTTCAGAAATGCTCGACATTGATAACACAAGTTCAAATGATGAAAATCAAGGATTTTCACAGAATCTATATATAGAACATATTGAACCACTGAATACAACAGATAAGCCACAACTAAATAATTTATTCCCATATAAAGCTGATTCTTCTGAATTAAGTGAAACTCCTGAAAGTGTGGAGAGTGAGAATGAGTTCACTCATGAAAAATGTATCAATATTATACTGCATCATGAATTGTCCCAAATCCTTGATGCTTGGAATACATCAGTGAGTGAAGAAAACCAGTTTGATGGATTAAGCCCCATGAAGAATGAAATGTCAGAAGGATCGAGTAACTCCCCTGCAAATACTTCTCTCAAAATTACTGGTGAGGAAGATAATAGCAGCAGTGGTTCCATTACCAATGATATATACTCAGATCCAACAAGCCCAGAGATGAGTGATTCTTCAACTAATATACATACCAGGGAGAATTTTCAAGAAAGTAATAATAAGAGTGAAAGTATATGGGATGTTACAAATGATATCAAAATAGATGAATCTGGAAAGGAATTCCTTGGAAACAAAAACCAAGAAGATTCTGAAATAAACTCTGATCACAAAGTTCCTAAAAATTTAGTTCTTTGGAATGCTCATGTGGATGATGATACATCTTCATTATCAAGTCCTGGAACAGATGAAATTTCAGAATGTTCAAATATACATCAGGGTGGAATAGAGTCAGATTTAGACTCTGACAAATTGGAGGATGCTATGAAAGAGAAGGAATCTTTGCATTCCAATGAAACAAATTCTATAATTGGTTCAAAAAATTCAAATAGTCAACCTGAGTTGAAGGAAAAGGTTCACATGGATGCATTAAATAAAACCTCTGAAGATATTAATGTTATAACTGAAGACTATGCCTATGAAACATCTGAATGTTTTATAGAAAGGGAAATAGATCAGGATGATGTACATAATCACATTGAAGAAACATCTGTTGTAAATAATGAAGAAATTTACAGACCAAATAATTTAGATGCCTGGGATATTCTGTTGCAAGATAATGCAAAAAGTGCATTAGATGAAAATAAAAAATATGTAGAAGAATGTTTTGGATTTCCAGATGATGCATTTGAATGGTGGAATTTGGAAAAACAACATGAGAATTCACTTGGATTGAATTTTAGAAATGATTTACAAAGAAGCTATGCAGGAATTATCCCTGATAATACATGGGCAGTAAATCCAAAAATAAATGAAAAAGTTGAAGAACCAAATCTTACAGCTACTTTTACATATGAAATAGAATCTACACAATGTAACAATATACATGAAAATAAACATGAGGAACCTGTACTGACTCATCGGTATGAAGGATCAGGTCAAGCCTGTGCAAACATTGGAGAATATGATGGACTACCATGGCCACATATTGATGAAACCAAGAGAAGACAAGAACCATCTCTTAATACCATTAAACAAACTGTTCCAGAAGACTGGCAGACAAGCCTGTTAAATGCAGTTGCTCGGGAAGATCTAAAACTTGATCCAAGCATGATAACTAGAAATAGATTTGTCCCCAGAATAATAAATCAGTACAGTGAAATGCAGTTAGAGACTATTAACAAATCTCCATCTGATCCTTCACTATCTTTAACAAAACCTTTGAGCTCAGCACCTACTGAAGAAAGAATTAGCCAAGGAAATCCATTTGTTCCTGACATATTACAGAACAGCACCCCAGGAAACTGCCAGACATTTAGTATTGATCCAGATTTGTGGACCAATGTAGACCAGCCCTTCATTTTGAAAACAAGCAGAGAAAACCCAGATATATTAAATCACTTTGATCAAGACAGCAGTTCACAGGCCTCAAGCAGCCCTGATGTTTGCCAGTATGAAACCAAGGAAACATATGCACAAACCTCTGTCCCAGCTGAGCAGGAGGAGTCTGGTGTGATGTCCCCCATCTTGTTAAAAGATACTGATTTTCATTTTAATCAGCAGTTTAATCAACTGGCAATTGACAGAGTGGAATTATGTCCTGAAGAAAATTACTCATGTCTTTCAAATAAGTATGAGAAAATCTGCCAAGGAACATCTCCAAATGGCCAACTATCTGAAGTTGAAAAAGAAAATATTAATCAGGAATCTGTTTTGGCCACAGATAATTTTATGTGTGATAATTTTCCTGGAAATGATAAACTTTCAGCCATTGGCCATGTAACAGAATTAGGTGAACAGCTGAAAACAGTGCATACTGCAGTTGATGACACTGGAGAAGAGTATAGTATGATTAAGGTACCAATGAGGAATAACAAATGTATGGTGCTGAATGAAACTAATCCTTTAGAAATCATTGATGAATCAGAGAAAACAGAAATTCATCCAACACTTACAAAGAAACAATCACCACAAGCCTCATTAGAAGAAAAAGAAGAGGTCCTATATAATACAGAAATACAATATTCTGCAGATAGTCTACAACATCTTCAAAATACACAGGAAGATTATAGCCCAGAGTTTATAGAATCACCCCATAAACAATTAACACTAGCAGGTGTTTCTTCTTTTGGTTTGGACACTCTTCAAAAAGATGGCATGAACATTTCAGAATCTAACACAACTGTCATAAAAGATTATGTTGCCGAATATTCTCAACAGGGTTGGGGATCCTTATTATTAGAATCTGATGGGACTCCTGGATCTTCATGTACTTTGAAAGCATTTGAGTTTGAAACAGATTCAAGTAATACTGAATCTCCAGTTGCTGGTAGTGAAATTGACATTTTGAAATCTAAATCTACCGGTTTAAAAAGGGAGGTTGCAGAAGATCAAGAAAATCAAAGCTGGGAGTCATTTTTATTAGAATCTGATGAGAAATCACAACCCTCATGTATTTTTAAAAAACCTATGCGTGAAATATATTTAAATAGTATTGATTCACCAACTAGCGAAGATGAAAATAATCTTTTAGAAAAGAAATCTGATGATGTAAATAGCAAGACTGGAGAAAGTTCTGAAAACTGGGATTCTTTATTGTTGGACTCTGAAATAATGCCTGAGTTAACAGATCATTTGAACAAATGTGAATACAAAGCAAAATCAACTCATATTGATTCACCAGCAGATGGAGTCATAAGCATAGGCAACAGTGACAATGGTGAGTAAAATTAGCACATTTTATTAATGTATGATTTTTTTCTAGACAAAAATCTTTTTTCAATAGAGTATAATATTGAAATGGATTAGAAATAAATTAACAAAACTTTTCAAAATAAAATGTAAAAATGGAGATACTGTATATACTCACATATAAGCCGACTTTAGAACGCTTTTTTTTTTTTTTTCAAATTTGGGGGTCGGCTTATACGCTCATAAATCTTATTTCTGACACAAATGACATGATGATATGACACCACTTCTCAGATCACGCAATATCGATATTACCGTACAGCGATATATACATACAGCACATTTCTTTTTACTCTGGGCGCCTCCATTTTGCTTTTTCTACCACTGGATATAACACGCTCTGATTGGTTAGTCATTCACGTGGCCGCTTTAGTGTTTGGGATCGTCACATGCAACTTTGTGTCCAGTTTCTCTGCATTTAGTAAAGTTCCATAGTAAAATTCATTAAAATATACCCATGTCTGATGTTAAAAGAAAAAGAATGTCTTATGCTGCTTCTTTTAAACTAAAAGTAGTGAAGGCTGCAGAGGAAACAAGCAACCTTGAAGCAGCACGAACCTTTGGAGTGGATGAGAGCAATATTAGAAGATTATTAGAAGATTATTAGAATATTAGAAGACACTGTTTAATTTGTGAAAATAAATAAAAGTAAAACACAACAATAATGGCTTTTATTTTCATTTATGCTCTTCTGCAAGCTTTTGCTATGATAAGTGCATATATTAGCATTATATAACATCAGATTCTTTACATACCGGGTAATTAACTTAATATTGTTTCCTACACAAATGCTTTGATGAACCTTCATCAGTGCATTGCATATTGATACTCTTTTGTTATTAGCCCAAACAACACACCATGGTATTTGGGGGTCGGCTTATATGCGAGTTTTTGCAAAATTCCTCATTTTGGGGCAGTTTTTTAAGGGTTGGCTTATATGCGAGATCGGCTTATATGCGAGTATATATGGTACTTTTTTAAAAAAGTATATTTATTTTTTAAAAAATCATCTTCGAAATGAAGACACACCGTAAATGTATTTTCAGAGAAACTCATTCATTCACACACATTATAAATACAGTATTCTTTTCCAGCTGTGAATTGTCTAGCATGTGAAAAGCTACTCTAAGCAAAACATAAAGTGAAATAATAAGAGACTATACAAAACAAATTGATAACTATTTTCATGTTTAACATTAGCAGAAAGAATTCTAACTAAATTTTAACTAAAACTGTTTTGTTTAATTTCAGAAGCTGTCTGTGATGTGGTTAATTTTGACAGTAAAGTGACCAAGTTCCCAGAAAGGATAAGAAAGGACAATAAGGAAGATAGACAATTACAGAAAGCAGAAGAACAGTCTTCTTTAGAAATGGACTATGTTCTCATTAGTGGTGAAGAACATGTATCTTTGACAAAGGACTTATTAGTAACACAAGAAAGCAATTTCCTTTCAGCAGTTGCTGAACAAATGGATTCTCTTGAAACATTTTCAGCAGACTCCTCAGATACATTACAGTCAATTTCCATAATAAATGAATGTGAAGCACAGTCTACTCTGGAGGATGAATGGGACTCTTTTTACTTAGAAGAGAAATGTTCTCCTATTGTGCCTCAAAAATGGGAAGGTGAAAAGAAATCACGTAGCATCCTTGTACAAGACCAGGAGTGGACTATAGTAGGCCAAAATGGAGAGCATGAGGTATCATCTGAGGATAAGTGTAGTAAGCCTGTCACAATAGAGTCACTATGCAGACAATCTATTAAAGAATTAGACAATGTTTTCAGTCAGGAACTGATCTCTGAGACTCAAATTGAAATCCCACTAGATGAAAGCTCTTACCAAGCCTGGGAACAACAGGACAAGATTTCATGTGATACCAAAACAGATGCTCCTTTCTTGCAAGTAGTTGCTACTGATATTGAATTGGATGATCATCCACAACTTCCTGGAGACAGCATGGTTAAAGAACAAGAAATAGAAGACGAGATCCCATCTTTGGATAATGAAAGACAGCTCCATCAAACAGTAGGGTAAGAACACACCGATAAATGTTGAGGCCTATAAATGTTATTGCTGAATTTATTATTGTTAAATGTATTGGTATATTTCAGAAGGTTGCTCACACCAAAGCAAGGGGTGGATAAACTTTTCACTAGTATAAGAGCTTCCTTTTAAGCAGATATCTAACTTTTACCAACCTCTCCTTTATTCTGCAACAGTCCAGTATAGAGCAATCCAGCAACTGATGAAGATATGCATTGATGATCAATACTGACTGTGTATATTCAAAGGATATTTGACTTTTGAATTACATTTAGAGTTGTATATTCTCAGTGTAGATGCTATAGGAGGAAATAATAGTCAAAGGTATTGGAAGCTAAAGTTCAGATGGACCCTGATATAACAATATTATTAAAAGACATAAGGTGTTATGAACTTCAGTTCATTCCATCAGATACATAAAGAGGCTATGTCAGCCCACATGCCTGAAACATCTGTATATTATCAACAAGAACATATTTGTCTTTGACTTACAGTAATTGATTCAGTGACATTTAAAATTTTGTTAATATCAGTCCAAACCTACACTTTGATACAGTGATGTAGTGTTGTTACCAAGCAGCTAATCTGCCTATTGAGAAGTCTGATTTAAAGTGTGTCTTAGGCACTCTCTGCTAGAAAAGTTGGATGTAAATCAAATTAAATAATAAATACAGTTTAAATCCAATTTGTCAAAACAGCACTCATTTAACTTTTAAGATATCAAAAGTCAAAGTTTGTAGTGAACAAAATTATTCCAACCATCATCCTATTGTCCCATTGTCCACTTCTGTCCCTGGGCTTTTTAAAAAAAATATGTTGATTATTTCTCATATTTATTTAATCTTTTTTCCTTCTCCCTTTCAAATTAACTTTCAGTTCTTACTCATTTCTACTGTCACTGTACATGTAGTCCTCTTTTAGCTACTGTTTCACTTCGTAAATGTTTTGTTGAATGACCTAGTTATTGTTTCCAATTTTGGTTCTTAAATGAGAACTACCAATAAATATTTTCTCAGTTCATGACCTCTGTTTCAACCTGCAGAGATTTTTTTAGTAGAACTTTGGCAAGCTAGGGATCTGGCTTATCTCTGAAATACTGCAGAGGAAGACATGGATGAAGTGACCCTATGAATCTGTTCTTTTCAGTTCTGTATGTCTTGTGTATGGGCATAATAAAAACAACTGATTGTAATTTCACCAGAGCATGACAAGTTGTTGTAACAAGTTAATTATGATTTAACTATTTTCTCCAGTCCAGTGCTTATGTGCATTACTCGTTGATGCCTTGTCTCAGAATGCTATCCAATTCTTGCAAAATATATTGCAGATGTTTTAGTTTGTCTTCTTGAAGGTGTCTCTGAGCTGCAAATCTCCTGATTATAATAGTGGGGCATATAAACATTTTTTTGGGGGGGGTTCTCTTCCCCTTATATTTTGCATAATGTGCACCACCTCATCCCAGTCTATTAGAGTGGTTTTTTCCAATTAAAGACAGCTAACTTTATCAAATAATTTTATCCTTCCTCTTGTTTTTTAATATATTCTAGAAAATAAAATTTACCCAAGAATGTATTTGGATTTATGTCACTAGTTCTTTCTTAAAAGTAGCCCTGCAACCAAAATATAATTGTGTGTACAATAACATTATTTTAATTTTGAAGGCTGAGAACTGAATGGGAACTAGCTTGCTCTATAGGTCAACTTTACTCAACTGTCAGGAATTTTAGCATCAGCACATCAGGAAGCCTATGAACTGGGGAAGGCTAATTTTCATAATATGACAGACATAATGCAGCATGGAAATGACTGCATGTCTCTTAATTCTATTTTCTACAGACTGGCACATATTTAAAGATACTTTTCAAGGAAAAGAAATAGCCTTTTAATTAATTGGATAATGCAAAAAAAAAGAGAGAGAGAGTGGCTTTTGCCTAAAGATCCAAGTAAAAATTCTCTATTCTGATTGAAGATATTCATTTGAATCTGCCCTCTTTTGCACTGTTTTTTAAATGAAATTCTCCACCACTCACTATATGGCTTTAAATTCAGTTTAAGTGATGTAGATTACATAAAGCTATCCCGTACAGCTTCAAACTTGCTTTTAAATTGATTATGAGATTTATTTTATTTAGTTTTCACAGTTACGTTTTTGCCACTATGAAAGAAAAACAGTTATTCTTAGTACATCTGTTTGGTTTTGATGCTACTTGAGTGCCTATTAGAATGGATGATTGGACATGCACAATGTGGTATCCGAAGGCAGGTGATCATCTTCCTTATTTAGAACTGGCATCAGTCATGTGATCAGAAAAATGGTGAAGATCTCTGTTTCTAGTAAGCTGCCATGGGAAGGAGATCCTGAAATAAAGTCCTCTAAAGCAGCTTTGCACTTTTCCTATTGCAAAACTGCTTTTTAAAGCTCAGGAAGGTAAGCACGCTGTTTGTACGGAGCTATTGGCAAAGATGGTGCTTTTTAAAAAAACAGCTCTATTCTTGCAGTTAATTCAGAGGGAGGCGAGGGAGAAGGGAATATGCATCAGCAGGGATGCAAAGTGTTTGCTGCCTCATAAGGAAATTAAGCAGCTGTGACTTGAAATTCAATCACATCTGTTTATAAAGGAAAATGTATCTTCTTTTCAGAGATATGTCAAATTGCAAGATGACATGATTTTTATAATTAATGAGCAGAACTTTACTGTGTATTTTAATTGCATAATCCTCATTGGTATCATTTTGTTCTCTGCATAGACAAAAAGGCACTTCCACTATTTAAAAGCTTACTTAACTAAGGGCAAGCAATTAAATGCACTTGACGTTGTATCAATCTCACAGTGGTATAATAGGTGATTGTGCTGTTTTAGGTCCTTTTCTGTCAGTCAGAGAAGCATATAAGATTTCTTTCTTGAAGTATCCTCTGGCTGTTCAGAAGGAATGGGGTTTCAAGCGGACAAAGTACGGAAAACACAAAGCTTGAAAAATGAGCAAGCATTTTTTAAGATACATGTAGAATTGTGGCTCTTTGGTTCTGTCTGCCAGTAAAAAATAATAATGAAATATTTCTGTGAGAAACTTTTTTTTGTTCAGAAAATGCTTTCTGCAGTTAAAGAAATGACCACATTCCCAACAGCTTTCAGAAAAGAAAATACTTAAGAGGAGGATTTAATAGAAATATAGGAATAGGAGGATCTATGCTGTGCCGCCTTAAGCCACAAGAGGTTGATGTGATTGTTGGAGCTGTGTAGAGTTCCATCTTACAGACTCAAGAGAACAAATGAGCTGTGCAGAGTACGTGGCTGATGTGAGACTTACTACTGTAAGTCTCACATCAGCCATGTACTCTGCACAGCTCATTTGTTCTCTTAAGTCTGTAAGATGGAACTTGTAATGCTTTGCCTCATGAGGCTGGTTGAAAAAGAAGCTTATAAAACTGTAAAGGACAATCTTCCAATGAAACAGTGTGTGCTTTCATGCTGCTTTTGATAAAGCATTGCATATTGTTCTAAAAAAAATACCTAGGAAGTTTGACTATGTTTTCATGGAATTCTCTTCCTCATTTGATTTTATTCCTTTGTGTTGTTTCTGAAGAAAAGCTAAGTGTTTTCTATGCTTGAGATAAATGGAACCTTTGTAGTTATTTCCCATTCCAGCCTACCAAGAATATACAGTATAGCTTCTTGCCCTATATTAAGTCAAGGGATTAGAAAATTTATGTAGTTTTATAGTGAATATGTTAGTTTGATGAAGTTTCCCATCAATAATTCTTTGTCTTTTGTAAATTTCATTGACATTCAACTAATGAAAACTGTATAATGCATAGTTCCCTTCTACTGATGTAGCCTATCTCTTTGAAATTCCTGTCTCATAGCCACCATATTTTTAGATTTTGTAAATCCCAATTTGACCCATTTAGAATCCATAAAAATTCTGCCTCTAAGATCTGACTGGTTAATTGTTCATGTCCTCAGTTCTGATATTTTTTACTTGATGATTCTTCCCTTCAGAAGTAATGTACATTTTTGTTACCTGAGGATTTCTAATGTCAACATCCTTGATTTAATTATCACATCTACTATGACAGTTTACAGTATGCTTATTAGGCTACATTAACCTGTAAAAACTATATTTGTCCAAATCAATATTTGTTTTCTTTGCTTCAGTTCTTTTTGTCCCAAGAGACATTTCTGTACTGAACCTCATAATGGAGGATTGGCAACATGGTGCCATGAGATCTCAGCTCTGCCATGGTGCCTCAGTTGCTGCCAATACTTTGAATATTATAATTTCATGGATGAATCATAGACATAACTTTTATTACATTTAACATTTAACATCAACTTCTAATAGTTGATTCTTGCTGAAGGCCATAGTAAATTTAAGAATAAACATTCTTTTACAGAAGGAATCTTTCTGTAAAAAGAACCTTCAATCCAATACAATTGCTGACTCATAAAATGGAAAGAGGTTATTTTCTCTGTCTGATTCTCTCTAGCTTCAGAGTTTAAAATGTTATATGGATTTATATGTGATCAAGTCATTTATTGGCTTGATGGTGACTACATAGATTTTCATCATAGTGATCTATTTCTAACTTGGTCTTTCAAGTCTTCCAATATTGTATTTATCACCACTTAACTGAATCCAGGATGGTAGTGAAACCTTTTTTAAGGTACACTTTATGTATTTTACTTTTTCTTTGGTTCTTAACTTTCTTGGTACTTAACAGTTTTAGATTTGAAAAAAACATTGGTCGATGATTCTAATAAACCATTTGAAAATGGTTTGGAAATTTTTTTGGCTCTGGCATAATTGAAGTGCTTCTCTGATGTTTATTAAAACAACATCTTTTTTTCAAGCTTCTGTGCATGCATGAAAAATAGATGCTAGTGATTTAAGTAACTACTCATTAAGGTTAATGTGACTCTTTAAAACATCATTTTCTCCCTCAGACCCTGTGAATAAAGCCTGAATAAAGCCAGGCTGCTTCCATGATTAGCCCAGAGGTACTGAGGCCTAAAGCACTTTGAATAATTTTATAAATACACACAATAATAATTACCTGTACTGATTAAACAATTTAATCAACTAAAACTACCTACAGTTAATCTGTTAGCAAATTATGAATTGTTTGCCTTTTGTAAACACCAATCTTTGTGATACTGGTAACTTGAAATTCCCTTCTGCAAAGAAGCATTTGGTCTTTCATGAGATAGAACAGATTATGGATTTTTTTTCAGAGGTAAGGAAAAATGGTCTGTATCTATCTCAACTGAAAACTAAGGAAAATGTTTCTTCTTGTGAGTGATTGCTTTTTCCAAATTACAGTAATACTTAATGAGAAATTAAAGCCATTGTAGTCAATTAACCATGTGAGTTTTAAATCAATCCAGGAAGTTTTACCTAAAGCTAATACTGCTAATTGAGTAAGATTTCTTTCATGCCTAATTAATGTTGGCTTATTGATCTATCTATCTTATCTGTCTAGCTATCTATTCATCCCAAAGTTACCTCCCTCCCTCCCAAAGCAGTTATGGCAGAATTGTATGCTTCCTGGTCCAATTCAAGGTGTTGGTTCTTACTTTTAAATCCTTCATGACAATGGTCCTGTCTCTCAGAACTGTCTCACTTCAAAGACAGTTGGCCCACCACACTCATGCCAGCAGAAAAGTCATGCTATGGACCCCATTGGTCAAGTAATTCCACCTGAAAGGGTTCAGGAGGAGAGCCTTTTCTACATGGCTCCTGCCCTCTGGAACGTTCTACTTTCATCCTGAGGTGTGAGCTACACACCCTTTTTGGCCTTCCCAAAGGATCTGGAGGCCTGGCTTTTCCAACTAACCTGGGGCCCCACTGGGGGTGCATCATTCCGCAGGTGGTTAACAGACTAACATAAGGTCCCACCTCCCCCTATCATTTGCTATTTTTCCCTATCTTTGCTAATTGTAAGCTATTTTTAATGTTACTATTTATTCTTTTGATGTTTTAATGTTTTATCTACTTTTTACTGATTGTAAGTCATTATTAGGCAAGATGGTATAAGTTGAATAAATAATTAAACATAATAAACCTATCTGTCCTTTCCCTTCCCTTCCCTTCCCTTCCCTTCCCTTCCCTTCCCTTCCCTT
>BLBF01000004.1:52973056-52998977 GCA_015471245.1 Laticauda colubrina | reverse complement strand
CCTTCCCTTCCCTTCCCTTCCCTTCCCTTCCCTTCCCTTCCTTTCTTCCTTACCTCTCCTCTCCTCTCCTCCCTCCCGCCCTTCCAAAACTCAGAAATCTTCCAGTCAAGGTTGGTGATAAAATAAACCCTGTCCAGACACAACATCAAACCGTCATTGTGGCCAAGATAAAAGAAGCCAGCAAAAGGATTTTTTAAGGAAGCTTAACAGAAGCTTTGCCTTCTGTTATACTACAGCTCCCATAGTTTCCCAGGCAATGTGTGACCATTTGTGGCAGCACTTGTTATTATTGTGGGAAACAAAGCCCAAAATATGACCAGAATGCCAAGTTTGGAAAAGTCTCCCTCAGCAAGTCAAAAATAGCAGTCATTATTTGTTATGATTTTTTCTCCCATTCAGATGTAGTGCAAACATTAGCAGACAATATTTACACACCATATTGTACGGCATATAAAAATATGTGCTTGCAGAGCTTCCCTACTACAGCAATTGATTGTGGATACTGAAGCATGATTTAAAATGTCCATGCTAATAAATATGTCCAAGGTAAGGCAATTTTTATAATATGGGGTGGGGTGGGGAGTAGAACAGATTCAAGTCAAGATTCCTTGGACTAATACCTGAAATTTTCTTGTCAAATTGTTCAGAAGCAGTTTGCTATTGATTTTCTTTCCTAAGGCTGAGAAAGAGTGGCTGTCCCAAAGATATCCCTTTGGTTTCATGCTTATGGTAAGATTAGAAGTCATGGTCTCCCTGTTTCTAATCTGCCTCCTTAACCCCTACTCCAAATGGGCTCTTATTCTTTACATGGAATACTTTAATTATAATTTGTTAATTAAGTTGGTGGGTAGGTGTATGGCAAGTTCATAAAATGAAATAGTGAATTATATTTCCCTGCAGGCTATCAGGTTAATTAGGTCTAGTCAATGATTCTAATGTAAGCTATTAGTAAAAGCTGGGGTTTTTTTTGTTGTTGTTGCTCCTTTGAGTCAGCATTGTCTGGACTAGTCTCTGAAGTTTTCTCGCAACATTTTCAGAAAATGTTTGTCATTTCCTTCTTCCTAGGGCTAATAGAATGTGACTGGTCTAAAGCCCATGTCACACTGCACCAACGGATGCAAAGAGGATGTAAAACGGAGAGAAACGCTTGCCATCTGTTGGAAAACGCAATGCATCCGTTGTGTACTCACTGCATCCGTGATTCATACTCTCTATCCGTCCAGCATCCATGTACTGTGATTTCATCCGCTCAAAATGTTTTGAGCTGCACAAAACTTTTTGAGTGGACGAAGTATCCAACACGTCCTTTATACATCCGCTACACATATGGGGAATATCCGTTATATGTCCGTCGTGATCCGTTATGCGTCTGCTATATCTGCTAGGCATCCGCTGCGCATCCGCGCAACTCAAATCCGCTCCAGCGGAAAACGGACACAGGGAGGAAGCGAAACGGACGCAGAACGGACACACAGCGTTAGTAGCATGGACGTAGAAAGGATGACAGCGGATGCAGCTCGGATATAAAGCATTAAAATGGAAAAAACGTTCGTACAGGGGATGTATCTCAGATATTTAGGATGTCTGGAGGATCCATCCGTTTTTATCCGCTAGGCTTCCGTTGAGCATCCGTTTTGAATCCGCGTTATGTCCTCCCCCCATCCGTTCTTTTCCATTCTCTTTATGCAAATTTTTGCCCCTTTTGAGAGCGGATAAGAACGGATGGAGCTACCCCCGGCTTTTTGGCCATCCACTGTGTCCTTTTACATATGTTTTGCATCCATCGGGCGATGTGACGTAGCCTTAAAATCTAAATGGGCTATGTTTTCCATAGATGGCCAGTAACACTAAAGTATAGAATATAAATATAATATAAATCAATAAATATATAAAATATATAAATAATCTGTTTAAAAATAATTTGAAAGTAAAATCTAAACAAGATTTAATATAATATTGCTGGTCGCATTACATGCTATGCATAAAACAAACTAGATAGCATAATGCCTTAGTTTACATAGCTTATTAAGACTATGTAAGACTTGGGTTTCTACATTATTCTGAAACAGTTATATAACCTCATTAATTTAGTCTAGCATGTTGTGCAAATCTGCTTTAGATGGAGTAACAGATCTATGCATGTTCGTGCAGAAGTAAAATCTACTGTACTTTCATTTTAGTAAATATAGCCAGGATTGCAGCTTCAGAGTGAAAAACTGCATAGCACATCTTTTTGCCAGCAATGAAGATGAAAGTTTTCAACCTTGGAATAAGCCTTACTGAAAGGCTTATTCTGGGATTATTCTCCCTTATTCTGGGATTCTACTCGTTGTAAAAAATTCACATAAGATTTGTTCTTACATGGGCTAGAGCCAGGGGTTGGATTCAACTTTTTTAACAACCGGTTCTGTGGCCGTGGCTTAGTTGGTGGATGTAGCTTGGTGGTCATGTTACTGGCTGGGCGCAACATCACTCACATCGAGACACGCATCTCCTCGCATGACCTCTTGTGACTGTGGGGATGCTGCATCAGTCATAAGTATGAAAAAGGGTCATAAGTCACTTTTTTCAATGCCATTGTAACTTTGGTTACTCCACACAAGCAAAGAACCAGCAAAGGAGGAAAAAAAGACCTCCAGAGAAGTTCCAGAGACAGGAAGTCTAGTCCTGCCAAGAATGTAATAAGGGTTAACAGAGAGGCAGTTTCTGTAAGCAACACCAGAACGTTTCCTTCCTGCCTTCCTTACAGGATTAGGCCAGCAATTTCTTCTAACAACCAGTTCTCCGAACTGCTTGGAATGTTAACAATCGATTCTAGCGAATAGGTGCGAACTGGTAGAATCCCACCCCTGGCTACACAATTGATGGCTAACCTTTTTGTCATCGCGTGCCAAAAGAATGTGTGTGTGTGCACGCGCATGCGTGCTTGCACCCATAATGTAATGCACACATGCCCCCCACATGCCCCCTGCCCCCCTGCGCATGCACACAGGATCCCTCACACGATCCCCACCCCTCTGTGCACACAACTCTCTACATGATCCCCACCCCCTACGCATGCATCTCCTGCATACACCCCGCCCCCTCGTGCATGCACAGCAGCAGATACCTGCAAATCAGCTGGCTGGTGAGAGGTGCGCACGCATGCGCAGTTGAACTGAGCTTGAGTGATGGCTCACATGCTGGCAGAGATGGCTCTGCATGTCACTTCGGGCACACCTGCCGTAGGTTCACCATCATGGGGCTAGATTTATATTGTGCTGCTAAGTCCTAAATTGTGTGGTTTTGGCAAAGTGCCATGTATGAACCCATCCATATTGGCCTATCTAGGCCATGCCATGCCATGCCACAGTAGACTATTTAGAAACAACGTTGTTAGGATGAAATTGTTTTTAGGTTCACACCTTTACTAAGCCAAGACTTGTTATCCAGTTTTAATTAGATTCACCTATAATACTAAGTCATAAAACTTGTTTCCTGAATCACAATGGCTGGGCTTATACAGTAAGGATGTGGGGGAGCCAGTATCTCATTTTGTTCTACTCTAGTAATCATTCAGGTTCTCTATAGTACATGGATGAGTATCTATAGGGATACATTCAGTTTAGAAATTATTCAATATAAATTCTTAAAGGAAATAATCCACTTTTCACATTCTACTCTTAACTTTCTATTAAATTGAATTAGCTGTATCTTCTTCAGGATTTGTGGAGTCTTTGTTCTCATAAGTCCTGGATGAAACAACTTTGGAGAACATCTTTGATTCACTTTACCTTATCAGGATTTAGTCATTCTTAAGAAAACAAGCCAATCTTAATTTGGCTCACTTTCCGGATACTAGCTGTTATCTCTGACAAAAATATAGCTAGTCCAAAGCAGAAGATTTAGTATCAAAGAGAGAACCAGAATTTTCTATTTAAGTTATAGCTCAACTATCACTACTCTTTGTTCCATTTATAGATTCCGCTTAAGTCTCCTATGCATTTCACATTGGAGGCTTTCCTCTCTGACCCAAACTGGCCAATTACAGTTGGCAGGTACCCTACATTCCCTATGAAAGCCATATTTGAATATGTTCATATAAAATGGTTGCCTCTGTTTTTCACACGATGTTAGAGTGCTTGCTATATACTCATTAGAGGCCTGAACTCAGTTGCAATTGTTAAGAAATTTTAATTCTTCTTCTGAGCAGGAGATAATCTATTCCTCCTGAAAGATCAAGCCATAGCTGTTTCTAAAAAAGATTTGCCAAATTTATAATAGGGAGTTGTGGCTTCTTGGAATCTACCTAATGATTTTTTGCATTGTTTCAGGCTTTCTTATACAGGTTTAGTTGCTTTTTATATTTGATATCTGATATACAGATGTACTGTTATACTTTTAAAATCTTAAATAAATAATTTTTAAAAATACCCTGAATTGTATTTCATTACCTAGATCATAGTGTTTAGGCCTATTGTAACTGCCCTGAAATAAGCTGGATAAACACTTGAAGTTGGAATAGATTTTATCCATCTTAATTTTTTTGCTGCTATCAAGTAGTCATCTGGATTTTTGTAGCAGTGATAAAGTAAATGTAATTATGCTTATCTTTAAGCTACATTAGCAGGAAGCAGGAGGAATGTTATCAATGAAGCTACATTATAAGGAAGCAGGAGGAATGTTAATTCTGAGCTGAGAAAAGAAATTTTTTTGACAGTGAGACTCTGGAGTAAATGTGAAAGGAAAAACGTCCTATGCAAGCAGGCATCTAAAGCTGGTGAGATGCACTGACCCTTGTTATCAGTACATTCTTTTCAGGAAACATATATCCAGCTCTGGCCTTCACCTGTGATCTCACAAGTCAAAGCAGGAGTGTCAGACTCAAGGGCCGCGTGGTGCTTAGATGTGGTCTGAAGGGCCACCCTGGAAACAGTGAAGGACCAGCCCACAATGCATTTGCCAGTGAAAACAGAGCTTGGGAGAGCTGCATTGTCCCCCCAAGCTATATTTTTGGGTGTGATTGCCTCCTGCAACCTTCTGCAGGTGAAAACACACGGCCCTCCTGAGCTCCTTTTCACTGGCAGGGTGCTCAGGCCACCAAAAGCACTCCTGCCAAGAATGACCTTGAGCTGGCCATGCCCACCTGGCCATGTCCCCCCAGCCCACCAAGGTCAAACATAACCCTGATGTGGCCCTCAATGAAATCGAGTTTGACATCCCTGAGCACACTTAGAACACTTCTATAGTGAGGCCTGTATGTTAAAGCTGGCTATCAATACTCTTAATTTTAACAAGAGGCTGGATAGACTCATTAGGTAGAGCATTTGTGCAGATTAGGGATAATTTAGTGAACTTGTGGTGGCACCACCCTAACCTTATGGCACCGTTAAAGCTTACAATTGTATTCTACCAGCAGTCTGGATCTTTATGATAGGAATTACTACATTTTGGTGTGAAGCTCCACGTGTCAGTGATTTGTTTAATTCCTAGAGGCTTTAGCCTCTGTGGTTGGCTGAGATCTCAAAAATTAATTTTTCAAAAAGTCAGATCTGGAGCATGTATGGCATCTACTCATAAAATGCTCGTGTGTAGAAGAAGAAGGTCTCTCTTAGGAGAGTGAAAACATTATCCACGATGTAGACATAAATCTTGCATGCTGTAGTGCTTGTCTTGGACAGATGACAGAATCTTATTGGATTCCAGCTTCATGGATTCAGCTTCTGAAATCTGTATTTGCTTTGACTTTCACCTCTTTGTTGGGTATTTTGCAAGGGGCCTTGTGCTTCCATCAAAACTGCTGTCATAATTTGTCATTGTGGAGTTAACTGGTTCACCTGGGCTACCAAGGCATTGATAACTGGGTTGATAATCAGTGGATTTACTGGAATAAGTATAAAAATAATAAAAAACCATTGAGTTAAATCATAATCTTCTCCTATATTCATGGAACTGTGCAATTAAGCTAAGCTATGGGATCTCAGATTCAAACTCAACTTAGCTGGGCTCATAGCAATAGCAATTAGACTTATATACTGCTTTACAGTGCTTTACAGCCCTCTCTAAGCGGTTTACAGAGTCAGCATATTGCCCCCAACAATTTGGGTCCTCATTTTACCCACCTCAGAAGGATAGAAGGCTGAGCCAACCTTGAGACTGATGGGATTTGAACTGCCAAATTGCAGGCAGCCGGCAGTCAGCAGAAGTAGCCTGCAGTACTGCACTCTAACCACTGAGCCACCGAAGCTCATAGGCTAATTATTGCTGTTTCTTATTTAAAAAAAAAACCATAAGAGAGGAGAAATCATCCTTTCTGATTGGCTCCTCAGAGTTTGATTCTCCAAACTTATCTCATGGATGAATTAAATTCCTTAACATTTTCAATGTCTGAATCTTTTGAAATTGAGTTTCTCTACACTCACAATTATGAAAGAAGTACAGAAAATCCTTTCTTAAGGCCCGGTGCCGACGGACGCAAAACGTATGCATAAAGGACACAGCGGACGAGCAAAATTTCAGGGGTGGCTCCATCCGTTGTCATCCGCTCCAAAAAGTAGCGAAAATTTGCATAAACAGAACGGAAAAGAACAGACGTGGGTAGTATGTAGTAGGGATGTTAAACGGATGTTCATAGGAAGCCTAGCGGATGAAAGCGGATGGAAGCGGATGACACCTCCAAAGGGGTTCCGGGGGAGAATTTCAAAGCAGACACATAGCGGAAGGGGCGGATGCATAGCGGATGAAGCGGATGCATCATGGATGCCTATAGGGAACAAAGGGGATGCCGCGCGGATATATATTGGATGGAAAGCGTTCACTGCGCATACGGGGAGTATGAATTGCATCAGCTTCGCGGATATAAAAGATGCAGCACGCACGCAGTCAGCATACAGGGGAAAGACGTGCTGCCACATACATCTTGCAGGAACACCATGCTTCGTCAGTCAGGCAAGAAGAGGAAGCCCGTGCCTACTTGTTCAAGCCCTGGCAAGGTGAAGAAGGGCAGAACCAGCATCCCACCCCCTGGCACTGACTCTGAAGCTGCTGCTGCTGCTGCTGCTGTGGTGGACTAGCCCCAAGGCCCTCAAAGCCCTGCTGTTGAAGGCCCTGCTGCTCAAGCCCCTGAAGGCCCTGCTGCTCAAGCCCCTGAAGTCCCTGCTGAAGCCCCTGTCAGAGGGAGGAAGAGGCAAGGGAAGGAGAAGGAGACAGGAAACAGTACACTGTTTCCAAGGAGCATGAGGATGAGGTGCTGGAATGGCTGAGGGAGAACGAGTACCTCTGGAGAAAGGGCCACAGACTGTATTGGGACACCAAGAAGAAGCAGGCAGCTTGGAGAGACAAGGCAGAGAGGCAGGGTTACACTGTAGGGTTACACAAGGCAGGGTTACACTGTAGAAGTGCTCCTGGGATGGTGGAAGCACATGCACACCTGGTATGGCAAGCTACACCTCAAGAAATCCGGGCAGGCTGCTGTCAAGCTCACTGACCGGGACATGTACGTCATGGCCAAGTGCAGTTTCCTGGAGGGTGAGATCTGCCACAGAGGAGCAGCCCCTCTGAGACTCCTCTCCCTCAGACAGCCCACAGACAGCCAGTCTTCTTCCAGCCAGGAGCCAGATACCCTGTCCAGGCAGGTGTCTTCAGAGGGCCCCATGGCAGAGACCCCCCCGACAGCTGCATTCCCCATGCCGGCGGATTTGGAGGATCCCATGGAGGATGACGTCATGCTGTCACAAATGGAGGAAGAAGCAGAAGCCACCAGAGGCAAACCCACCCGCACCCGCACCCCCAGCTCCAGAGGATGCAGGCAGAGAGGCAGACTGGAGGGCCAGGACCACAGTATGCTGTTGGAGATCAGGGACACAATGAACACCAGCACAGAACTTCTCTCTCAGCTGCTCCACTTGGACAGAGCATCCTCGGGCTGGAACACCTTCATCACCTACGTGAGCCAGACCCTGAGGGACCTGCCCGAGGCCCAGTACCAGGTGATGAAGCAGAAGATCACAGCACTTCTGCACAACCCTCAAGACCCAGCTGAAGCTGCTCCTACCCAGTCCAGGTCTGGTCCTCCACCCCAGGCGATGTCACAGCCCTTCCACAGCTTTCAACAGCCCCTCACCTACCAAGGCTACGACTACCAGGACTTCCCACAGCAGAAGCAGAATTTCCCAGTCCAGGCCCAGGTTCATCGGACGCCACAGACGCCAGTCCTCACCCAGCTACAGACCAGACAGCCCCACTACACTCCTCCTTCCTCCACCCCACAGCCAAGTCCGTCAACGGACAATCTGTCATCAGTGTTGGGCCTGACATCTCAAGTCCTTGATGAAGGGCCTCTCAACCTCACGGGACTGAGTCAGCTCTCAGACAGCTTCCTGAACACACCACCACCTGTTGTACCCACGGGGTCAAGCACCCCAGTGATGCCTCAGACCAGCACTCAAGCCACAGCCTCCTCCACAGTCCCTGCCCACTTAACAGCTGAGACCATGGACATGACTCAGAGTGACTGAGAATAGTGTCAGAGACTGAGTTGTTTACTTGTTAAGTTTATCTTTGCTTAAGACACTTTACTTTGTTCATTTTGCTTATTTAATACAGTTATAAAGTTTACCTAAGAAAGTATATCTTTGCTTAAGACACTTAAGACACTTTACTTGGTTCATTTTGCTTATTTAATAAAGTCATAAAGTTTCCCTAAGAAAGTTAATAAAGGTTATCTTTGCTTAACACATTTCGTTTACTTGGTTCATTTTTTTTACTTAATAAAGTGTTGGTGAAAACTTTGCATGCTTGTGGGATAGATAAGGATAGTTTTGGGATAGATAAACCTCCAGTGCAAGCATAGTGGAACTGTATGGTCCACCATCCCAGCTGCCACACTTATGGACCTTTATTATCAATAACAATTTATTCATTGATCAACACATTTTAAAATAAACAAAGCTCTTTATTAATGGCTTATCCATTATAGGACCACTCAACATACATGGCACAATCTCATCAGTGTTACGCGACAGCCTCAAGGAAGCATCCATTAATCATCTATCATCCTGTCTTGCCACTCCACTGCTCCAGCTGGGGAGTTGCACCAGTGTCTCAGGAGGTTGCGCTGCTTCTTCCCTTCACGTGAAGCTCTGTTGGGGCCTTGTACTACCACAGTGTCTATCAGGTTACGTCCTTGCCTCCATTCACCAGGCTCCAAGTCCCCGTTCCCTTGTTGACGGTCGACAAGTCTGTTCTGCAACACTGAGTAGTGGGTGCACATGAGATTGTGCATGATGCAGCAAGCTTCCACGATGCTCCTCACAGTATCTGGGCCATGCTGCATGGTGGTGAGAAGTATCTGGAACCTGTTGGCCAGGATGCCAAAGGCGTTCTCCACCACCCATCTTGCCCTGGACAACCTGTAGTTGAAGATCCTCTCTTCATGGGTGAGGTATCTTGAACTGTATGGCTTCATGAGGTAGGTTCTGAGGGAGATCGTGTCATCACCAATGATGAAGTAGGGCACATCTTGTGTGTCATTGGGTAGGGGGTCTGGACCTGGAAAACCCATGATGAGGTTGCATTCCCGCCCATCCTTGAGGTCACTTGTGTTATATACCCGGCCATCTGAAGCTGACCCATTGCCTGAAGCATCGATGTAGATGAACTTGTAGTCAGCATCAACCATGGCAAAGAGGATGATACTGAAGAAGCCCTTGTAGTTGTAATAAGTGGACCCTGAGTTGGCTGGAGCTTTGCAGGCCACGTGCTTCCCATCTATGGCTCCAACGGTGTGGGGAAAGTTCCACCTCTGATACCACTCTTCTGCAAGTTTTCTCCAGCCTTGTTCAGTGGTAAGGCACTTGAGGAGCTCCTCCACGTATTCTTCAATAATGGCCTGCACCACTTCTCTGACCACTTTGCTGATGCTGTTATGTGGCACCCTCCACGCATACTGCATGTTTCTGTATGTGGTTGCCGAAGCCACGTGGCGCAGAGTCAGTGCCACCTTCAGTCCAGGGTCCAGGTTGGGATGGAAGGTGGTGCTAAGCTTGGTCAACCTGGGTCTCAGACGCTCTACAAGTTCGTCAAACATGGTTGGTGGCATCCTCATGAAATGATGGAATGCACGAAGGTCTTCATTCCTCAGCTCCACCATCAACTGGTCATAAAGTCCAAACTCCATTCTTCTCACAATCCATCCTCAGACCCACACAGCTCTTGGATGTCTCCTTCTTCTCCTTCTGTGTAAAACTTGAAACAGTCTGAACAGGTTTTTGTTCTGGTGATGAATGAGCGCAGCTATCATACGGACTGTGTCATCATCCATGGTGGAGAACAATTGATGATGTTGAAGAGCAAGACCAAGAGTGAAGAGGTCTGTACACCACGGCTGCTGGATTCATACTGAGATCCAGATGATTTTTTCCCCCTTTTTATAGAAAATATCGGTTGTCCACTAGATGTCCTTCTACATACTCTAGACATGTTGCAGACATCCTAAATATATGAGATACATCCCAGATACAAATGTTTTGTCCATTTTTAATACTTTATATACGAGATGCATATGCTTACATCCTTTCTATTTCCGTGCTACTAACGCTGTGTAGACGTTCTGTGTACTTTTGTTTCCTCCCTCTTTCCGTTTTCAGGTGCAGCAGATGTGAGTTGAGGAGATGGCCAGAGGATGCAGAGAGAATAATGCGGACGTTTAACAGATGATAAACGGACATAGAACGTTTGTTGCCCGTATATGTTGCGGATGTACATCTAAGCGGCGGAAAGTTCATCCGTTCACAAAGTTTTGTGCAGCTCAAAACTTCTTGCATGGATGAAATCGCAGTGGACAGATGCTTGACGGATAGAGCGTATGAAACATGTATGCAGTGAGTACATAACGGATGCATAGCGTTTTCCAATGGATGGCAAGCTTTTTTTAACGTTTTACATCCTCTTTGCATCTGTAAGTGCAGTAGGACCGGGCCTTCAGCAACTACTTGTTCAGTGACCATTCAAAGTTATGCCAGTGATGATCAAGGACACTTACAAGTGGTCTTCAGAGTTGCAGCTATCACTTGCAGCCACATGATTTGGATTTGGGCTCTTGTACAGTTGTGATGGTCTCAGTAACCTATGGTTCATTATTTTATTTTACTTATTTGATTTGTCAATCACTTACAAGATAATAGATATAAGTGTAAACATGAGTAAGAATACAGGAAATAGGTACAAATAAATGGGGAGAATAGGACAGGGACGGGAGGCATGATGATGCACTTATGCACACCCTTTACAGTCCTCTGGACACTGGCTGCTACTTCAACTAAAAGATGAGTATGCTCCCATGCAAGATTTGCATTTCATTAGGCTGCAGGTATAGCTGGTGTAGCTGGAGAAATGTTGAAACATGGATGCATTGTGCATATGGAGAGGATGTATGTCTTATTTAACAGCAGGTCTGTATGGAGATTGCAACTGTGCATAATGGTTGGAATAATGCAATTATTATTATTCTGTACAAAGTGAAGGGTGGGAAGAAACAACTGGCAGGGATATTCAGAAGAAAACACTATTCTCATTTGTGGCAGAATTTTCCAAGACAGTCTTCGTTGTCAAAAAAAATATAATTGATTTTGCATGCTAATACTGAAGTTTGGAGACAGAATAATCTCTTTTGAAACTTAATCATGTCAAAAAGTTTGTATTCTTTAACAAAGCCAAATTGTCTTCAAATTTCTTCAGGTGTGTGCATCTGTTTCCCCTTGAGCATATTGAGAAAAGTTAAACCTTTACTCTTTGATTCTTCAAATACGGAAAACAACAAAATATGTGTTTGTCTTGTTGTTTTAGATTGGTACCAGAGGATGTGGGAATGGATATCCTTAATAAGGCCATGCTAGATTCTACTTCAATAGAAATGAGACCTGGTGAGCCTACATTTTATTTTTTTTTTAAATTTTCATTCTCTCCTGGGGCATTTAATTATTCACTGAGTGAACTATTTCTGTACTGTGATACTATTATTTATTTATTTGGAATAAAATTGGCTTAATTTTGATATTTAATTAATTCCATGGTTCCCTTGATCATCATTTGCAGTTCTCATCCACTTTCCACCATGTTTAATTTTCATTAGGCTGCAAATGAACTTGCTGCATATGATAATTAGGCACTCTCACTTTCTTCACTTCAGCCTGCACAGATTTAGCTTCTATTTACCAGTGAAAACAACACAATTAAAATTGCTGCCTAAGGTGTCATCAGTTAGAAAAGAAGTCTGACATATTAGATTATTCTTCAGCCATTGCATTACATCCAAGACCAGGGAAGATATAAATGGCAACTGCCCAGGATATGAATAATCATGTTCCAGGAAAAATATTATATTAGCACCAGGGAAGGTAGATTTTATAGCTGTGTATAAAATCTTCATATTTGTTCTGTTAATTAGAGGGCAACTGATGCCTTATCAGAAGTAACAAAAATAGACACAGGTTGTCTGGCAACAGCATTTTGCTCCAATTGAAATGTTATCCTTATTTGACTTGTAAATACAGTATCTTCTGTATCTGCTATTCATTATTAGGTCCATGTCTACATAAGAATGGTTTGCAATAATGAAGACTGCAGTGAAGCAGCCCGTGCATTTCTAAGGATGAAGTGGCTGTGCTACTTCACTTTGGACCTTCACTGCTTCCATTGGTCCTTGTTGTAGCTGATGGGGGCTTCAAGGCAAATACCAGTCAAGGGAAATGTAGCAGGGAGAATCACCTAATTGAAACATTTCCTTTTTGTGTTCACAAAAAAGAATCTTGTTCCTCTTCTCTCTGAAATGGGTTCATCTATCAGAACAAATAGTGTAATTTATCCTGATAATGGGGAAAAGATCCTTGGCAAAGCAAGATATGGTAACTCAGGTTGGTACCTCATTCCTTCCATACCATTAAGCTCTTCACCTAGGTCAGGTGTCCCCAAATTTGGCAACTTTAAGAATTATTTATTTAAGACTGTAAGCTATGCTGGCTGGAGAATTCTGAGAGTTGAAGTCCACAAGTTTTAAAGTTGCCAAGTTTGGAGACCTCTGATCCAGGTGAATCCAGGTGAACCTAAGCCTATTTTTGTTTTCTGGAGTCACATACAACTATTAGATAGGTTGAGTAATTTTTCAAAAGCCAAATTAATTTAACTGTTATTTGGAATCATAGTTTTAGTCTAAACCAGAGATTCTTCTCTTTTTGTGCTTATTCAGAACCTCCTAATTCGCTAGACCTTAATGGATCTCATCCCAGAAGGATAAAGCTCACTGCTCCAAATATCAATCTCTCTTTGGACCAGAGTGAAGGATCTGTCCTTTCTGATGATAACCTGGACACTCCAGATGAAATTGATATTAACGTAGATGATCTTGACACGCCAGATGAAGCAGATTCTTTAGAATATGCTGGACATGGTAATTAGTTTAATTTGGTAAAAGTGAATTTGCAGCAATTACCTATGTGTATTTATGGAGGGGGGGTGTTTTTGTACACTTTGGCATGAAATTTTACAATTCTCTAGGACTTAGCTGTTAGGTCATGAAGACAGATATGCAGCATAAGAATAAATAGCTCTAAGGAAAAGCAGAACACACACACATACATAGAGAGAGAGAGAGAGAGAGAGTATAGATAGATGTAGATTGTTAGCAAATTGTAGAACCAGCTTTTGGTTACTTGTATACAATATTTTTGAAAGATTAAATGTTTATCTGTTTAATTGGATAGCAGGAAAAATTGTAATATTAAGGATAATTTCTAGTTCAGTTATTTTTAAAGATTTTCAGGTGCAAGTATAAACATTGGAGGATACATTCTGGTATGCAGCTATGATACTTATATATTATCTAACCCCAATCCTAAAATGTAACACGTGTTTTGTTTTAGAACTATGGATTTCTCTCTTTTTCATCATGCCAAAGGATTTTAAATACCAGCAGAGGTCTTTTTAAAAACTATTTAGTATATAAATCCTTCTATATTATTTGGCTCTCCAATGATTTTTTCACAGATTATATTGTTCCTGAAGATAATCCAACATAAGTCTATGTTGATTATTAACTTCATTATGCTAGAAAGATTAAATGGAAGAGGGTTAATTTAGATTTAATATCTGTAAGATCGTTATTCTAATGTAACAAAGATTATTGCAGTAACCAAAAGCTTGGAATTTATTTGTTATTATATAATGAATTATGAATTCCTCAGCCCTTTAGAGCTCAGGAAAAGTGCAAAAACTTTCCATTGATGGAAAGTTAGGGTTATTTCAGATGTATAGTCTTGAACCACAAATATCACAGATCACAAAACCCTACCAGGTGAACATGCAAGAAATTAAATCTTTAAGTTAATTTTATATTCAGGAAATGAATGGGAAATATCAGAAAACAATAAATACACACACACACACATATTTACATAACTACATACATAGAAAATGATGTACAACAATAACGTTCAAAAAGAACGCTTATTCATGGAACTTCCTTTTGAGAATAATGTCATTTAGTTAATTGTATAATTTATTTCAGAGTTGAACTCAGAAATTCAGTTTTCTTACTGAATGAAACAGGCTTTTCTTATATTAATGACTGCTTATTTAAATCCTCTATTCCTGTATTTTCAGAAGAGCAACCAGCCATTAAAGAACCTTCTCAAGAAGAATCTGAATCCATCCCAGAATATACTGCTGAAGAGGAACGGGAAGACAACAAGTTATGGAGAACTGTTGTTATTGGAGACCAGGAGCAGAGGATTGATATGAAAGCAATTGAACCTTTTAAAAAGGTTATTTCTCATGGAGGTACAGAAAAAATATATAAGATTTATTTATTATACTAATGTAATTAGAAAACATTTGAAAATATCCTAATTGTAAGTGGTCTTGCATACCTGACATAAATGTAGAATATGTTTCCTTTGAATAAAACAGAATTAGTGAATGAATTCCTTCGCTACTTAAAACTCTATAATGTATCTATAACAACAGAATGCTTTAGATCTGAAGTATGTGAGTTGATCAGTCATTAAATCATTTTATTCTGGACATGAGTTTCCAGATCTCTAATTCACACTTCCAAAGGAAAGCAGCTTAGAAACGAAAAAAATGAGAGAAGAAAACACAGTATATTCAGTGTTCATGATACAATTCCAGGCCTGTATAGGAACATTTCATCATATTGAATGCTTTGAACTTAATATATAATGTAAAACCGGCCGTGGTTTGTATACCATAGTTTATGGTGGAGTGTAAACACCCACAGCAGAATATGGCCCATGAAAGCTACTTGGGTAGCTTCAGAATTTCTAGAAACTGTCTCCAAAGGAGAAATAATTAAAATATAAGAATAGTGTATTGATTTATTTAATTAATTTGTTTTTAATTAAACCCAGCCCAGCTCCAATACACCAATCATAATCTTCAGTTAGAAATGATGGCTATCATTGCTCTGTAGCTTAGTATGATGTCTGAATCCAGCCATTGTGGTTTGTTCAACAATTCATGGTTGAAAAAGAATATGGTTTAATACAATGTGCAATCACAAGCATAGCCAGATTTACTGAGGCTATGATAAGGTATGGTTTAAATATGTCTATTATTACAAGTTTCTCCCTACATGTCATTTAAACCAGTATGTTTTGACCAGGTGTGGATGTGCTGAGACTAGGATTTTGTACTTATTTTGTAGCAAAACACATGTCTTGAAAGAGAAAGGTTATTTCTTTTTCAGTTTTTAACTGCTGTAATTTAGGCCCAATATGGAATATGTAGTAGTGGTTTATATCAGCAGTATCTCTATGCCAGCCTTCTAAGAGTTTCATCCAGCTTTAGGCAATTCTTATGGATTGCCTGATGAGTGAACAGGCCTATAGATCTGGGCAGGGCCCTGTAGGTATGGCAGAACTCTATGAGTTCAAGCTTTTCAGGACTAGCATCTGTTCTTTCCATTTTTGTTTCATTTACTCTACTTATTTACTAGAGTTAATAATTTCTGAAATTATTTTGAATTGAGACCTTCATAACAGATGCAGCTATCAATTCTCCAAATGAGAAACTTCATCTGGGAAATTCTTACATCAAAATAGGAGGATGTCCTTAGACATTTAGGTTTGGAAGTAGCTTTGACTATGGTTCAGTGTTGTTGAATACTTTGCATTGAGTTTCCCAGGTTGTTTTTCTCATTAAAATGTAACCTTGAATTAGGCAACTGGTAATAGGGGTCTTCAATTGGTTACGAAGCCTGCCAATTCTATTGTGTTAGAACTGTTTGTGAGACATATATTTTTTGACTCCACAGGATACTATGGTGATGGCTTGAATGCCATCATTGTATTTGCTGCATGTTTTCTACCAGATAGCAGTCAAACGGATTATACGTATGTCATGGAAAACCTTTTCCTGTAAGTGTGGAAATATTGTAGTAAAACTCTTTCATGTGATGAAACAGATATGATGATTTTCATTAAGAGATAAGTGCAGAGTTGAAATGAGTTCATTTCTCGCTTAATTCTTTTGAGGCAAACAGAAATTTGGTTTGTATAAATGAAATGAAATAAAATAAAATGTACTACAAAGAAAGAAGCCATCGGGAAGTTATTTCTGCTTTGCCATAGTTAAGGGTGAATTGAGCCTTGATATTTAAATAAATATTTGCACTGCGCTAACCTTCCATGGCTAAAGTCCTATACAATTCCATAATACAAATAGATTTCAGCTTACCACAATTGAGCTCAAAATTTATGTTGATAAGCAATACAGCTGTTAAGTAATTTTGCCCCATTTTACTACCTTTCTTGCTACAACTGTTAAGTGAACCACTGCAGATGTTTAATTAGTAATTAAATTGTTAAATGAACTCCCCATTGACTTTGCTTGTCAGAAGGTCGTAAAAGGTGCTCAAATTATCCTGGGACAATGTAAGCGTCAGAAATATTTACCAGTTGCTGTGATTTGAATTTTGATCATGTAACCATGGAAATGGTTGCAGTGGTTGTAAGTGTGAAAAATGGTCATAAGTTACTTTTTTCACTGCTGTTGTGATTGAACAGTCACTAAACTAATGATAGTAAGTTGAGAACTACCTGTAAAACTATAATTTCATATTGTGGGAAAGCCACATATGTCAAGAATTCTGTCTGAATTTTCAGACTATGTTCTTGCTTTGAATCCTGTCTCAGAAATGCTCCTAAATTCTCTGGCAATGAGCCGTGAGCACAGACATTTACTTATATTGCAGTTTTCATGCCCTGAAGAGTAAAATTAGCATGGGCTTCTTATTTAAATATTTCACACTCCCAAAGAAGTGACAGTATGACCTATACTATGTAGGTTACTTAGCATAGGGGTGGAATTACACTTTTAAAAAAGAACTTCCTCAACTGCCAATTTTGTTTCTGGAAATTATGTATTTGCTTAACTGCTAACACATAGGGCAGTGTTTCTCAATCTTAACAACTTTAAGATATGTGAGCTTAACTCCCAGAATTACCCAGCCAGTTGAAGTCCACATGTTTTAAAGTTAATATTTTAAAGTTGCTAAGGTTAAAAAATACTGGCGTAGGTTCTTAAAAGGAAAAAAAATGCTTGTGAAAATATTGTTTCTTCCCACTTCTTTTTCTTCTCCTTCTTTTTGTTGAGATATGTAATAAGTACTTTGGAGCTCATGGTTGCTGAAGACTATATGATTGTTTACTTAAATGGAGCAACCCCAAGAAGAAGAATGCCGGGACTTGGATGGATGAAAAGATGCTATCAGATGATTGACAGGCGGTTTGTGGATCACTTATATTTTCTAATTATTATTTTCTTCATCTATTTACCATTTTAAATCCTCTTGCCCCATTCTTTGTAAATGCAAGCTGTTCCTTGTGAGTATTATGAAGATTAAGAAGATTTTAGAATGCATGCCAAAAGTGTGTGAATCTGTGTGTGATAATGGCTATACTTGCTGAACATGTGACTATCACTTTCTCAATAAATGTGTTTCATTCTGAAGACATAAAGTATTTTAGGCCCAGTACTCTTCAACATCTTCATAAACAACTTAGATGAGGGAATAGAAGGGGAATTTGCCAGATTTGCAGATGATGCTAAGTTGGCAGAAATAGCCAACACCCTAGATGATAAGCTCAAGATCCAGATGGATCTTGACAGATTTGAACACTGGGCCCTATCTAAAAAAATGAAATTCAATGTAGAGAAAAGTCAAGGCTTACACTTAGGCAAGAAAAACCAAAAATACGCATATAGATTGGGTGAAAGCAGGCTTAATAGCAGTAACTGTGACAGGGATCTTGGAATCTTAGTGGACAACCAATTAGCTATGAGCTAACAGTATGGGACCACAGCTAAAAAAGCCAATACAATCCTAAATTGCATTTACAGAAGAATACAATCAAAATCAAGTGAGATGCTAACACCACTCTATAAAGCCTTAGTAAGACCACACCTTGAATACTACATCCAGTTTTGGTCACTACACTATAAAAAGATGTTGAGACTCTAGAAAGAGTGCAGGGAACAGCAACCAAGATGATTAGGGTACTGGAGGCTAAAACATACAATGAACAGTTGCAGGAACTGAGCATTTATTTATTTTATTTATTTATTTGTCAAGCAAGTATTAGATAACAGGTATAAGTATGGTTATGAATACATGAAATGGATACGAATAAAAAAGAAACTATAGGACAGGGACGGTAGGCACATTGGTGCACTTATGCACGCCCCATTATGCATGCTACTTATGCACAGCTTATACTTATGCATGGCTAGTCTACTGAGGAGAAGGACCAGGGAAGACATGATAGCAGTGTTTTGAATATTTGAGGGGCTGCCACAGAGAGGAGCGGGACATGCTAAATTCCAAAGCACCTGAAGGCCAGACAAGGAATAATGGATGGAAACTGAACAAGGAGAGATTTAACTTGGATATAAGGAAAACATTTCGGACAATGAGAGCAATCAACCAATGGAACAGCTTACCTTCAGAAATTGTGGGAGCTTCATCACTGGAAGCTTTCAAGGAAAGACTGGACTGCGATCTGTCAGAAGTGATGTAGGATCTCCTGCTTGGGCAGAGGGTTGGACTAGATGACCTACGATGTCCCTTCCAAGTCTGTTAATTGGTAATCTTTCTTTTTAAATACAGATTAAGGAAGAATTTGAAATCATTCATCATAGTTCACCCTTCTTGGTTTATAAGGACAATTCTAGCTGTCACACGGCCATTTATAAGGTCAGACGTTATCACTTTTGGACTCTCTAAAATGCTGCGTTTTCACATGATAAGGAACTGCTTTGATTACAAGATAAGCAATTGTGGAAGTAAAGAAACAGCTTCTGATTTAGCTTTGACCTGATGTGGCTCTCTAAAATGATAAATATATTTGTGTAATTTTACCATGGGTAACATTAACAAAAAGTAAGTTTATCATTTTCTTATAATAATTACATTTTAACTTCTATATATGGCATTATCACAGAATAATTTATGCAGTATTTAATAGGTTGGTGCAGGCAAAATGAGCGCTTGTTCTTTTTCTACACAAGCTAATCAGGTTTTTTAAAAATGCTGTTGTCCTTCTTCTAAACAACTCATGAGCCCCAAAGAATTACCAATCTATAGTTTGATAATCCTGAATTTAGTCATTGATTTAGAGTGTATAGTGAGAAAAAAAAATGTTTGCTGAAATTTGAAGACAGTGCAGGTAGTCCTTGACTTACTGTCATAAAATTTCTATTGCTAAGCAAGGCAGTTATTAAATGGGTCACATCTGATTTTACGACCTTTTCACCAAAGTTGTTAAGGAATCATGCAGTCGTTAAACAATCCCAGCTTCCCCCATTGACGTTACTTGTCGGAAGCTGACTGGGAAAATCGCAGATGGCAATGACACGACACTAGGACACCGCAACCATTGTAAATACATGCTGGTTGTCAGGTGCCCAAATTCTGATCACGTTGGGATGCTGCAACTGTTGTAAATGTGAGGACCAGTAATAAATGACTAGATATATAAGATCATTCCTAGCCTAGCCAGCAATTTAGTAGCTTATTAGTTGACATGGAGCTAAATTTTATATTTTATTTTATCCATATTGCTTAACCAGTGAATTGTGCTTTTTGTTTTTTCAGTTCAAAATTCAGTAATAAGATACAGTACGTCAACACTCTGGCAGAACTTAATGAACTAATTCCAATGGAATATGTAAATGTCCCAGAAAGTATTGTCAAGTAAGTGAAGAGCATTTGGAGAATAATAATAAGTTACTTCTCTAAAACAAAAGGATTGCTATTTTTAGGGAAAGTTAATTTTATCTAAATAATATATAATATTTAAAAAGTATTCAAAGTTGTGATTAAAACTGAATAGCACTAGAAATAGTTTATCCTGTTTATCATATTTAAAAACACAATTTAAATTATAATCCAGTTCTTTGTGGTATAAAGAAAGCCAGGCCAAGAAAACAAAAGATGAATAGTTAAGAATTCAGAATAAATTTATATAAGTTCCTGTAGAAGAGGTGATTGAGAGAAGCTAAGAAAGCACTCTTCAGATATCTGAAGGTTGAATCAGTAATCTCTTTCTGAATTACCCCAAAGAGAAGGGCCAGAACCAATTAGTTAAAACTATAAGGAAGTAAATTCAGGCTACATGTTGGCAGAAACTCATGACTACATCAACCGTTCATCAAGCAACAGATTGCCTTCTACACCAAGTGGTGAGTTTTCTTTTACTGGAAGTCTCCAAACAGAGGCTGGCTAATTGTTAATCAAGATGTTGTTGTAGATCCTGCACTAAGTAGCATTAGGTGGTCTCTTTGGTATCTGTCAACTCTATGATTCTGTGAAAGACCTAAGAGAATGTATTCCAATGTGTTATTACCTCACTAATTTATTCATATTATCTGTTGTGAATAAAAAAAATATGTTTTCAAAATATTTTTGAGAATTGCACAAGACATTGTAGAATGGGAATAGATTTTATTCACAGAAAGTGGAGATGAAATTCTCAAAGTGTTCCATGTTCTGAGCACTGATGTTTTGGGTACTGTTTCTGGTTTGGATACTGTATGCTGTATAAATTATTCCCTTGTTGAAAACTTTCAGGAATTGCTCAGGATGATAGGTTATTAGTTCAATGTAGCAAGACAGTTCTAAGATGGGGAAAATCCAGAACATTTCATAGTTTTACCAGTTCTCCAGTGCGCATAGTAGTTTTCAGTGTGAACATGCCAACCCACTAATATCAAAGCAAGTCTGGAGCCCGTTGAATAAGGTCCAAAGGATCATACTATAGACATTGTAGTTTAAATTTGCATTGACACGAGATACATATACAAGAGCCTTAGTTCTGACTCTACACTTTGAATAGATAGAATAGAATATAATTGTTTATTGGCCAAGTGTGATTGGACACACAAGTAATTTATCTTGGTGCAAATGCTCTCAGTATATGTAAAAGAAAAGATGCATTCGTCAAGAATCATAAGGTACAACACTTAATGATAGTCATAGAGTACAATAAGCAATCAAATCATACTAGGAAACAGTCAATAAAAATTGTAAGGATAGAAGTGACACAGTCATACAGTCACAAGTGGGACTTCAACTTGACCTTGGGAATAGCTCCTTGCGATGTGAAGGTGATACATGTGGCACAAATATGATGTCTGCATATTATTTGACCTTGTGTATGTTTGTCCTTCACCCACTTTTATCTTGAAAGGTATGATGAGGAACGATCCATTCAGAGAAGAGTAAGGTAAAACCCTTGCTCTGCTGAAGCCTGTGCTGATGTTTCTAAATGATTGAGGATATGTGAGGCGATAGAGGATTTCAGCAGCTGACATTTAAAAAGATCCCATAGCTCTCTGTAATGAATGTCACACATGAGCTATTGAGATCAATTATAAATTTCCTTAATTTGGCCTGTTCTAGATTTAACTTCAATCACTTTGTCAGCTTTGCACAGCATGCATGCTGCAAACTCCTGCTAGTTTTACAAGACCTGCCTACATGGACAATACATACATACATACATACTTACATACATACATATGAAATAAAATTCAGTAACACATTAGAAAAAAGTACTTTGTTGGTGCATAATTTCAAAAGCATGTACCTTGCTTGATTGACATTCTGCTTTTCCCCGCTTCTATTTTATATTCTGCTTGCTTCTTCTCCTTCACCAATAACCTTTACTCATACAGACTGGATGAAGAGCTCAGGGAGGCATCAGCAAAGTAAGATAGAATTCTGATAATAAACTACATTCCTTTTTCATTCTTAAAAAGGATAAACTATTAAGAAAATTCATATTAATCCTATATGGGACTACACAGAGTGTCATTAGAATAGAGAATATTACTGCTACATAATATTACATAGGAGTAATATTCACTATTCTCAATGGCACTTCTGTAGAGTGGCCTGGAGAATCCTGGGAATTGTACTTCAGCAGTAGTTCAGCCTAATCATAACTGCTAAATAAAATATTATTTTTAGGACATGGTGCACAATTGGTAATCCCTAAGGCTTTGTATGTTCCAAGTCCACTTTCAGTGGCTGCCAATATTCAATAATACTAACTTTCCAATAACCTGGAGATATTAAAGCTGGGGAAGTTGCCAAAATACAGCCAGTTGAGGGTAAAGAAGGAATCTTACAAGTGAATTAAAAACAAACGAAGTTGTCTTTAATTTGAATGCATCCATTACTGCCTTTATGTCACCAAAATCCATAATGCGCTATATCTTACAAATGAAAATGCAGACTATATTCAAAGAAATTTACTTGAAAGGGAATTCTGGAGTATATGGTTAAATTTATTTCTTAAATTAATATGTTTTCTATCAGCTTTAGTGTTTTTCTTTAAAACAATAATTTTGCTCATTTTTTCTTTGGGTGAAAGTTATTTCCTATTAATTGGCTAGGCTAAAGTTGTATATGACATTTGCCAGATTGGATGATAAAATGGTGCCATTTATGTAAAAACAGATGATGTTTTTCGAGAATATAATTCCACTCATGCCCAGGAATGTACATTATGATGAAGATTGATTTTATGTAGAAGGATAGAGAGGCATAGTATTACACAGAACTCTCCATTTAATGGACTGATAGGGAAATGAGTTTTTGAGTCAAATATTCATTACATGCTGAATTTTTCATGTATAAACACACATATAATCTATGTCTTATAAAAATTATAAAATATATGAAGCTGTACATAAAATGAACATAATGTTCAAATATACAATTGTTGTGTCATTCATAACATTGTTTGTCTATTACCTGGGGCAAAGCTTCTTGTCAGAAGTCCAGATTTTGTTCATTATATCCACTAAAGTCCACTGAATTGAATTTATTATGAACTGACTGACAGAAAGATTCTCCTTCATGCTGCAGCGAGAGCCCAGGATGGGTAGATTTCTTCTTACGATGTCATTAAGCTGAATCTGTATTTGTATATAAAAAGCCAGCCCCCGGGATTATCCTCAGCTTTGACTCAGCTTCTTTAAGTCACAAGCTGTGTCTCTGAAAGCGTTAGCGTTTTATTCAGTGATTTTCTACAGAAGCTACCCTTGCTTCAATCAGCTCCCAGGGATCCGGGCAGCTGCAACTTCAGGAGAGAGGGGGTCTGTTCTCCTGCAAGGCTGAGAGCAACGTTTTCCCAAGTGCTGCTCGGCAAGCAGAGAAGCGTCTGAGACCTTCCCCATAGCCATAGTTTGTCTGATCATAAAACTGATCAGCAAACTGATAACAGAACTAGCCAGCTGATCACGTGGGCAGCAATCTCTTCATTCTCTGGCTGACCTGATCGCTCAGGGCTCGCAATAGCCTAAGGAGCAAAATTCACTTCTCGGAGCCATCGACGAGTAGCAGCCATCTTGGAGTGCAGTTTCTTCAGACACGAGATGAGCGGCCATTTTAAGTGGCCTGGTGACCATTTTCAGGGCTCCAAAGACCCAATTCCACCCTCTGCCATCCTTAAGCACTTTTGAGATTCATTCTCTCAACGCTTGAGCCTTGTTTATTTTAAAATGGATCAGGACAGTGCTCATGCAGAGCTTTTCCCCCCAATGGAACAGGCCCTCCAACCCACTAAAAGGAAAAGACACAGACAATGTACTGCAAAAATCAGAGCTAAGGCTCTAGTCCCTAAGAAGACAGCTCAGGCTGAGTTGAAGGCAGAGAAACGCAGACATGCAGCTATAGAGAGACAATTTAACAAGACTATTCAACATATGAGAGGGCAACTGCAACAGGCTTTCCAGCCAGCCGAACATCAGGGTTTCCAGAGAAGCCATCTCCCAGAGGAGGGGAAGTTGTTCATGAAGCCTTTGCCCCCCCCCCCTCTGGTCTGGTCCCCTGAGGCATTTGAGAAACAACTAGATCCTCAGGATTTCAGCAGGTCTGGGCCATATTTCCAGCAAACTTCTGGGTCCTATGCCCCCTCTCTTCCCCTCAGAGTTCAGGCCTCCCAGATCAGGCTGGAAGCCACCTTCATGCCCACTGCAGCTGGCCTTCGGCCCTCCACTACCTTTGATACCAGGCCCAGGGAGATACAACATGTTGTTTCCTTAGCCATTAGACAGGGATTGGCTGAAGGTTTTCAACAGATTCTTTGGCCTCTGAAAAGGGTTCAGGCCCTTCTCCCTTCTCAATCTATGGCTTCCTTACCTCCGCAATGAGATTTCCACAGACCCCAAGGGTCAGGGTCCATTCTTCACAGGCAGAATGGGAGGAGTATGAAAGGGAAGAGGATGCCTCCCCATCTGAATACAGTTGCTCCTCTTGTTCAGAGTGCAAAGAGGGTGAAATCTGTGATCAAAATCTTTCAGAGGAAGGAGACTTTCGTCCACATCAGCTCTCCTCTGCAATTAGTCTTTAAACCAGCCCTCCTTAAACCCTTACTTAGCAAGGCCTTGGTCACTGCCAGGCTGTCAACCTGAGGAAGCAGCACCTGAACCACAAGGGGAACCCTCCAGGCAAGGAGACTCGCTCTTCTCCAAGCCAGTAGTACACACAGAGGTTTTGCCTTCTCCCCTTTTGTTTCTTGACAAGGTCAAGAAACAGTGCACTTCCCCTTTGGCAGGTCCTCGTCTATCATCTTTGGACAAGTGGTTCTACTATGTCAGCACATCCCTAGCCAACACACTTGCAGTGTCCTCAGTAGACACTCTGGTTGTGGCATCATTCTCCTCTTCTGACACTCCCACTGAGCCAGAGGATGTGTTTGAACCAGAGGACAAGCGTTCCAAACAGACCCTCAAGCACAACCACCAAGCAGCTGAGTGGGCTGTTCGGACTTTGACCGCTGCATCGTTTTTCACAAGGGCATCTCTATGCTGGCTGCACTAACTGCAGGACCAGTTGCCTGCCTCTGACCTCAGATCTCATCAGGACCTTAACAAAATTATAGCAGTGGCAGAATTCACTGCGGATGCCACCCTCAATTCTGCCAAATTTGCATCAAGAGCCATGGCATCTTTGGTGGTGGCAAGAAGTGGTTCTGAAATTGGCAGGCGGAATCAAGCCATAAATGGAAGCTGGCCTCTGCCCCCTGTGCAGGAGACAATTTTTTTGGCGAGGCTCTAGACCTGTATCTCATTGAGACCAGAGATAAACATAAAATTCTTTCCTCCTTGGGGAAAAAAGCTGACTATCGCCCAGCTCCTTATCGCCCACCTGCCTTTTGAGCGGAGTCCACCTCCCGCTTTCCTTGGCCACAGAGGGCATATTCTCAGCATCAGGACCAACGTCAAGAACCACTTTGCAGGCAACAACCTTCTGCTGGTAAACGGCACTTTCGGGGGGAGAAGGTCATGCCTTCCGTTGCTCTAAGTAATACCTCGTTCTTCTCACCCACCGGAGGTTGCTTAGTCTTCTTTGCCTCCAAAT
>BLBF01000004.1:52928175-52973046 GCA_015471245.1 Laticauda colubrina | reverse complement strand
TTATAAATTCGGCCATTCAACACCTACTTGATATAAGGGCTATTCAACTAGTTCCCATCTTACAATGGGGATGGATTTTACTCGTCTTATTGTTGTTCCCAAAAGCCTCGCGGGCGTGGGGTGGCAAGCCATCCTTGACCTAAAATTTCTCAATCAATTTGTAAAATACAGACACTGCATTCTATCTTAGAGAGCGTTTGGGAGGGCAACCTTCTCTCTTCCATTGATCTCATGGAGGCTTACCTCCACATCCCCATCTGGTCTCATCATCGCCAGTTTCTCTGTTTCTGTTACCGGAATGCCCACTACCAGTATCGAGCCCACCCCTTCGGCCTCTCATCGGCTCCAAGGGTCTTCAAAAAGATTCTCGCAGCATTCTGTTCCAGTGAGGATCCAATGCTACTTGGACGATATTTTGATACTGTCCTCCTCCATCCACTCGGCTCATCGGGACTTACAAATTACGCTGTCCTGCCTCCAAAGCCACGGGTTTTCCATCAACATCAAGAAGAGCCATCTCTCACCTATGACCAAACTGCTACACTTAGGAGCAGTCATTGATATGACTTTGTGCCAGGTTTTCCTGTCTCCACATCTTGGAAAAAACATTGCAGAGATCATCAGCCAGATTGAACAACAGCAGACCATTCCACTGTCGCTGCTGTCAAACTACTGGGGAAGATGGTCTCCTGTATTGGCATTGTCCTGTGGGCACAGCTTC
The DNA here is from genome assembly GCA_015471245.1 of Laticauda colubrina. Classification (NCBI taxonomy): domain Eukaryota; kingdom Metazoa; phylum Chordata; class Lepidosauria; order Squamata; family Elapidae; genus Laticauda; species Laticauda colubrina. The sequence continues at coordinate 52,972,325 of BLBF01000004.1, read as the reverse complement.
ACTCCCAATCACTCCAATGGTTCCTGCTCCCCTTTCAACAAGCAGGAACCAGCCACTCGTCAGTCAAGGTCCTACTCTCTCAACAGGCCCTGTGGTCCCTCAACTGATGGCTCTCCCTGTCCCTTTGGAAGGGGCTCCAGTTCAAGGAACCAGAGAGGCTAATAATCACCACAGATGCCAGCCTTCTGAGTTAGGTCTCCCATGTGGAGGGTCAGTTAGCTCAAGGGGTTTGGTCCAGATCAGACAGCACCCATCCCATAAATTGGTTAGAGCTCAGAGCTATCTCTCTGGCTCTCAAGCATTTCAGAGCCTTGGTGACCGGCTCCCATGTTCTCATGTTAACGGACAATATGGCTGCAAAGGCACATGTCAACAGACAGGGGGAACGAGATCCAAGGCATTTATATGGGAGGCAGAACGTTTGGGGTTATTGGCAGAGAAATACCTGCTGTCGATCTCAGCCGATCACATTTCCAGAGTCGACAATTTCCAAGCCAGTTGGAGTTTAGTCGACCAGGCAAATGGTCCATTCCTCCGTCTCTATTCAGGAATCTTTCCCTCAGATTCAGAACTCCAGAGGGGGTTGTCTTCTCCACTTCTCAAAATGCTCGTCAACTGATTCTTCACCAGGTTTCCTTGCCAGGGAGCAGAGGGGACCAATGGTATTTGGTGCAAATGGCCTGCAGATCTCCTCTATGCCTTTCCCCCTCTTCCCTTCATTCCGGTGGTCATATGGAGGCTGTTGGCAGAACGAGCTGAGCTAATTCTCCTGGTACCCTGTTGGCCAAGGAGGCCCTGGTTTGTGGACCTGGTCAACCTGTCTGTGACTTCCCCTTGGAGAATTCCCGGCCCATCGCATCTCCCTTCACCAAGGGGCCCTGATCCATCTGGAGCCTCAGTGGTTCAAACTGACCATGTGGCGCTTAAGCAGCAGTGGCTAAGGGAGGCTAAGCTCCCAGAGACGGTTATCCTCACCATCCAGGCATCTCACAAACCTATGAGGCACCTCTGGTGCCACCTGGAGGGTTTTCTCCCAATGGTGTCTCAAGGAGGGTCTCTCTCCTTCCTCAGCCCAGTTGTCAGAGGTTCTTAGAGTCCTTCAGGATGGCTTGGAGAAAGATTTAGCCCCCAATACCTTACGTCACCAGGTAATGGGTATCAGTTCTTTCATGGGGTTCACTTCCTTCCTTGTCCCATCACCCCTCAGAAGATTTTTGAAAGGGGCTTCCAACCTACATCCTCCTGTGGTGCACAGGTATCCTTCATGGGACCTTCACTTGGTTCTTAATGCCCTTACAATCCCCCCCATGAATCCCTTAGAACAGTGTCTCTCCAATTCCTAACTCTAAAGGTAGTTTTCCTCGTTTCTATCACTTCGGCCAGAAGGATGTCAGAACTGGCCGCCCTTTCTATCAGGCAGGATTTTTGCACCTTTCATAATGATAGGGTTGTTCTCTGTCTGAACCCCTCCTTTATCCCAAAGGTTAACACCTGATTCCCCCAATCCCAAGATATTGTGTTACCTGACTTCTGTCCCCTTCCACATCATGACTTGGAGTGCAAGTGGCATACTCTAGATATCAGAAGGGCTCTTAGAATTTACATCAAACGCGCTTCCCCTTTTAGAAAGACAGAAGCCATGTTTGTCTCATTTTCCCCTTCTCACTTGAGGAGCAAGGCCTCTTCCCCTAATATTAGAAGGTGGATCAGGACGTGCATTGCACAAGCCTACAAAATGGTGGCTCTTCCGGTACCCTGTGGTCTAACGGTGCACTCTACCAGAAGTGCAATCACTACAGCCGTCTGGGCCACCCAGGCATCCTTGGAAGAGATTTGCAGAGTGGCCACATGGACATCCCCGTCTCCTTTCATCAGACACTACAGTCTGGATTCCTTTGCCTTGGCGACGGCGGCTTTCGGCAGACGGGTTCTTCAGTGAGTGGCTCCATCGTCGGAGTGATTGGTCGGATGAGGACGTGCCCAAGGACATGAAACCTTTGGTATGTCCCATCCTGGGCTCTTGCTGCAGCATGGAGGAGAATGGGCGTTGGTAAATTTACCTGTGAACGCCCTTTCTATCTGTGCTGCGAGAGAGCCCAGGTCCTCCCTTGGTTTTTCCGGAGATTGTAAGGAATGTTAATGTATTGGATTGTTTGCTTTCAGAGACACTTCTTCAGTCTGTCAAGTATCTTCGCGAAAGGTGGGGATTGTCCCGGGGGCTGGCTTTTTATATACAAGTACAGACTCAGCTTAATGACATCATAAGAAGGAATCTACCCATCCTGGGCTCACTCGCAGCATAGATAGAAAGGGCATTCACAGGTAAATTTATCAACACCCAATCACTACTGAGTCACTGCAAGCCTAAATAATCTTTTGCTCGACTGGCTGTACCAATGTCAATTGCATGAGCTTTATAGCATGCTGAAAAATGCATATGTTATTACTTTATTATGTAATTATAGTGGTAACTTTATGTATTGAAGTAGCCATTTTAGAAAGCTTGAATATGTTGCTGCTGTGAAGTTGAACTCCAATATATTATTGTGAATATGCATCTATTTTGAACATGTCCCAAAGTAATTTTAGTGAGCTGCCTATCTGCTTACAATCCTAGTACACTTGATAATGACCACAAGCAAGAGTTTGATAGATTGCATAAACTAAGCTGTTCAGAACAGTTGAAAATCTGTCATAATTATCATAATCTCATACTGCTCTGGTTAAAGCTTTGTCTTATAGCATATATCCAATGCTGTATTCGGTAATAATGGATATCAATGCAACAGCTCATTGAATTATAGAAAAGACAGTTTAATATACATATATTTTTGTAGGATAAATGTTCCAGAGTATTAAGGATGAAATTGTATTCATATGACTGTCTTATAGCCTGATCCTATTTATGCTTAGGCAAGTAGAAGTCTCTATAAGTACATTCAGGATTATTTAAGGTCATTTTCATGGGAGTGGCATTTCAACTATAAATTCTTTAAATACATTATTTTTGAAACTTCTTACAGTAATTGATTTCAATATTCTAATTAATTTGCTGCAAAAAAAGAAGAAGAAGACTCAAGAAAGAAAAGTATCATAACACTCTACAACCTAAACTTTTTGCGGTTAATGTTGGGGAGACATTTCTTAATGAACATTGATGACTTATGAAGACATCATAATATATATAATAAACTTTGCTTATGAAAATACCTTTGTTCTGCTTTTAAAGTAAATATGTATTTATAAATCTCTGTCTCTAACAAACAAGAATGTATTTATCATTTTTCATTTTTCCTTGCCTTCAGAGCAAGCTGTCTTTCAAATGAACCCGAAATAACTTCAATTCAACAGGAGTAAGAATTTTATAAACAAGCCAATATCTATGAGTATTATTCATAATAACATTATGCAACAGACATTGAAGAATTTGGTAGTCTCTGAGATCCAAAAAGTTATATGAGCCGATTAGACCAGATAGAGCAGATAAACGTTTCGATAAAAGTTTTTTTTTTCTTTGACAAAGGTGAAGTTAGATAAAAATGCTACCAAGTTTATTAAAAAAAATGTAGTAATACCTGACATAACCCTATTATGAGGCTACTAAGGTCTGTGTTAATACTTTTATTTTACTAATTTAAGACAATAGGTACAATTTGCGACTTTACTTTAATGAAACAACCTTTTTATTATATCTTTCTGGAGTCTATCCAACCTTCTTTGTTGTCCTGTCACCCGTTATATTCACTGTAAAATTTGTTGTATTTTCATTTGCCTTTGTGGTTTGAATAACAAATAGTACAGATAATCCTCAACTTAAGACCATGATTGTGAGACCCCATTGCTAAGCAAAGCGGCTATTAAGTGATTTGCCCCTAATTAACCACCTCTTTTGCCACAGATGTTAAGCAAATTACTGCAACTGTTAAGTGAATCATGCAATTGTTTAGAGTATCTGGCTTCCCTCACATTGACTTTGCTTGTAAGAAGCCAGCTGGGGAAATCACAAAATGACCAATAGGACACTGCAACCCTTCTAAATACCTGAACTTGAGTCAATGTTAGGATTGTTCATAGGGTGGGGTTTTTTTTAGGTGATGCTGTAACTTTGAACAGGTGCCAAAATAAGGTTTGAAGTTGAGGACTGCTGTACATAAATCTTTTTTATAAAAAGTATTATGCATGTGTTCAATATCATTTTATAGTTTATGAAAGCTATATGATAGAAGAAATATACATTCATGTTTAATTGTTAAAACAATAAATGGATAAATCTGGTAGTAGTTATTATTCTGCAAGTTGTAAGATAAACATTGGATTGGACTACTTATTTTTAATTAGACTTCAGATGACTCATTAAGTCCTATTGTTTTCAGTTGTACAGTCCTACTGTTAAAATTTTTATTCAGCCCAATTTTGTAAAGGAACTAAGAGATACTATGTCCAGAGATGGTTGGTCATGAAAGTCAATTATGACAATACCATTATTAATATCATGATTAGGCCTGTAAATTATACAATCTTAAAAGACTATAATTATAGAATATCCTTCTAATCATCAATGATAATCTTTTAATTTTTGACACAGTTGTTTTTCTTTTATTGAGGTGAAAATGGGACCAAAGTCCAAAGGATCAAAGTGTATTGATTATTATTGGTAATAATTTCTATCAGCTATGGTATTGCATGGCATTATACTTTGGACTAATCCATTAATAAAAAGTGCAATAATGGTAACTACTGCTAGAGGAAGAAAGATTTTTTATAAATGTTTGCTTTATTGCCGTGATGGTGAACCTATGGCATGCATGCTGGAAGTGGCATGCAGTGCCACTTCTGCCAGCGCACGAGAGATCGCCCGGAAGAGCCCCACTGCGCATGTTGTATGTCCCCTGCCAGCCAGCTGATTGTCGGGTACTTCTTTGCATGTGCGAGGGGAGACACATGCGCAGAGGTATGCAGTGTGCTTGGGGGTTGCGTGCAAATGCGCAGAGGCATGTGGTGTGTGGGGGTCACGTGTGCATGTGCAGAGTTTTTGTGATTCTGACACACCTTTTGTCTTTAGTTCCTTATCTCACCTAGTTGGTTAAGACCTCCTGGGCGATGATACGTGGTTGGAATCCATGTGGTGGTCAATGCTTCTTTAAGAAAGGGACTGTTCCATCTATTTTGAAAGAAACAGTTTCATTCCCTAAGATGCCATCACTAGGTCCAATAGGGTTGGACAATTTTCCGTTTTACAACTTCCTCTTCTTTGTAGCCAGGTTTTAAGTTAGGTTATACTGCTGACATGGACTGTAATTGTGAATTATCTCTGGATAAGGATATAGGTAGTGCATCTGTCCTGATTCTTCTTGATCTCTTAGCAGCTTTCAATACCATTGATTGGAATATCCTTTTGGATCTGCTAAAGATGGTGGGTGTGAGGGGGCCACTGGATTTTCTTCCTTTATGGCCAGTTTCTGTCACTGTTGGTGAAGAAGGAGAGATCCAGCCTTAGACCTCCACATTGCAGGGTGCTGCAGAACTTGACTCTCTCCCCATTCTTGTTTAATATTTACTTGTAGCTTCTGAGCAACATCAAGTATTGGCACAAGGTTAAGTACCATCAGTGTGTTGATAGTACTTATGTATTCTCATTTTATACTGTGCTGCCCAAATGAAGCTTCCAAATTACATTTCCCATTCCCTGGAAGCTATGGGGTCTGGATGGGGAAGAACAGGCTCCAGCTTAGCCCTAGCAAGACCAAGTGGCATGGGTTTTAGAGTCCCAAGACCAGAGATTTTCCAGTTCCATCCATGGATATGCACGCACTCTACCAGAGCCAATGCACAATTTGGGAATTTTTCTGATCTTGAACTTACTCCTTAAAGTGTAAGTGGAGCTGTGCACAAATGCATCTTATAGGTCCTTTATGCCCATTCCTAGAAAGAGGCTTTGCTCATGGTTACTCATACTTTTGCCCTGGACTATTGCAATGCAGTATACATGGGGCTACTCTTTAAGACCATTCAGAAGCTCTATAACTGGTCCAGAATGCAGTGAGGCAGGGTAGTCCACATAATGCTACTGTTTAACACAGCAATCCCAACCTTTTGGGCACCAGGGACCAGTTCTGTGGAAAACAATTTTTTCACAGACTGTGTGTATATTTGTGTGGGTTTCACACCCTACCTAGATCCAGGGGTGGGATTCAATTTTTTTAACAACCAGTTCTGTGGGTGTGGTTTGTTGGTGGGCATGCCTTGGTGGTAATGTGACTGGCAGGGCATGGACAACTCAACATTACTTACATCGAGGCATGCATCTCCTCACCTGGCCTCTTGTGACTGTGAGGATGCTGTAATAGTCGTAAGTGTGAAAAATGGTCATAAGTCACTTTTTTCAGTGCCATTGTAACTTTGAATGGTCACTCCACACAAGCAAAGTACCAGCAAAGGAGGGAAAGAAAACTCCAGAAAAGTTCCTAAGACAGGAAATCTGATCCTGCCAATAATGTAATAAGGATTAACAGAGAGGCAGTTTATGTAAGCAAAACCAGAATGTTTCCTTCCTGCCTTCCTTACAGGATTAGGCCAGTAATTTCTTCTAACAACCGGTTCTCCAAACTGCTTAGAATGTTAACGACCGGTTCTAGTGAATAGATGAGAACCTGTAGAATCCCACCCCTGCCTAGATCCAATGCATGCGCAGATGAAGCTTCATTCGCTTGCGAGGCTCATTTCCTAGTGGGCTGTGGACTGGTATTGGTCCATGTCTCGGGGATTGGAGATCCCTGGCTTAACAACCTGCACTACCTCCCAGTACATTTCTGCTATAATTTAAGGGTATAGTGGTCATCTATAAACTGCATGACACCAGTTATTTATGGGCCTGCCTTTCTCCTATTGTGTTTGTTCATCAGATCTGACAGGCTGGATTTTTTCCCAGGTTTCTTATATAGAAAAGAGTAAAAGTTCAAATGATATTTGAGATGGTTCAGGTTTTGTCATGTGTAATGTCTGGGCCTGGGCAGTAATCAGATAGGATATTACTAGGGCAAGTTATATGTGTATTCTGCCCTTTGCTCCTTAGAGGAAGTCCTGGATACATATGTAATAACAACCCATTGTATTGACTCTTCCTTTTCTTTTTCTAAAGCATCAACATGACCATGAAAAGTTCTTAACTTCCATGGAAATTGGAGAAGAAAATGTTCCTCTGTTTGATGTGCCTGAGTCTTGAAGATGGGACAGTTTTGGCTTCTCGTCGGAAAATGATCCTCTAGGATCTTCTTGTGCACAAATCTCTTTTATTTCCCCAAAGCCTGTCTGTGCAAGAAAGACTCCTGTAAGATTTAACCTTTGTTCTCTGATCACTTAGTGTTATTCAGAGCATTCTGGAATCAAACAGGAGGTGGCTGCTACTGCCAGAATAGTAGCAGAGGTAAAGGTAATAACTCTGTGTAGTATTATATCAGGAGGAGATTTACAATAAGGAAAGTTATGCATTTTTGAATTCCAAATTATTTTGTCATTAATGTGCCTCACCTGTGATCTTATAATGTGGTTTAGTCTCGTTTGTCTTCTACATATTTATGTATTAATGGTTAGAGATTTTAGCTCCCATGCAGCAACACTGATTTTCCTTCCTCCCTCCCTTCCTTCTATTTGGACTGCAAGCACCATGACCCAATGATTGAGAATCTTCATAGACAACAATCAGATGGTTGCAGGAAACAGAACTAACATGGTCTTTCAAATTTCAAAGGAGCTCTGAATTGCATACAGTATTCTTATTAGAAAAGATACAGGATCCCCTCTTCACACACTATTGGTTCACCTTTTAAGATATGAGTCAAGATTTTCTAGACTCTGCAATTTTCCTGAAACCAGGCCAAAGACAAACCCGTGTTTTGCACAGCTTGGGTCTCTTTTTCTTCTGGCTTTAGTCTTGTTTCACTTTGCTTCTATAAAGCATGTAATCTCGGTCAGCATCTTAATTATTCCCATAATTAAGATAGGAAAAAATGCAGATAAATGTATTAGTAAGCCAGGAAGTTCTAATCTTTCTAGTCAGTTTTATTCTCCTTGTAAAATAACAACAATAATAGAAAACCCTGCTGGCTTCATGTTTTCTGTTGAGAAAAGTGAACTCACTGAACTTTTGCCTCTTCCTGTTCTCCACCCAACCCCCAACCCCAAAAAAGTTATAGTCCAGCCTGCAGTGATGGTTCAAACTACTGGAAAAAGTGTCCTGTTGAAAATGCCACCACGCTATCCTTCAAAGATGCACCAGGAGATTTTTTTAAATAGAATAAAAAAACCTATGGTAATTTCTACCTTTAACAACTTTTTATGAGAGGGATAAATGGCTAGATAAGGGAGCCCCCCCCCCCAAAAGACCAGATTCTTGCAAAAATGACGAGATATGCAATAATAATAATAATAATAATAATAATAATAATAATAATAATAAAAACAACTGGCTTGTGGTGGCCTGCTTGTTCTCAGTATTTTGAAGCTGGCAAAAGTGAAGATAATTGAAAGCTTGGCTTCAAACCCAGAGAGATTGTAAAGTGGAAAAAGGGTTTCTTGTTATGGAAGTGCCCAGAGATTACTTATTTCTTGGCTCTTTTAATGTATAAATGGAGAGTATTTCTTGAAAAAAAAAAGGGAAAGCTCAGTTTTAAGTGAGATACTAATGTGATTCAGAGCTTTCACAGATGTTGATTTGGCACTCTTAACTGCAGTTGCCCTGTTTTGGCCCCTGTAAATTTTGTGCTTTTTTTCACTTTTTAAATTGCAGATTGGGACCATTCCTAATTTTTTCAAAATGTAATTATGTAGAAGCAATCGTGAAGAAAACCAAAAGTTCAGTAAGTTCTCTCTCATAGCCTAATATATGTGGAGAGAGGGATGACTACATATGAGAAAATATATGGATAGCAATAAAACCCAATACATGGATTTAGTAAAGCTAAAACACATAATCAAATGATAGGATAATATTCTGAAAGATTGGCATAATACAAAGTAAAAAATATTTTGATTCCTACACTAATATTCACGGCTATCATAACATCAAATCAACATTTACTGCTCATTATTGCATCATACAAATCATAGAATAGCATTCCTATATTAAGGAGAAAGCTTACACATTTTGAAAAATGCTAGTTAATTTCAAAGCATGGTGACCAAGGAATCGTTGGATGGACTGGAGTATATTGTTAGGAATTAATAGGATTATATTAAGTTATTTAATAAGCATATTTATTTAATCAAACTTTGCAGTAGTAACAGGCATAACTTGTTCATAAGAATTTACTATAATAAGCTTAAAAACCCACAGTGCTATCATCTGGTTGTAGCAATATAGCTTTCCATAGATTTAGGTATACACAATGGCATCTAAGGTCATTAATATTATTATTATTAATCATTAATAGTCATGCTGAATAGAAGTGACCTAGAGCACCTATGTTTGCAGTTTTCTCCATTGATATACCATTCAGAATGTATTGTTCATCTCCTGGGGAAATTATGAAACATATACATCATAAAGAAGCAGAAAGCCAGCATATAAACCATGAATGTTGAGGAAAAAAGGCTTGCCTCCATTTTAATAAATTGAATTTTATTTTAGAACTTTATTTTGACATCTATAGAATAGAAAAGAATTTTATTTTGCCATTTATGAAATTGTAATAAAAATGTAAATTAGCTAATTAATTCATTAATTTAGTAATCCATATTATCTTTACCTCATGTTTTGTGCTTCTAATCATATCCTGCATATTTACTCTGAATATCTCTCAGGATTTCTTTTATTATTTATATCAAACTTTATCAAATTTGGAGACTAACCATCTCACAGAGCAAGTTTTTGTTTTTAAAATGTAAGTTAAAATCTTTAAACTGAATCTTTAGACTTCAAAATAACACTAGAATGATAAAATTGTGATCCTTGGAAAAGGTATTGATTTAAACTACAGTGCTGTTGTAATGATGACACATGCATCATATTGTCATCTTACAAAAAACATGATTATGTAATTATGTTATGAATCACATCATAATGCACATACTTGTTCTGTTTTCAATTCTGTATTCTTCAATTTTTATTATTTTTTAAAACAAAAGGCAAGCAAGAAGAGGAAAAAATGATAGAAAAACATATTTATATGTGGAAAAAAGGTATGACCAAGATTGTACAGTTAATGATTACCATATCTGTATGACTCTGTACTTTAAATAATCCCGAGTCCTTATATAAATAAATAGAATAAAATAATAATTTGCACAAAACCATCATGGCATGCATCTCATCACTTGCTGCCTCTTGCCATCCCTTCAGATGTCTGTGTTCCTTGATACCACACAAATCATGTTATCAGCTCTTGGGAATAGCATCCTATTCAGTTTCTCTGCCTTGTTTATCACTTGTTTTTAATTTCTGTTTAGTATTTTAACCCTTGGACTGAACTGAAGGTTTTAAAAGTTTGTTTTCTTACCTGTTGCCTTCTAATTTTGATGCAGCACCGTATGTATTTATTTTCATTTTTGTGTTCATCTTGTTGCTTAACCTAAGCTTGAACGCCCATTTTACATTTTGTGTACAACCAAGAGTATAAAGTGAGAAGCAGCCATCAGTTGGCTGGAATAGCTTTCAGATTTCAGTGGCTGAGATTTTACAGTTATTAAGAGTTGCATTGTTTATACTTTGATCAGAAAGCCTACTCCTTATCCTTTTATTTAGTTAGTGAAAGTTAACAATATTTAAGTTACCATTCAAATCTTAAGATTTGTATCTTAATGCACACTTCTGATCTGAGTCCTCAACAGTGATCCCTGATAGATATTTAGATACTATCACCCAAAAGAAGAGAGGGTCAATTACATAGATGTTACTGCAAAGGCAGTTATTCATCCACAAGTATTTGTAAAATGTTTGTACTAAGAAACAAGCATTTTGAAGGGTGGGGTGATTTGCAGTATTGAGAGCTGTCCTTGAACAATATCTCTGCTTACATACTATATTAATAGTTGCATAATAAAAAACAGCCTGTAATTAGTACTTCAATTATCATTAGAGCCAAAATGCATCCCCCAAGGGCTACTTGAGTCCTACTTGAGTCTATTTGGAAAACTGCAATTATCATATAAATCAACATGCCTTTACGAAGTTTATAATCAACTTTGCATTGTTTCTCAACTCTGTTTAAATTCAGAACTGATGGCATTCTTTAAAAATCCTCATGTGGGAAGATGATGACAGGATCAGATTCCCTTCACTACCACTTATGAATAGATATTTACTCTTCTCATTCTACCATCTCCTGGGACCACAGTGAATCTGTGGAAATGGTCAGCTTACATTGGTTTGAATAAAAGAAGCAGTGTTGTACACAAGGGGTTGTACTGCTGGAGAAGAATTGATGTGTTTTCAAGTAAATCATCCAAAGAGTATATGTGCTTTGCTGTCGATTTTGAACTCTCGTCTGGGTTTATATATAGATTAATTGAATATTCCCAAACTGTGTTTTAGGGCATAAAATCAGCTGCATTTTGTTGTCTGCTATAATACCCTCTCTAACCAGTTGAACAAATGGGTCTGAGAATGCATTATGTTCAATTCTTATATTCATATTGCTAGTTCATTTTGAGAAAATAAAAATATTATATATAAAAATTGAAACAGGCCATATTTATGGAACTTACAAATAATCCTTAATTTAAACAGTCATTAATAACTTCAAAGTTACAACACCCCTAAAATGGATTTAGAAGTTTGAAGTCCTGATATCTAAGTCGTTGTTGAAATGTATTTGAATATAAGTAGCTCAGGTTGGTAGCTGGGCTGTTGGTCTGAGCTCCGAACTTGGCAATTTGGTTGCAAATGTTTCATCACTTCAAGGAGACATCCTCAGTACGCTTTGAATTATCAATTCAATTCAAAGCACACTGGCGATGTCTCCTCAAAAGATGACTAAACATTTGCAAACAAATTGCCAGGCTTGGACTCAGACCAGCAGCCTATCTAAATCCTCCCCCAGTCACGTGACCTCAGTTTGGGCACTTGGCAACTGGCCTTTATTTATGGTCATTTGCAACACCCTGCAGTCACATGACTCCCCCCCCCCCGCCCGGAATTGGTAGTAACTTCCAGTTTCTGGCAAAAAAAAACCCCTAGTGAAAAATGGGTTTAGTTATAGACCACCTCAAAAAAGGTAATAAAATTGGACATGCTGACATTAGGGCCTGCTTTGCAACTGTCACAATGTATGATTGAAATTGCAGACTTAATGATGCAAAATTGAATTTGTAATGTATTTACAAATTCATTTGTAATTGCAGACTTAATTATGGACTCTTTTCCCAAGCCACAATTAACATAGCATTGTGCTTTTTATCTAACCAGTTTTAGTGGAATAATAGTTTTAAATTTTATGTTATCTTTTGGCTTTGAGATTAATTATAGGAAGGAACAGCTTCCTCTGCTCTTACATATTCATCAGAAGTGTCACTTTCAGTTCTTAGTGATCAATATCAGATGCTGGAATTTTGAATTTGAGATTTTATTATTAGAATGGTATGGGATTATAGAAATAATGTACATTATTGTGAACTTTAGAGTAAGAGTTTGATGTATTTTACCTATCTCTGTACCAAAGAAAGTTGGAAGTCGTGCTTTTTCTATTCCTCTATTTTTCTGTCATTTTTGTTTTTGACTTTTATCTTGCTTTTTTCTTGCTTTTCCTTTTTTCAATTAGTTTTCTTTTTGCTCATTTGTTGTCTTGGGTTTTTAATTTTTTTTTAGTAAAGATAAATGTGTGTGTGTGAGACCACATGTGCATGCAAGATATACATACTTCTACTGTGTACCTGCAATAGAGAACTTGCCATAGTTCCAAAATAGAAATGATTCTGAGCATTATATCTTAACTTTTTATGGTTTCATCCTGTGCATCTTGTCTCTAGAGCAAATCCAACTGACTTCAGTGTATTTATTGCCTAGTAAGTGTACTTAGATCTACAACCTTATGATCTGTCTATGGTTAAGTTACATGTGTCTAAGCGCATGTATTTAAATGACTTATGCATACCTAATTTCACATAATCAGGTATGAATTATTGGTGTTTTCTGCAAAAAAATCCCCTTATTAACTCTTAGAGCAAAACAAAATCAGTCCAATTAGTGATGCTTCAAATAGTGATGCTTGAGAAGATATGCACAATATATGCCTTTTTAAAAATGTAACAGACTATCCATTATGATTGTGCATGTATGGTAACTAATACATACTTTAACATTTCTTTTGAAATGTATAGATCTAATAATGAAAGTAAATTATTCTAGGTCTAATATTCTAGGAAAAAATCAACAAAAATAATTTATCTCATTTTTTTAAAAAATAAATAAATAAAAGTTGTATATTCCCTATGGCAGACATAGAGGTAATCTCTTTAAAAAGCCCTTCTCATGGTTTACGAAAGAAAAGATAATCCCATACTCACATTAACTGTAACCACAAATTTGTGTGATTCTAACTTCGTTATTGACTGGCAGCATTGAATGTTGTGATTATTTAAGTATGAGACATGATATATCTAAAATTAAGAACTTTAAAGACACACAAATTTTAGAGAAAGTGATTAAAACATATTATCAACACATCAATCCTCAATTCAGGCTGGAGAATCATGCTGATTGTTCAAACATACATATCCAAGGCTTTGCTCGCTATCTTGGAGAGGGAAGTTATGGAGGAGACACAGAGAGGGTTAATATCCCACAGAACCTTCAATTACCATATACTCAAATGTTTCTGATGGCCTGATCCTTGAATTCACCAAGTGTCAGATCTTCCTTTCTGCAGCATATCTGGGCCTTCACAAGCAACGGGGGTGGGTGGGGTGGGGAATCACAACCACTGAGCATCTCAAATAATTCCAACATAGCACTAAATTCGATTGGATTTATGTTTTTGGTGAGATGATAACTTTATTGCATATGTCATGATTATTTTTAAAAAGAAGTTTATATGCTATGCAAGGAAGAAATTTCTGGAGATGTTTTGCCATAATGCTTTCACTGAAAATAAAATATAATTTCTCCTTTATCTAGAACAGCTCTAAAGTGCTATTTTGTTCATTATGCTAGCTAAATTACATAGATTAAGCAATATAATATGTAATATCAGTTGATGTACAGTATGTATGTCTGGTTCAGTAATAAAATGGATTAAAATCCAGAATTAAAAAATTGTCCATCCAGTTTCAACTTGAAATAATCACAAGTAAATCTGACATATTTTTTTCATGAAATTCTACTGGCTTTCATCTGTGCAGCCCAATCCAACACTTTGGCTTTTGTTCCTGTGGCATCCTTCATGTCTTAAGGTCAACCATGTGCAATAAAGAGTTGTGAGCTTTCCAGACCTCAAAATCACACTGAGAGAAGCCATAGATAGAAAACATTCTTCAGCACACATAATCATTGTCTTCAATCAAGGGTCAGCAAACTGGCCTCTGCTGAGGCTCCCTATTGCCGGTCAGCTCCACAATTGATAGGGCTTTTGGTTAGGACAAATAGAGGAAAAAGGACGCTGTGCCAGGAGGAGACTCTATGGTGGGAGAACTGCCATAGTCTGTTCAACTCCAGAATTGACCAGAATTGAATTGGGGGGGGGGGGGGGAGAGGCTTCCATTAGGATCTTTGTAGCTCTTTGAGTGTTTAAGGTTGCTGACCCGTCTTAAATGAATGTGAGGTTGATATATGTGGAACTAGTGAACATGCCTGCAGAGACACCAACACAAGTTGTTTCTTCTCTTCATTTGTAGAATTTATTTAAAAATGCCTGAAGAAATTTAGTTATCAGCAATTGCTGTGCTGCAGGAAGGCTGATGTTTGATAAAAGAATTGGACTGAACTGTTGAGGAAGTTGTGGGTTTCCTGCATCAAGCAACAGGTTGGGCCCTTTCCAATTCTGGTATTTCACACATTCCATCATGGCATATTGAAAGCCTTTGTCCAAAACTAAACTGTTCACTATGCACAATAGTGGTGCTTTTATGACTATCTCTGATCAAACCCCAATGTTTCTAGGAGCGGTACCATACTAGCACAAGAGAGGTCCTTTTGAGCCAGCTAAATCTACCAATTTAAAGCTTTCACTCATTGTGGCAGGGAGATACACTAAATCATGTTGACTTTGTATCAAACATGTGTTTCCATTAGTAACATAAATGGAGATAAATTGCTTGTTTGTCCTATCACACTTGGCCAATAAAGAATATTCTAATTCTGATAAAGAACATTTCATTAGAATGATCAAGTAATGGACATGCTGATAGTTTTCTTGGTAAAAATATGAAATTAGTTACGATTGCCTTATGGAGTATTATTTTTGAATTTCCTGATCTTGCCTCATGCCTAAGACATCCTGTGGTGTCCCATTTAAGTACTACTCCACAGTTAAAGAACTTTCAAGATCAAGTAAAAAGTACAAATAAAAAAACCCAAATAAACAAATAAAAAAAATGAAGCAAAGTTGGCCATAGCACCATCTATTTGGGTGCTATGTACCAATAATGACATGTAATTTTAACCCCAAGCAATATGCAGTAGTAAATTATAATGACTATAATTGCTGCTTCTGTTTTCATTTTTCATTGTAATTGATTTCCTTTAACATTACTTTTTTTTCTTGGTTTGGCTTTTGAGATTGGTTTTTGCAACTGGAAATGCAGTATCTATTTTATCCTCCCTTTTTAAAAAAATTGCAGATCACCAATTAAGGAGAATTTAGTAGAGAGTTGCAGAATGATTGCAATTTATGAACAAAGAAAAATTGCAATTTATGAACAAACCATAAAACATGTCAGGTATTTACTTTGCTTAAAATAAGTATGGTAGTAGAATTATACAAACCTAATTTGCAATTGCTTGCTAAAATCTTGTTAGAGAGGCAATATTGTGATGGGGAGGAAGGATCAGCGACAAAGTTTTGACAGAAGGTTTGAGTGGGGGAAAGTTAACACAGCTGTTGCTGCTACTCTCTTTCCAAAAAAGTGATATTACAGATAAATTAATCAAAACACTGAAGAAAATAATTATTCGGATACTACTGTTATATCTAACAAGTAATCTTCATGCCTAATACTGTTAACTATCTGATGCTTATCCTTTGATGGATGATATATAGATAGAAGTAGCTAGATATTTGAGCATAGTAATATGTAGCAGAAATGAGATTCCAATGATGATAATTCTAGGGTTACATTTCTTATTTGAAAGAAAACTAAGATTTGGGAAAGCAATTGAAAAAGAAAACTGGGATTCTTCAATGAGTGATGTAGAAAAACCACAAGGTATGCGTTTCAGGATCCATCTCAAATCCATCCATTTGTTGACACACAAATTAGCATTCTAGGAATATTCTTACTTTGACAGTCATACCAAAGTGTCCTTTTTCATAATTATATATTACTATATATAAGTGATCAGAAATAAATTAAGCTTATGCTAGAAATTAATCTAGAAAAGTGTATGTAAATTTTTTTTATTTGCTACAGATCAGTTATTAAGATATTTGCTATTAAAACTAGAAGCAGGATTTTCATTTTTCTTCAATATAGGGGTGTACAACTCTTTTGGGGGGAGAACGATACTTGTTGAATGACTTATCAGGTACCATATCCCAAAATTGGCTTAATTTATTATAAAATGCACATATATTAAAATACAATTAATATTACTCCCCATAGATTTCCTTCTTTGCAATTCTTTGCTTTTTACACTTATATGTTTTAATTCAGAATCTCAAGGTAATGTACATATTTCATCTTCCTCTAACTTTTTTCCCCATAACTCCCATGTGACTTTGGTTAGGCTGAAAAAAAGTATGACTGGTTCAAAATTATCTGTGATTCAGGTCAGTAATAAGATTAGGTCTACTAGAACAAATATACTTATTAAAATAACACTATGTATGCTAAATGTTATTGCTCGCATCTACTCATAGAATTTGCTCTTATATGGTTAGAATTGCATTTAAGAACCTGTTTCCATAAACTTCTAAAACATTTTTTTCAGTCAGTATGCTGGTAAATCAGCACTTTTCTTCAAATTGCTTCTTGGAACACTGTTATACACTGTATTTTACTGTGCAGTAGATTGTTTGATTTAGACTTACAAAAAAAAAAAAAAAACTGCTAGGGACCAGGCAATCCCGAATTTCATAAGGAAACTGTTTCTGCAAAGAGCATTTTGAGAGCTTGAGCTTTTACACAAACTCCATTCATTTTAAAAATTGAAAAAATTAACCTCCTGTCCTTTTTGCTAGTCAGCAATGAAGACGTCTGACTGTGTTAATTCTTATGGCTTAATTCTTTCTGCATTCCTCAGATATTGGGTTACTAAGGACACCTGTGTCTTATTTAGGAAACAAAAAACCTTTTGCACTATAACAAGGAACCAATACAGACCAGCCTAATCTTTCACAGATTAACCCACTATTTTTTACATGGCAATTTATTGAAGCAGATGCTTTCTGGATCCTTAGATTTGGCTTAATCTGTTAGCGGCAGCCTCCCAGGAATGAAGCAAAGCCATTCTTGGGTGTGGACATAACTGATATTTCTGTCTTACATACTTCTGGCTGCTAGCTTACAATTCAGTCAGCTTCTTTGCATTTGCTTTTACCAGATAATATAAGACAACTCTTCCAAAATGCTGCTATATGTACAATCTTTAGAAAACAGCCTGCAAGATGAAATTTACCAGTCATGAGTGCAGCAATGTGAATGCAGCAATGTGATTAACAGCACAATCCTACATGTTTACTCATAAGTAAGTTTCACTACTTTCAGAAAGTATGGTTTTGTATTACAGCTTATCACAAAGAATGAAATGATGTACCTAATTTTGGTAGGCATATTAAGAGAGGTGGGTGCAGCAATATGTACGTCGCTTTTCTATGGTTATTGCTGATTTGTGCTATACTGCAGTGAAAATAGTATGAAAAATCCATACTAAAATATTTATGTACTTATTGGATTTATATTCCACCTTTATTTTGTACAAGTTAAGCAGTGTGCATAATGGTCCCTCCCATTTTCCCTAGAGAGTTGGGTTGGGCT
This sequence comes from Laticauda colubrina, assembly GCA_015471245.1. Taxonomy (NCBI): domain Eukaryota; kingdom Metazoa; phylum Chordata; class Lepidosauria; order Squamata; family Elapidae; genus Laticauda; species Laticauda colubrina. The sequence continues at coordinate 52,954,202 of BLBF01000004.1, read as the reverse complement.
GAAGCTGGCCCAAAGACATCCAAGAGCTGTCTTAGGTCTAAAGAGGTTTCTAGGCCAGTATTGTAACTATTATACCACAGTGAATAGTTCTTCCAAGACATATTCACTATCTGCATTTCTGGGCAGTCCCTCATGCTTGCATGTGTATCATGTGTGCGCTAGGAGGGGCTGCCTTTGAAGATCATGTGGAAACCACTGTTGGTGCAAAATGTGGGTATGCCACAGAATACCCATGTAGCACCTTTGCTTTGAGTTATACTGGCTGCCGCTCGGCTCCATGTTACAATGAAAGAAGCTTCTATTTATCACTTGTATTCATATGATACAAGTGAATTTGTGATAAATTCTTCTATTTATCACTTGTATTCATGTCAGAGGGCCTGATTATTTAAAAGCTAGGTCACACTGGCCGACGGATGCAAAACGTATGCAAAAAGGACACAGCGGACGAGCAAAATTTTGGGGGTGGCTCCATCCGTTGTTATCCGCTCCCAAAAGTGGCCAAAATTTGCATAAACAGAACGGAAAACAATGGAAAGGAACAGACGGGGATAGTACAAAGCGAGGATGTTAAGCGGGTGTTCGTAGGAAGCCTAGCGGATGGAAGCAGATGGAAGCGGATGATACATCTGCAGGGCTTCCGGGGGAGAATAGCGAAGCAGACGCGTAGCGGAAGGAGCGGATGCAGAGTGGATGAGGAGCGGATGCATCATGGACGCCTATAGGATGCATAGCGGAGGCGTAGCGGATGCGTAGCGGATGCAAAGCATTCACTGTGCATGCGGGGAGGATGAATTGCATCAGCTCCGCGGATATAAAAGGATGCAGCTCACAAGCAGTCACCATTCAGAGGAAAGACCTGCTGCCAGAGACATCTTGAAAGAACACCATGGTTCGTCAGTCAGGGAAGAAGGGGAAGCCTGTGCCTACTCCTGGCAGCCCTGGCAAGAAGGACAGAACCAACTTCTCACCCCCTGGCGCTGACTCTGAAGCTGCTGGTGCTTCTGCTGCTGGTGCTGGTGGTGTTGCTGCTGGTGGTGCTTCTGCTGGTGCTGCTGGTGCTTCTGGTGCTGCTGGTGCTTCTGGTGCTGCTGCTGCTGTGGTGGACCAGGCCCAAGGCCCTCAAAGCCCTGCTGCTGAAGGCCCTGAAGCCCCTGCCAGAGGGAGGAAGAGGCAAGGCAAGGAGAAGGGAGAGAGGAAACAGTACTCCATTTCTGAGGACCATGAGGAGGTGGTGCTGGAATGGCTGAGGGAGAACGAGTACCTGTGGAGGAAGGGACACAGACTCTATCGTGACACCAAGAGAAAGCAGGCAGCGTGGAGAGACAAGGCAGAGAGCCTGGGCTACACTCCAGATGTACTCCTGGGATGGTGGAAGCACATGCACACCTGGTATGGCAAGCTACACCTCAAGAAATCTGGGCAGGCCTCTGTCAAGCTCACTGACCGGGAGATGTACATCATGGCCAAGTGCAGCTTCCTGGAGGGTGAGATCTGCCACCAAGGAGCAGCCCCTCTGTCAACCCTCTCCCTCAGACAGCCCACAGAGAGCCACTCCTCTTCCAGCCAGGAGACAGCTACCGTGTCCAGGCAGGTGTCTTTGGAGGGCCCCATGGCAGAGACACCCCCGACAGCTGCACTCCCCATGCCAGAGAACATGGAGGATCCCCTGTCTCAAATGGAGCAAGAAGAAGCAGCAGCCAGAGACCAACCCACCCCCACCCCCAGCTTCACCTCCACAGAAAGCAGACACAGAGGCAGACTGGAGGGCCAGAGCCACACTGTCCTCTTGGAGATCAGGGACACAATAAAAACTAGCACAGATCTTCTGTCTCAGCTGGTCTACAGCGACATACCATCCTCGAACCGCAAGCCCTTCATCACATACGTGAGCCAGACCCTCATGGACCTGCCCGCGGCCCAGTACCAGGTGATGAAGGAGAAGATCACAGCACTGCTGCACCACCCTCCAGGCCCAGCTGAACCTGCTCTGACCCAGTCCAGGAATGCTCCTCCACCCCAGGTGATGTCACAGCCCTTCCACGGCTTTCAACAGCCCCTCACCTACCAAGGCTACGAGTACCAGGACTTCCCACAGCAGAGGCAGTCCTTCCCAGTCCAGGCCCAGGTACATCGCACACCACAGATGCCTCACCTGACCGAGCTGCAGACCAGACAGCCCCACTACACTCCTCCTTCCTCCACCCCACAGCCAAGCTCTTCAACAGAAAATCTGTCATCAGTACTGTGCCTGACATCCTAGGTCCTTGATGAAGGGCCTCTCAACCTCACAGGACTGAGTCAGCTCTCTGAGAGCTTCCTGAACACACCATCCCCTGTTGTACTCTCGGGGCCAAGCACCCCAATGGCGCCTCAGACCAGCACTCCAGCCACAGCCACCTCCACAGTCCCTGGTTGCTCGACAGCTGAGACCATGGACATGCCTCAGAGTGACTGAGAAGAGTGCCAGAGACTGAGTTGTTACCTGTTCACTTTATCTTTGCTTAAGACACTTCACTTGGTTCATTTTGCTTTTTTAATAAAGTCATACAGTTTACATAAGACAGTTATTAATAAAGGTTATCTTTGCTTCACACACTTGGTTCATTTTTTTTACTTAATAAAGTGTTGGTGAAAACTTTGAAAAAATGGTTAAGCCTTTGCATGCTTGTGGGATAGGTAAGGATAGTTGTGGGATGGGTAAGGATAGCTGTGGGATTGAGAAACCTCCAGTGCAAGCATAGTGGGACTGTATGGTCCACCCTCCCAACTGCCACACATATGGCCCTTTTTTATCAATAACAATGTATACTTTGATCAACACATTTCAAAATAAACAAAGCTCTTTATTAATGCCCTATTCATTGTAGGGCCACTCAACATACATGGCATAATCTCATCAGTGTTATGAGACAGGCTCAAGGAAGCATCAATTAAGCATCTACCCTCCTATCTTGCCACTCCACTGCTCCAGCTGGGGAGTTGCACCAGTGTTTCAAGAGGTTGCGCTGCTGCTTCCTTTCACGTGAAGCTCTGTTGGGGCCTTGTACATCCACAGTGTCTATCAGGTTATGTCCTTGCCTCCATTCAGCAGGCTCCATGTCCCCATTCCCTTGTTGACGGTCCACAAGCCTGTTCTGCAACACTGGGTAGCGGGTGCGCATGAGATTGTGCAGGATGCAGCAAGCTTCTACGATGCTCCTCACAGTCCCTGGGTGATGCTGCATGGTGGTAAGAAGTTCCTGGAACCTGTTGGCCAGGATGCCAAAGGCGTTCTCCACCACCCGTCTTGCCCTGGACAGCCTGTAGTTGAAGATCCTCTCTTCACGGGTGAGGTATCTGGAACTGTAGGGCTTCATGAGGTAGGTTCTGAGGGAGAAGGTGTCATCACCCACGATGAAGTAGGGCACATCTTGTGTGTCATTGGGTAGGGGGTCTGGATCTGGAAAACCCACAATGAGGTTGCATTCCAGCCCCTCCTTGAGGTCACTGGCATTGGCTGTCTGAAGCTGACCCCGTTGCCTGAAGCATCGATGTACATGAACTTGTAATCAGCATCAACCATGGCTAAGAGGATGACACTGAAGAAGCCCTTGTAGTTGTGATAAGAGGACCCTGAGTTGGCTGGAGCTTTGCAGGCCACGTGCTTGCCATCTATGGCTCCAACGGTGTGGGGGAAGTTCCACCTCTGATACCACTGTTCTGCAACTTTCCTCCAGCCTTCTTCAGTGTTGGGACACTGGAGGAGCTCTTCCACGTATTCTTTGATGATGGCCTGCACCACTTCTCTGACCACTTTGCTGATGCTGTTGTGTGGCACCCTCCAGGCATACTGCATGTTTCTGTATGTGGTTCCAGAGGCCAGGTGGCACAGAGTCAGTGCCACCTTCAGTCCAGGGTCCAGGCTGGGATGGAAGTTGGTGCTCGGTTTGGTCAACCTGGGTCTCAGACGCTTCACAATTTCAAACATGGCTGGTGGCATCCTCATGAAGTGCTGGAATGCACAAGTGTCTTCATTCCTCAGCTCCACCATCAGCTTGTCATAGAGTCCAAACTCTACTCTTCTCCTGATCCATCGTCGGACCCACACAGTTCTTGGACGTCTCCTTCTCCTTGCGTAGAAAAGGTGAAACAGTCTGAAGAGGGCTTGGTTCTGGTGTTGAATGATGGCAGCTACCATAAGGAGTGTGTGATGATCCATGGTGGAGATCAATGGATGATGTGGAAGAGCAAGGGTGAAGAGATCTGTACACCACGGCTGCTGGACTCATACTGAGATCCAGGTGATTTCCTTCCCCTTTTTATAGGAAATGTCGGTTTTCCGCTAGGTGTCCTTCCACATACTCTAGGCATACTCCAGACATCCTAAATATCCGAGATACGGCCCATATACAAACGTTTTGTCCGTTTTAATGCTTTATATCTGAGCTGCATCCGCTTAAATCCTTTCTATTTCCGTGCAATTAATGCTATGTGGACATTCCGTGTACCTTTCGCTTCCTCCCTCTTTCCGCTTTCAGCTGCAGCGGATGTGAGTTGAGGGGATGGCCAGAGGATGCCGAGAGGATACAGCAGACATGTAACGGATGACAACGGACATAGAACGTTTTTTGCCCGTATGTGTCGCGGATGTACATCGTACGCGGCAGAAAGTTCATTCACAAAGTTTTGTGCAGCTCAAAACTTTTTGAGCGGATGAAATAGCAGTAGACGGATATTTGACGGATAGAGCGTATGAAACATATCAGCAGTGAGTACACAATGGATGCATCGCGTTTTCCAACGGATGGCAAGCTTTTTTGTCCGTTTTACATCCTCTTTGCATCTGTTGGTGCAGTGGGACATGGACTTAAGGGAAAGTGTGTCTCCTGTTCTCCCATCCCATCCTATCAAAAGTGAACTTCTGTGTTTTGCCTGTCCTCTGGCAGGGCAACTTTCCAGATTTATATTGTTCCTCCCCTGGTTTGTTCAAATGGATTCTTGTGGGAAAGCTGTGTTTAGGAGAGTTGACTTAATTATTTCTACAAGTTCACAATTTTCCTTTTTCCTTGTTGCTGTTAATTTGTCTTTAATATTGAACATTGCACAGAATCACTATGGACTTGTATGGCCTTACAGAAAAGAAGAAAAAGAGGTTTAAATTAATGTAAGTAAGCTATCTAACTCCACTTAAATGTATTACATAAAAGTATCTTTTAATAATATCACAATAAGCTGAGGATGGTTTTTGTCTCCCCATGAAAAAGAAAGAAAAAGAAAGGAAATAGTATAAAAGATCCCAAAGGCATTTTGGCTGTGAGTTTTGTTATTAATCCTTAGTGCTAAATGCATCAAGATCTATAGAGAAGCCATGTTTGTTTCCTGTATTTTATTTATTAAATTTTTATGCTGCATATCTCCTCTATGAACTGAGTTAATTAGTTATAAAATATGTAGAAAAGGAGTATATTAAAAAATTGAAACAGAGTTTATGATTTTTAGAACTATACTAAAACTGTTCATGGGAAATGGAAATGTACACACACTTTAATCACGTACAAATGTTTCTAGAAGACTTGCTCTTTCCTTTTACTCTGAAAATATCAGTGCACAAATTTTAGTATATATACACCAATTTCAGATTCAAACTGATAAGCAGTATTGGAGCAATACTTTTATTTATGAATGATAACCAGTCCCCAGCTAATTTTGAGATTTAAGAAACACCAATGATTAGAGTTAAAAGGAAAGCAGGTATTTTTCTCTGAAAGAAGCTAATATTTCTGCTTTGGTCTTATATCAATCCCAAGTGCAATCCGGAGTGGAGAAGAAAGCTCTTATTCATTGAATTGCTTTCATTTGACTAGATTCCCTAAACATTTTCCATGATTTACAATTTCACGGCTTTTCCTGAAAAAGAAAAGCATAAACACCACATGTTAACATAACATGAACTTTGAAATGTGAGTGGGCCTATGTTCTTATATCAACATTTCCATTCTCCAGTGCCATTGCTTGCCTGCAGTAAACAAGGGAGTCAGAATCTTATAATTTCAAGTCTGTTAAAATACATGAGGTTCTACTTTTCCCCAGAGACAAAGATGGCCTGAGTATATCCTACCCAGTTTCCACATCTATAGTAGCCTTGTATTTAAGTAAAATAGTTTCCCATCTATAAAGATGTAGGGTTGTCTTAAAAGCCAAACGAAACAGAGGCCCTATTGCTTCCAATAATTTTTTTTCAAAAGATCAATTTAATATAAAGTAAACTATGGGCAATTCTATTTTGAGTAGTTAGCATATTAAAAAAAGCATCTGAAAAATAGTGTACATTGATTAAAATGACCACCAAACTCATAGAAAGTGATGCAAAGTTTCAATTTTCTCCATTCTAAACTAGTAAAAATAGTTCTGTTTATTACTTATACTGGGAGAATATGTTGTCTACTAAATGACGTTGAAGTACATCTCTCTGGAACCTAGCTAGCATGGCCAGTGCTGAGGAATGCTGGGAAATATAGTTCAACATCTGAATAACTCAGGTAAGCATATTTTGCCTGACTCAATTTTACAAGAGCTTATTTTACCAGCTTTCATTTCACTTCATTGGCCATTAATTTTCAGTATAAACTCCTGCTGTGGAAATTAAAGTTCACTTTGCCCATTGCTAAACTTTTATTAACAAGAGATCAAGATGCTAGTGTTTTCTTGTTGAGTTTTTTGTTGACTTTACCTTGAGGCTTTCACTGAAATATCCAATTCGTTTAAGAAAAGGCAGCTAAGCCACAACCTTGGAAACTCTCTGGCAATTAAAGGAATGTAATGTCTGAGGAGTCAGATTAATTCAATGGAACTGTTCCCAAGAAACCCTGGATAAATGTAAATACATACCTGATTGTCAAGTCAAAGACTCAGCTTGCTAGTTTGCAAAAATCAGGCAAATTGCTCAGTTCAGAGCCTTAGGAAGTAGGGAAACCTATTCCACTTGAGAGATCAAGTTGAGTAATCCCCAAATGCCTCCCCAGTCTTTTATTCTGTATATTTGCATCCTTTCTTTTCTCTAATTGGCTGACTTCTGCACAGGAAGTCTCCTAAATTAGGGGTCACCAACCTTTTGGACCTCAGGGACCACCAAACTCATAATTTTAAATCCCAGGGACCACTAACTGGTTCTGTGGGCATGGCCTAATTTGTGGATGTGGCTTAGTGCTCATGTGACTGGCTGAGCATGGCTTGTATTTGAATATCAATATTTATATAAATATTGAATTTTTTACATAAAAAGCAATTTTTACCCAAAATCAGGCAAAGCAGGCAGGCAGATTGAGTTGCTCACAGAATCATAGATTCATTCCGAAATCTATTTGCCATCGGCTAGCTCAGTCTCTAAAATTTGCTTGCCGTGAGTCTCCACTGAATAGATTCGGCTGATTCAAAGGAGAGCTGAAGATCTAAAGACTAGCTAGAAAGCAAGAAATCCAACCATTTCCTGCTTCCTAGCTAATCTAAATCTTCTGGCATAGCAAAACATGATGGTCAGAAAAAGTAAAAATAGTAATTTAGCAGGCAAGGTTGCCAGATGAGGAGTGGACGTTCCCATAGTCCATGTGGGCTGGGCAGCCTTGTGTTCTGTGCAACCTGGATTAAGTGCTTTGGGGGGTGCTCTGGGGGTGCAATTTCTCTGCAGCCCACCAAAATTTTCTCACGGCGTTGGTGATTGCTATTCTAAATGGTCTTCTTAAAAGTAACTTACACGTAGAAATTTGCACATCCAAAGTTTTTTTATACTGGATATTTCCATGCATTGCATTTTTCTTGTGAAAACATATAGGATATTGATTGAAAAATTTCAAATATGTTTTTACTTTAGCACCAGAAGGATCACATTTTTAAGACTTGCATCAAAATGCAGATTTTCTCTAATGCTAAACTCATCCAGGCCGATTTTTACAATGGTATGGCAAGTATGCATCAGAAACCATAGCTAAAACAGAATGATATAAAAAGAGCATCTGTCAGAAAATCAGTTTTCTGTTCATTGCAATAGATAAATTCTTTATTGGCCAAGTGTGATTGGACACACAAGGAATTTGTCTTGGTACAAATGTTTTCAGTGTACATAAAAGAAGATACATTAGTCAAGAATCATAAGGTACAACACTTAATAGTCACAAGGTACAATGCAGTGTTTTACAGTATGTACATTAATACCTTTTTGAAGACAAGGTTGTTTCTGACTTCACATTTTATGCTTTTGTGAGCGCTTGCATCTATATTAATGCAATATTAATTAATTTCCAGGAGTCTTTAACTGGAATATGTAAATCAGTGAACAGATTTCAGTTGGTACATTTAAAAAACATACCTTATTTTCTTATGCCCTTCCCAAAATTTAGTTTTACATGTAAGCAACAAAGTGATATATAAACTCTAGGTTCCAAAAACATTTGTGAACTGCTACCTTAAATTATTGTAACTTAAAGAGTGTAGGTTCTCCTGCAGTTACAATCATTCATTTAGCATGATTTCAATTGCAATGATACTGAAAACAGATTTACAATCCAGTCCTTACACTTTAACCATTGCAGCATTGCAATGGTCATGCGATCAAAATTTGGCAACCAGCATGTATTTATGATGGTTGTGGCATCTCCAGGTTGTGTGATCACCATTTGCGATCTTCCCAGCTGCCTTTTGACCAAAAAAAACCAATTGGGGGAGTCAGATTTACATACAATCACGTTTCACTTATCAATTCCAGTGATTCACTGATCAACTGTGGCAAAAAAGATTGTATAATTGGGCAGAACTCACAACCGTAATTGTTATTAGATGAATAAAGAATCTCATACAATTCTGTATCACATATTATTTATTAAATATTTTGGTAACCGTATTTGAGTATTATAACAGGATTGGTCAAGTGAATGCTGATGTAGCTGACAAAAATCCTTTCACTTACAATCAGTGAATTGTAATTTATAATCAGTTACTATCGGATGAGATCTTCAGTCGTGCAAAATAGCATACAAAATTAAAATAAATTATCACATACAATGATTTATTGCACGTGCATCAATATTTTTGGAAGATATCCATCATTCTTAACTGAAGCATGAATACCATCATATGTAAGAACCTACCAATTCAGATGTCAATTCTTTCGTATGCTAAATGAATCCAATGTGAATTGTGAGATAACCCAATCAATGTGTTGCTGAATCCTGAAGATAAGTTAGGATCTATTTTTGTGTCTTGCCATGGTCCAAAACTATGGTTTTCAGTAATGTTTTAGGAACATGCCATGCTAGATGTCTCAACATAAGCCTCTCTTAACATCTACTGGAAATTCCAAATCAAGAGAGAGTAGGGTCAAAATTATCCAGTAGAGAAGATGAAGTTTGAAAAAAAATCCATGGACAAAAGGGTGAAAGAAAGAACATAAGATTATGTTCTACAGTAATTTGCAGCAAAAATATTTAAGGGTAACTTAAGGAAAATCACAGGCATTGTGGGATAAATCCTACACAGCGCTTCCCAACCTTAACAACTTTAAGATATATGGACTGCAACTTCCAGAATTCCCATGGCTGGCTGGAGAATTCTGGGAGTTGAAGTCCACATATCTTAAAATTGCTAAGATTTGGGAAACAATGACCTACAGAAACTCATTTTACCTGTGCTCAGATGAGAGCAGTTTTTATACTCAAAACAGGAGACTGAGTAGTAGGTCCAAAATGGAGTGAACAGGTAAACTTATGGTAAATAAGAAATTTGGTCCCCCACATATTATCTATGTAATATAATTGAAATTAAATATTTTAATCATTATCCTGTTAGCAAATTTCTAAATAATTGTTCATCCTACTTGGTTAATCAATGGGCCAGGTAGGATTTTGTACTCTTTCAAATGTTTCACTTTTGTCTACAACTTTCCCTCTCAGGCTGTAAGGCTTCATGGGGATGACAAATAAATAAATAAATAAAATTCTCAGCACTGGTCACCAATGCTGGCCAAGAAAACCTGATGGGCTTTCACCTTGATGTTAAGAAGAACCCAACTCAACTTGAAGGAGACTTTGTCTCCTTTTTTAAAGAAATAAAACATGTAAAAACCTAACAAAACATGTAAAAACCTAACAAATAAAACATGTAATAAAAATCCAGTCATATAGAAATATAATTTGACATATTGCAGCAGATAGACACAATTCTATCCAATGCAATTTTAATTATGGGCTATTTTTGGAACACTTGGATGTTCAGCAGGAAACTGAAGTCCTATTTTGTACCTCATGTCATCTCCAAAAATTGTTTCCAAGTCAGTATTGGGAAAGACACCAGGAAAAGAAATAGAATTCTAGCTGTAAAAAGAAGCATTTATTATGCCTGTTCTAGATCTTGTTTGTTCTGCTGCTTAGATTTATTAAAAACTGAAATATATTAACTCCTTCCCTTTTGAAAAGTTTATTGCAGTTAGCATAAAAAGAAGACTTAAACAGGACACATTTTTTTCCAATTTGGAAGATTCAAAAATTCCTAGTAGCAAAACTAATGGTAGGAACTACGTATCATGAATCAATAATTCTACTATTTGTTTTGTTCTCACTTTATGGAAAAGTGACAAATGATCTGGCAAGCAGCAAACGTTACATTACAAGCCATCATTACAAGTTACATACAAGCCATCAAAAGTTACATTAAAATGAACACAAACAGGCATACATTTTATTTCCCTGAGAATATTTTAACTGGGAAGCTTCTGCTACATTTCTGTAGGCAAAACTTCTATACAAAACTGAAGAATAGAGTCTATCCAAAAAATTAAGCTTAGAAAAAAATTTCCATGTATTTTGTGTATATACATATATGTAAATACTGCTGGTACAGTTTGAAAAGGGGGGGGGGAGGCAGAATTCAGTAATTTGACTATAAGAGACATAAATATACTTCAAATTCCTGTTTCATAATCTCATACATTTCTCTTAACCTTTTATCCTTTCCACCATGACTACTTAGTTCTGTCTCCTTACTGTCCTCAAAATTATCCATTTTCTACTAAGGAAAGTCATCTTAGTGGCTACGCAAACTTAAGGATCGAGATTATTTGATTTCTTTTAGATAGAATTCTTTAAAAGATATGGAGGAGAGGTGATCAGAGTGTCTTTCAGTTGTAAGTTGGAGAATCTTGTTTCATGCCTAATATCCTGTGGAGCCTCTTGCAAGAGAATTTTTGTAATAGAACTATTTTAGAAAAAAAAAATAGAATTTAGTAAGCTCAGGGGACACAATCAGTTAATCACTCTACAAGCTTTGTTGAAAAACAAAAAGGGGGTATTGGATTTTCCATCTCTTTTCTGCCAATTTAATCAAATGAGAAAGACGTGTACCATAAAAAACAAAAACAAAACACTGCATGTTAGTGTCTACGTTGTTGTAGCATTTTGTCTCGTAAATGCTCTTCCAGACACTGAATTGTAAAAGGATCAATGTCAGTATCAAACTTGTTGGCAAAAAAATGATGTTTCCGTAACATCCAACTCAAGTCTCCCACTCCAAAGACACATACAGAACGGATGTGAACTCCACTGCAAGGTGGGTAAGGAGCACCCTTCGATACATCCCCCTCAAAGTAATGCCACTTCACAAACCGGGCAACGGCATTCATATCGGAAACATCGTATTTGTCACTGGCAGAGACTGCACCAGGAACTTCAGGGATTCGTTGAATTGTAGCCCATAAATATTCATCAGGACTGTACGTGTCTTTAGCCCATTCTATAAAAGCAAGAATTTTGCTGTTCTCTAAAACATATTCCACAAATTCCCTAGTAACAACAAAATAGGCACTTCCAGAGAAAATGGGTGTGTTGAGAGGTGGAGGCTGTTTGTCTATTCCCATATTTTTTACCTTGTCATCAACTACCTCATGATGTTTCTTCCATCTCACCTCTTTGTTTGAAGGCATTTTTTCCGTTTCTAAACTATTTTCACCGTTGAGGGCTTTCAACTTCTCCACAATTTGTTGATTTGTCTTGATTGGGAAATCCAGGCCACAGAGATTGATCAAGTACCTCCAGCTAACATTCCTCCTGTAGAGATCCTTCATGCAGTTGAGATCAGCTTGTACCCGGCTCCATGATGCATACACTACATTTTCCAATTGACTGGCAATGAAGACATTGTGAAAACATGATGTAATCCCTTTTACAGCCGCCAAGAAAGACTCTGGGGACTTTTTGTCAACATGAATGCAGTAATAGTTTTGAGGAGCATAGATGGTTCTCAGAAGTCTCTCAAGCATATTAATTTTATGATAAGCCACTATTGAATATGCAATGGGAAATTCTGCTTCTTCTTGGCTAAGAGGTTCCATAATATATTTCCGCTTCTTAATAAAGGAAGCACAATCAACTGTCATGTTGATATAGTCATTTGAAGTCATTTTTGGGGTTCTCCTAGAGGAGATTGTTAACAGCTCAAGCTTTACTTTTTGAATTTCCTCTGTGTCACCCTTTAGTACCTTGGAACAGTTTACTGTATTAGGATGTTCACCAGTCAGTTTCAAATGCTCATAATCTTGGTAGGTTGGTTTCTGGTGAACCATAATATAAGACCAGATTCCAACTGTACAAACCAAGACCCAAAGAGGCTTAAACCGTAGGATACCACAGTGACAAAGTTTCCTCCTTAACATTTCAGACAACATTTGGAACCTTTCAGACAATTTAAGGGACTTTCTCTGTCCACATGATTATGTTCCAGTTGTGCGTGGTTCTGTTGCCATTTTTCTTTGATAGCTTCCTATAAATAAAAAGGAAGATAAAGTCAGGGAGAACCAGCTCTTTTGTTTATAATCTGCTGTAAATTTATATTGTCATTTAGCTGAATGAGGACATAGAAATAGCAATAGCATATATACTATTGTATAGTTACATACTATACTGTATATAATAGTATATATAGTATATATATGCGTATATACTATTATATACTGTTCTATAAAGCTTTACCGCACTCTCTAAGCTGTTTACAATGTCATCATATTGTCCTCAACAATCTGGACTCAATCTGGGTCCTGGAGTTTTACAACCTCGGAAGGCTGGGTCAACTTCAAGCCCATCAGGATTGAGCTCCAGGCTGTGGGCAGAGTTAGCCTGCAATATTGCATTCTAACCAGGGTTACCAGGGCTCTTTTAAATATCTTTCATAACACACATTAGACAGACTGATGCCTGTTCATTAACATATAGTACATGCTTGTACATAACCATATAGTTATATATGTACACTGACAGACGCGCATACATTCAAAACTTTGCTTTACATTTCTGTATAGCTGAGGGGTACCAAATGAGGATGCCTGCGACAATTTATTGCATCTAACTCGTCTTAAAAAGTTTTTTTTTTTAGATTTAACCAGTATTCAGTGTTGAGTATTTGGTACTCCACATTTTATGGCTAACAGCATGACTAACATTTTTTGCAAGAAATCTGGAGGTGTGTGAAAACTTTTACTTAATTACGTTTTTATTCTAAAATATAAATATTTTAGGATATAAATTGTCTTATCACTTTTTTACAGCGAGAAAAAACCCACCCCGAGCAGAAAGCCTAATGTGATAAAGATAGTGCAAAAATAATATGTAAAATAGTAATAAGACTTATATACCACTTGATAGTGCTTTACAGCATACTCTAAGAAGTTTACAGAGTCAGCTTCCAACCTCGGAAGGATGGAAGGCTGAGTCAACCTTGAGCCATGAGAATTGAACTGCTGGCAGTCAGCAGAATTAGCTTGCAATAGTCTCAGATCTATTTCCATGCAAACATTATATAAAGTTACAAATTGGCCCCATATTACTTTAAAGTTCGGAAAAAAACATTATAATGTATGTGCTTAGTTGGTATGCTATTTAAATGGAACAACCATAGGGGAGTAATAGATAGGATCAGAAAGGCAACGTGTTGAGAACAGGGATTCTTTTTTTCCCCTCCCTGTATTATAATTATAATAAAGATATTGCTAAATCAAAGTAACAATTCCTGCCTGGAATCACTTGCACAATAAGGTTTTGTGGGAATAGGAGATTCTGTGACTGTGCAATTTTAAAACTACATTTTAACACATTCGGCTTTTAACTCATTCAAACAGAGCACTTTTTTCTACTATAAATTGGATTCTTAAGCCAGATTTTTTTTCTTCCAGAATGCAGACTTTCACAAAGGCTCCCTTTTACACAAGGTTTGCAGACTATATTTTTACATGTCATAGTAAAAAGCTTACAGCGTGTAAACCACAATAGCTTCATTCACACATAATGGCGAAGTCACAAGCAACCCAAACCAGTTTTTCTAACACTATTAATCATGTACAAGGATATAAAGATGGAAATATCAAGACTGAAGAGAAAGGTATTTGTAAAACCTACCCTTTTAAATGAAAATAATGAACAATTCATCTCCCAGTACTGATAAAAAAAACTAAGGGAAGAGGAAAGAACAAACCCAGCAGATCTTAAAAATGGCAACAGCCCTCTTCGAAAATTCCTGCAGCATTGACAGAAAGGTATGAAAAATATATATGAAATCAAGTGAAGCACTCAGTTTCATGCCTTTAAATATTACAGTAGAATACTACCCAGAAAGTTTTAGGAAGCTGTTATTACCAATCAGCTTTATTGAATATATTTATGCAAAATGCAGAGGAAATTCTTTGATAAACAATTGGTCCCAACAATATCTACTTGCATTTTTAATGATGTGCCACAGCACTATTCTAATAAAAGAGTTGGACAAAAGCAGATTAGTTAAAAACATTACAGCATTTTCCCCTAACTTGGATGAGTTGTGGCCCATAAATTCTGGGGATCGTATCACTACTGGATGAGCACCAGGTTAAGAAAAACTGCAGATGACTAAGTAGCTAGCTTAACTGCTGTGTCTCATGAAAAAAAGAGATATAAAATACAAGAACAGCATTCCTCAGACATAAAACACTGTTTTTAATTAATTACTTAGCAAGGACAATAGAGTGACAACATCCAGTTATATAAAGCAGAAATATTAATGCCACAATTAATCATAATCACAGGAATATCCTATACTGGACTTGAAGTTATCAAACAAAATTCGGGAAAGAAAAATACAGAGTGCTCTCTCTTGGAAGATGGTTTTAAACAGGAGAGTGCTCAAAACAATCCTTATGTATAAATAATCCCTAATCTGTGTAAGTAGCAATTTCCCCCTATTATAAACCAGTAGTGATTAATTACATAATAGTTGTCTTCTATAATGCCTCATTATCATAACCCTGGTTAAGAACTATTAAAACCAGAGTGCTCAGTGATGAAGTTCCACTCCTCATATAATATCTCAAATGGCAGTAATCTCTCAGCAGCTGACCGACTCTAGGAAAAAAGTCTACACATACAAATAGATTGTGGTCACATAATCAAAATTTGGGCTCTTGACCCCGACTCATTTATGGCAGTTGCAGTGTCCTGGATCATGCAATCACCTTTTGCAACCTTCTAACAAAAGTGCCCCGAATTTGCATAAGCAAAGTGGACAACACGGAAAGGAATGGACGGGGGGAGGATGTAGCCAGGATGTAAAGCGGATGCTCCACGGAAGCCTAGCGGATAGAAGCGGATGGAAGCGGATGGCACATCCGCGGGGCTTCCGGGGGAGCACAGTGAAGCGGACGTGCAATGGAAGGAGCGGATGCAGAGCGGATGAAGCGGATGCATCACGGAAGCCTAGCGGATGCAAAGCGTTCACTGCACATGCGGGGAGGATGCATTGCGTCAGCCCTGCAGATATAAAAGGATGCAGCTCGCAAGCAGGTCACCATTCAGAGGAAAGACCTGATGCCAGACACAGCTCCAGCCAGCCAACAACCATGGGGAAGAAGAAGAAGCCTGTGCCATCTGCTGCCAGCCCTGGCAAGAAGGACAGGGCCACCATCCCACCCCCTGGCCCTGACTCTGCTTCTGCTTGGGCTTCTGCTGCTCGGGCTGACTCTTCTGGTGCTCGAGCTTCTGCTGGCGCTGCTCCTGGTGCTGGGGCTTACTCTGCTGGCACTGCTCCTAGTGCTGGTGCTTCTGCTAGTGCTTACACTGCTGGCGCTGCTCCTGGTGCTGGGGCTTCTGCTGCTGCTTACTCTGCTGACGCTGCTCCTGGTCCTGCTGGTGCTTACTCTGCTGCTGCTGATCCTGGTCCTGCTGGTCCTGCTTTTGCTGCTACTGTTGTTCTTGCTGTTGGTGGTGGTGTGGTGGAGCAGCCCCTACAACCTCGAAGCCCCTCTGATGAGGGCCCAGATGGCCCTGCCAGAGGGAGAAAGAGGCATACGCGTGAATGGGAGAGGAGGCAATACTCCATTGAAAAGGAACATGAGGATGAGGTGCTGGAATGGCTGAGGGAGAACGAGTATCTTTGGCGGAAGGGACACAGGCTCTATCGAGACACGAAAAAGGAAGCAGGCTGCTTGGAGAGAGAAGGCGGAGAGCCTGGACTACACTTCGGAGGTACTCCTCGGCTGGTAGAAGCACATGCACACCTGGTACGGGAAGCTGCACCTCAAGAAATCTGGCCAGGCCACGGTCAAGCTGACGGACCGAGAGATCTACGTGATGGCCAAGTGCAGCTTCCTGGAGGGTGAGATCCGCCACCGAGGAGCAGCCCCTCTGACAACCCTCTCTCTCAGGCAGCCCACAGAGAGCCAGTCCTCTTCTGGCCAAGAGTCAGCTCCTGTGTCCAGGCAGGTATCTGTGGAGCATCCCACGACGGAGACCCCCGACAGCTGCACTCCCCGTGGCGGAGCGCATGGAGGACCCCCTGATGTAGTTGGAGCAAGGAGAAGCCACTGCCACCAGAGTCCAACCCACACCCACCACCAGCTTCACCTCCACAGAAAGCAGGCAAAGAGCCAGACCGGAGGGACAGAGCCACACTGTCCTGCTGGAGATCAGGGACACCATCAAAAGCAGCGTAGATCTCCTCTCTCAGCTGGTACACACCAACATACCATCCTCAAACCGCAAGCCCTTCCTCACCTACGTCAACCAGACCCTCCTGGACATGTCCAAATCACAGTACCAGGTGATCAAGGACAGGATCACCGGTCTTCTTCACAACCCTCCAGACCCAGCTGAACCTGCTCCCACCCAGTGCAGGTCTGCTCCTCCACACCAGGTGATGTCTGTGCCCTTCCAAGGCTTTCCACAGGCCCTCACCTACCAAGGCTATGGCTACCAGGAGCTCCAGCAGCACAGGCAGCCCTTCCCAGTCCAGGCACAGTTACATCGTACACCACAGATGCCACTCACGCCACAGATGCCACCAACACCTCACCTCGCTCACCTGCAGACCAGACTACACTCCTCCTCCTCCCTCCACCCCACAGCCAAGCCCAGCCTCAGAACATCTGTCATCGGTCTTGGGACTGACACCCCATGTCCTGGAGGAAGGGGCTCTCAACATCACAGGACTGAGCCAGCTCTCTGAGAGCTTCCTTCACACACCATCCCATTGTCCTCTCGGGGCCAGGCACCCCAATGGCGCCTCAGACTAGCACTCCAGCAGCAGCCACCTCCACAGCACCTGGACCCTTCACCCCTGAGACTATGGGCACGCCTCAGAGTGACTGAGAAGAGTGCCAGAGACTGGGTTGCTACCTGTTGACTTTATCTTTGCTTGGGACACTTGGGTCATTTTGCTTTTACAGCTTGTTATTAATAAAGATTATCTTTGCTTCACACACTTGGTTCATTTATTTTAGTAAATAAAGTCTTGGTGGAAACTTTTAGAAATGGTTTAAGCCTTTGCATGCTTGTGGGATGGGTTAAGATAGCAGTGGGATGGGCAGGGATACCTTTGGAGTGGGTAATAGCTGTGGGATGGGCAGGGATACCTTTGGGATGGGTAATAGCTGTGGGATGGGTAAAGATAGCAGTGGGATGAGCAGGGATACCTTTGGGATGGGTAATAGCTTTGGGATAGATAAACCTCCAGTGCAAGCATAGTGGGACTGTATGGTCCACCCTCCCAGGTGCTACACCTCTGGCCCTTTATTATCAATAACAATGTTATCATTCATTCACACATTTCAACATAAACACAACTCTTTATTAAATGCCCCGTTCATTGTAAGACCACTCAACATACATGGCACAATCTCATCAGTGTGATGAGACAGGCTGAAGAAAGCATCCATTAAGCATCTATCATCCTGTCTTGCCACTCCACTGCTCCAGCTGGGGAGTTGCACCAGTGTTTCAGGAGGTTGCACTGCTTATTCCCTTCACGTGAAGCTCTGTTGGGGACTTGCACATGCACAGTGTCTATCAGGTTTTGCCCTTGCCTCCATTCCCCAGGCTCCATGTCCCCATTGCCTTGTTGGAGGTCCACGAGCCTGTTCTGCAACACTGGGTAGCGGGTGTGCATGAGATTGTGCAGGATGCAGCAAGCTTCCATGATGTTCCTCACGGTCTGTGGGTGATGCTGCATGGTGGTGAGAAGTTCCTGGAACCTGTTGGCCAGGATGCCAAAGGCGTCTCCACCACCCGCCTTGCCCTGGACAGTCTGTAGTTGAAGATCCTCTCTTCACGGGTGAGGCATCTGGAAGTGTAGGGCTTCATGAGGTAGGTTCTGAGGGAGAAGGCGTCATCCCCCACGATGAAGTAGGGCACATCTTGTGTGTCGTTGGGCAGAGGGTCTGGATCTGAAAAGCCCATGATGAGGTTGCGTTCCAGCCCCTCCTTGAGGTGACTGGCGTTGTATACCTGGGCATCTGAAGATGAGCCGTTGCCTGAAGCATCGATGTACATGAACTTGTAGTCAGCATCAACCATGGCGAAGAGGATGATGCTGAAGAAGCCCTTGTAGTTGTGATAAGTGGACCCTGATTTGGCTGGAGCTTTGCAGGCCATGTGCTTGCCATCTATGGCTCCAATGGTGTGGGGGAAGTTCCACTTCTGATACCACTGCTCTGCAACTTCCTTCCAGCCTTCTTCAGTGGAGGGGCACTGAAGGAGCTCCTCCAGGTATTCTTCGATGATGGCCTGCACTTCTCTGACCACAATGCTGATGGTGTTGTGTGGCACCCTCCAGCCGTACTGCATGCTCCTGTATGTGGTCCCTGAGGCCAGGTGGCGCAGTCAGTGCCACCTTCAGTCCAGGGTCCAGGCTGGGCCGGAAGTTGGTGCTCTGCTTGGTTAACCTGGTGGCATCCTCATGAAGTTCTGGAATGCACGAGTGTCTTTGTTCCTTAGCTCCACCATCAGCTTGTTATACAGTCTGTACTCTGCTCTTCTCCCGATCCATCTTCGGACCCAGACACTTCTTGGACGCCTCCTTTTCTTCACGTAGAACAGGTCAAAGAGCCTGTAGATGGCTTCGCACTGTTGTAGAACGATGGTGACTACCAAAAGGAGTGTGTGACGATCCATGGTGGAGATGACTGGATGCTGTGGAAGAGCAAGAGCCAGATGAAAGCTGAAGAGGTCTGCACAGCAGGGCTGCTGGACTGAAAGTGAGATCCAGGTGAGTTCCTCCCCCTTTTTATAGAAAATGTTTCTATAAAAGGACTGCTAGGTGTCCTTTTGCATCCTCTAGGCATCCTGCAGACATCCTAAATATCCAAGATACGTCCCCTATGCGAACGTTTTTCCGTTTTAATGCTTTGTATGCAAACTGCATCCGCTTTCATCCTTTCTCCGTCCATGCTACTCCCGCTGCGTGTCCATTCCGCGTCCGTTTCGCTTCCTCCCCGTCAGTTTTCCGCTGGAGTGGATGCAAGTTGCACAGATGCGCAGCGGATGCCTAGCGGATATAGCGGACGCGTAACGGATGACGACGGATGTCTAACGGATGTTCCCCGTATGCGTAGTGGATGTATAACGGACGTGTTGGATACATTTTCCACTCAAAAAGTTTTGTGCAGCTCAAAACTTTTTGAGCGGATGAAATGTCAGTAGACAGATGCTGAACGTATAAGGATGAAAAACGGACACAGTGAGTGCAGAACGGAAGCATCGCGTTAACCAATGGATGGCAAGTGTTTCTCTCCATTTTACATCCTCTTTGCATCCGTTGGTGCTGTGTGACAGGGGCTTAATATAGCTTTTCTCCTTAAAATGTTCACAGGGATATGACACCTCAGCAAGGAAACTACATTGTTCAAGCCACTTTGGAGGGTGGTAAGTATTATTCAAATTAATAATACTTGTATGAAATGTTTAATGAACTTTCCTAGCACCTGTGACAAACCAGAGCAATACCATCTGGAAATTCAGTAAATAACAAATAGCCCAGTAGAAGAATGATAGAGCTATTGTTGATTCCATTCATAATTCTGTCCCTTCCAAGACATATGGTCTAAACAGATCTTGTGTGTGTGTGTGTGTGTGTGTGTGTGTGTGTGTGTGTGTGTGTACATACATACATACATACATACATGGTCAGACACTCTCATTTATGCCTATATGAAATTAACTTTTCCCCAATTTCAATAAAAATCATCATATATTATCATTATCCAAAAATAATTTATTTCTTTAAGCAACTTGTTCATAAAATGCAAGTAATATCATGTCTTTAATCCAATGAATAATTAGTTCATGTTAAAAAAAACCTCTTAGACATTATACAGGTAATCCTCAACTAATGATCACAACTAAGCCCCAAATTTCTATACTATGACACTACAAAAGTCATAAATATGAGCCAGTTGCCAAGTGTCTGAATTTTGATCACATGACCAAGGGATGCTGCAAGTCCTAAGTGTGAAAAACTCATAATTCAGTTCACTAAATGAACTGTTGGTAAGTCGACAACTACCTCTACTTTCATAGGACTATGAATTTATAGGGCTTACATAATCATTTTTCACAAGATCCAAGGATCCCCATGTCATTAAATCCATGCAAATGGAAGCCCTTCATAGCTCAATAAATGTGTGGAACTTGAGAAAAGTCCCATAAATATTCATCACAATATGATTTTCTTACTTTCTATAATTTTTCTGTTCTCCAGTGTAAGGAATAAATCTCCCTAAGCTTGAAATATACCTACATTTCAAGCCATCAATTGCAGACCTGTGGCACACATCTTGGTTGCTGATCTATTTCTTACTTTACCCCTTCCAACTGTATAGACCGAGGTCTATCAACAGATTATTCCTTACATGTCTCTTGATAAATTTAAAAGGAAAAGTTCTATACCTTGTCCTGTAAAAAAGGGCCAGCTTTTGAGCACTAATGTTTGCGATAATACTTTTCTGATTCTTTTTTCCTCCAAGAATGGCTGAAGAAAAAAGAGCTACTGCCATAGGAGGAAAAACTAAAACTATCATCTATTAAGTTTTTCTTCCTTTTTTTATTTTCCGCTTAGAATTTACCCTGAATTTGTAATAGCAAGAAAAAATGGAATTCCCTTGCACAAAAATCAATTTATTAGAAGGAGGGGATCCTTTGACTTTGAAAATAGATAGTTTTGTTCGGTAGTACATTTCTTGTTCTCTGCAAGCTATCATACTATGGTGTCCCCAAAATACACCCGCATGTCAGGCAAAGAGCTTATCCTGGGAAAAGTGCTCTAGAGAATTCCTGCGTGTACATGAGACAAGACACTGCACAGATTGGGTGGCTTTGTGAACATTGCTATGCATTCATTCCAGGGTCAATCTGGAGGATAGATCTCTCATAAAAAATGGAAAACAATACAGGAAGCTTCTTCAAAAGGTTGTGTTTCAAAGACATGCTTGTTCATCCTAAAAGGCTTGGGGTAGGGGACCAGAGTCATAAATTATGCACCCAAGTCACAGATCCTCCCTTTGAGACTTTCCATGTTGGCAGCTTTCAAAGCTCTCTTCCTTCTGGTAGCAGCAATCCAGTCTCGAGCAAGATTACTCTGCTGTTCTCCATTCTCACCTGTGGAGTTTATCTGACACCCTCACCAAAAATCCTACTGAAGCACATGCCAGATGCTCAGCTGGAACAATCAATGCTTCCATTGACACCACCTTATTAAGGAAACTTAGCTCACTTTGACCATCCTGCAATGGCAGGATAATTACTTCTGAAAGCTGAAAAAAGAGAAGAGAAATTTAGCAGAAAACAAGTCTGCCAAAAACCACAGGAAAGAAAGATAGAACACCAAAACAAAAAACAGAGAAGGCAATTGTGCTGCATCACAACAGTATTTTTTGTTCACAGAAAGCTTGAAACCTGGTACCTGCAGCCTTATTTAGGAGACCTGTTTGGAACAGCACAGAGTCCAAATGGGTAACTCATACACCTTCTTTTAAAAAAACCTCCCTACCCCCCACCTTACACAACCATTCTTTTCCACAACTTAGAAAAAGAGGCACAGTGCCAGGAAAACAAACTGTTTACTTGCAGCTACATCTTCACAGGCAAGCATTCAGACAATCATGGTTTAAAGTCTAGGAACTTGGAGATGTGCCAGGTTTCCGATATCTGGAAGAGATTCAAAAATGAATTCAGAAAAATGGATCCTTCTGAGAATTCTAAAACTATTTTTTTTTAATGGATGTCAAGATCCAGGCACACTGTTTCTTTCAAGAGCACATCTTCTATGGGAGGCAAAGTAATTGTGCAATGATAGTAACAGGCATTCCCTTCCTAGAATTCACAGGTTTATCCAGGACCCCCCCATAATAGTCAGCATCTGATCTCCCTAGTAACTCTCAACATTAGCGACCCTTCTTAATGCAAAAGGATTTACATTTTTGACACACATACCTTCCTCACGAATCAAATTAATAAAAATAAGTGAATAAAGAGATAATATTGCAAACAACTTTTAGCAGAGATGCAACAATTAACTCGGTTTAAAAAATGAATGACACTGTACACATCCTTGACTTTTTGTTCATTCACTATGAACTCCTTGTAACCCCATGAACCTCAGCACCAGGCCCTGCCATCCTATACTGTTTCTCAGTGTTAATACTCTCAATATCTTTGGCAGGTTAAGTTGGGGAAAAAAAACCCCTCCTTCAAAATTTGAAAGTTGACTACCGTATATACTCGCATATAAGCCAATCTCGCATATAAGCCGACCCTTAAAAAACTGCCCCAAAATGAGGCATTTTGCAAAAACTCGCATATAGAGGGAAAAATACAGAGGGAAAAGTCGGCAGGACAAAAGTTGCGGCTCATCGTCCATCCAGGGAGAAAGGCTGCAAAGGTCCAGGTGAGGACTGCAAAGGGCCAGGCGAGGGCTGCAGCAGCGACTTAGCGTGGCAACTTGCTCCAGCAAATCAGAGTTATGCCCGTATAAGCCGAGCCCCAAATTCTGGGGAAAAAAAAAAGCGTTCTAAAGTCGGCTTATATGTGAGTATATACGGTATTATCATAATGGTGTCCCAATACAGCAAATTATTTCAACCAAATCTGAAAAGGCCATAAATTTTTATGGAGCGGGGGTAAAGTAAAATTAATTTACTTTTTATAAAGTGACAAGTAGATGCATTTATCTATTAACTTTGAGTCTATGTCTACATGTAACATACCCTTGAGTAACATGGTCAGTGATGAGAACTTAGCCTCAAAAACAAAGTCTATTAAATTATTTTAACAATGTTAGAAAAATATGCTCACGTTTTCATGTTACATATTCTTGTAACACCAAACAGAGAAGCATCTACTTTTGAAGAAGTTACAGAGGAAACCTACTTTAAATAGAGAGCTTACTCACCATTCTTGAGAAACTCAATTTGTGTGTGTATGTGTGTGTGTGTATACACACACACTCTGATTTAAGCCCCTGTCCCACTGCACCAACAGATGCAAAGAGGATGTAAAACGTTAAAAAACGTTGGAAAACGCTATGCATCCATTATGTACTCATTGCATACGTGTTTCATACGCTCTATCCGTCGAGCATCCGTCCACTGAGATTTCATCCGCTCAAGAAGTTTTGAGCTGCACAAAACTTTGTGAACGGATGAACTTTCCGCTGTGTACGATGTAAATCCATGACATACGAGCAACAAACATTCTATGTCCGTTTATCATCCATTAAATGTCCGCTGTATCCTCTCTGCATCCTCTGGGCATCCCCTCAACTCACATTGGTTGCAGCTGAAAACGGAAAGAGGGAGGAAACAAAAGGTACACGGAACATCTACACAGCTTTAGCAGCACGGAAATAGAAAGGATGAGCAGTGAACGGTTTGCATCCTATATACATTCTCTAGGCTTCCTATGAACATCCGTTTAACATCCCCACTACATACTACCCATGTCCGTTCTTTTCCTTTCTTTTCCGTTCTGTTTATGCAAATTTTTGCCACTTTTTGGAGCGGATGACAACGGATGGAGCATACCTGAAATTTTGCTCATCCGCTGTGTCCTTTCTGCATACGTTTTGCATCCGTTGGCCAGTGGAACCTAGCCTTTAATCAGTGTAATAGCATTTGAGCACAAATCACTAGATACAGAACCGCAACCTATGTAGTAGCTACTTGTAGTGAGACTTAGTACATGTATACAGTACTGTACCTGTTTCATAGATAAAGCATCTGTTAAAAGCCAAAGCTTTTCTATTATAACCCAAATAGAATTACTGAGCAGAAGCAACTCAACAACTTAAAAAAGAAATTGTATGTTTCTCTAGTGCAAATTCATTGTGATCAGATGGAGTTAAAGACTTTGATCACTTATTGATTCCAAAATTTAGCAACTAACCTGACTTATAAGGACTTAGGCATCGCTGAGAGTAATAATAATTCTTCTTCCCATTCTGCTTTGCACTGAACATTCACTGATCTTAAGTGCAAGTGTCAGTTAATATGAATAATTTGTTTATGTGCCTTAGGAGTCAGCAATGGGATTTTCAAAGGTGGTGACAAAACATTTGCAAATCCCTCAGGTAGCTGCTATGGAATCCTATGTGTGTGTATGTATTTCTATATGAATGACTTCAAAAAGCTATCTATACATATTTCAGACAAAAGATATTGGGGGGGAATCTGTATGACATTGCTTGACCTCTGAAAAAAAAATTAACTGGTAAAACATTAACCACTTGGGCACAAAAATTGCTTGTCCTCTCAAAAAAACCCCACCCCTTAACTGGCAAAACATTAACTTCAAAAACAACAATGTTTAGCCACTTCTGGTAATACCATTACAGTTAGTAGCTGAAGAAAAGCTGTTATATGATGTAAAGAAAACATAGTAAGATTCATTCAAAAAGCAGGCCTCTGAACTTTGCTGAAACTGTTTCCTTAATCTCCCCTGCTAACTTCTATGTTGTCAGCCTGTATATATGGAAGACAGAACAAAGTCCTGGGTATCTCTTCTTGCCCCAAATACCAACTCATTTGTATTATAGAACATAGAGTAACAGAGTTGGAAAGGATTGTGGAAGTCATTTAGTCCAACCCAAGAGAGTCTACACCAGTTTCTTTTCAAAAGTCTCCAGAAATGGAGCACCCACAAATTCTTAAGGCAAGCCATTCTACCCGTTGTTTCTTCTCAGTGTTTCAAAATTTCTCCTAAGTTCTTGGTTGCTTCTCTCCTTGATTAGATTCCAACCATTGATTCTTGACTTGCTTTCTGGGGCTTTGGAAAATAGGTTGATCTTCTCTTCTTTGTGGCAGCCCCTCAAATATTGGACACTGTTATCGTATATAAATATATATATGATTCGGCTACAACTTTAAAGCTACAACTTTAAAAGCACTACAATGACGTGGGATAATACCCGAAGGAAGCTGAACAGCACACATGTAAGTACCCGCGATAACTTAAAAAAACAAATATATATATATATATATATATATATATATATATATATATATATATATTTGTTTTTTTAAGTTATCGCGGGTACTTACATGTGTGCTGTTCAGCTTCCTTCGGGTATTATCCCACGTCATTGTAGTTCTGTTAAAGTTGTAGCAACGTTTCAGCAGAATCTCATCTGCCATCATCAGGCTTCTGTATGGATGTGGGTCTTACAGCTCCTGGTTTTTAAATTTGAGGCTGGTTCATTCTGATTGGCTGGGAGCCTGG
>BLBF01000004.1:52891445-52917972 GCA_015471245.1 Laticauda colubrina | reverse complement strand
TTTCTTTCTTTCTTTCTTTCTTTCTTTCTTTCTTTCTTTCTTTCTTTTTTGTTCTCCTCGAAGGAACTCGTTGCACTTGGTCCCGGGCAAAGTTTCTCTATGTTCCGTTGGGATCGGCTCCCTCGGCGCAACTTCAGGATCGCAACTTACCCTAAAAGCGCGGCTGGGGAGCGGGAGCGCGCTTCTTACAAAGCCAAGGGAAAAAAAAAAAAACAACCCTGGGAGGGAGGGAACGAGGGAAAAACCGAGTCGTATCCACTTGAGAAGGGGAGAAAGCAAGCGTACGCCCTACCTGCCAGGGGATCGGTCGGAAAGAAGCGCCGGCCGTCGAGCTGCACGGGAGGAAAACCCGAAGAGAAGGCGGAGACCTGATCGTTTTCCCGCCCATTGCTGCTGCGGCCTCTTCCCTCCTAACTCCTCCCCGGCGCCCGCTTCTCTTCGTCTCCCGGCCGGGATGGTCGGCGTAGTACCTTCATGTAGGAGCCGGGAGTTTCCCGCTCTAGTCGCGGGTTTTCTTTTATTGGGGTAGAGGTCACCTGAAAGAGGTAGGCCGCCGCTCCGCTTCTTTTTAAACTGCAAGCCACTTCTCCACCTCCGCCCCCTCAGCTCCTCTGAGTCGTCCCGCCTTGTCTATTCGGGGTTTATGGAGAATGAAGGCTGAAATTTTACAGGAGCGCGTGAGGGAACAAAGCAGGTCGCGTGGTGCCGTCTGCCAGCCGTTCAATCAGTCGCGGTTAAACAAGCCACGATAAAGCGTGGGACACCCCCCCCCCCAACCTATCGGTTTTCCTTCCCACGAACCGACCCCCACGGCCTCCCTCTGATCTGACTTGCCTGCTTGATCGGTTTTTCTTTTAATCGCTTTCTTCCCCAAACCCCAAACCCTTCAACTAAACCAAGCAAGGGGAACAGAGTCAACATGCCAGCAGGAGAGAGGAAAGAGCATGCATAAAAGGAAGAGGTCTGGCATTGAGAACAGGTTGCCTCTCCCTGACCCCCTTCAAATGGTAAAAAGAAAATAGGTGCAGGCCAACATTTAGAGTAGAGGTGGCCCTTTTTTGGCTTGTGGACTTCAACTCCCAGAATTCCTTGAACCAGCCAGAGCAGCATCTATTGAGGAGATCGGACTAGCTGGCCTGTGGGATACCCATCCTCAGCAATCCCCAACCCCCATCTGGGAACATCATGATGATGTCCATTTAGTGGTATCTAACGCTTGCCAATTCTATGGGCCATATCTTTCCACATCTTCCGATATTGCACTACTTGAGTTTTTCTATGCTATGGCTGGTGTCAGCCTTAATGGTGTCCAGCCACCATATTCTTTGATTGCCTGGTTTCCTTTTGTCACTAACTCTTCCAAGCGTAATTGCTTTTTTCAGTGAATTCCCCGCATGACAAGACTACGGTAAGTGAGATGCGGTTTCATGATTTTGCCTTCTAGTGACATGTCTGGTGTTATATGCTCCAGTACTTGCTTGTTGGTTAGTGTTTGCTCCCTAAGGAATATGCAGGAGCTTCTCTAGAACTACAACTCATATACAAGCCAATTTTCTCGTCTTGTTGTATTAAAGGTCCAATTTTCACAACCATACGTGTCTATAGGGAACAGTGGAGTAAAGGCTGAGGAATTCTGGGAATTGAAGTCCACAAGTCTCAAAGTTACCAAGTTTGGAGACCTCTATTATAGGAGATAGAGGAATGTCTTTTATCTGTTTGGATTTACCGCGGATGTGGTCTTGGCTTGGGGCAATGGGTGGGGAGATGAAGCCCTTTATCTACAGAGATTGTATCTGAGTCAAATGAGTGAATACAGGAAGGGGAGCTAACATGAGTCAACCTTCTTCTATTAACTTGAGAATTTTTACTTGTAATGATCATGTGGACTTCCAAGCAGAGTTCACGACCATTGCTTGTTCAAGATGTCTACCCACATTGTTCCGTCCGGAAATAAGTTGCGCGAGACCAGGTTCCAACAACAACTCTTTTATTTAACTCAGTAAAGCAATGGTAACGGAACAAGAGCCCAAGCCGCGGCAGCCCTTTTTATAGCAGCTTGCTCGCGGCTTATGGACAATGACACCACTTTAAATGTTCCCGCCATGAGGCGGGCCAATTGGATTGGTTCTCTAATGGCCAATCCGAGAACGGCCTTTTCGGCCAATCAGAATAGGGAACTTGGAGCCTACCAAGTTCCATACATAACACCACTCCCCCCTTGGTTCAGTCCAACGTGCGTCACGTAGTCATGCAGGTAGGTGGGGCTTTTTCGAGTCCTGGTTGACCTGCGAAGCTCAGTCTCAGCGTGGTCTTCAAGCAGTTCAGACGGGATTGCTATTTCTCTGTGTTTTCTCCATGGAACCTCCTGGAAGGGTGAGTCAGCCTTGTCGCTCCCGCCTGAGTCTCTCAGGCCGGTAGAGATGGCTCCGCCGCTCCCTCCTGGTTTGTACGGGTTGGTCGAGCTGTCTCCTTCCAGGAAGGCCTCGCTTCGTTCTCCTGCTCCCGGACTTCTCTTTTGGGGTTCCTCTAACCGTGAGTGCTCTTTTTGATTTATTTGAGAGTCTTTATGTAGTGTTTGTGGCCTTGTTATGGGAGATTCATTTCTCCCTTTTTTATTATTTTGTATTTTCCCCCCCCTCCGCGGTTGTTTTTTGGTCGATATTTATTTTTGGCGCTGGTATGTTATTGCGTTCGTGGGTGCGAGAACGAAGCTGGTCAATGTACCGCTTCCATTCTCTTCCATCATCTAGGAGTAGTCGGTAAGACCGGGGGCCTGTGATCTGGGTGATCATGGCTGGAAGCCATAATGGGTCCCCGGTAAGGTTTTTGGCATAGACCAGGTCACCTATTTCAAATGCACGGTATTTGCTGTAGGAGTCAGGGGGTTTATCCCACGTATAAGTGTGGTGCAGTCTGTCGAGGTAGGAACGCAATTTCCTACCCATTAGGAGTTCTGCTTGGCTTTTGTTGGTTGTGATGCTCGGGGTAATATGATGTAGGGTTAGCAGTTGGTTTAGCTTTTCTTGCACGTCCCCCTTGTCCATTCTATCCAGGCCCTCCTTTATGTACCGCACCATGCGTTCAACCCTGCCGTTTTCAGCCGGATGGGCCGGCGCAGTTAAAGCATGTCGGATGCCCTGGGCAGCTAAGTACTGCTCGAATGCCAACACGGTAAACTGGGGCCCATTATCCGACACCAATACATCAGGCAGTCCATGAATGACGAAAAGTTTGTCTAATTGTTTCATCACTACCTCGGTGGTTGTAGAAGCCATGAGTATTACTTCTAACCAGTTCGAGTAGGCATCCACAACTATTAAAAAGGTGTTGCCTTTCGTCGGCCCTGTGAGGGAGTTGGCCTCGATTTTTGGCAGTCGTGGCATGTTGCCACCCAACGTTCAATATCCTTGTCCAGCCCTGGCCACCAGACGTAACTCCTGGCCAGGGCTTTCATTTTGACTATACCCGGGTGTCCCTCGTGCAACATGCACAAAATATCTTCCTGGAGTCTGTTTGGAATCACCACCCTGTCACCCCACAAAATACAACCCTTCTCGATCGACAATTCAGTCTGTCGGGTGCGAAATAGTTTAAAAGTCTCAGTTTTGTGCTCTTCTTTTGTGCCAGCCCTTACCTACCCAATTCAGGATGCGAGCTGTCAAAGGGTCTTTCGGGGTGGCTCTCGCGATGTCCGCTGCGGGTAGCGGTAGGTTTGGCCAGGCCTCGAGTTGGAGTGTGGAGACGGTGGGAGCTGAGTCCTCTTCTGTGATGGGCAACGGGGAACAGCTCAGGGCGTTGGCATGGGTGATGGTCTTTCCTGGGCAGTGAATCAGCGTGTAGGTGTAGGCAGTGAGGAATTCAGACCACCTCGTCATTCCAGGTGACAGAATGTTCGGGGTTGGCTTGTTTCCTGCTAAGATCCCTAGCAGGGGTTTGTGATCAGTGATGATCGAAAAAGTTCTGCCGTAAAGGTACTCATGGAATCTTTTGACTCCAGCGATGATTGCAAGGGCTTCTCGGTCGAGTTGGCTGTAATTGTGTTCTGATTTGGAAAGCGTTTTCGAATAGAAAGTGACCGGTGCCTCTCTGCCGTCTGGTAGCTTGTGGCTCAGGATGGCGCCGATTCCAAAAGGCGATGCATCACAGGTGACCGTCAAAGGCAGGGTGTTGCTATACTGGATTAAAACAGTATTAGACGTTAATAGGTCTTTGATATCTTGAAATGCTGCTTGTTCCCGGTGGCCCCATTTCCAGATAGTTTTTTTGTCTAACAACCGATGTAAGGGTTCTGCTATGGTTGCCTTATACGGCAGGAACACATTGTAAAAATTTATGAGACCTAGGAATGCTTGAAGGTCAGTTTTGTTCCTAGGTCTAGGTGTGTCTTTGATTGCCTTTATCTTTTTTTGGGTGGGGTGTATCCCTTGTTCATCTATTAAATAGCCCAGAAACTCGACTTGGTTGGTGGCTAAATTACATTTCTCTCGCTTTACCTTAAGGCCTGTGTCTCTAAATCTTCTTAAGACTTCTCTTAATCTGCTCTCTAGTTGGTTAGCGTTTTTTGCTGACACCAGAACGTCATCAAAATAAGGAACAACTCCCTTGATTCCGTTTAACAGGCGCTCCATGACACTTTGGAACACGCCTGGGGCAACGCTAACGCTGATGGTTATACTTGAATGCCCCTCTATGTGTCACAATAGTCTGTGCCTCTGTGGTAGTGGGGTCAATGGGTAGTTGTTGGTACGCTTGTGCGAGATCAAGCTTCGCAAAAAATTTTCCTCCCCCTAGGGAGTGCAATAAGTGTTGCACTACCGGTACTGGGTATGCGTTTTGTTGGAGCGCATAGTTTAGGGTTGCCTTATAGTCACCACAGATGCGCACTGACCCATCTGGTTTTACGGAAGTCACGATGGGTGTTTCCCACCTGGCATGGTCGATTGGCTCTAACACCCCTTGTGCTATTAATTTGTTTAATTGTTCATCAATTTTTGGTTTTAAGGCAAAAGGGACGCATCTGGCTTTTAACTGGATGGGGGCTATTTTTGGATTGAGGCTAAACGAAGTTGGGGTCCTCTTGTACTTACCAAGAGTCCCCTCGAAAACATCTTGGAATTCTTGTAACAGGCTCTTTTTCCAGTTGGCTGCAGCAATGCGATTTATCCCAGTCATCCCGATTCCCAGGGGCATGAACCATTCAATTCCCAGCAGGCTAGGGCGATTGCAGTCGACAATGATCAGAGGCAAGATTTTGGCATGATTTTTAAATTCAATGAGGAAATGTCCAAGGCCCAATACCGGAATTTGATTTCCTTGGTGGTCTTTTAAAATCAGTCTTTGTTTTTGGAGTTCTTTTTGTTTGATGTCTGGTATCAGGCGCTGGATGGTATTCCAGGATATCATAGATAAAAAGGACCCGGAGTCGACTTCCATCTCACAGGGCTTCCCCTCGATGTTCACCTCCATCCGGACCTTTTTTCCATTTGCTGCCCTGGCATTTCCAGTGGTTACTGTCTGGTGCATTTCCTCTCTTTCGCTGGTTCTTTTGCTTCCATCTGCTTCCGGCTTGTATCTCTTCATGTCTGGGGTGTGTGTGCTGCCGTGTCTTTTAGGACTATAGCTCTTTTGTTTCAGCAGACCCTTCCGATGTGCCCCCGATTGTTACAAGCCCTACAGATTGCATCTAGGAACCTCCATTCGGATCGCGGGTGGTTGCCTCCGCATCCAGCACACTGAAACTCCCACCTGTTTCTTCTCTTTTCACGCCATTTCTTGTCTGATTGAAGTCTATGGACATCTTCATTTTCATCCTCAGTGTCGCTCTGGGATTCGAGATCTTCATAGTGGGCGGTCACTGTGGGCTGTTTCTTGCTTCCCTCTGCCTTCTTCTCTCTGGCTTGGTTTGGCGGATCTGGATTCGAATTCATCTGGCGCATGGTGGCTGCAGATTTCTTTGTTGCTTCGGCGGTGGTGGCTTCCACAATAGCCTCAGCTACGGTTATGTTTGGACTATTCAGCAGCTTACTCTGAAGTGTAGCGCCCTTTAACCCAAGGACCATGCAGTCCCTCATTGCCTTGTCCATGTTCTGAAACTCGCAGGCTCCTCCGATGTGTCTCAGGGCGGCTACAAAATCTCCAACGGTTTCATCTTCTTTTTGGTTTCTCTTGTATAATTCGTGTCTTTTTATCAAGTTGGAGACCACAGGTGCGTAATGTGTTCAGAGCATTCTGTTCAGCTCGGGCGAAGTCATCTGTTTGACGTCTCTTGGTTTGGCTAGTGCCTTTGCGATTTTAAAGACAGCTGTACCGCAGTATGTAAGGAAGACAGCCCTCTTCCTTTGGTCAGATATTTCCTGTAGCTCGTTGCTTTCTAAAAACATAAGAAAGCAATCGATATATGACTCCCAATCCTCCTCCTCAGGATTGAATGGTGCGGGCGGCGTGTTGTTACCGGCCATCTCTCTTGCTTGGTTCAGATCGCCACGTGCTTCGGTCTCACTCTTCTACAACGATCCCAACTTCGTCGCCAGTGTTCCGTCCAGAAATAAGTTGCGCGAGACCGGGTTCCAACAACAACTCTTTTATTTAACTCAGTAAAGCAAGGGTAACGGAACAAGAGCCCAAGCCGTGGCAGCCCTTTTTATAGCAGCTTGCTCGCGGCTTGTGGCCAATGACACCACTTTAAATGTTCCCACCATTAGGCGGGCCAATCGGATTGGTTCTCTAATGGCCAATCCGAGAACAGCCTTTTCGGCCAATCAGAATAGGGAACTTGGAGCCTTCCAAGTTCCATACATAACACACATAATGAAGGATTGATTATATATTACATGATTTCTTAGAGAAAAAGGACTTTGTGGCATCTATTTCAAAAAGCCACTAGACATTTCTGTAGGGCAAACCAAACCAGCCCTGCTAGTTTCTTTAAACTGGGAAAAAGATATACCACTGATTAGGTCCCAAATGACTTCATTCAGTTTTTCTTTGATCACTTGGTTTTCCTGGCTGAACTTCCTGCTGGCATTTTTCCTGGAAGAAATGGACTTAATGCAACTGGGAGAAGAGCACAACGTCAACATGGCCAGCTTTCTTCCAAGATTATTCACCTATTGACTTCTAAATCAAACCATAAAGAACATCTGCAAGATCATTAGTCAGTGATGTGAATCAGTCATTCCCTAGCGTTTTCAGGAAATGTCAAAAATACCAGCTTGATTCTACAGTATAGCTATATTTGGGGAGATAATGAACATGCAAGAATGTCTAATTACTACATTGCTTTTCACTTCAATAAAAGTAGACTGGGTAAAATGTAGAACAGATGACCAGATTTGGGTAAAGGATTTTTTGTAAGTGTAACGTATCGATATATTTATGAACAACTAGTCCTCAACCAATGACAGTAGTGGAGACTGCTCATTATGGTTGTAAGTCATGACAGTCATAAAACTGGTTATTCACATGATTGATCAGATTTTACAACTTTTGTGCAGGTCATTAAGCAAATGACATGGTCTTCAAACAAGCCAATGTTAGGCAAAGTTTCCCCCCCCAAAAAAGTGGAAGCAAATCCTGATTTTCTACAGTCTGTCATAAACTGCAATTACGTGATTATTGGGTGCTGCAAATAGCCATAAATACAGCCAATTGATGACCACCAAAAGTTTGGTCGTGTGATTGTGGGAGAACAGCCATCAGGACTTTGAATCCTGGTCGTAAGTAACCCCCCCCCCCAAAAAAAAAAAAGATCCATTGTAATTTCAAATGGTCTCAAAGCAACCTGTCGTAAGTCAAGAGTTCCTGCATGCATACATACTGTATTTACATGCAGTACATATATACAGCAATATTATTGTTGAAATACTTAGTCTGTGGAAGAAAAACAGATGTGCTGTATTCCAATACTATCCTATAAATTACAAATAGAAATAATTCATTTAAAAATTAAAGTAAACCTCAAACTTTTCCTTCAGTCTCCACATTGGTGTCATGCAATAGCCATAAATTTCAGCCACTGCTCTCATGCAGCACTGAACTAATTAAAATTGGAAAACAGAAATGGAATAAACAAATGTCTTTTCTCAGAAAACCACTGGTTTTACATTTAACTTTTTTCCCCTTCAGTTTAAAGTTCAAACACTTGATTGCTTAAAGAGAAACAATTTCTTTAATGGAGGCATACATTAATTCTCCAAAAATAAGAAAGTTATTAGAAAGGTTTTGTTTTTCTATAGACCTAAGGAATTTGACTGGTAATGACCAAGATGGCTTCCAAGTTGAGTTCATAAACAGTGCAAATTAATTCAGAAGCAATGTCAGAATTTAGGATATTTTTAATGTTAATGGTTGAAGTAATTTCTTTTAATAATGAAAGGTAAGGTTGCAATCTTATACACCTTTACCTATGAGTAATTGCTATTGAAGGCTTATTTAGCTAACTTCTGAGGAAAGTAAAGATTGAATTCCTCTGTTTGACATACCTCCACTATAGGATTTAGTATGGAAAGTAAGAAAACAAATATATTTTAATTTCTGACATGTAAGAATTTTGCTAATGAATTTATTATTTTGGTTTTTATTTTCTTTGAAGATGGTTTAAAGTAGAAACAGGCATATTTTCTATGAAATAGTTGCAATTTCCCTGTAAATTATATGAGCTCACTTTGTGTTACCTATTTAAAAAGTAGAAAATACAATATATAAAACATGTGGATACCACAAAGTTCAATAAATTGTGAACAGATGCAGCTGTAAAGTCAGCAATAAGTATTTCTATGTTCAATAAATTGTGAACAGATGCAGCTGTAAAATAAGTATTTCTATGTTTTCCAGAAAAAAATTAGCCCAACAAATATGGGAGGCACATTTCAGAAGACTGCAGAATAATAGCAAGCTATTACCAATGTCTATGTCTCTCTACTACCATCTACTGGTCATTTGGATTATTGCAGAACTGATGGTCTTCCAAAAAGCAATTGAATTCAGAGTCCATATGAATTTTCCCCACAAATGTTTCATTTATGAAACATTTTTGTAACGTAAAATGTTCATTAAATGTTTTGGTCAATTAAATTATATAAAACACACACAAGAATAAATACATTATTTTTTTGTATTTCTGGGACCAAGACAGTTTCCTCCTATCAGCTGTTGCTCCATTCAAAATCCAAGAAAGAAATACTTAGACTTTTTTAATCAGAGAAAAGATGTCTTTTGCTGGAAATCAAGTGGTAGCAACAAAAGAATTCTGAATCTGAGAAAATGGACGCGTAAAGCAAAGTAATGGCAACGTTCCTATCCCCAATAGTTCAATTGGTTCATCCAATTAAAAGTTGTGTATATCATCATGTGGGCATCTCCAGGTGGTGATGAGGCTTTTGTCCGTTGACCATGACATAGTTTGATAAAGAGTTGCAGCTGCACATAGCATAGAATAGAAACCTAAGCAAGAATGTACCACACTCCTCCCCCCCCCCAGTTTATACAGCTCTGGTTCGTAACACCTCCAGCTCACTTCCCACAACCATTCCCCCCTCCTCCCCCCATTACTTATGACAGCCAAAAGATGCAAAGCAAAGGAAGAAAATCTTGAAGGCTAACACTCCCGTCTTGATATTTCTAGATTGATATTCAGACAAGACTTACCTATATTTGAAGAAACCTGGCTTTGAATGAGATTTTTGAGACATCAGAAGGAAATCTTTTTATTTATTTAATTAACTTTTAACAGCATTTCCCAGCTACACTAAACAATTCAATGAAACTTATAAGGAGTTTTCATACTGCTCTGCTACTTAAAGATAGTGTAATGAGGAAGCAAGCAGTTTTATTTTAGCTTATTCATATTTTAGTATTTTCCAAAACTGCTATAATTAATTTTGACCCAGATTTTTGAAAAAGTAGTTTAAACATACTTTTTTATTCAATAACTTAGTTTACTAAAGTTTATATGAACACCTTGTTAAGCCATCAACTATTTTTTGGCTTGCAATGAATGACTAGGATTACACATTGCAAGAAGCAATTATCCAAATCCAGAGGAAGTGATCCAGGGGTGGGATTTTACCAGTTCATACCTATTCACTAGAACCAGTAGTCAATATTCTAAGCAGTTCGGAGAACCGGTTGTTAGAAGAAATTACTGGACTAATCCTGTAAGGAAGGCAGGAAGGAAACATTCTGGAGTTGCTTACAGAAACTGCCTCTCCATTAACTCTTATTATATTCTTGGCAGGACTAGACTTCCTGTCTCAGAAACATCTCTGGAGTTTCCGCCCCTCCTTTGCTGGTACTTTGCTTTTGTAGAGTGACCATTCAAAGTTACAATGGCACTGAAAAAAGTGGCTCATGACCATTTTTCACACTTATGACTGTTGCAGCATCCCCACAATCGTGAGAGGTCGGGCGAGCAGATGTGTGCCTTGATGTGAGTGATGTTGAGTTGGCCACACCGAGCCAGTCACATGACCACCAAGCTATGCTCACCAAATAAGTCACGCCCACAGAACTGGCTTGCAGAAGAAGGCAAGGAATGCAAATGCTGCCCGTGCACACACCAAACTGGTAGGAATTTCCACTACTGATAATATGCCCAATGCAATTAAATGCTTTAATTAATGGTTGATCACCAGGGCAACAGATATTTAGTTCTTTATTGTTAAATCATTAATTAACGTTAAGTATGTAGTTTCAGTTTCAGCAAAGAGGAACATGAGTGAAAGAAGGCTTTATCTCCATCTCCAATTTGCAAACATTGAATTAAGTCTTGGCCCAGTCCCAGAGAACTAGCCTTATGTTCTTCTATTCTTAATGTACTCTTCATTTTCTTACCCTTGCAACATATTATGGAATTAAAAATTCTGTATGGGTTGTAGAGGACAAAAAATATTTTGCTTTCTTTTTTGAACTGTTTTTTATCTTTTTAAAAAAACCTTGAATGTAATGAGAAGTACAGTAGGTGCTTTCATTTGTTTTATTAAGCAGATTTCATCCCAAGAACCCCAAGAAAGACAAGTATATAATATCTACCAGCAATTCTGAATTACTCATAATTTTTATTTATTCATTCATTTTCTTCATTATTGTCTTATATTTGTGATAATATATTTGTGATAATAATGACTTGGTTGTTTAATCTTTAATGTGATAATAAATCGAGTGAATTTAATTTGTTATCTCCCCATTTAAAAGAAACAATCTCTTATCTGAGTTCTAAAACTCTTTGGTGCTCAATCTCTTTGGTGCTCAATCTCTTTGGTGCTCAAGAGCAGGGTTCGGCAACCTTTTGGACCTCAGGGACTACCAAACTCATAATTTTAAATCCCAGGGACCACTAACCAGTTCTGTGGGCATGGCCTAATTTGTGAGTGTGGCTTGATGGTCATTTGAGTGGCCGGACATGACTTCTATATAAATATAAATATAAATATAAATATAAATATGTATGTAAATATTGATTTTTTTAAATTAAAAAAAGAGCAACTTTTACCCAAAATCAGGCAAAACAAGCAGTCATATTGAGTTGTTCACAGAATCATTCAGTGATCTATCTATCTGCCATCAGCTACCTAAATCTGTCACATAAAATTTGCTTGCTGTGAGTTTGCACTGAATAATAGAACCTTCAGTCCTAAGGGAGGTTCAGCTGTGCTTAAAAGCACAGATCTAAAGAGTAGCTAGAAAGCAAGAACTCCAACCATTTCCTGCTTCCTAGCTAATCTAAATCTCCCAACACAG
This sequence comes from Laticauda colubrina, assembly GCA_015471245.1. Taxonomy (NCBI): domain Eukaryota; kingdom Metazoa; phylum Chordata; class Lepidosauria; order Squamata; family Elapidae; genus Laticauda; species Laticauda colubrina. The sequence goes on along the minus strand of BLBF01000004.1, from coordinate 52,906,236 downwards.
CAGAACAGCTGATGGTCAGAAAAAGGAAAAATAGCAATTTAGCAGGCAAGTTTGCTGGGTAAGGAGTGAGTGGGTGGGGAGGGCTCCTGCGGGCCATGTGGCTGGCACAGCCTTGTGTTTCTGTGCAGCCTGGATTAATTGCTTGGGGGGAGGGTGCTCTGGGGTTGAGATTTCTCTGCGGTCCACCAAAATTTTCCCACCAGTTGCCGACCACTGCTTAAGAGGGTTATTTCTATATTTCCTCAAGTCTTTTCTCAAAGCAACCTTTGCATATATTCTTCAGTGAATCTTCTTATTTTTCACTTGTAAAGTAATTATTTGATTTTGGCTAGATCAGAGGTAAAGTAAAGAAGAAGCTTTGCATGTAGGAGTCAAGTTCAGTTTCAGATAAATTAAAGTCCCATCCAGTTGAACTAGATTTTAGGTGACTTTATGGATACAGGTATGTACAGATAGTCCTCTACTTATGACCACAATTGAGTCCAAAATTTCTATTGCTAAGTGCCACAGTTGTTAAATGAATCATATGACATGATTTTAAAAAAATATTTTTCCCATTGATGAATTCAGTGGATGATTTTTTCCCCAATAATATTATTGGTCATTATGATAGGATCTGAAGGATATTAGATTCTCAGCTTACATTGAGAATGCCTGTTCTCTTTCTTTACTCAATGAATATTGAGAATACTTATTCTCTGATTCTTCCTCCATCTTTGATGAAGTAATGCTGCACCAGCATATCTATAGGAATAGAGGGTATACAGCTCATGTTCCAGCAATTGAATTTTGTCCTTTTCTGTAATAGTAATAGAAAATTGCTTCATGATCAAATAAATGGTTGTGATGTTTGGAACACAATTAGGTCCTCACAATTAGTGAGGTGTTCAGTCTCCCTTTTACAGAAATTCCAGCAAATTAAAAGGGAGATTGCTATTGTTTTACATGTTAGTATTTTTTGTAATGTATTCCTCTTTTATTATTAACAGAATTTCATAGATCAATGTGAATTTAAGAGCTCTAAACATTTACAAATGTTATCCGCCTGTAACACATCTGTTTTACTGGGCAGGGTTTCTCTTTGGGTCAACCCCACTAATCTTACAGGGCTTTGTGCAGGGGTGGGATTCTACCAGTTCACACCTATTCGATAGAACCAATTGTTAACTTTCTAAGCAGTTTGGAGAACCAGTTGTTAGAAGAAATTCCTGGCCTAATCCTGTAAGGAAGGCAGGAAGGAAACATTTTGGTGTTGCTTAAAGAAACTGCCTCTCCGTTAACCCTGATTACATTCTTGGCCGGACTAGACTTCCTGACTCAGGAAGTTTTTTTCCCCTCTTTGCTGGTACTTTGCTTGTGTGGAGTGATCATTCAAAGTGACAATGACACTGAAAAAAGTGACTTATGACCATCTTTCACACTTACGACTATTGCAGCATCCCCACAGTCATGAGAGGTCAGGTGAGGAGATGCGTGCCTTGATGTATGTGATATTGAGTTGGCCACACCCAGCCAATAACATGACTACCAAGCCATATCCACCCAGTCACATGACCACCAAACCACGCCTACCATCTAAGCCAAGCCCACAGAACCGGTTCTTAAAAAATTTGTTTCCCACCCTGAACTTGTGTATTAAAGGCTCGCTTCCTGGAATATCAATATTTCATATTTTGAAATCAATCAATATCAATCAATATTTTGATGGAGCCCAATCATCTTCAATGCTAGAATTCCAGTTATCTACGAGATTTAAGGTTGGATTTGCAATATTTGCTATATTTCATAGAGTTCCACAGATTAGAACATGGGGTAAAATATAAACGCCAAAGAAATGGAAAAAAAATGCTAAAATACGAGAGACCTGATCAGATAAATTAGCTTTCCACACTCACAAAAAATCTATTCCTGGTTATCCCCAGCTTTGTTCAGTGGGACAGCATAAGATACAAGGGAGGAAGGTCCAACATATTGTTGTGTTGGAGGAAGTGTGTGTGTAGGAGTGATAAGTGTCTATTTGTGTCACTGAATATTGCAACAGCTTCACTCTGACACTGCAGTCATAGTGTCTGCATAATATAGTTAACTTGAACTTAAATAATTGGTTCAAATCAACATTATTGTGACTCATGAATTCTTGGTTGTGAGAACATAGGGTTTCAATTGAAGTGACACATAAATCCAGGAATATAAATAAAATAAAAATGTCCTATGGGGGAAAAAGCCCCCTTTTCCAATGAAGGATTCATTTCATGAGCTTCACCCAAAACTATACAAAATTAATAATTTGTGGTTATATATGCAATTTTCAAAGATAAAAACAACACAAACTCGAGTGATTTTCTAAATGTTGGTAATAATATGAAGAAATATACAAATAGTCCTCAGGTTATAATGGTAATTGGGAATGAGATTGCTATGTGAAACATCATGTCATGTGCATTACATAGCAACAGTAATTTTGGGCAGTCCTCAAGGTGTGTGATCATTGAGCAAGAAGAGGTGGGAGTTCCAGATGGGAGTTCCAGGAAAAGAGCATAGATGTACGGCAAGGGTACCATTACTAATAGCATTAAAAATGTTTAAAAGAAGTCTGATGGGAACAGTAAAAAGAGTTGCTTTTTATTTTACCTTTCACCCCACCCAAAGCTAATATTTTATATTCGGTGATGAAATTATGATAATATAGATAAGACTCCCAAATTGTCTTGCATTTAAACTTACATAGCTCCAATAGCATCAGACGCATGTAAAAGAAACTAAGGCTGAAGGAAATGCTAAATTAATTTTATTTTCAACTGTTCAGAACTTTACAATAACCCAAAACAGCCAAGAAGTCTTAGAGAGCATCCAGGAAGAGAAAAATAGTTTGCTTGCTTCTTTAATAGAAGTTATTTAACAATTTGTAACTGTAACAGATAAACTGTACTGAATTTATACCGTAGAAGCAATTACTGTATTCACAGTCTACTGATCCTATTGTTAGATTTATTCAGAGAGCTGGTTATGAAAAAAAAATTGGCTAAAATGTCAACAAATTTAGAATACAGGAATAAAAAGCTTATGTTGCTTCTAGATCTATCTTTCAGAGGGAAAGAAGTACAATGAATGTTACCAATTACAGGTAGTCCTCGACTTACGACCAAAACTGAGCCCAAAATTTTTGTTGCTAAGCGAGACAGTTGTTAAGTGAATTTTATCCCATTTTACAACTGTTCTTACCACAGTTGTTCAGTGAATCACTGCAGTTGTGAAGTTAATAACACAGTTTTAACAATTTGGGCCTTTCCTATTGACTTTGCTTGTCAGGTGGTTCGAAAGGTGATCATGTGACCCTGGGACATTGCAACAATCTTAAATACATGCCAGTTGACAAAGGCCTGAATTTTGATCATGTGACTATGGAAACCTACAATGTTTGTAAGTATGAAAAATGGTCATAAGTCACTTTTTTCAGCTCTGTTGAAACTTTGAACGGTTACGAAATGATCTGTTGTAAGTTGAGGGCTATATGTATAGCCAGAGAACAAAGGATAAAGACTTTCTGTACATATCCAGCAATATTTGGCATATCCTTGGAAATATTAAATATCCTCCTCAAATGCAAGAGGAAATTTAATTCTTAAAAGACAGTTAATTATTTTAATCCTTAAAATCTTTAATAGATGGTTAATTCTTTCAAACAACTAATAGCTACCCATCCAGATGTTCAATGCTAGAAATGATTCATTGCTTTAGAGCAGGGCTGTTAAACTCGCGGCCCACAGGTTGGATGCATCATGTACTGGTCCCACCCACCCCTGGTTTAGCAAAGGGGAAAAGTCACAATACATCACATGACGATGCAGTGACGATGTGAGTTTGACACCTCTGCTTTAGAGGATTAATGTATACGAATATATAGTAGAGTCAGTGACACAGAATTTGCTTTTGGTCCTTCTATCAGCATTCCAAGTAACAACCTCCAAAGAAAGAGACTCCGAGAATATCATCTTCCCAAAGATCCACTTTATTAGAGATGTCATATTGACACATCTGGGGAAAACTCAAATTGGAGAGTTCCGGGTATTCCCTAAGCCAATGAAAATCCTAAATCCAACCCCTACACTCAATCATCCATCACACTGTCCAATCCTCACTTCATTCCAACTAGAAACTATCCCCAGTCATTCCCTTCCAGGTGCAGGGTAACATGTCCTTGACTTTTTGAGAAAGGAATGTTGTTGTGGCTAATCTTCCACCACTCCTTGAAATCCCCCCTCCCAAATTTCCAGGCACTTAATGTGGCAGCCCAGAAGCCCCAAAGAAATACAGCTTCCAAGCTGACAATCTTCAGCAAGTTCCTATTGGGATTCCTAATATCTACAGGTTTTTCAGAATATTTCTTTTGTATGTTTTGATTTTAATTTGATTTAATTTGACAACAAGCCTTATAGAGATTTATATGAAGTTCTGTTAATAGACTTAAATATATTTTTAGCCGGATATATACTTTGATTCCTTTTTTTCCCCATTCAGAGTTGTTGTTATATGTGTTTGTTTTGTTCGGAAAACACATGAGGTAGACCGGGTTCCAACAACAAATACTTTATTCTTCAACTAGTTAGTAAATAGGAACACTTGGCTGAAGCCGAGGCCAGCCTTTTATACAGGCTGGCTTGCCTGCTTGCAGCCAATGGCAGTTGTTTAGATTTGCCGCCTTTTAGCAGCTCTTTGGATTGGTTCCTAGTGAACCAATCCAATGTTCATTTTATTTGACCAATCAGGTTTGTAGATTTGGAGTCACCCACGTTACATATAGAACACCCCTCCCCCCTTAGTTCAGTCCTACGTGGTGACGTAGTCTCGCAGGTAGGTGGGGCTTTTCCGGACTCGACTTGACTTGCGCGGTTCATTCTTAGTGCAGACTTCGATCGGTTCGGATGGGGCTGCTGTGTCGTCCGTCCTTCTCCCTGGAACCGTCTGGAAAGGTGAGTCAGCCATTTTACCGCCGCCTGAGTTTCTTAGGCTGGCGGTTTTGCCGCTCCCTCCCGTTTCCTCCGGGCAGGTCGAGCTGGCCTGGCTGGCCCCTTCCGATGGGCTCTTCACGCAAGTCTCTCCAAACAGTGAGTCTTTTATTTAAAGACTTTAATTTTTTTTCCACTTTCCGTCTGAGCGCTCTGTATAATGACAGTTTGGTGTGGATTGGCTCGCTTCTCTTGTTGCCACTTTCTCTCGGCTCGTTTAGGCTCGGCTCGTGTTGGGGAATTTCTGCGTCTCGTCGGGCTGTAGTATTTTTTGTTCCTGCAGACCTTCTCGATGTGCCCTCATTTTTTGCAATGCCGGCAGATGGCATCGAGAAATCTGCATTCGGCTCGGGGATGGTTTCCTCCGCAGCCAGCGCATTCCCGCCAATTTCTTCTTTCGCGCTCTTTTCTGTTCGTGAGCAAACGGTGGACCTCGTCGTCTTCTTCGTTCGATTCAACTGTTTCGCCCGACTCTTCGTAGTGAGTTGTGGTAGCAGGCTGCTTTCTGTCTTTGGTTGGTGTTTCTTCGCTGTGTGTGTTCATGTTTTTCATGGCTACGGCAGATTTTTTCGTGGCTTCAGCGGCTGTGGCTTCCGCGACGGCTTCGGTAACGGTGATGTTGGGCTTGTTGAGTAATTTACTCTGTGTGGTCGAGTCTCTCAGGCCCAACACCACGCGATCCCTCATTGCTTCGTCAATGTTCAAAAATTCACACTCACCCCCTAATTGTCTAAGGGCAGCGATGAAATCGGCGACGGTCTCTCCCTCTCTCTGGTCTCTGCGGTAAAATTCGTGTCGCTTTATTAAGTTGGACACCATCGGAGCGTAGTGTGCTTTGAGGAGTCTTTGCAATTCTGTCCACGTTAGTTGTTTAACGTCTTGGGGCTTCGCAAGGGCCTTTGCAATCTTGAAAACTGTTGGCCCGCAGTGCGTCAGGAATACAGCTCTCTTGCGTTGCTCTGAAATGCCTTCCATTTCATTGCTCTCCAAATACATTTGGAAGCGGTCAGCATAGGAATCCCAATCCTCTTCGTTGGGATTGAAGGGTGCGGGCGGTGTGTTGTTTCCAGACATCTTGGTTGTAATCTGGACTTCTTATCACCACGTGCAGGTTTTCCCGTTCAGGACGATCCCATCCTCGTCGCCAGTGTTTTGTTCACACGAGGTGGACACGGGTTCCAACGAGGTGGACTGGGTTCCAAAACACACGAGGTGGACTGGGTTCCAACAACAAATACTTTATTCTTCAATTAGTTAGTAAATAGGAACACTTGGCTGAAGCCGAGGCCAGCCTTTTATACAGGCTGGCTTGCCTGCTTGCAGCCAATGGCAGTTGTTTAGATTTGCCGCCTTTTAGCAGTTCTTTGGATTGGTTCCTAGTGAACCAATCCAATGTTCATTTTATTTGACCAATCAGGTTTGTAGATTTGGAGTCACCCACTTTACATATAGAACACCGTTATAAAAGTTATTTATTGTTTAGAATTTTTAAAGTAATTATTATGCAATTAGACATCAATTTAATTAAGCTGCCACTCCAATAAATGATAATGCCAATAATTATTTTGCATTGTGTGGGGACTGAAATGTTTTAAGAAATGTCAGATATGTTTCATATAATCTAAAAACTCACTTTGATGAAAAAAAAAACCCAAACAAAAAACTATTTTTCTAGGGTATATTGAAAGACACACAGAATGTTTTTTAAAAATTGGATCTTTTCCCAAGCTGAATTTGGTAAGACTTTGGTAGATATGTTATGGGCATAGCCACTTGTAATTCTGCCTTTTAAAAGGAAGTATATATTTATTTTAAATACAATTTGGGTGGCTTTGGTTTTGTTTCAAGTTTTTTTTTGTTACTTTTAGTTTGTTTTGTTTGTTTTATTTCCTGGGGAGAGGTTCATTTAGTTTTCTTCTTGTGGCAATTTAATACATTTTATTATTTAATATATAGATTATTTTAATGTTGCTAAATAATAAAGCACATAATAAAAGAATGTAAAAGTACAAAATAAAAGCAATAACAAAAAAAGGAAACAAAACATTTATAAACATACATACATTAGTGAATGGAAGCCATGATTTGTTACAGTCATCCATAGTTTATCTATATTAATCAATTCCACATACCACTGATTAGTTAGAGCCTTATGTTTGTTTTTCCTGTGCACAGAAGGGCTTAAATTCCTCCAGTGTAACTCAATTTGTAGATTGTTCTTTCTTTGAAGGGCCACCAAAAGAATTAGCCAATCTTTTCTCTAACAGTTCATTCAGAGCTTCTAAGCTGCCCACAGGGTTTGTTTAATTAAACTTTGGTGTTCAAAAATAGCCCTGGGTATACAGAAACAGCAACAGAAACCAAGCCCTCACCATAAGAGTATAAGATTAGGTATTTGGGATAATAGAAGAGGTATTGTCATTTCACCTTGGTAATATTGATTGGAGCAATTGAATGCCCAAATAGAATAATCGCTCATATGAAAGTTAACCAAATCATCTTTCTTACTGGCTAACATGGGGCCTACTCAATTAAAATTACATTAATACTTATGGTTGTTGCTGCAGGGAAAGATTGCAGGATCTTTGAGAAACTAATGAATTCTATTTACAATATAACACCAGAGACTATTTGAAATGTAACTTGGGTATGAGTCACCTTTGCAACATTTCCTTCCTTAAAAGTATGGTTTACTGATACAGAATCAGGTTGATGGCTGATTTTCCATTTAGCTGGTTCCTCATTTTGAGCTTTAAATGCTATTGCTTAATATAACTTGGATGATTAATTTAGGTATAAATGCTGATAGCTACTAAAATGATCAATAGCAGTACTATTAAAACACACTGCCCACAAAATCCATGAGAGACAGCCCGCCGACTCTTTTCCAATGTAGCCTTAACTTCATTTCCCCCATGAGTTAACAACACCTCTGATATGTAATCAAGTGGGAGGGGTTGAGATTCATTATCATGAATTAATTAAATCTCCCTGGAGTTGAACACAACTCCTGATGATTTACGAACACAGGGATGTATTTTTCTTTTGGGTATCTCTTTTTCTTTTCCAGCTATGGAGAGGTTTTGGCTTTTTACTGCGTTCTTTTGATCTCCCAATTTAATCTATAGCCCGGGGGTTCCCCATGGTCTCTCATAGCTTTTCAAGATCAGGAAGGACCTCCATTTAGAATATTCTTCTGCCTTCACAAGTCTATTTGCTTGAACTTTGTTTGTATTTCTCTTTTTTTCACTAAATTATTAATTTTAAAAAGTATATGCAAGTAAACATTCGGTACCATTGAGCCCTTTAACCCTGCAACCAGAATGATTAGGCGACTGGAGACAAAAACATATGAAGAATGGTTACAGGAATTGGGCCTGGCTAGTCTAGTAAAGAGAAGGACCAGGGGAGACATGATAGCAGTCTTCCAATGTTTCAATATTTGAGGGGCTGCCACAGAGAGGAAGGGATCAAGCAATTTTCTAAAGCTCCTATAGGCCAGACAAGGAATAATGGATGGAAACTGAACAAGGAGAGATTTAATCTGGAAACAAGGAAAAACTTTCTGACAGTAAGAACAATCAACCAATGGAACAGCTTGTCCTCGGAAGTTGTGGAAGAGCCATCACTTGAAACTTTCAAGAAGAGATTGGACTCCCATCTGCTAGAAATGGTGTAGGGTCTCCTGCTTGGGCAGGGGGTTGGACTAGATGACCTACAAGGTCCCTTCCAACTCTGATTATCTGTTATCTTCCACTATAGTTAAAAGACATATAAACTCTTGTAATAAACTATAAAGGACTCCATTGGGAGGACCAACTCAGGCCAATAATAGATTTTTTTTTAAAAAGGGGAAGACTTGCCAATGAAAGTTATTGAATGAAAGTATCCCTACGATGCTGTTAACCTTAAATCAATGCATTTTTTCATGGCAAGATTTTCCAGACCTTTGCATAATGTACATGTCCTTCAAAGTAATCAGAATAATTTTCCCCAACTGTCACAATCCATCCCCTTTTTGCCCTTTAATAAGTTGAAAATTAATTGTAAGTTTCATTATGACCAAACAAATTCATACAGTGATCAAATGTTTGACATCGGCTTTTGGACATCCTTTTAAGATGTTGCATCTGCCCCCAGGGTTCATTTTCTCTCCTTTACTTCTCTTGCAGTGAGTGGGAAGAGTGGCTAAAGAGAAGAATTCAGGGCAGGAGAAAAGCAGCAGCATGGAACAGGTTCTTTAGTGCCAGTTTCCCAATCCTACTATTGTATTTAGTAGATCTATATCAAATTAGTAGCATCTATATCACATTACACAAAATGACAAAATTGATGCAAATAATATCAGTTATGTAATTATGAAAATAATGTCACATGGAAGCAAATGACTTAAAAGTCAATTACCTAATGTTGTAATTGATGTCAGCTTCATAAATTATAAGGCGGGGTGTGTGCGATGTAATGGTTAAGATGTACTAAGAATGAAGAGGTGCATTTGGTTGTTGTCAGTTCACAACTATGAAAGTTCATTGGGTGATATGCAATGGTCAGTCTGTCAATCCATCTTAAGGCTAGGTCACACTGGCCGACGGATGCAAAACGTATGCAAAAAGGACACAGCGGACGAGCAAAATTTCCATCCGTTGTTATCCACTCTCAAAAGTGCCCCAAATTTGCATAAACAGAGCGGACAACAACGGAAAGGAACGGACGTGGGGAGGATGTAGCGGGGATATAAAGTGGATGTTCGTAGGAAGCCTAGTGGATGGAAGTGGAGGGAAGCTGATGACATATCCGCAGGGCTTCTGGGGGAGAATAGCGAAGCGGACGCGTAGCGGAAGGAGCGGATGCGTAGCGGATGACGCGGATGCATCACGGATGCCTATAGGATGCATAGCGGATGCGTAGCGGATGCAAAGCATTCACTGCGCATGCGGGGAGGATGAATTGTGTAAGCTCCGCGGATATAAAAGGAAGCAGCTCACAAGCAGTCAGCATTCAGAGGAAAGACCTGCTGCCAGAGACATCTTGAGAGAACACCATGGGGAAGAAGAGGAAGCCTGTGCCTACTCCTGCCAGCCCTGGCAAGAAGGACAGAACCACCATCCCACCCCCTGGCGCTGACTCTGAAGCTGCTGGTGCTTCTGCTGCTGCTCCTGGTGTTGCTGCTGCTGGTGCTTCTCCTGCTGGTGCTTCTTCTGCTGCTGCTGGTGGTGGTGCTTCTCCTGCTGGTGCTGCTGGTGCTGCTGGTGCTTCTCCTGCTGCTGATGCTTCTGCTGCTTCTGCTGCTGCTGCTGCTGCTGCTGTGTGAGGCAGAGAGGCAGACCAGAGGGACAGAGCCACACTGTCCTCTTGGAGATCAGGGACACAATCAAAGCCAGCACAGATCTCCTCTGCCAGCTGGTCCACTTCGACATACCATCCTCGAACCGCAAACCCTTCATCACCTACGTGAGCCAGACCCTCATGGACATGCCCAAGGCCCAGTACCAGGTGATGAAGGAGAGGATCACAGCTCTTCTGCACCACCCTCCAGGCCCAACTGAAGCTGCTCCTACCCACTCCAGGTCTGCTCCTTCACCCCAGGCGATGTCACAGCCCTTCCATGGATTTCAACAGCCCCTCGCCTACCCAGCCTACCACTACCAGGACGTCCCAAAGCAGAGGCAGCCCTTCCAAGTCCAGGCCCAGGTTCCTCGGACGCCACGGACGCCACAGACACCTCACCTGACCCAGCTGCAGACCAGACAGCCCCACTACACTCCTCCTTCCTCCACCCCACAGCCAAGTCCTTCCTCAGAACATCTGTCATCAGTCTTGGGCCTCACATCCCAGGTACTTGATGAAGGGCCTCTCAACCTCACGGGACTGAGTCAGCTCTCTGAGAGCTTCCTGCACACACCATCTCCTGTTGTACTCTCGGGGCCAGGCACCCCAATGGCGCCTCAGACCAGTACTCCAGCAACAGCCACCTCCACAGTCCCTGGCCCCTTTACATCTGAGACCATGGGCATGCCTCAGAGTGACTGAGAAGAGTGCCAGAGACTGAGTTGTTACCTGTTCACTTTATCTTTGCTTAAGATACTTTACTTGGGTCATTTTGCTTTTTAATAAAGTCATACAGTTTGTTATTAATAAAGGTTATCTTTGCTTCACACACTAGGTTCATTTTTTTTACTTAATAAAGTGTTGGGGAAAACTTTGAAAAAAGGGTTAAGCCTTTGCATGCTTGTGGGATTGGTAAGGATAGCTGTGGGATGGATAGCTGTGGGATTGGTAAGGATAGCTGTGGGATAGATAAACCTCCAGTGCAAGCATAGTTGGACTGTATGGTCCACTCTCCCAGCTGCCACACATATGGCCCTTTATTATCAATAACAATTAATCATTGATCAACACATTTCAACATAAATAAAGCTCTTTATTAATGCCCTATTCATTGTAAGGCCACTCAACATACATGGCACAATCTCTTCAGTGTTATGAGACAGGCAGAAGGAAGCATCCATTAAGCATCTACCATCCTGTCTTGCCACTCCACTGCTCCAGCTGGAGAGTTGCACCAGTGTTTCAGGAGGTTGCACTGCTTCTTCCCTTCAGGTGAAGCTCTGTTGGGGCCTTGTACATCCACAGTGTCTATCAGGTTTTGTCCTTGCCTCCATTCACCGGGCTCCATGTCCCATTTGCCTTGTTGATGGTCCACAAGCCTGTTCTGCAACACTGGGTAGCGGGTGCGTATGAGATTGTGCAGGATGCAGCAAGCTTCCACGATGCTCCTCACAGTCTGTGGGCGATGCTGCATGATGGTGAGAAGTACCTGGAACCTCTTGGCCAGGATGCCAAAGGCGTTCTCCAGCACCCGTCTTGCCCTGGACAGCCTGTAGTTGAAGATCCTCTCTTCACAGGTGAAGTATCTGGAAGTGTAGGGCTTCATGAGGTAGGTTGTGAGGGAGAAGGCGTCATCACCCACGATGAAGTAGGGCACATCTTGTGTGTCGTTGGGTAGGGGGTCTGGATCTGGAAAACCCATGATGAGGTTGCATTCCAGCCCATCCTTGAGGTCACTGACGTTGTATATCTGGGCATCTGAAGCTGACCCGTTGCCTGAAGCATCGATGTACATGAACTTGTAGTCAGCATCAACCATGGCAAAGAGGATGATGCTGAAGAAGCCCTTGTAGTTGAAATAATTGGACCCTGAGTTGGGTGGAGCTTTGCAGGCCACGTGCTTCCCATCTATGGCTCCAACGGTGTGGGGAAAGTTCCACCTCTGATACCACTGCTCTGCAACTTTCGTCCAGCCTTCTTCAGTGGTGGGACACTGGAGGAGCTCCTCCTTGTATTCTTCGATGATGGCCTGCACCATTTCTCTGACCACAATGCTGTTGGTGTTTTGTGGCACCCTCCAGGCATACTGCATGTTTCTGTACGTGGTCCCAAAGGCCAGGTGGCACAGAGTCAGTGCCACCTTCAGTCCAGGGTCCAGGCTGGGACGGACGTTGGTGCTTGGCTTGGTCAACCTGGGTCTCAGACGCTCCACAACTTCATCAAACATGGCTGGTGGCATCCTCATGAAGTGCTGGAATGCACGACGGTCTTCATTCCTCAGTTCCACCATCAGCTTGTCATAGAGTCCAAACTCCACTCTTCTCCCGATCCATCTTCGGACCCAGACAGCTCTTGGACGTCTCCTTCTCCTTGCGTAGAAAAGGTGAAACAGTCTGAAGAGGGCTTGGTTCTGGTGTTGAATGATGGTGGCTACCAAAAGGAGTGTGCGATGATCCATGGTGGACATCAATGGATGATGTGGAAGAACAAGACCAAGGCTGAAGACGTCTGCACACCACGGCTGCTGGACTGATAGTGAGATCCAGGTGATTTCCTCCCCCCTTTTATAGGAAATGTCAGTTTTCCACTAGGTGTCCTTTCACATACTCTAGACATCCTTCAAACATCCTAAATATCCGAGATACGTCCCATATACAAACGTTTTGTCCGTTTTAATGCTTTATATCTGAGCTGCATCTGCTTTCATCCTTTCTATGTCCGTGCTACTAACGCTGTGTGGACGTTCCGCGTACCTTTCACTTCCTCCCTCTTTCTGCTGGAGCAGAGGTGAGTTGCACGGATGCCCAGAGGATGCCGAGAGGATACATCGGATGTGTAACGGATGACAACGGACGAAGAACGTTTGTTGCCCGTATGTGTCGCGGATGTAGATCGTACGCGGCGGAAAGTTCAGCCACTCAAAAAGTTTTGTGCAGCTCAAAACATTTTGAGCGGATGAAATAGCAGTAGATGGATGTTTGACGGATAGAGTGTATGAAAGACATACGCAGTGAGTACACAACAGATGCATCGCGTTTTTCAACGGATGGCAAACTTTTTTGTCCATTTTACATCCTCTTTGCATCCGTTGGTGCAGTGTGACATGGGCTTTACATGTTTTGAAAAAAAACGAGGCAGCATTTGAGTGAAAGGATAAGAATTAATCAAGTAAGTTTGGATTTAATAGACATTTAGTTTTAATAGTACCCCTTCCCTCAAATGGTCTATTAAATCATGATTTTACTTGCATAGTCAAGTTATAAGAGAAGATCTCGATAAAAAAAAACACCACTATCATTAAATATTACAAAGGGGAAATAGGTATAGAGCAGAATTGATACTAGTGATATAAATCTATATAGGAAACTCAAGTTAAATCAGACAAAGGTTACCTGATGTTGGAAGACAATTTATACTCTTTCCCTACAAGTGACTTGCAACATCATCTTTGTTATTTATCTATTACTGAGATAATTTAAAGCCTTTCCAGATTATTGCTATATTAATAAAATCATACTGGAAAATTTTAGAAGGCACTAAGGGCCTTAGAAGGAAAATGGTCATTGTTCAGCAATGGGCAATGTAAATTCCTTGATTTTCAGCTTTAACATTGAGCATATTTTGACTTATGATTCCTGTATGAAATTTTAGTGGTAAATCCAAAAAGCTGAAAAAATTACACTATAATAACCCCTATGACAAGAAAGCATGACTTGGCTGTGTTATTAGTCTTTGTATTACCAATTCAGCATTAAAAGCTGCAAGGCAATTTGGGAGACATTGCAAAGCATGTATAAGGTATAAGGCATTATAAATTCCCATGTTAAATTTACATTTTGAGATAAGGATTTCTTGCAGATATTCTATGTACTGTAGAATCAGAGCCAGTTAGTTCTCGTTATTAAAGCACCAAGCTAGAAACTAGGAGTTTGTGAGTTTTAGACCTGCTTTAGTTATGACCGCTGGCTGAGGGACTTTGGGCCACTCACTTTCTCTCAGCTCACAGTGTCAGACTTGGTGAACATGTCTATTGGTAAATTCCTGTCACAACCATTGACTCAAAACTTGGTTGATAAAAAAAAAATAGATGCTGCACTTCTGGGAAAACACTAGGAAATTTTAAAAAAATCTATGAATAGTAGAACACATTTTCCTGCTAGTGCAGAATCCAAGGGTTCCATGATAATGTGAAAGGATTCTGGACATGTAATGGGGTGAAACTTAGTATTTTATGGAGGGTCCTCCCATTAGTCTCTTACAAAAAGGGACTGTGCAAGTGATTCAGGGAAAACTTTCCTCAAAGAACTAATACTAACTCCTACCTTAGTTTCTTGTGGAGAGGGTTTTTTCCCCCTCTTAGTCAGAAAAATACAGTGGAAATGGCAGCGTTTGTCACGTGGTATTCAGAAACTAAATATTCTCTCTCTCTCTCTCTCTCTCTCTCTCTCTCTCTCTCT
>BLBF01000004.1:52822797-52891345 GCA_015471245.1 Laticauda colubrina | reverse complement strand
TCTCTCTCTCTCTCTCCCTCTCTCTCCCTCTCTCTCTCTCTCTCTGTGTGTGTGTGTGTACATAAAGGTACGGTAGTTCAATGGCTTAATAATGCTGGAGATGATCTTGGCTCTGGCAGTTTGAGCCCAAGCATTGGGTGACAGGGTGAGTTCTTGTCACTCGCCTCAGCTTCTGTCCACCTAACAGTTTGAAAACATGTTCTACGCAAGAAGATAGATAGGTACCACTTCGGTGTGGAGACAGTCATATTCCTGACAGCTCTGAACCTGCCTGGTTGTGGCACCTGTTTGTGAGGCAGCTCTGGGAAGGGGGCCTTGACTGGTGCTCATCTTTTTCTCTGGTGCAAAGCCAGCTCACCATCTTGTGGTGCACTTTGGGAAGCACACAAGCATTTCCTATAACAGAGCTGGTACCTTGCCAAGCCAAACTACTACTATGCAATAGCATTGTGGTTTCCGGGTGACTGTAAATAAATACCATACCCTTATCATCATCATCATCATCATCATCATCATCATCATCATCATCATCCTTGAAAAGGACTAGATAGATGAAAAATGCCAAATCCAGTCTGAATTTGGTTGACTGTGCAACAAACAACAATAAGCATGTGTGTTATTTTAGAGTATGGGTGGAGTTCTGGGTTGGAACTGTCAGCAGTTTCAAGGCCAAGAATGAGATTCATTGAAACAATTCAGGATCACAGAAGGAGGAAAAGATCATGAGGTGGCTTACAGAAAACTCTGATCCCCTGTCAAAGAAAGTGTCAAAGTTAAATGGAAATTACCTTTGCCTATTGCTGTTGGAGAGAAAGAATTGGGACACTCCTGAATGAGTCATATAGCAGTAGGACTAGTAAAGGCAGCTCCAAGGCAATTTCAGATTGTGGGAGGGTAAATATCTCTTCTTACTAATTATAGTGTTGCTTCTTATTTCTCCCAGCCTTGCTCTGTGCCTTTGTATTTGAATGTTTAATTAAAGTCTCAAAAATAGCACTCACCCCTTTTGTAAGCAGTAACTAATCAGTAAACAGATTATAGTCAGGAACAGAAATCCCATATCCCAAAGACAAAAGGAACAAGTAAGTTTTATTGATTATAGATATAATGTGTTGCATTTCTCCTTAAAGCCCATGTCACACTGGCCAACAGATGCAAAAAGGACACAGCGGATGAGCAAAATGTTCCATCCGTTGTTATCCGCTCTCAAAAGGGGCAAAAATTTGCATAACCGGAGCGGATAACATGGACGTGGGGAGGACGCAGGGCGGATGCAAAGCGGATGTGGAACGGAAGCCCAGTGGATGGAAGCAGATGAGAGCGGATAGGAGTGGATGGCACATCCGCAGGGCCTCAGCGAAGCGGACGCGGAACGGAAAGAGCGGATGCAGAGCGGATGCCGAACGGATGAAGCGGATGCACAGCGGATGCACAGTGGAAGCCTAATGGATGCCTGGCGTTAATTGCGCATGCGGGGAGGATGCATTGCATCAGCCCCGTGGATATAACGGAAGCAGCTCGGAAGCAGGTCGCCATTCAGAGGAAAGACCTGCTGCCGGACACATCGACTGCCTTGCCTGCCCTGCCTGCATGTCTGCCTGCCAGCCTTGCTGCCAGCCTCCCTGCCAGCCTTGCTGCCAGCCTCCCTGCCAGCCTCCCTGCCAGCCTTGCTGCCAGCCTGCCTGCAAGCCTTGCTGCCAGCCGGTCTGCCTGCCAGCCTTGCTGCCTGCCTTCCTGCCAGCCTTGGTTCATGACTGCCTGCCAGCCTTGGTACCTGCCTGCCAGCCTTCCTGCCAGCCTTGGTTCATGTCTGCCTGCCAGCCTTGGTGCCTGCCTCCCTGCCAGCCTTGGTGCAAGCCTTCCTGCCAGCCTTGGTGCCTGCCTCCCTGCCTGCCTTGGTGCCAGCCTCCCTGCCAGCCAGCAATCCCATAACCATGCGGAGGCACAGCAAGCCTCAGCCATCTGCTGCCAGCCCTGGCAAGAGGGACAGGGCTACCATCCTGCCCCCTGGCCCTCACTCTGGTTCTGCTGGGGCTTCTGCAGCACGGGCTCGCTCTTCTGGGGCTGGCGCTTCTGCTGCTTCTGCTTCTGGAGGAACTGATGACAAGCACTCCAGCACCAGCCACCTCCACAGCACCTGCACCCTTCACCCCTGAAACTGAGCGACCAAGAGGAGTGCCAGAGACTCATTTTTGTCTTATAGCTTGTTGTTAATAAAGTCTATTTATGATTCACACACTTGCTTCATTTCTTTTTTTGAATAAAGTCTTGCTGGAAACTTTTAGAAATGGTTTAAGCCTTTGCATGCTTGTGGGATGGGTTAAGATAGCAGTGGGATGGGTAATAGCTGTGGGATGGGTTAGGATAGCAGTGGGATAGATAAACCTCCAGTGCAAGCATAGTGGGACTGTATGGTCCACCCTCCCAGGTGCCACACCTATGGCCCTTTATTATCAATAATGTAATAATTATCCACACATGTCAACATAAACACAACTCTTTATTAAACGCCCTGTTCATTGTAGGCCAACCAAACATACATGGCCCAATCTCATCCGTGTGATGAGACAGGCTGAAGGAAGCATCCATTAAGCATCTACCATCCTGTCTTGCCACTCCACTGCTCCAGCTGGGGAGTTGCACCATTGTCTCAGGAGGTTGCGCTGCTTCTTCGCTTCATGTGAGGCTCTGTTGGGGCCTTGCACATCCTGAGTGTCGATCAGGTTTTGTCCTTGCCTCCATTCCCCAGGCTCCATGTCCCCATTGCCTTGTTGGAGGTCCACGAGCCTGTTCTGCAAGACTGGGTAGCGGGTGCGCATGAGATTGTGCAGGATGCAGCAAGCTTCCATGATCCTCCTCACGGTCTCTGGGCAATGCTGCATGGTGGTGAGAAGCGCCTGGAACCTTTTGGCCAGGATGCCAAAGGCGTTCTCCACCACCCGTCTTGCCCTGGACAGCCTGTAGTTGAAGATCCTCTCTTCACGGGTAAGGAGTCTGGAGGTGTAGGGCTTCATGAGGTAGGTTGTGAGGGAGAAGGTGTAATCCCCCACGATGAAGTAGGGCACTTCTTGTGTGTCGTTGGGCAGCGGGTCTGGATCTGGGAAGCCCACCATGAGGTTGCCTTCCAGCTCCTCCTTGAGGTGACTGGCGTTGTATACCTGGGCATCTGAAGATGAGCCATTGCCTGAAGCATCGATGTACATGAACTTGTAGTCAGCATCAACCATGGCGAAGAGGATGATGCTGAAGAAGCCCTTGGAGTTGAAATAAGTGGATCTCGACTTGGCTGGAGTTTTGCAGGCCACGTGCTTGCCATCTATGGCTCCAACAGTGTGTGGTAAGTTCTACTTCTGATACCACTGCTCTTCAATTTCTTCCATCCTTCTTCAGTGGATGGGTACTGGAGGAGCTCCTCCTTGTATTCTTCGATGATGGCCTGCACCACTTCTCTGATCACAATGCTGATGGTGTTGGATGGCACCCTCCAGCCGTACTGCATGCTCCTGTAGGAGGTCCCTGAGGCCAGGTGGCGCAGAGTGAGTGCCACCTTGAGCCCAGGTTCCAGGCTGGGCCGGAAGTTGGTGTTTGCCTTGGTCAACCTGGGTGTCAGGCGCTGCACAACTTCGTCAAACATGGCTGGAGGCATCCTCATGAAGTTCTGGAACGCCCGAGTGTCTTCGCTCCTGAGCTCCACCATCAGCTTGTTGTACAGTCCGTCCTCTGCTCTTCTGGCGAACCATCTTCGGATCCAGACTCTTTTTGGGTGGCTCCTTTTCTTCTCGCAGTAGAGTTCACAGAGCCTGCAGATGGCTTCGCACTGTTGCAGAACGATGGTGGCTGCCGAAAGGACTTTGTTACAATCCACGGTGGACATGACTGGATGCTGTGGAAGAGGAAGAGCCAGATGAGGGCTGCAGAGGTCTGCACCGCTGGGCTGCTGTTCTGAAAGTGAAATGCAGGCGAGTTGCTCCCCCTTTTTATAGGCAGTATAGGTTTTCTGCTAGGCATCCTCTAGGCATCCTCTAGGCATCCTCTAGACATCCTTAATATCCGAGATAGGTCCCCTCTGCGAACGTTTTTTCCGCTTTAAACGCTTTGTTTCCGTTCTGCATCCGATAGGCATCCGTTCTGCATCCGTTCTGTGTCCGTTCCGCTTCCTCCCTATGTCCGGGCGGATGGAGTTGCGCGGATGCGTAGCGGA
The DNA here is from genome assembly GCA_015471245.1 of Laticauda colubrina. NCBI lineage: Eukaryota > Metazoa > Chordata > Lepidosauria > Squamata > Elapidae > Laticauda > Laticauda colubrina. Next base: position 52,887,144 of record BLBF01000004.1, on the reverse strand, counting down.
TGCCTAGCGGATATAGCGGATGCGTAACGGATGCCTAGCGGATGCGTAGCGGATGCAGAACGGACAAACTGGATACATTTTCCTCGCAAAAGTTTTAGGCAGCCCAAAACTTTCGGAGCGGATGAAACGTCAATAAACAGATGCTGGACGGATAGAGAGGAAGCAAAACGGAGGCAGTGAGTACATCGCGTTTTCGAACGGATGGCAAGATTTTTTGTCCGTTTTACATCCTCTTTGCATCCGTTGGTTCAGTGTGACATGGGCTTTAGGTGATTATTATATACAGCTCAGATGCCCTTAATGTTCTCATCACACTTAGGAGATACAACTGCACACCTGTGAACTATAAGGAGAAATCCAATATAATAAGAATTAAACATTTTTTTGATTGCCTTAGGAAAGTTTCTGAAGATGGGATAGGTTACTAGTTCTGTGTGTCAGCTGACCAGTGACCTTCATTAAAACCTGAGTCTTAAATCAACCCAACTGGGAATGATTATGGTTAATTGTTCTAACTTGCTCAGTCTCCATTTGCCTACCTCAATTGTTTTAAACTACTTTTCCACAATTTTTGGAGAAACAAGAACAGGAGGTACATGAACAGCAAATAAACGAAATAGCTAAGTTGGAAAACCAGTATCTATACTCAGGAGAATTTTGATCATAATCTAATGAGTTGAAGCAACATACAGCATTTAATCACTGACATTCTTTTAGTAATGCTTTGTTTTAATTCCTCAGACCTTTCCCTTTAGGCTTATAATGAGAGCAGGTGATGTATTCTGGGTTTGTTGTGTGCATGTATGTGTGACACACAGAAAGAAGTGCATACATGAGTTTTTGCATATCAACATAGTTAAATGCTCATAATAGCCTCATGAACACATACATGCATACAGTACATTTCATGGGATTATACCCTTAAATCAGCAATTCCTAACCTTTTTAGCTTTGTGGACCAGCGGAAAGATGAGGGAGAGGTTATGTGTGCATGGTGAGTATGCCTGCACCTCCATTTGTGCAAGTGGCGAGCCCACACACATCCTGCTTGTACGAATGGAATTCATGTACATGTTCACCCGCTGCTGCCACAAATGGATCTGTGCATCTGTGCATGCTCACCCGCCACTCCTGCGGCCTGGTTCCGAACAGGCCAGGGTCCGGAAGTAGGCTGCAACTCTGGGGTTGGGGATCCCTGCCTTAAATGAACAGGAATTCAGTGGGAAAGCAATACGAAGTGGCAATAGAAGACCATAGTTTCAAGAGACACTGTAGATGGGTATATTTGAAGCTTGGTGGGACCAAAAGTGGTATCATAAAAAATTGGAAACACATTTAGCTATCTCACAGCCTCATGGTGGAAGAAACCAAATGGGGATTGCTTGCATAAGCTCAAACAGAACAGATTCCATGCAGTCTACCATTCTGTCATGCAATTTGCAAGCAAGCATTCCAGATAATTATTAGCAAGATTATGTAGCATGCTGTTTTAAACTTCAGACTTCAGTCTTAAAGTGATTTGTTCCTTAGGAGTTGGAATACCTAGTCTTCTTTTTTAGGACAATAGATAATACCTGCCATCTAGTGGACATAAGAGAAATATTTAATTAATTTGACTTTTTATCAAACTTGTAGTTTTTAGATACGTTGGGTAGAAACTACATTCAGGCCAGACAGCAGTTGCCATCACCAGATTGGCATTCTGTTCATACGTAACAGAAACTTTTTAAATAATAGATCAGGATTGTTTAGGTGAATTCCAAAAAAAGCATGTCTCAGCTCATTCACAAGAAGGCTTCCCATTGAAATATGTAAGAGGGCATGTTTTCATGATGTCACTTCCTTTCATTGCTAACTCATTTCTGAAGCAAACCTTTAGGTCAGGAGTATCAAAGTCACGTCATGGTGGCATCACGTGACATATCAGGACTTTTCCCCCTTTTGCTAAACCGGGCATGGGATGGCCAGCGCGTAACGCTCCACAAATTTGACAGCCCTGCTTTAGGTGTTCTGCTATGGAAGTGGTATTTTTCCTCCTCTCTTGATATAACAGCCTGGAAATAGCTGGGGAATCTTAGGTGATGGAAAATTCCTGGATGTTATAATCTGGGTTGGCCATCTGCTCAGCTTTTTCTCCAAATGTTTACTTGAATGTTAATGGAGCCCCATATACTTTATGCATGTGTGTTTTATAATTTGTTATATGGTGCATCCATTTTTCTTTGTACTGGATTATTTTAACTTTATTTAGTTATGGGGTTTGTGGGATTAGTATGCTTGCAGATATTTCAATGCCTGACATAATTAGAGCTACTGAGCATGGGATTTGCTCCCTGTTCATGTACTTCTGTATATTTACTCTTCTAATGCTGATGAGGGTGTGATTTTCTTCTTGATAGTGCCTCACCTAGAGTATTGTTCTGCTTGATTGTTCCTTTAGTATTAATCCTTGATTATCTGGATGTAGGTTGCTGGAGAGGTTGTGTTCTGGATTTACTTCTTTCTTGTCTTTGTCTCTTTTGAATGGTTGATCTTGAATGTGTCTGTTGATCTTATCAGAATGCCAAGCTTCTAGGAATTCTCTAGCTTTTTGCATTTGACTTGGTCTAGGATGCTCAGTTTCTCAGCTGAAACTGTGGTTGAGTCTGTCTTTACATAGTTTAAGATTAAGGAATTTTCATTGTCTTCAGCTAGTTGGTGTTCATGCATGTGTTCAGCTAGTCTTCTGACAATTTATCCTACAAAACTATCTCCACCCAGCATATTCTTCCAGCTGGCTGAGATAACTGTTCTCTACTGGAACACTTTGTGGTGGAATGTGTTTGGGAAAGCTGGTTGACCATACCCAATATTACTGGAGTCAATTTCAGTGACGAAGGCTGTGCATTGGGGGCCCAAATGTATTGAATGACATGCCTTGTAACTTTCAAAGTTGATGGCAGCAACATTCAGCACTTTTACCAGCTATCCCAAAACTGATTTTGCCCCCTATATGCGTTCATTACAGTTGTGACGAGTCCGCGGGGGAATGATGTGAATTATAGTTTGAGACCCTTTGTTGTGATATAAGGAGAGGGGCAATGTTTCCAAAATACATTGACTTCTGCCAACAAAATAACGCAGTCTTATATTAGGGGCCTCCAACCTTGGCCACTTTAAGCCTGGTGGACTTCAATTCCCAGAATTCCCCAGCCAGCCAAGCTGGCTGGGGATTTCTGGGAGTTGAAGTCCGCCAGGCTTAAAGTGGCCAAGGTCGGAGGCCCCTGGTCTATTCGATAATGGACTGACTCCGGCATAAGCCTGCAGAGTAACAATCGGGACTTCTCGTGATTGTATAAATGATTATAGTTTCATAACAAAACCCAAAGTAAAACGAAGTTTTCTCTCTCTTGCAAAGCCCTAAACCCCAAACTAAGTCATTTGTTTCCTTCATAGGGGTTCCCATCCATCGATTGTCTCGAGAATCCCTAAAACAAGGCGGTGCCTTTCTTTGAAAAAAGCCGGCAACAGCCTCTGGCCTTGGACTGCCAACCGTTTCACGGAACCAGAAAGGCTCGTCGGGAAACACCCGGACGGTCATCATCCACCGACGACTTTGAAAGGCCGCACGGCCGCCGGAGAACGCCAAGGCGCAGGCGCGCTGTCGGCATTTCCTTTCTTTCCCCCCCCCCCCCCCCCCCCCTTCCTTTGGAGGCCAATCTTCTCGCGCAGGGCGGAAATGCGGCGGCTGACGACCTCGTACTCCGAGCCGCCTTCGCAGAAGGGGATACAGCCGAGAGCCGTGCTAGAACGTCCTTGCGTTCTTCTCTTCTTCCTTCTCCCCGCCCCTCCTGTGACGTAAAGCGATGCCCCGCCTCTTCCGCACCGGCAGTTCTCTTCTGCAAGCGTGCGTGGCCGCTCGGACGAGACGCTCCTAGAGCGTTTCAGCTTCGCCGGCACAGCCGCGCTTCTCGCTCTCGGGGACCAAAAGCCTTGAGCCGGCTCCGCCTCCCATCCCGCGTCTGCCTGCCTGCCTGCCTGCCTTTGCTCCGTCGCCATGAAGAACCTGCCGTACTTCTGCAGCGGAGAGGTGGTGCGAGGCTTCGGGCGGGGCTCCAAGGAGCTGGGTATCCGCACAGGTGAGCGCGGGGGAAACGGGGCGCCGCTCCCGGGGAGTCCGGAGGAAGGCCGGCCGGCCGGGCGGCGGCCTCTCCTTCTCTTCGACGCCTCTGCTGGGTTCTTGAGGCGGCCGACGGTAGGGCCGGGGGCAGGGAAGGTCGTCTCCCGCTTTCTCTCTTGCCTTGAATTAATAAGATACGAGGCTTTAGTGTGAGCGGAGCGGGGGTTGGGGTTGGTTTTTTTTTTTTTTGTCGTCTGGTAATACGAAAAATCCCGTTCAAAGTCCAGCTCGGCCCCTTCCTGTCGTTAGCGGGTACGTTGTTTTTTTTTTTTTTTTTTTTTTTTTTCCCCCCCCCCTTTCTTCTTAAAACGACTTTATTATTTGATTTGATCCCGCAGGTATGACTTTATAAATAAATGTATAAATAGTCCTCGACTTACAACAGTTTCATCAAAGTTTACAACTGGGACTGGAAAAAGTGACTTACGCCTGTTTTTGGCAGGGACGCCCTTCTGCAACTTCCCTGTGATCAAAGTTCAAATGCTTGGCAACTGGTTCATACTTACGACCGTTGCAATGTCCAAGGGGGTTGTGTTGATTCCCTTTCGCAACCCCTTGACGAGCAAAGGGAGCCGGATTCACTGAACAACCGGGTTAACTAACTGATCGACTGCAGTGACTCACTTAGAACTATGGCAACAAATGGGGCAACAAATGTTTCAACAAAAATGTTGGGCTCAGTTGTGGTCGTAAGTCGAGAACTACCTGTAACTCAAAGTGGCAAACTCCCTCCTCGTTCCTTACAACAACCCTATGAAGTGGGTTGGGCTGAAAAAGAGGCACCCAGCTGGCTTTTGGGGTAAAAGGTAGACTAGCACATCCTGGTTTCCAGACCAGCACCTTAATTGCTACACCATTAGTCTAATTTGCCATAGACTAACAACAGGTATTGTGGCTCCCAATGTAACTTACAACCCCCATATTTTCTGGTATTCCGTTGTCCCAATTACATTGCCTAAATTCCTCCCCAGCCAGGAGAGTGTCCCCAACTGTTTGGATTAAAACTGGTTCCATAAAGGATATTTTGTGGTTATTTAGAATTGGGCTTCTACATCTAATGGAAAGAGGTAGCACATAGGTGTGATGACCAGGGGTGTGGCCCAAAGGCAACACAGTCAAATAAGAGTCCCTTTAATACCCCCAACTTTGCCCCCAATGTCTACGTTACCTGGAGAAAAAACTTTCCCAAGAGCAGTCTTTTAAGTGGAGGAAATTCAGTCTGAAAACAAAGTACATACAAACTGTAAATAAAAATCTACACAAACCATGCTGCAGCAATTAACTTGACAGGGCAGGATAAGGAATTGCAGGCTTGAAAGGCTAACAAAACACACACAGTTGGGAAGACGTCAGGCACCCAAATAAGCTTTGACAATAACAGATAACTCACGATTTGCTTCCAACAAGTTGCTGTGCGTAGCTTTCCTTTTTAAACACTGTTCCCACCTGCAGCTAATGAAGGGAATCAGGGCCCTTTCCTCCCCTGTAAGCCACACAACTCGCCTTGTTCCTTTCTCTGTTCCTCCCTGCATGCCTTAGGATGAAGAGATGTGAGCCGGGGTTTTCCTCCGAATTCCCTCTCCCTTGCTCTACCTCTCCCCTGCTCTGCCTAGTCATACAGCGCCCTTCCCCAGTTTCTTCCACAGCCAACGGAGCCACACTCCCGCTCCCTTTCAACTGTTCGGCCTCTCTCTGAAGTACATTCCAACAGGGGCATGACAATAGGTTTTTAACAAATATAGTTTGAAAACTGCTCACTATAATGTTCCTAGTTCCCAATAGATAGTCCTGAATGATAATGGGCTTTTTGTTAAATATTTTCATGCATTTATATGAGGAACATGGGCATATTCATGAACTTTCCACTTTTTTTGCTTTAAAGGAGATAACATGTAACACAAGTCATGTCATAAGATGAAGTTGTGTTATATTATTAATGTAATACCTTCATTATGTTGTAGATGAGGTAGTTTTTTCCTAACCAAAATATATATGTAAATTACCAAATTACAAAACAAGCATTCCTGGAAGTTCAAATGCAGGCTGGCCTTCTTGTGAGCGTATATGCATGTGTACATTTGAAGAGTAATTTAAACATTACTATAAATTACCTTATATATATTTAGCTATTCTATGCTGTAGTCAAACTTACCTGGATCATAGTAAGATACTCTTATTATAAATCATGGGTCTTTAAACTTGACAACTTTAAGACTTTTGGACTTCAACTCTCAAAATTCCTCCTCCAGTCATGTTAACTCAGGAATTCCTGGAGTCCACAAATCTTAAACTTGCCAAGTTTGAAGGCCCTTGATATAAGACTTTTCTGCTTGCTCTTTTCACATATGCTATGAGTTATTTTAATGGTTCATATAAATCTGTTTTTCAGCTAACTTTTCCGAAGAAGTGGTTGATAGTTTCCCATCTGATCTCTCCACTGGCATATACTATGGATGGGGTTGTATTGGAACTGGAGATGTGCATAAAGTGGTTTTGAGTATAGGTTGGAATCCATATTACAAGAATGTTAAGAAATCAGTGGTGAGTATGTTATGTGTTAGTATCTTAGAATTAGCTTAGGACCTGATCAATAGAAATTTATTCTTCTATTGTAACTTGATTGTTTACTAAATGAACTGTTGTAAGTCGAGGACTACCTGTACAGATAGTTAATTTTCGAAGTGAAGCAGTTGTTAGACAAAACATCACATGATCACAGTGCTTACCAATGGAAGTTTCAGAGGTTCCAGTTGTGACATTTAGGCAAGTGCTGTGTGATTGTTAGACCAGGAACTCACACTTCTGCACTCACCTTTGTTGTAACCCTTCCCACCCATTTATTCCCCCCCCCCAAAAAAAAAAAAAAATCTGCTCTTTTGGGCACTCTGCACTTTTCATTTTATCCCTGCCATCTCCTGCTGACTTTTGCTGTCTTCATCTGCTGCTAGTAAATTGCAGTCCTGGGATGTGTACAGCAGGACAGGGGAGCTTTTTCTGCCTGGTTGTGGGAAAGTGAGTTGAGAAGTGCTCCATCAGAGGGCAAGACAAGACAGATGGTAGCTCCCTGGCCAAAGGTGGAGAGAAGGCTGTGAGGAAGAGGCTGTTCAGGGTAGTTGCAGAATTAAAGAAAATGAGGATGAGAGCTTCTCGGAAGTGCAGCGCGTGTTTTGCCGGTCTCATTGGGAGCAGTTCAGGAGAGCCAACCTGCAGGCCTAGCAACGGGTTGGAGGCAAACCCAGCATTGATAGAACTTATTCATAACTTGTTGCTTGTTCTTGCCCTAACCTGCCTCTTGTAAATCCTCCTACAAAATGTGGGCAGGCTATAAAGCATCCAGATTTTGATCACATGACCACAGAATCACATGCAACAGCAAGAACGTTGAGGACCAGCCATAAAACCATATGTTTTGTGATGTCCTAAATTTGAATATTCGTTGAATGGTCATTAAGCAAGAACTATCTGTGTTCTGTATAGAAATCAATAGTTGTTTTGGTTTTTCTCATATTTAAAACTTCTAAAAATAAGTATGTTTGTCTTTCATTGCTTTAATATACACAGAGACATGCTGTGAAATGTTTTATTTTTAGGAAACACACATTATTCACACCTTTAACGAAGACTTTTATGGGGAGGTACTCAGCATAATCATTGTTGGTTATATAAGACCAGAGCAGAATTTTGATTGTTTAGGTAAGTCTTGAGTATTTATTTGACAAATGATAATGCCTGATAAAAACAGGTATTTAATACCATTACTATACCACAGGAGTTCTTAAAATTTAGGTTGCTGAGGCAAAGAATATGAAAGAATGTTTATACCTGTATTGGTTTGGTGAAATTGTAGATCAGAAATATTTTGTTCCTCAAGAAAATTTACATTTGCAACATCTGCCTATGGTGCACATTATATACAGATAGAAAAAGTATGGAACATTGCAGATATTCTGGGTGTAAAAAGCAGTACCCAACTGATAAATCTTAGTTTGAGGGATATGTGCATTGTCCTAGGAACAAGAAGCTTCAGTCTGCTGGCAAAGTAATGCTGGAAACTTACATCTCTCAGCCCAATCTACTTCATAGGGCTGTTGATGTGCTACAAAATCCATCTTAACTTGAGAAAGTACACAAATTGTGTTTATAATTCAGTCATGTCATGGTTTGACATATGAATAAGGCTCGTGACACTTTTCTTGCTCTGTTTCTACTTCCTCTTTGGCAAGGTCTGAGTTATGTAAACTGTAATTAGAAGGTACATAGAAAAAGCAACATACATAGACACTCTCAGACTATAACTCAACTCAGTTTAGGTGGTATGAAAGAAACTTGTAGACTGCAGATGCTTTAAATACTTCATCCTGAATCAGGCATTTATCAATATTATATACTTTGGAATTTTACTGCCTGCAGGCCACACCTGATTCACAGATCCAAGTCTGTCCTGTGATGGGTGAGACAATAACAGTGTTAAAAGCAGAGCATTGACAATGGGGGTGGTGGCAGCCTTGGGGTTTGGAGAGTGGCATCACTGTGGGCAGCACTGTGGCTTTCCACAGGAATCCCAGTTTGTCATGTGGCCCCTTGAGAAAGTCAAATGCCCATCCCTGCTTTAGAAGTAGTTGATGTTTTATTTTTTCCTCTACAGATGCACTTATAGCTGCTATTCAACATGACATTGATGAAGCTAAAAATCTTCTAGATTTGCCAGAACACCAGAAATTTAAAGATGACAACTTCTTTCACAGAGGAAGTGTTAACAGTATGACTAACGGTCATTAAATATTTCCCTTTTTAAAATTTTCACTGCAGTTATTTAAACTTGAACTGATCTTCGCATGTTTCTTTTTAATAGAGAAGACTGCTCTACTATTTAGGATTGTTGTTCTGTTAGTATTACATTAAAATGGTTAGTGATTCTTTAACACTATTTTTGTTCTTTTTAAAAAAAAGGGCAATGTAACTTGACCAATAGAAAGTGCAATCTGTTAGAGCCATCTAACTGCAGATAAAAGTTTTGTTTCCTAAATGTTTCTAAATATTTCTCATGATTGCTATTTAATTAATAATGCCCATGCTGGATATTTTTGTAGTAAAAGATTTCCAATGGAAAAGTAGAAATGGTATCAGTAATTTTACTGCCTGAATTGTTGTCCTAGAGGCTTTTCATTGTTCATTTGAAACATTACTTGGATTTGTTTTAAGCCCTTTTTAAGCCCTTTAATATAGGATTTAAGCCCTCTGTGACTGAATTATGCTATTAATTTCGGTGAGAATAAAAGCATAACTTAATTTCTCCTGCCTTCAACTGAGAATTCCAAAACATTTATAGAGCTTATTTATTTCCTTTTATAGTACAGTATAGAATATGGGAGCTGAAATAAAAAGACAAAGTATCACTTTATCAGCCTCAGTGGGACATGCATGTTAAAAAATGACTCACATTTTTCACTGCTCAGAGACACTGCTTGTCTCCAAATGGCTGCAAAATTGCCATGAGTGGGTATTAAATACACACTTCAGTACATAAGTGAAATTGCAAATATGAAATTCGCAAATAATGAAGTTAAACTGCACATACAAGTATTTGTGTCTGTATACATGGCTTATCAGCTGCATACACACACACACACATACACAGATAGTGTATTAGGATGTAACTAGCATTCCTAACATGTTTCTATTGTTGCAGCTTTCATCGCATCTCTGTCAATTTGCTTGGCCGAGGATATTGATATATCTTGACTTTATATATGCTTGGAAAAACAAAAACACCAGAAGCTTATTACCAATTACGTTTTTTTTCTGCTTATATTTTTCATTTTGATACATGTTTTTATGTAAAATTCAACAAAAATTCTTTTAATTAAATGTTAGTTGGATTGATAAATATTGTTGGAATGTGGGATGTGCATTTAGTTGAAAAGTGTAGTCTGGAAATATGTACACTATGTGTATGGAGAATGAAGTGGAGGATTGTTGATAGCACTTTGATAATTTTACAAATGCACTAATGGTTATAAGCTTCTAGGGAATGTGTAGAACATTTGAATCTTATTTATCTGTACAAAAAAGCTCACATTGAATATATGTGAACAAATGCATCAGGGGAAAGACCACCCCAAATATATGTTCCCTGCATGAGCATCATGAATTAGAAGTCTTGTGTCTTTCATTTAATAAGAGGCCCCAGATTGTTTATTTGCAAGGAATCTTGAGTTCTTTTTTTCATGGTTCAAATTTTTATTATTTCATGCAACATTAACTTATGTTATCATTAAACTTTAAAAACTTGGATTCCTCTTATTTTTATCTTGGTAAAGTGCCCGTGTTTTCTCTGTTTACCCAATCTGCATATGCAGTCCTTGCAGTACCAAGGCTTTACAGATAGTCCTCAATTTATAACCAGTTGTTTAGTTTGATGTTATAACGGTGTTGAAAAAAATGACTTAATTTGCTGTTCTTTGCACTTTAGAAAGCGTTGCAGCTTCCCCACAGTCATGGGATCAAAATTTGGGTTCTTGCCCACCGGTTTGGATTTGTAATGGTTGCAGTGTTGTGTGGTCACATGATCACCATTGCTTAAATATTTGCTTAATGACTATAACAAAAAAGGTTGTAAAATTTGGTCTGACTCACTTAATCACCATATCGCTTAACAACAAAAGTTCTGGTCCCAAATGTCATAAGTCGAGGACTACCTTGGCTGTGCATATTTCTTTGTAGCTTAATACAATCTAGGACTGCCACTCATTTCAACTTGTGTGCCAAAGAATATCTTTCTCAGACTGGTGATGGGGCTACCTACAGGTAGTCCTCGACTTGCAACAGTTCATTTAGTGACTGTTCAAAGGTACAGCAGCACTGAAAAAAGTGACATGACCATTTTTCACAACTGTGGCCATTGCAGCATCCCCGTGGTCACATGATTAAAATTCAGGTGCTTGGCAACTGCCTCATATTTGTGGTGGTTGCGGTGTCCCAGAGTCATGTCATTACCTTTTATGACATTCTTACATGCAAACTCAATGGGAAAACCTGACTCTCTTACCAACCATGTTACTAACCTAACAACTGCAGTGATTCACTTAACAATTGGGGCAAGAAAGGTCATAAAATGGGACAAAACTCACTTAAATGTTTTGTTTAGCAACAGAAATTTTGGTTCAGTTGTCACAAACTGAGGACTACCTAAATAGCCACTAGGTCTCATGCTGTTACTGTCATCTCTAAAATGTGCAAACAGAAATCTTTTTATCTGGATGGGACGTTTGTGTAACATTCTGAATCATGCAGCGTTCAAAGTGCTTTTGTTTTTTACACAGTTTAGTAATGAGTAGAACTAGGGCAGAAATTTCTTGTGTCAGCAAAAAAAATGAAGTTGTCATCTTATAAGCAATTTGGGACCACAATAATTGGTAATAAAGTTAACAGATTTTCAGCACTTTGTTGTTTTTCCCTCTTCCTCCTCATGCTTATACTACTGTAGCTCCATAAATACGAATGTTAAGATATTCCGGACATAATTAGATATACTATTGGCAGTGTATATTTGTCAATTGTTTTGTTACTTTAGAAAGTGCCTTCTGACAGGGTTATTTTGTGAGACAAATTGCTTAACTATCAATCATGATATGTATATAAATTATTGTTTAAGAAAATGTGTCACTGAAAAAACACAAAGGTTTGGAAGCAGCAAGTAGAAACCAGAAATCAAATATATTGATCAGTCCTGGTTTTTAAAGAGCACATGAAATCAAATGAATATGTATTGAATTCTGCATTTTTATATAGAGAGATAAGCAGTTTTAAATTTGTCATTGTGATTTTATTAAGTTTTATTTTTCTATTAATTTCAAGAAATAAAAAAAGAAAAGTTACATGTTTTCCATTTATTTTTTTCCACTCCACACACATAAAAAATGCAAAAATATCAGATACCATTCTGTTGAAATAAATCAGAATGTGGGCCACATTTGGCTGACTGCCAACTTAATTTAACTTTTTTTGGGTGCGAAGGGATATATATGATAGAGCCAGTTTGTTGTAATAATTAAGGAACCAGGCTAGAAACCGGGAGTCATACCTTTGGCACAGAGTCAGTTGGGCAATCTTGGACCTATTACTGTCATTCAGGTTTCCTCACAGCCCACTCCTAGAAAGGAGGCCAAAGCGAACTATTGCAAAATCTTGCCAAGAAAATTTCAAGGACTAGTTCAGGCAATTGCCAGGAATCCATGCAAATTTGGAGAGTCTCGTGGTGCTTAAGAGACCTCTCATAATTTGAATCCCTATTATCTTAGTTTCCTCATAAATTACATGGAAAATCCCCATTGGGTTGGAAATCCAGTCAGGGTTAATAAGGTTAGAAATCAAGTTAGGCTTAGAGTTTGGCATAGCAATCCAGTTGGTGAGATTTGGGGTTAGGGCTTGGGTTAAAGCAGGAGTCTCCAAACTTGGCAACTTTAAGACTTGTGGACTTCAACTCCCAGAATTTCCCAGCCAGCATCACTGGCTGAGGAATTCTGGGAGTTGAAGTGCACAAATCTTAAAGTTGCCAAGTTTGGAGACCCCCGGGTTAGAGTATGGATTAGGACTAAGGTTAGCATTGGGGTTATGTGTTGCATTGGTTTAGGGCAGAGAGCAGGTTGTGTGTCTCCCCAGTTGACGGAGGCATGCCCACAGCAACAAGGAAGAAGCTCCAGCAAGAGTGAGGTGCTGGAGAACCGGCCCCAGCCGATTCCCCATCCCCTGCTGCTCCTCTTCTCAGGCCACATAAGGGACGGGGCCACGTGGTTCCGGAGCCATGGGTTGCCGACATCCGGGTTAGGGTTAAAATGGCATTCCAGTGTTGGGAAGATTTAGGGTGAGATTTATGGTCAGATAGCATGAAGGTTCATGTTAGGGTTAGGGATGGAAACGTAATTAGGGTTTGGGTTAGCATTATGATTAGATTGGGTGCTTGTGGATAGGTTTAGGATTAGTGTTAGAGATGGCGATTCAGTTAGGGTGAGGTTTCGGTTTAGGGTTGGGGTTAAAGATGGATATCCAGTTAGGCTTAGCGTTAGATTAGGGTGGTGGTTAGTGTTCTGGTTAGAAATCATTTAGGGTTAGGATTATTGTTAGATTCTGAATGGAAATCTGATTATGGTTCGGCTTCCTTGATGTCAGGGCTGAAAACATTAGACGTCAGGGTTAGATTCACAGACTCTTTTTAATTTAGGGAGTGAAACTTTCAACAGAAAAGTAAGACTTTAAACCAATTTGCACTTTCATATGCCTGCATTGAAATATAATGCAAAATGTTTGGAAAGCAAGGAAACAGACCAGCCAAGATCTTTGTTTCTGTGTTAGACTAAATAATCTGTAGTTTTAGGTATGCTTCATAGAAACAAAATAAAATATGTTTTATTAATTTGTCTTTCTTTAGCTAATATTAGGGTTTTAGGCTAAATCATTGCATAATTACAATTTGAACTGTAAATTGCCAAGCCCTGAATAAGTGAAAATAGAAAGTTTCAACTAAACTCAGGCTTCATTGCAGTTCAGTCTTGCAATGATAAACAGGTTTTATTGATGATAAACCAGGTCTTTCTCGTTGCTTGATAAATTGGTCCCACTTATTTTCAATGGAAAAAACAAAAAAAACATGAAATTATCTAACAGTTTTCTCTATTCATTTGTGCTGCAAAACAGATTCCTAACACCAAGTCATAAATAAGTATGGTATATTCTCACCAGAAATCAAATTATTTTTTGTCACGAGAAGTTTTGGAACACTGGATTATATAAGAACCCCAAACATTTCTTTTGAGAATTACCAAACCAGTGAGGTGAACAAATGACAAACTCTCCATATAATAGGTAGCGTTTGCCTTTTATTACATTCAGTTATTCATATTCATGGTAGGCTGTTGCATTTATTCATTTTTCAGTTCTACATGGTCTGAACACATATTATTCCTTGTTTCATCACTGTCTCGATAGACGACACAATAGAAGTTAGAATAGAACCCTGCATCAATGATATTATTTTGTCCAGTGGTCCTATTTTTGAAAAGTGGTGGGTGATTTAATAAATTTCAATTTTATTAGAAACATTTTATCTCAGACAAATGCTTCATGATTTGAATGATATAATTTTAATTTAAAAATGCAGGAAGAAACATACTTGAAACATGAACAAACGAACGAACACAGATAGTCATTTACCAAAAGTGGTACCCTATCATAGTTTGCCTATGATGGAAGGATGATTGCTTTGTTCTACCAAATAATGAGGAAACATAATACCACAGTATTTGCAGATATGTAGTAAGTGGTTATTTTTATCATTTAGGTGAGATTCTGAACTTGTACTACATTTACATATATCTTCCGGTAACTTATTCAGCAAAGCATTACAAATGCAATGACAATTGTATAAACATGAAGTTATGTAAAGGAGTAACTTTCGTCATCATATTCCAGTTCATCTATGTCATCATCTTCCAGAAGTCCATATTTAAATTTACGATAGACAGTGCCATCACAGCTCATGTAGACAATATCGTTGTCATCTTCATCGTCATCAACATCATCATCCCGATCCTTATATTCGTTCACTTGATTTTCTGGGTAACTGGTGCTCTGGTAGTGATTGCTCTTGAAAGAACTAAGAGCCTTTGCCTTGTCTGCCAATTTCTTATATCCAACCTGGTTAACAGACATAGGTCTGGCTCGAAGTCTTCTCCATACGAAAACAGTAGCCCCAATGATGACACTCAACAAAATGAATAACGCTGCTGTCAAAGCCACAGCTTTGCCTTTCAAATTCTCAGGCAAATTAGGAATGACCAACAGACACACATCTAAAAAAAGAATTATGAACAAATGTATATGAATGCTCATGGGGAAAAACACACCCTGTTCTCTACATATTGCATCATCTGGCTGAAGATGCCTCACGCTATCTGTGCCGATTTTCTCTGATATTTCCCTTCCCCCCATCTACATATTGGCAGAGAATTTCCCTTAGTGGAATTAGTTGGAATTTCCCTTCCAACTCCTTGTAGGCTGGCAGCATTTTATAGATTACCATTACCCTATCATCAGATGAACTGGCTTTGCCACAAGTCATTTGGAACAACATTTCTGTCCTGCTGCCACTGTTATCATGACTATGAGCATCGTCGTTGTCATCACCACCACCACCACCGTATCACCACCAGCAGCAACTGCAGCCCCCGTTGCTCATATGGGAGGCCAGTAATCCTGCTGGCCTTGTGGAGCCACGCGATGATAACATTACAGTAGCAGTGGTTTTAAGATCAGCCTACTATTCTTCTTATCTCTGTGATAAGTCTTATCTCTGTGATGTGAAGTTAGCAGAAAGGCAAAGAGTTCTCTACAAAATTTGCCAAATAACAGCTGTCTATTTTTTAAAACGTATTTAGAGATAAATATCAACACTAAACTATAAAGTTGGGTGACTGCATGTCTGCCTTTATGATTTTGGTTGTTGCATGGTCAACCAATTTCTTCGATGGACTTGATATTTTATTTGCCTACTGAGTCCTCAAGAACCCGAAATAAGCAAATGTGGTTTGATGGTCTGAAGATATTGTCCAGGATGTAAGCTGCTTCAAGTAAGGCTGCCTTTTGCAATTTTGTCAGTGCTTCCAGGTGGTGCTCCAGTTATTTTGGGATTGTACCTACAGTCTATTACTACTATAGTTATACTATCTTGACTTTCATTGTGTATTAGTATATGCTATGCACTCCCAAGCCAAGCCAAAGATAGAGATTATACTCTTCATCTATCAGATTAGAAAAAATTTATTGGAAGAGATATAATAATGATGAGATTATTACCTGGCATTACAGCGCAGTTACAACATTCCCGAGTTTTCATCAATTCAGAATCCTTACAGCATGGCACACAGCGATATTCGTCAACATATAGTTGTGTGTTAAGATGACATGAAGTACAGTTGAAGGGACCAGGTCCTTTGCACTGCATACAGGAATCGTGGCATTTCTCACATTTTGATGATTTTACCTTCCATTTAACAAAGAACAGAGGTGAGCTTTGGTTAATGTTTTCAGGGGAAATGGACAATGCGATTGCTGAATTAGCATACTGCATATATGAATAAATTATGGCTTAATTAAAAAAACAGTTAAACAAACATTGGCATAGCACAGGGTTAAAACCTAGCCAAGATAATATGAATTACTGGATATCTTTGTGTGCATAAAGTCCTTCCAATTTTTTTTTTAAAAACAGACTTATAGTTGGAAAAAAGGATGACACACAATTACCATCTCCAACAGCAGCTGTCATATTACGACCTACTAATTAAAGTCTGTGCAGTTATGACTCTTAAGCGTTATTTATTCTATTTATATCCTGTCTTCATTATTTTTATAAATAACTCAAGGTGGCAAACGCATACAATATTCCTTCCACCACCAATTTTCTCTATGATATTACCCTGTGAAGTGAGTTGGGATAAGAGAGAGTGACCGGCCCAAAGTCACCCAGCAGCTTTCAGATCTCAGGCAGGACTAGAATTCATGGTCTTCTGGTTTCCAGCCTTAACTAAACTAAAACCTGGATCTTAATTCTATGCTTAACATCAGGGACGCTCACAGGACCGTGAGTACATATTTGTGTATCAACTGTTACCTGCTTTTTTGGGATATTTTCCCCACTCTAAAGAGGTCTTATAATATTTACTAACAGTTGCAATTTTTCTCAAAGTGACAAATGAAAATGTAGAAACTCCTAAAATGTTTCAACTTCCCTCAAAACGACGCTATAGAGCAATGCATACCAGAACAACTAGACACACGAACAGTTTTTTCCCCAAAAGCCATCACTCTGCTAAACAAATAATTCCCTCAACACTGCTCAACTATTACAAAGTCTGCATTACTATTACTATTAATCTTCTCATCACTCCCCATCACCCATCCCCTCCCACTTGTGACTGTATAACTGTAACTTTGTCACTTGTATCCTTATGATTTATATTGACTCTTTCCTAGTATGATTTGATTGCTTATTGTACCCAATAAGTGTCATACCTTGTGATTGTCGACTCTTGATAAATGTATCTTTTATGTTTACTGAGAGTATTTACACTAAGACAAATTCCTTGTGTGTCCAATCACACTTGGCCAATAAAGTATTCTATCATCTATGTATCTATGTATCTATGTATCTAATATCTATGTGTCTATGTATCTATGTATCTACCGTGTTTCTCCAACAATACAGCCTCCACCAAAAGGAAGCCCCACCATGTTTTATTGGCATAAAATCAAATTAAGGTCCCCCTAAATTAAGGTCCATATTAAACATGTGAAATGGGGGGGAATGGCGGGGGGGGGGGGGTTGCTGTTAGGAAGTACCTTTGTTGCATGCCCGGATATGGTGTTGCCTGCATTTGTGGAGCACTTCATATCGGGAGACCTTCTGCCACTGTTGCTTTCCCTTCTCCCTTGCTGCCGTGGTGTTAGAGCAATGCCTCGGCATTTGGCGCAGCCACGTGCGGCCAGTCAAGGCTCCTCCCTGAAACCGGAGCCCTGAGGAGACACTTGGCTTCAGGCGCTCCCGTTGCCACCTTCTGAGGGAAGTAGCTCGCCCAAGAGGATCTCTCCCTCTCCCTCCCCGCAAGTTCAATGTCTGTGCTGCGGCTGAGGTGGAGGAAGCTGCAGCCTGTTCCTCCTGCTTGCTGAGCAGTGAGGAAGCCACGGCTTTGCAGAGCAAGTGAACTGCTGCTTGCCCGGGCGAGATTTGGGATCGAAGGGCAGGAGGAGGCACACATGCACCCGCAGCTCGCTTTCCCGGCTCTGCCCAGCCCGCACGGCTCTGACGTGGCCCTGGCGGGATGAGCGGAGGGTCCAGCGGGGAGGCACTCGCTGCCTTGGTGAGAACTCTGCTGCTAGGAAGGAGGGCCTGGGCTGAACCAGAACTGTGTGGGCAGGGGAGAGCCGGGAAAGCGAGCCTCGGGTGTGTGCGTGCCTCCTCCTGCCCCTCGTTCCCAAATCTCATCCGGGCGAGCAGCGCTTCGCTTGCTCTGCACAGCCGTGGCTTCCTCACTGCTCAGCAAGCAGGAGGAACCAGCTACAGCCGCCTCCTCATCCGCAGCACAGACGTTGACCTTGTGGGGAGAGAGAGAGAGAGGGAGAGATCCTCTCGAGTGAGCGCCTTCCCTTGGAAGGCGGCGATGGGAGCGCCTGAAGCCAAGTGTCTCCTCAGGGCTCTGGTTGCAGGGAGGAGCCCTGACTGGCCACACGTGGCTGCGCCAAACGCTGCGGCATTGCTCTAACACTGTGGCAGCAAGGGATAAGGGAAAGCAACGGTGGTGGAACGTCTCCCGAACATCCAAGCTGTCCCCGCCTGCCCACCTGAGGATGTAAGGGGGGGGGAATTAAGTCACCCCCGAAAAGACGGCCTAGCCATTTTTTCGGGGGTCAAAAAAAATTAAGGCCCAGCCTTACTATGTGAGAAACACGGAATCAATCTATCTATCTATCTATCTATCTATCTATCTATCTATCTATCTATCTATCTATCTATCTATCTATCTATCTATCTATCATTTTCTCTCTCTCTCTCTCTGTCTCTCAAGAGATAAACTGCTCTGTTTTTCTAACAATAAAGACCCAACACCTGAAAATAGGAACACAATGCCATTTTTCTAATAATAAAGACCCCAACACCTGAAAATAGGAACCCAATGCCATTTTGTTCAATGATGCACAGTTTTTCCAAAAGTTATAGCTGTTTTAAATAGTATAATTCATTTTATCTAATTATAATATTTGTTTGAAGGAGCTAAAAGATATTGTCTGCTCAAACTAATGTAGAAATACGCAGACATTCTGTCCGATTATTAATTTTGTGCTAAAGGTGGAGAAAGATACCTATGAAAGCAGAAAAGATGAATGATCTGCATACTACGGCATATTTAGGAATATTTAGGAAGCTAAATTGTACCTCTTCTTAAATCTAATTTCAATTTATCAGTTCATCGTTTTATATATTAAGAAGCAGAAATATGAAAGTTGAAAATAATTCAAAGAATGTAAAATACTTTTTATAATATTTCAGAATGAATGTTAAAATTCATGTTTATAATTGTATAACTATAATTGTATTAAGTCAAACAAAAATTTTGTTTAAAAAAAATCTGTGTAGAAAGTACCTCTGAGTCTTGATACTCTCCAAGTAAGCAGACCGAGTTGCACAATCCAGCTATGAAACGATAACTTGTTACACAGGTTGTGCATTCAAATTCTCCCTTCCCTTAAATGGAATAACATCATTAAGAAATAGAGTTTCTTAAGAAGTAGAAAATTGTCTAATTCACACAGTAATTGCTTTCATTTAGCAGCTTTTGACCTTTGCAAATATAGAATCCTTCTACTTCAAATGTGTTTGAGACCTTGGACTATGTAAAATTTGTGGGTGTTGCAGTCCCAATATAGTAGGAAAACATTAGTTTGCAAAAGGCTAGAGCAATAACGCTCATCTCTTGGTTGTAAAACCAATGGCTCAATCTCTCCATTAAAGCAAATGGCAATGATTTTTCAATTCTGAATATGCTTGAAGTAATGGTGGTGGTATTTAGGATTATGATGCAATGGATTTAAACTGTGATGCTAAAGAGAGAAGGTTTATGGAATTGAAAGAAGAGAATATTTATAGTCCAGGGTTAAACTGTAGGGTCCTGAGTATTCTCTGAGCTTGGTGGTTTTCTTGCAGACATTTCATTACCAAACTAGGTGACATCATCAGTGCTAATGTTTGCAAGAAAGCCATAAAGATCAGAGGGTGCCAAAGACCCCACCATTTAAGGGATTTCAGAATGCGAAATTTTTGAAGGGATTCAAGATATACACAAATAATTATATAGATGATTAACTACTTGGGACTAATCACCAACTGACTAATTGATGTATGATTTCATTTTTTTGGATATCTACAATGAAACAAATACAAATTGTACTGCATTCTAAGTCAATATTCCACTGAGAGAGTTCTTTCCTGTTTGTAATGTTATCAAGCAAATTATTTTAAGAATTAAAACAAAGCGTGACTTCAGCCTTTTATATCTGAGCCTGATCTTACCTTTGCAAGTATGACAAATTGGATGGCACCGTTCACAAGTCTGAGTGTCAAAATCTGCATAATAATATTCAGGGCAGGAAGAGACACATTGGCCAGAGAAGTGCAGCAGGAAAAAATTTTCCACACAGGATAAGCATTCTGTAGGTGCAGGTCCCAAACATTTCTGGCAGCTTGTGTGACATCTCTCACAGGTCCTGGTGTCACTATTGACATAATACCTGTACCAATAAAATAGTAAAGCCAAACTAAGTTGAGTAGAGAACAATTACATTGTAAATAAAGACATATTTATTTCAGAGAATTTTGTACTTTGTAAATCTTTGTACTTTGTAAATCCCATAATGGGATGGGTTGAGAAGATGGAGCTTCTCAGAAGGCAACCAGGCTATTGAATCTGATGTCCATCCAAGTAGGGAGTCCTCCAAATGTAAAAATTGTTTGCATGTAGCTTGCCTGAGCCCTGTCCTCAGCTGATAACCTAACCCCTTTTGGATAGCTGTCTGTCAAAGCCTTAATCTCTTCACAATTTTGTATCTCTTTCTTTCTCTGTGCCATTTTATTCATCTCTTCCACCATCCTTCTCCCTTTTCAGGATCTTACCCAGCTGTACAGTTCTGGACACACCGGTCTTCTTGCTTGTACCGGGTTAGAGGGCAGAGAAGGCACTGGGTGCTGTGTTTCCCATTACAGGTTTTACAGGTTCTGTGACAAGGGTGGCAGTGGGAGTTAGGATCTTCATGGTACCCATCAGGACAGGAACCTACACAGGTTGTATCTATAGCAAAATGGTGAAAGACAACATAATGTTTGAGATGACAAAGATTTAATACAATCCATAGTAGGGACATGGGGAAATTCTTTCGACCAACCAAGCAACCTTTCTACATTTGATCAGTGACTGAATTGTCACTTGCTCTTCTGAATGTGAATAATAGGATTACTTGAAAGGAGCAACATTTTAATTATCTAGGATATTCTACACCCAGGATCTTTGTAGGATGAAATCTAGCTTGTGCAAATCAGTGGTGGTATTCAAATAAAGTTGCCACCAGTTCAGTGGGCTTGGCTTGGTGGCCGCGCTTTGCGTGCACGCACCAAACACGCACTTTGTGCAGGTGCAGAGGCATTCTAACTTGCTTCCTACAAGCCTGCATGATGCTGGTCACTGCAGCAGCTGCTGTGCAGTGCTATTCTGTGCTGCGCAAAGCAGCTGGGCTTTGAATTCTGGCCATAAAAGTGAGTATGGGAGCCCGGGTGGGCCAAACACTGAGCAGCAAACAGAACCGGTTCGGTCTCCACTGCTACCGGCTCTCCAGAACTGGACGGAACCGGTCGAATACCACCACTGGTGCAAGTGAACTTTCATTCACACAAAACAATCTCTCTGTAGCAGATTTTGAGAATGCAGGAGGAGCTGTAGAAAGAAGGTTATTTCTTCATCATATTGTGTCTGAGTTTATATTATTGAGTGTTGCTTTGTTTATTTGTGACTTATTTGTGATATGTGAATTCATTCAGTGTGATCTCTAAACTAAATATTACGATTCGACACATTGCATGAACTTGTAAATTGTGCCTATTCAATACGTTAAGGAAGGTGTGCTTAGTATGTTGAATAAACATGGCTGATGAATGGAAATTGCTTTGAAACATGGCAATTTACTACTACACCTTCTTTATAGAAATTCTGAGATCCTGCATTCACACACTGTGCTAAGCAGACTTCCTGGGCCCAGAGCAAAATTGACAAATACTGGATGGAGCATCACAATTCACCCTGTCCCTTCTGAACAGGCACAAAACTTTGCATGGCAACATCAGATCTTCTGCATTACTGATCTGATTACAGCTGGTTTTAAGTCCTGATTAGTGTGGTGGGTGAATCTAGTAAATGTAATGTGTAAATCATATTTTATGATTTAATTTTATGTATTTCTCAGCTTTTAGCAAGATGTGTAACCCCAGCTATCAAACAATGGCAACAGTTCATCCACAGAGATTTTAAAAAAACAAGGCAAACACTTACTGAGGAGATGCAAATTACTTGGGCAGCTGAGGCACTGAAAGTTGCCTGGTCCTTTGCAATTGAGACAGTCCTTGTGGCAAGGCCTACATGTCCTGCCCTCTCTGTCATAGTACTGATTAGGCAAGCAGTACTGAGGGATTACACAGAGGCCACTGCTGGTCATCAGGAGGCCTTCTTCACAGGAAAGGCATTTGGTGCCAGATGAACAAGTTCGGCAGGTCTCGTTGCAGACTAGAAAAGTAACACAGCAAAAAGATTCCACCATTTTTTTTTTAGTGTTTTGTTTTCAGTGGAGATCTGCAAGTTCATATCTGCAGAACACAACATATGTGAAATGAAGATTCATGCCATTTGAGGCCCCAGTTACTGCTGTCATCAACAAGTGAGTGTGAAGCACATTTGTTAATAAGGTCTTCCTCTGTATTTAGCTTAATGAAAATCACTTTTGAAAATAGATGTTTTCCATAAATCAGAAGGTGGAAGGTAATCTAATTAACTTTAAACTTCAAACTTATGCTTTTCACAGACTGGCAGCAACATCAACACAAATATTAATTACACATTATCTTTACCTATGCTTTTCTATAGCATTATTCACAAAGTATTTGATTTGATAACACCTTGCTTTTCTGAAAAGTCTGACCAATCAGATGACCATCAAATATTGTTTCCTGCTGGTCATGAAATCCTGTTAACAAGAACTGCATCAAAAGCAGAAGTCTCCAAATTTGGCAACTTTAAGACTTGGGGACTTCAACTCCCAGAATTCTCCAGCCGGCTATGTTGAGAATTCTGGGAGTTGAATTCTGGGAGTTGAATTGTGGGAGTTGCCAAGTTTGGAGATCCCTGATCTAAAGCATAGTTATTTCACTCTGAATTATTATAGGAAGTATGCAGAATCAATCCCACATGTATTCTGAAAAATAGTTTTGGAATCTGAAGAGGTAATTTATTTTTGAGATTTAAGGATACAAATTAAAATCATTCATATAAAGATTTTGGTGCAACTTAGAATTCCAACTTGTAGCATGTCATAAGCATCTAATAAAATATAAAATGGCACTGATAAGCCTGAAGCCTGGGGAATGCAAATATCCACATCAGCACTGAGCCAGCTGCCTAGGAAGAGGCCTCAGAATTACCTGCTATCAAAAATGTGAAAGGTCCACATTGTTGCAAAATTAAAGCAAGAGATCTTGGACAGCTCATATGATTTCTGTAAACCTGGTTTAGGATTAAAGGAATGTACCAGCTAGCCACACCCAATTTAGATTTATGGAGAGAACAAAAGACCAGGCCAGACCAGGTAACCACTTGAACAGCATGGCACACACAACAAGAATCTCATTACTTGGGGGAAAAAAGACAAAAAACCTCCAAAAAGATGATTTGCATTAGATATGTATGTCCTAATACAAATGTGCCCATGCAAAGACAGAAATGCTCTGATTTAAATAGAAATGCTTCTTCCTTTTGTAGGAACGTTTGTGCCTTGGGAGTGCTCAACTTCAAAACTCCCTTCCCTTCTTACAATTCTTTATTATTAAATTGAGCAGCTCTTTGAATAAAGGATATTGTCAGGTAGAAAGCAGTCCTATAAAAGGTAGACAATTGGCTACTCCAACAACTTACATTGCAGGAGTTCTTGGGGTTCAAAAGAGCATTTTACTATTGATCACAGTTTTTCTATTAACTGGCATCCTCCAGCTGTGTTTGGATCTCAATTTCTAGAATCTCCAACTGTTGACCAAATTGGCTGGGATTTCTAGAAGACTCATTCCCAATCTATGTGGAGAATCTTTCAGTGGCTTTCAGTATCATTTAACATTGAACACTTCTAAACCTACTTTGGGATTGCCTAAATCTGAGGATTACTTTTTGTTCAGGATGGCTTACACTTTTGCACATGGGGCTGATGGATAACTTGGAAGGGTTTTCCTATAGGAAATTCACTGCAAAGATTGACAGTGGACCAGTTATGCCTTCCTCACATCCCTTACACCTTGGTCATCTTGCATCTGAACTATTGCAATACTCTCCACATACTCTTGAAGGCTACTTGCAATTCACAACTGGCCTGAAATGCTGTTCTCTGTAACAATCTCCCCCTAAGCATTTAAACAGCTCATTTGCTGTCCTCCTCCAAGAAAATCTTAAAGATCTGTTTCTCAACCCAGGAAAAATGCTAAGGTAGAGTAAGAGCTTCTTTGGGATGACTGTGGGTTGTTCTTTATTAACTATTTCTTGATATATTGTTTATGGAGATTCTCAATCATCCAGATCATGGTTTTCCCTAATGTACTGCTTAAAAGGCAACTTGACTTTCTTGGGTTTTTCCCTGAAAACTTTTTGTTTCTCATCCAAGAAGTTTTGTTGGGAAATAATTTCTTTTTTTGGATGAGAAGTGAAATATTTTCAAGGAAAAAACCAAAGTTAAGTGTTGAACAGCACCTTTGGGACATTCTTGATTAATTATTTTTATATTTGGTTTGTATTGTTCCCCACTCAAGAATCATCTGGGGTCCAGTGGCTTTAAAATCTGATTTAACTAAACAGGCAAATAAATGTGCTGAGGACGAGTGTGTCAATCCCAGCCAATCTGGGCACATTCTTGTATTACGGGAGAGGATGAAAAGAGGTCTAAAATTTAGAGCTACAGGAAAATTTAAATTTAAAGGTCATTTGACTGAAGTATCTGAATCAAATGGACTTGGATTACCAGTTGAACTGAAAAAGGAATACCTCTGCAGCTGCCGGTCTCATCTTCAAAGTAAGTGCCATCTGGGCAGTATTCAAAACATCTGCCTTTGTATAATGCAAAGGAAGTATCAGGACAGGCAATGCAGTCATCATCTTCTGGGCCTTCACATTCTCTGCAGAACTCATGACAGGACAGGCAGCGGGTGGATAGAGAGTAAAAACCAGAGGGACAATTCTGCAAACACGACCCATTGTGCAGATGGAAGGGAGGAACACACACTTTCAAGGAAAAAAAGATAGATCCAATCAAGATATGCAAAAGAACACAACTATCTTGTCTTTTATATGATAGGTAGACATATCCTCCTTCTTGCTTTGACATATGGTGGGTCTTATTGGGATGTAGATGGGATTGCTCACTTTGTGGAAAAGCTCTACTCTAAAAATAGATGGAAGTTATATGGCCTGATTCTGGAACAATTACATTAAAATATGTTACTTTGCAATGATGATTTTAAACGATTTTCAACAACTCCAGAAAAAGTTGACTTAGCCTAACATGTTTTCAGTGGCCTTATAATCAACTCAAGCATGTTTTGAGTATGATAAAGAGCTGTGGTGGCGCAGTGGTTAGAATGCAATACTACTTCTGCTGACTGCCAGTTGCCTGAAATTTGGCAGTTCGAATCTCACCAGGCTCAAGGTTGACTCAGAATTCCATCCTTCCAAGATCAGGAAAATGAGGACCCAGATTTTTAGGAGCAATATTCTGAGTCTAAACCGTTTAGAGAAGGATGTAAAGCACTGTGAAGCGGTATATAAGTCTAAGTGCTATACTATCCAGATGCCCTTTCCCCCACTTTTTATGGAATCTGTTTATGAAATCAAACCAATGTCAAAATAAAAAAAATATTGTATATTTAAATTTGAAATTGCTGGTATTCTTTACTTATAGAATAAAGAATGAGAATAACTGAGAATGGAACATCATAAAAATGGTGAAGTTTCCTTCTTTGGAGTTAAAGTTAATTCATAAACATATTTTATTCTGAGTTTATTGGATCCCTTAAAAAATGAAAAGAACAGATTATAGATTTTCACTGTAACAAATAAATGAAATATGAGAATACATCAATGCATACTATTTAGTCATATTTGGCTTTGTGACAAGTTGACAACTAGGCTCTAACATTTTGTGAGAAAAGGACAACTAGGCCCTAAAGTTGGTGTACACCTCTGTTTAATTGAAGGCCTCAAATTACGTATACATAATAATGCCGACTGAGCTGATTTTGCAAGCATGGTGAAATATTTGCAATCTGCAGAACTGAATTTACGGGAACAGTAATAAGTTTCTTATCTGCTATTTCTGTAAAAAGCATGTTTGCTGGACAATCAAAAATAAAGCTATTTTGGATCACGAATGTCTGGGACATTGAAAAAAAGGGGAACTGAAAGTAGCAGGTGATAAGTGAGTTGGCATATACCTACAAGTGCGTATTAAGTGATGGACAGTAATGATGTAATAGGGAAGTACATCCAGTAAGATCACATACCACTGGGTGGACTTCAGAAGAAGAAAGATATAAAAGAAGGGGGTATATCTCAAATCAGGGCCACGGACAGTAACTATCCTTTCTGGAGTTAGCTACTTTCTCTGGACCTCATTGCAATGGGTTGTAAGTAAGAACTGTCTTACTGAAATGTTGTTATGTTATGATGGCTTTTCATGTTCCAAATTGTTCATGAAATAAAACTTTGATCTCAAAGTAAGATTTATTGCTTGTGGTTTGTCTGTGTATTTTCTTTACTGAATTATTTTTTATAACAGTTTAGTGTAAGGGGATTGGAAAAATATTACAAAAATATTTGAAATATTTATTTATTTATATGATTTATATAGTGACATCTCACAACAGTGACTCTTGATGTTACAAAGTTTAAACAACCCATAACCATCTAAATATCATCTAGATCAAAAAAAAAAAAAACTTGCTTGATATAGGGATAAATATTTACAAGGTAAAAACATGAATATTTAACTATAATTCCAAAATCATGGAATCCAATCATTTTGAGAAATATTGCTTGTATCAGACATGGGAAAATCTTAAGAGACTCTTTTGAGAAATTAGAAAAATACTAATATTCCACATATCAAGATTGAATTCAAGAAACATGTAATTTATTCATTTTGAAACTATTTTTTTCACTCATAAAATAGTGAAAATAGTGAAATACTATTAAAAATAGCATATTTCCATTTGACATACATTTAATAATATATTACAAGCATAAATAAGGTTTAATGTAAAGTTTTATATATTGCTGTTAAACAATTAAATGAATATGCAGTGTGTTTAGGTGATTTATATCAGCATAATATGTTGTATTTTATTGCTTTTTTCTATTTGCTTGTTTTAATTTGTTTTTATTGTCTTTTTGTTTTGGTGTTATCATTGTGTAACTAATTAATTGGTTGGATATGTATACACCACTGTTCTTTAATTATTTCTGTATATTGTTTTCCTGGTATTTATTTTTTAAAAGTACAATAAAATTATAGGAAAAAAAGAAGCTGCATCTCCACCGATACAGATGTGCAAAAACACAGCATCTTTTACTTCTTTGGCTTCTGCTGGCTGGCAATGGCTTTCAGATTGAGATGTCTGTCAATACATTTTCATCATTAACTTCTGGATTTTGAACGGCTTGATCTCATTGCTTTACTTCCAACTAAAACTTTAAACAATCACAGGGAAGTTGTTATATTTTCTATGCTTAATAGATAACATGTCAAGATGAACTCTGAAGGATAGGACTGAACTCAATGCATTCTTAAGTTTTTACATTTTGGGTGCATGGAAAGGTTGAAACACTGTATGGCTCACTAGATTCTTGGCTTACCTTTGCATTTGCTTTGATTAATACATTCCTGACACATCTGAGGACAAGCTTCACAGGCTCCATTGGCAGCAAAATACCCCCTGGAACATTCAGGTTTGCACCTGAAGTTCTCTAGCAGCAAGGGCTTTTCACAGGAGAGGCATGTAGTGGCATTTTTTCTACATGTTTTGCATACTGTGCTGCATTCCCCGCATTTCCCATCTTTAGCAAAAAAGCCCCTGCAGCAAGAGAGGGAAGAAAAAACCCAATCAAGTGATAGAATACATTATAATTCTCAGCAAAAGTACTGCATAGCTTTTTCTCCTTTTTGTCTGCATCCCTCAAATTTGCTTTTTCTCTGCTCCTTTCCCTTTTTACCTCTTAATTTTTCTATTCTTGATTTTTTTATATGTTATATTCTTTTGAAATTTAATAAAGTTCTATTTAAAAAAAAAAATGAGAGAATGAGTTTAAAAGTATTTACAGTGATACTTTGCTACTCATCGTTAATTGGTTCCGGGAGGTGCGATGAGTATAAAAAATGATGAATACCAAACAAATTTTTCCCATAAGGAATAATATAGTGAGTCACAAGGCAGCCAACACAAACAAGTTCTAGCTTGTGTGCTAAATATCAAACAATCACTACCGGGACAAAAATTTTGTGTTAAAATGCATTGTGTTCCATATTAACATACTCCAAATAGGCTATTCCTATTGGACAACAAATATCCGATGCTGATTGGCTACTTTTCTCGATGCTGATTGGCCAATCATAGCAGGGCTATGATTGGCCAATTCAAGTGACGGGAAAAACAAGTAGCCATGAGGGATCGCGTGGTCCTCGGACTAAGAGACCTTACCCTACAAAGCCGGCTGCTAACCTGGCCAAAGATTACCATGACCAAGGCTATTGCTGAAGCCACGGCAGCAGAAGCAACAAAAAAGTCAGGGCAAAGATGCAGCAGATGAATGCCAACTCACCAAAGACACCGACCGAGATGAGTCAGAGCACCGAGAAGAAAGTAGAAAGCACACACAAACTGCTGCATGTTATACAGACAGTGGATCGTCCGGAATCGACGAGGACGACGACGAAGAAATCCACAGACTTCAGGCTGAGCGAGAATGGCGATTGAAAAATGGTCATAAGTCAGGGTTTCAGTGTGCCGGATGCGGAGGAGACCACCCCCATTCTGAGTGCTGGTTCTTAGATGCTGTGTGCTGGTACTGCGAATGGCAGGGGCACATCGCGCAAGTATGCTGGAACCGAAAAAGCTTCAGCCCCAGATGGAGGGACAACACACCACCAAGAAATAAAGAAAGGACAACATGGAGCCGCGAGAGTCGCAAAGGCAAAGGCAAGTGGCCAAATGAAAACTATAGGAAAGAGGAAACTCATCAAACCATCACCATCGGCCATTCTAATGCAACAAATGGCTGAAAGGTACATGTGGCAGTCTGGATCGAGGGCCAAGAATGTAAGATGGAGGTTGATTCCGGATTGTACTTATTGATGGTATCATGGGATACCATCAAAAGACTGGTACCACACATTGGCAGAGCTGAACTAGAACACCAATTGCTAATTTTAAAAGACTACCAAGGGAACAGAATACCGGTAGTCGGACTTGGACATTTCCTGACAACCTTCAAAGAACACCAAAAGATATTGCCTCTAACTATCGTAGACCGGAACCGACCAAGCCTGCTGGGACTTAAGTGGTTCAAACCTCTAGGAATCGGAGTGACCGGCATTAACCGCATCGCCGACGCAGACTGGGAGGAGAACCTGATGAGAGAGTTTCAGGACGTCTTCGATGGAAAGTTAGGCAAGTACCGAGGGACCCCTATTTCATTCAATCTAGACCCAACCATAGCTCCAATTAGGCTAAAACCCAACATTGATGAAGAAGTAAACAAAGTAATAGAACAAGGCATTCTGGAACCAATTGACCATGCCAAATGGGAAACCCCAATCGTGACCCCAGTTAAGCCAGATGGGTCTGTGAGAATTTGTGGGGACTACAAGGCTACCCTAAATATTGCACTACAACAAAGTGTATATCCTGTTCCAGTAGTACAACATCTACTACACTCCTTGGGAAGGGGCAAGGTTTTCGCAAAGCTCGACCTTGCCCAAGCTTACCAACAATTGCCAGTAGACCCTGAAACAGTAGAGGCACAAATGATCGTGACTCATAGGGGAGCATTCAAATGTGCAAGACTACAGTTCGGAGTCAGCGTAGCCCCTGGGGTATTCCAAAGCCTAATGGAGCGATTATTGCAAGGGATAAAAGGAGTAGTCCCATATTTTGAAGACGTGCTCGTCTCAGCTAATGATGAGAGACAATTAGAAGCCCACCTCAGAGAGGTTTTACAAAGGTTCCAAAAAGCAGGACTCAAGGTGAAAAAAGAAAAGTGTAAATTGGCCACCTCAAAAGTCGAATTCCTGGGGTACCAAATCGATAAGGAGGGCATCCACCCCACAGACAAAAAGATCAAGGCAATCAAAGAAGCACCTAGACCTAAAAGTAAAATTGAATTAAAAGCATTTCTGGGACTTATAAACTTTTACCACGTCTTTCTGCCACAGAAGGCAACAACGGTGGAACCTCTACATAGACTCTTAGACAAATCAACCATATGGACCTGGGGACGATGTGAAGAGACAGCGTTCCAGCAGATAAAGGACCTCATCATCTCCGACGCGGTATTGATGCAATACAGCAAGACATTACTGCTTACAGTTACCTGTGCCGCATCACCGTTTGGCGTCGGAGCCATGCTTCGCTATGTCCTGCCGGATGGAAGAGAAGCCCCCATTGCCTTCTACTCAAAGACCCTCTCAAAAACTGAACGGAACTATAGCCAGTTGGACAGAGAGGCATTGGCGGTTATATCCGGTGTAAAACACTTCCATGAATACCTTTACAGGAGGACTTTTACCCTTGTGATTGATCACAAATCTCTTTTAGGCATACTCGCTGGAAACAGAGCCACTCCTAACATACTGTCCCTGAGAATGACAAGGTGGTCCGAATTTCTGGCGGCATACAACTATAGACTAATCCATCGACCCGGTAAAGACATTTCTCACGTCGATGCGTTGAGCCGCACCCTTTTACCAGACATAGAGACTGACCCGGCACCAACCACTTCCACCCTACAAATCGAGACTTTGCCAAACCTACAAATAACTGCGGCCGACATTGCCAGAATGACAGCAAAACACAAGACATTGTTACAACTGTTAAACTGGGTAGGAAAAGAGTGGCCAGAAAATGAGACAGATGTTATTTTCAAACCGTTTAAAAATAGACAAACTGAACTGTCATTACTGAAAGGTTGTATACTCTGGGGTGATCGGGTCATAATTCCAAAAAAATTACAAGACCAGGTACTGTGTATGTTGCACGAAGGCCACCCGGGCATCGTGCGAATGAAATCCCTGGCCAGGAGCTATGTATGGTGGCCAGGGATGGACAAAGACATTGAGAAATGGGTCGAAACCTGCGGGAAATGTCAAAATTCCTGCCCTGCACCCCCTTCAGCACCTGTCCTAGACCGGGAAGGGCCAAGGGGGCCCTGGTCATGAATACATATGGACTTCCTGGGGCCAACAAAAGGGTATACATATCTAATCGTAGTAGATGCTTACTCCAATTGGTTGGAAGTAAACATCATGCACTCTACTACCACCGAAACAGTTATCAAACAGCTACAGAAACTATTCACTACACATGGGTTACCGGACGTCTTCGTCTCCGATAATGGCCCACAATTTACAGCATTACCATTTTAAAAATTCCTAGTAGAACATGGGATATGACATGCACTGACAGCACCAGGCCGACCGGCGATGAACGATAGGGCGGAACGCATGGTGTGGTATACCAAGGAAACATTAGACAAATTAGACACAAGGGACATGCAAGAAAGAATTGAAAAAATGCTCACAATACAACACATAACACCAAACTCCACTACAAATAAAAGCTCAGCAGAATTACTGATGGGCAGAAAACTAAGATCACAATTAGATAGATTACACCGAACATACGCCTCGAGCAAGTTTCGCAAATTCGAACCAGGACATTTAGTATAGGCAAAAAACCTCACCGGCCACCCATTGTGAGTGCCGGTAACAATTACACAAATAACCGGACCACAGTCCTATAGACTGGAGACAGACGATGGCCAAAGACACATGGCGAAGACACATTGACCAGTTACAGTCACGAACACTACAACGCACCACCGACACACACAGACACGAAGAACAACACACACACACACCAACAACATCACAACCATTACACAAAAACAGCAACAGACCAACCAGAGAGGAGGGAGACCCCTCAGTAACAAATAAGGGGGGGGGACCCTCCAGTAGAAAAAGAAACCCCTCCAGTAGAAAAAGAAACCTCAGAAAATCAAAATAATCACAATAAAAAACATTCCCAAATAAACGCAAGCAAAAACAATGACCTACCCGTAGAAGTCTTTGGCAAAGAACAAGAAGCACAAGTAGATCTAGATGCTTTGTCAGAAAGGAGCAGCCGGGCCGACTCTACCAGCCCGAGTAGACCGGGCTGGAGCAGCATGGCTGATTCTACCTTCCAGGAGGTTCGACAGAGAAGGACAGGAGAAACAGCGATCCCGTCTGAACCCACTGAAGACAATGACACAACTAAACTGCGCAGGTCAACTAGACAACCTAAAAGCCCTGCTTACTTACGTGACTACATACGGTAGGACCATACCAAGAGGGGAGGGGTGTTCCATATTAACATATTCCAAATAGGCTATTCCTATTGGACAACAAATACCCGACACTGATTGGCTACTTTTCTCGACACTGATTGGCCAATCATAGCAGGGTATGATTGGCCAATTCAAGCGGCAGGAAAAACAAATAGCCATCATTGGACACTAGCCGCGAGCAGCTCTCTATAAAAAGAGCTGCCGCGGCTCCTGGTTAGATCGGACTTTCGGAACTAAATAAAAGAGCTGAAGTTACGCTGATCTCTGAGTCTCATTCCCACGAACCGAACACATTGAGTCCCAAATCTGATGTGTTTCAAGGCAGTTGAGTACCAAGATACCACTGTTTCATAACTATGTGTTAAGCCTGGGTTCCCCAACCAGGGTTAGGTAGACAAGCTAAACAGAATGTGCAGCGTTAGTCAGATAGGCACACAGATAAATGAGTGAGCTAAGCTTGTATGTTTATTAACATACAGTAAAAATAACAGATACGCTTGTGCTATCAAAAATATAGTTTATTCCATTATAGGTTCATGGCATAGTCAAATAACAGTCCAATAGTCATGTATCATGTAGTCAGTCCATTCAGGGATATTCAGTTAGCAAAGTCCATGTAGAATATCCTATGTCAGTTCACTTACAAATCAGTCCTTTGTTGTCTCTCCCGTTCGAGCAATGCAGTTTTGATTCCAAGCAGTAATCAGGGATCATCAAAGCCAGTGCAAGCAAGCTGTAGACTTGCTACTTTTATATTGTTTTCATAACCACTCCCTTAATTGCTATTTCACAGTTAAAGCTGCAGACACTTTAACATACACTAACTATGATTCATAGTTATTATTTCACCTAAACCAGTTAGGGTAAACAATGTTATCCCTAACACTATGTACTGATTTGATTCTGAAATTGTAAGATACTGTACCGAAATCCAGTTTCTGGATAATTTTCTTTTCAAGGTAAAACTTGAACAAAAGTTCTGTTTTACTTTCTCATTCTTAAGAATACAATTTGCTGGAGTTTATGAGCTAACTTTATGATTTCAATAATGTGAAAAATGTTGCTGCTGTTGTTTCTTGGGATACTTTTCTCCAACATTCTGAAGTCCCCCTGTTTGCCCACATTTCTTGATCTAAATAAAAAATAGAAGGTCCTTAGGATGAATTTCATCAAGGTCTGTTTCCTCACGATTTATCTGAAAGTAAAAACCTTGAGTGGTTGAAGACATAATCCCTTTGCCAAGGATCCTGGATTTCATTCAAAATAATTACATCACCAATTTCTTGAAGGACTATGGCAAAGCAATTTCATTCCCACCATACTAAAGAAGAACAAAATGCATAATGCTCAACTTCGCATCAGAGCTACATATCTCCTTTATCGTTATTAAACTATGAAAGATCAGGTCCTCCAGAAGAACCCCAAAAGATTTTAGCGCATTTCTCACTTCCTTGGGAAATGATTATACTTATGGATAGTTAAATTAATATTAATTCAATTATGTTTTTTTCAAGCTTCCAATACCCTGAATAAAGCAAGGTAAGCAATACAGGGAATTTTCTCAGAAAGTTTAACAGGTGATTTGAAAGGATCAAAGCAATAACTTTCATCTCAGTGTTTTTGATCTGGGAAAACATGCTCTTAATGGAAATGATGCTATGTTTGTAATATGGGCTACTTGGCCAATATCGCAGCTGGGTACCCTTAGATCCCTGATTTAATTATTCTACATCCTTTAGATAGGTCATGTATTTCTTAGGAACAATCAGCCTTTGGTAACTGCCAAACAGTCCTGAGAAAGAGACAACTGCTTTAAAACAGGTGCAGAGAAGTGCTTTTTTTTAGCTTTCCATATCCTCCCTTCCCATATACTTCAAAGCCCTTTTTGGAACTGAATCTGAGGCCCTGCACAAACAAAATATTTTAGAAAAAAGAATAGTAAAATGAATGCCAATCACTCAGTCTTTCTTTCTCTCTGCCCAGTTGCTCATCTGATTCTAAAGTCTTTGTAAAAAGAAACAAACAGGATTAGATCCTGCAGGGCCCCTGTCCTGAAGACATTGATGTTCACCCTGATTCTCACCATCCTACTTTCTGGATTGTCACTATCCGACCAAGATATGCACCCAGCTGTGTCCCTATTTTCTAAACTCTTCTTCGTTTAAACTCTTTAAATCTTAACAAGTTTATACATTTTTGATATCACACATGCATTATTTCTACATAGTTTGATTTCAAATTCCATTTTCTGTTTTTCACTTCTAATTAGCTTCGTATCCATATTCAATCTTTCTTTTCATTAAGCATATGAAAATAATTGTAAACTAGATCCTTCTTGAGTCAATCTCTTGACTTCATCCTGTTTTCTCCCTCCTCCTATATTAATACCTTCTCAATAAGTTCTCAAAGGGCTGCTCACATTCTTAGAATGTTGGAATGGGAATCTCTCCACTCTGCTTAAAAACAAATCTAGGAAACCCATCAGAGGAATCTAGAGGAATGTATATGTATCTTTGCAAACCTTCTGAAGAAGCCAAGGGACCTCATAGCCTTCTCCAAGGTGAAGGTTACAAATATTGCAATGTAGGAAATGGGGAAGTGAAAATGCTGCACTGAAATGTGACAACCTAGGAGTTTGCAGCAATGAATATAAATGGATACATACATGGGGCACTCCTGTAAGCATTTGCCTCTGTGCAAATAGTGTGGTGTGTTTGTACTGGACAAACATTTCAGACAGTGTTGATTTGCTGTGCATTCTTCACAGTCCTTGGTGCAGTTCTCGCATTGTTTTGTCTTCGTATTACGAAAAGTTTGAGGAGGGCAATCGTGGTCACAGGTCCCAGCAAAAAGAAATTTGCCTGAAAAAGAATGATATAGGTCAGTGGTTCTCAAGTTCTCAACCTCTGGTCCGTGGACTTCTGGAGGACTCATGATGTGGTCACAGGGGTCCTGTGAAGGCTTGAACAAATGTTACGATTTAAATCTTGAGTTAAGTCTTGGGGATCCATAGCCATGGTCCATGTCCACAAAAGATATTTAAAGGGGCGGGGTCCGTGGTGAAGAAAAGGTTGAGAAGCACTGGTATAGGTATAAATTGTGTATTTGAAAGACAGCCAATGGTGTTATCGCAAACGTTGACTACCTATTATTGTTAATACTTTTCTACCTATACTCTCTTGTGCCCATTTTGAAGAATTATAGTTTAAATGTCCATTAAGACCGTCACTGAGGTTAAGGCATTCAGGAATACATTATTTATTACACACCCACTGATTTTTAAAGGAGGGTTGTTCTCATGCTGTTGCATAGGGACTCACCAAATGATTTTATGCTCTTTTTTCATTCATAGCTTAATGAGTCATTACTAAGAAACCCAAACTGTTGACAACAGGTACAGTAAACAGCCTTAGAATGGACAATGAAAATAGTAAGGTAGTAGGTAGCTTTTGCCTCTTAGGGTCAACCTTCAGAGAAAAGAAACCAGAAGTCAAGAAATATACTGCATATTTGGACTTGGTTGAGTAGTCATGAAGGGTTTGGAAAAGAGCCTATGGCATTTTATGGAAGCAAAAGCTGGATTTTGAACAAGCCATACAGAAAGTGCTTTGATGCTTTTGAGCTTTGGGACTCTTGACAATATCGTGAACAGCCAAGAAAACAAATAAATGACCAGGCACAAATTATCCTATGTGAAGGCACATTATGTAAAGACCTAGCTCTTTGGAGAAGATTGTAATGCTGGGAAAGTTAGAAGGAAAGAGAAGAAGAGTGTTGTCAACAGCAAGGTGGATGGACTCAATTATAGTAGTTATGGGTGAATTGTTTAAAGACCTGAAGAACCAGTTTTGGGAAAAAATAATTATGGAGACAAGTCAACTAACAGTCAACATAGACTTGTTGACAGGTAATCAATCATCAGTCTAATACTACTGTGTTTCTCCAACAATACGGCCTCCACCAATAGGAAGCCCCAACATGTTTTATAGGCATTCAATTTATAAAATCGAATTAAGTCCCTCCCCCCAAATTAAGGCCCATATTAAACATGTGAAATGGGGGGGGATGGCAGGGGGGGCTTTCATTTAGGAAGTACTTGCATGCCTGGATATGGTGCTGCCTGCGTTGGTGCGGCACTTCATACCGGGAGACCTTCCGCCACCATTGCTTTTCCTTATCCCTTGCTGCCACGGCGTTAGAGGAATGCCACGGCATTTGGCGCAGCCATGTGCAGCCAGTCAGGACCCCTCCCTGCAACCGGAGCCCTGAGGAGACACTTGGCTTCAGGCGCTCCCATCGCCCGAGAGCATCTCTCCCTCTCTCTCTCTCTCTCCCCGCAAGATCAACGTCTGCGCTGCGGCTGAGGAGGAGGAGGGTGCAGCCAGTTCCTTCTGCTTTCTGAGAGGTGAGGAAGCCACAGCTTTGCAGAGCAAGCGAAGCGCTGCTCGCCCAGGTGAGATTTGGGAACGAGGGGCAGGAGGAGGCATGCACGCACCCGTGGCTCACTTTCCCAGCTCTGCCCAGCCCGCACGGCTCTGACGCAGCCCTGGCGGGATGAGCGGAGGGTCCGGCGGGGAGGTGCTCGCTGCCTTGGTGAGAGCTCTGCCGCCGGGAAGGAGGGCCCGCCTGTCAACTTAGCCTGGGGCGCCCAGCACAGCTGACAGGTGGGCCCTCCTTCCCGGCGGCAGAGCTCTCACCAAGGCAGCGAGCGCCTCCCCACCGGACCCTCCGCTCATCCCGCCAGGGCTGTGCCAGAGTTGTGCGGGCTGGGCAGAGCTGGGAAAGCGAGCCGCGCGTGCATGCCTCCTCCTGCCTCTCGTTCCCAAATCTCACCCGGGCGAGCAGCTCTTTGCTTGCTCTGCAAAGCTGTGGCTTCCTCACCTCTCAGCAAACAGAAGGAACCGGCTGCAGCCTCCTCCTCCTCAGCCGCAGCATAGACGTTGACCTTGCGGGGGGAGAGAGAGAGAGAGGGAGAGATCCTCTCGGGTGAGCGCCTTCCCTTGGAAGGCGGCGATGGGAGCACCTGAAGCCAAGTGTCTCCTCATGGCTCCGGTTGCCGGTAGGAGCCCTGACTGGCTGCACGTGGCTGCACCAAATGCCACGGCATTCCTCTAACGCCGCGGCAGCAAGGGAAAAGGAGAAGCAATGGTGGCGGAAGGTCTCCCGAACCCCAAGCTGTTGCTGTCCGCCCACCCAATGATGCAATGGGGGGAATGAAGTCACCCCCAAAAAGACAGCCTAGCTGTTTTTTCGGGGGTCAAAAAAAAAATAAGGCCTAGCCTTATAATGTGAGAAACACAGCTGTGAATTGAAGGTCTATTATTGTTTTCTATTGCCTGATTTGAACTGACATATCCCGAGGATAAAGATGGAAGGATAACAATCATTTCTTCCATACATAAAAATAAATACCATGGAATTATATTTTAACACAATGCCTCTGGGCTCTCTATAGGCCCATAGACATATTTATAAAATGAAAATAGCAGGCCACTGCAATTCAGTGCTTCATTTTGAATTTGTGCAGAAAAATATCAAGGGATAAGCTACTACAGCAAATGTGAAAGTTGTCACTTTGTATTGAAGCCAGCTTCTTATGATCACCATTTTATGCAAGAATCTTGCTTTCCAAATTCCCAATGTGTCTGTTAACTTGAAAAATGACATAATCCTTGTCATAATATAGGCGGGTTGTTTGTATACAGAAGTAAACATAGAACAATAAAGTGCACCTGGTTGCTAATATCTTGACTGTACACACTTTGCCTTGCTTAAGCTCTTATTTAATGTAGCATATATTTAAAATTCCTACAAACAGCAATGCATAATGCGAGAAAAGAGCATTCCTCCTCCGCTGCATCTATTGGCTTATATAACCTATACAGTTGTACATGTAGTTGTCGACTTACGACCACAATTGAGCCCAAAATTCTGGTTGCTAAGTGAAACATTTTGTGAGAAAAGGATAACCAGTTGGTGTAGGCCTCTACCTAATTGAAGGCCTCAAATTAACAATATATAATAACGTCAGCTGAGCTGATTTTGCAAGCATGGCAAAATATTTGCAATTTGCTGAGCTGAATTTTCAGAACATCAATATGTTTGCTATCTGCTACTTCTGCAAAAAGCATATATTTGCTAGACAATAAAAAATGGAGTTATTTTGGATCACGAATGTCTAGGACATTGTGAAAAAGGGAAACAAAAAGTAGCAGATGGTAAGAGAGTTGGCATATATCTATAAGTGAGTATTAAGTGATGGACAGTGTGAGGGAATAGGGAATTACATGCAGTAAGATTACATACTACTGAGTGGGCTTCAGAAGAAGAAGAGTATAAAAGAAGAGGGTAAATCTCAAATCAGGACCATTGATAGTAGCTATCCTTTCTGGAGTTAGCTACTGTCTCTGGACCTCATTGTAATGGGTTGTTAGTAAGAACTGTCTTACTAGAAAAGTTGTTGTGTTATGATGGCTTTTCATGTTCCAAATTGCTCATGAAATAAACTTCTGATCTCAAAGTAAGATTTGTGGTTTGTCTGCAATGGTCATAAATATGAAAAATTGTCATAAGTTATTTTTTTTTCAGTACTATTTTAACTTGGAACTGGCACTAAATAGCAACAGCATAGAACTTAGATTTCTATACCGCTTCACAGTGCTTTTACAACCCTCTCTAAGTGGTTTACAGAGTTAGCATATTCCCCCCAAACAATCTGGGTTCTCATTTTATCAAACTCGGAAGGATGGAAGGCTGAGTCAATCTTGAGCTAGTGGGATTCGAACTCCTGGAGTGAACAGTGAGTTAGCATGCAGTACTGCATTCTAACCACTGTGCCACCATGGCTCAATGAACTGTTATAGCCCAGGACTATCTGTATGTGGCTTGATGCCCAAATATCTGTAGGATTATGTTCTTTTATCTCATGGTTTTCCCAGAAGAATCTCTCAGTTGTACCCCACTTCTATGAAGTGAAAATTATGGAAGAACCTATTTTTAAAACTGCACATTATTCCATCTATTATCCAATTGTGGCACTTTTTCAAGATGGGTGATTAATGATTATGATTAATATGTTGTTCCCTTAATTAATAGTTGTATAATTTATTGTTCTTAAAAATTTAAATTTCCTATGTTTATGTCTGCATTCTAGTTTTTTTTAATGAATACCTTGAAATTGTTGATTGTATTTTTATTTATTTAGAAAATATATATGGCCACTCAACTCACTCATAGTGACTCTGGGCAACTTACATAGATAAAATCCCAGTACAAAAACCCAGCAAATCCTTATCCCTGGGCTGACCACAATAAATCACTGGTTGGGCTCTTTATCACTCTGGGGTCCTAGGTCCAAGGCCAGAACCATGTCTTCACAATCTTGCAAAATCAGTCTGAAAATAGCCTGAAAAATGGCCTGAAAACAGCCTGAAAATGGCCCAAACAGTCTGAAAAACAGTTGTTTTTCAAGCTGTTTTCAAGCCATTTCCCCAGCCAAAATTGGCCTGAAAACGGCCCGAAAAATGGTATGAAAATGGCCCAAACAGGCCGAAAAACAGGTAATTTTTGAGCTGTTTTCAGGCCATTTTTCCAGCCAAAATCAGCCTGAAAATGCCCCCAAAACAGCCTGAAAATGGTCCCCAAACAGGCCAAAAAACAGGCTGAAAAACAGGCTGAAAAATGGGTGGGGGTGGGGCCAACCAGAGATGGGATTAGCCCTAACCAGTTGAATCCTACCTGTTCCTTTGAGGCGAGTGGCCAGGAGGCGGGTTGGCTGTGATGAGTGACATAACTCACCCAGTCACATGACCAACCAGCCATGCCTACCCAGCCAGAGAACCGGTTGTTAACAAATTTGCAGCCCACCATTGATTATATGGTATCTTAGACTTACAGGAATAAATAAATACCTGTGGAACATGAAGTACATCTATCTGCCGTTGTTTCACAGGTTTTGCATGAAGGAGCACATGGCTGAAAATCAGTAGTCGTTGCTGTATTAGAGAAGAAGAAAAAAAGATACTAGTTAGTAACTGAACATATCTTGATAGCCTGGCTGAGTACTTGATTCCAGATATGATAATGATATAGTGTCATTTAATACCTTCCATAACAAAGGGACAGATGTGGAGGTGATGGAATCCTTCCTGCTATTTTAGGACATTGCAATTAAATAAAACAGGGCCTGCTAACCTCAAAAAGTATTTCCAAGCTAAATTTATCTATTGTTATTTGCCCAGATAGTTTTCTACTCTGACTTCAATATGTGCAACCAGTATCTGAATGACCATGCTACCCATTGCACTTCTTTTTCAGAAGCTCAGTTTGCAAGAATACAATCATTATAGTTTTGGATTGGGAAGAATGGTGAAAGTCAGATGCTACGAAGAAGTGGCTAGGTGGGCTGTCCATATTCTTGTCCTCTCCATTACCTTTACCAACTTCTGAGATGCCGAATAAGTGTTGTCTTAGATCATAATGCATTTTTAGCATTCTCTGCAGAAGGTTGATGATTGATGATACAGTGATATCCAAGCCATTACCTAAAGTACATCTATCAATAAACAACCAATATTAGCTAGCAGCAGAAGCAGAAGCTTTCAAAAACTCAAAGCAGCTACTGACAGACAGTCCCGGTGAATTGGTGTTCATTGGCTCAGGAAGTGGTGAATGGACATCAACCATCATTTCGTGGAGTGGATGTAGGTATTTTCCAACAACATACTCTTTAATCTTCAATACAACATCTAAACATTCTCTGTTAATTAATTAATTGTTTTAAGAACACTTGTGATCTGCTGAAATTCCAATTCTAAATGCTACTACTGTAATACTTCTGAATTTCCAGCAGAGGGGAATATGCATCAGGAATTGGGAAGCAGATGGCACATTAGTTACCAGCCAACAATTCAAACTATCTCCAGCAAATGTAGATTTTTATTCTTATGTACATCAGAACTGAATTTGACATTGCTCATTGTCAAACTTGCATTCAAATATAATACGCTTGCCTATTTACTTTGCTTTTCCTGGGAAAATTTGAAAACCTCCAGATTGCAAAATTCCTCTGACTGAATGGCATGTACTTTGATGTGCTCAAATATGCATTTGTTTCTTTGATTTATTACATAGCTATGCTTTCCTTGTATTTCTCTAAACGCCGTATCAGTTCTTCAAAAGCCTGGCAGCAATACACACAAAAGAGCCCCATACTTAGCTTCCAAGGCAGTTTGAATTCTGCAAACAGGTGCTGTAGCCTCAGAGATAGCAAATTGTTAGAATATAGTGACAGCTAATATCTGAGCACTAGCTGTCTTTCTGGATGGTAAATTTTAGCTGATCAAGAGTTAAATTACAAGTGCAATTCTATCGGAGCACTTCTAACATTATGTATTACATTACATAATATTACATTATGCATATTAAGAGCATTGTTAATGTTTGTCTACTCTTCTGTTCTTAAGCAAACATATTAAGTTCAACTAAAATAATTACATATATAAATTAAAGTAGGGATGATACATTCATTGTATAAATTATACATTCACTGTTAACTACACAGTAAAGTATCTTTACATTTCTACCCTCTGTATGAAAACTATAAAAGAAATAATTTATATTATTGATAAATTCTATCTTTGCTTACTGAGTGCAACAGTATGGGAAGGTTATAACTATTGGTTTGTGCATGGACAATATTTCTGCTACATTTTTTTCACTACTTGAAGCATTTTGTTTATAAGCCAAAAGTAAGGCCTTCTTTTTTTATGATTCTTCATCATTTATGGTTCCTCAAGATATAAAAGTAGTTGTTCAATTATCATCAATAGTTTGTACCTTATTAATGGAAAATAAATGGAATGGTCTCACAGAACCACATTCAAGAATA
The DNA here is from genome assembly GCA_015471245.1 of Laticauda colubrina. NCBI lineage: Eukaryota > Metazoa > Chordata > Lepidosauria > Squamata > Elapidae > Laticauda > Laticauda colubrina. Next base: position 52,844,597 of record BLBF01000004.1, on the reverse strand, counting down.
ACTGTAAAAAATAATGTTATTCTTTAAAAAAAAAATCAGAAAAAAATGTATTGATAAATGAGGGACTGCACAGCAAATAGGTTGCATCATATCATTTGCAATAATATAGTAATAATTTGTATGGCCAGGGTAGCATAAATTGGCTTTCCTTTCACACCCAAAGATGGACCTAGTTTCTCAGTCTGTTAACTAAGTCACCCATGCAAAAACACTGACTCGCATATGTAACATTATAATTTTACAATCCAGTTTAATAGAAATATACACGTTATAAATCCTAGAAATTGTGCAGTTTCTGGATTTAAGAGATTGATAAAGGTAAGAGTTTATCTTTAAACTGTAACCTAGACATGTACATCTTTAAATGCCTCCCAATTACTACAAATGTAAATGCAAAGTTATTTAAATCCTATCACCTTTTATGTTAAACATTCTGCGGAATTCTCATTTCTATATAGTTTACAAATCAGTGAGAAGTTTAGCTGGCTTCAGAGAGTCCAGCTCAGGGATGGGCAATTAAATTTTCCCAAGAAGCCACATGAGAAACTGGAATTGTTATGGAAGGCTGAACCAATAGGGTTGTGAAGGTGCATAGCTATGAATGCACGCACAAATGTAAGTTGAAAAAACAACAACACCAGATACCTTAAAATAAAAGCAATCCACATGTACCTGACAGGGACAACCAAAATGCCAGATTTGGCCCAGGGCCCATAAAATGGTCAGGTCTTGCCTACATATATAACCAGTCACCATTGTCAAATTGGGAGGCTTTGTGGGACATTTTCACTGAACTTCAACATAATAGTAATTTAAGGGCATCATATATCCTACATGATGCTACAGAGCATAAGAAGAGTATGGCAAACATATCAAAAGCTGAAAACAAGCAATGGAAGTACCAACAATTCATCCTTTGCAGCTTCCTAAACTTGGGCCTAAAGAAAACCCAAATGAACGAAACAAAACCCTTCATCTGAAAATCTCTCTCTCTCTCTCTCTTTCTCTCTCTCCAACATTAGAGCTAAAGAGACCAAGAATCTGAATCCAAGCCAGATAATTTCCTCTGAATGCCTGGAGAAGAGAACCTGAGCCAGTGTTTCTTATTCCAGATCCTTCTGAACTTGTTTGTGCAGGCATCGCGACTGTATATATTTAAAACCTATCAGTTGTGAACAAAACCCAATAATATTAAACAAAATTGGTACTGAAACAAAATATCATTTGAAATTGCACGTTGATTTAAAAAAAAGTCTTTAAACCATCCCCAGCTGAAAAATATTGACACAATATTGTCACCTTATTTTCTTTTGTTTAACTACCCATTTTTATGTGTCTGTGGATTGACGGAAGAATGTAAAAGTTTGGTGACTTAACATGTTAGTAATCTGCCTGTTCATGCTTCTTAAATCATTCTTCCAGTAGAACTGCTATGTTAACATGCAGTGAATCAAGGCTTTCATTATTGTGTCTCCTGGCTCCCCAATAACATAATCTGGTATGCAAGATAAAATACAGATGTTCAGAGCAACACTTACTGACCCAGACATTTTCCCCCCTTGGAAAGAAAAGAAAGAGAAGCTTGATAAATTCAAGTTCATTATTTTAGACTCTGTCACAGTTTATTAGTTCTTAGCCTTGTTAAGAACTGATTTACTAAAACGGCCCTCTTACTAACTAGTTAGTACGTATAAAAATCCTGCATCCTCTGCAAAATGCATGCATGTAGATCTTGTGTATATGTGAATTTGTGTGACTACAACCGTGTATAAGTATGTGTGGACTTGTGGGGGAGGGGAAGAGAGAGGGAGTAGACCGAGAGAGAGTATTTAATTCTCTTCCAGCCCTGCATTTTCTAGTTTACTATTTTCCAGTTGGCAGAAACAGACATTGGAAAAACTCTATTCTATGGGAGAAGCAGCCTGTAGGAGATGATCCAACTTTGGTTAAGGAAGATGATGGGGTTTTTTTTCCGCACACAACAATTTACAAGTAGGAAAATTATCTGTCTGCAGAAATCATTTGTTCTCTTACGTCTTCAATCTATCCAAAAATGATACTTGCCTGAAACTAAGTTTTGAAAAATTGCCAGATTGAGATTAGTAGTAAGCCATATCTAAATCATTTGAAATAAATTTCTGTCATAAACAAGATAATTATGTGTATCAGAATACAGAATAACAGAGTTGGAAGGCCTTCTAGTCCAACCCCAGCTGAAGCAGAAGACCCTATACCATTCTGGACAAATGGCTGTTCTCAATCTCTTCTCAATCTCCTGTGATGGCACACCCACAATTTCTGGAGTCAAGCCATTCCACTGATTAATTGCTCTCACTATCAGGAAATTTTTCCTTAGTTTAAGTTTGGACCTCCCTATTTAGCAAAGAAAAATGTGTTGGGATGGAGTCCAGGAATGCCCACCTCTTAATCTCCCTTGGGGAGGTTTTAGAGGAGATTTCTTGGTTCACTAAACTCATACTGCATCCAAACTGGGAAACTAAGAACAGATTAGTTTGTTTGGACTGAACAAGAAGGCCAAAACAATATTGGAATCTGTTACTTGTTTGTCTTCCAATAAACCATATTATTTGATACTGGATCTGCCATTTCTGAACTAACGGTAGGTCATTCTTTCAAGAGGCTAGAAATGGGGATACTTAGCATAATCCAAACTTTGGATATGAATATAGCATCCTGCTAATAGTTCCCTGTACTTATTCTTCCCACTGTCCCAGCACTTAATCAACCATGTGATGGGATTGGTAATATTTTGAGACTGCAGATAAATGCTGAATTCTCAGTGAAATACCTTTCTAACCATCCTCCTAAAATACAGGCATCATCTCCATCAATTGGGCACAAGAAATTCCCAGTGGACAATCAATATTCACCAAGACTACACAGCATGGCTCAGTGTGGCAACCTAAGGAAGAAAACCTAAACATTTTGCAGAATGCAAAGCCATTACGTGTAATGAATTCGGGAACTTTCATACAATCAGGAGTAAATTTGGACTTGACAGGTTAATCTGTGGTTGCTAAAAAATCACACTGGAAAAGTATCCCAATTTATCACTTTTTAAAAATAGAGCCTATATTTTTGTATTGAAATCAACATAGTGTATTAATACCTTCCCCTAAAATCTCCCACCATAGCCATGTTCAATTTGTTCAAATGAAAGGATTACTACTGAAGATTTCTATTTCTTGAGATTACCCAGATGTATGCACAGGACATGTGAATCCTGACAACATGGTCCATGAAATCAAGATGGCGGCAACAATGGAACTTCCCCTATTTTTATGTGCAACAGGCATGCAATTTATGTTAAAACAGATGGAGCTTTGAGCATACCATTGCAGCTGCCATACTGGCTTTTAGACCCTGCCCTAGGAACAACTGAAACTCTTCCACATTGCTGAAATATGATATGGTCCACCCATCCTTGGTTAGAAGAAAACTATATCAGCATGGAAGTCGTTGTTCCCATTGCTCATGTCACTCCTTCCCCTGTGTGGCCTATCATTGCCAATGACCTGATTTTCCTCCAAGAAGTGGGAGAAACCCTAAAGGTGAATTCACTTTGAGATTACCCTGAATGGAAAGAGGCAATTTAATATGATTAGAGCTAAGCATGGAACAACATTAAAAAAAAAAGCTGCCAGAATTTATTTGTGCCATGTTTAGGCAGGAGAGAAGAAATGGCTATTAGAAAGGAAACTTTTTCTCAGCATCTGTTTGTCCCTCAAGAGAGAAATCTAATGGATAGCCCTTCTGTTTGGTGTAAGAAAGATGGCAGGCAGAATGACGATCCTCATGTTCCAATTCCTGGATTTTATTTACTTCATCAGAGTACCTGTAACTCGATTTGGATACGGAGATTCTCCTCCTATTCAGAAGGAAGGGGACTTCTAATATCTGTTTCTCGCCCAATTATTTAGGAATAAAACTTTTGCTTGTTGGTATACTGGAGCTAAGTTCAAGAAAATGCTTTGCATAAAGTGTAAGCACCCAATAACATTTTTTAAAATCCATGCTTGCTTCGAGATATTCATACAGACATTTCTCCCTGTACAAACATACAGGATGCCAAAGTAATGGGGAAAAGTACAGGTAGTCTTCTATGACCACAGTTGGGACCAGAATTTTCATTGCTAAGCATGGCGGCTATTAAGTAAGTTGCACCCAATTTAATGCCTTTTTGCCATGGTTGTTAAATGAACCAGTGCAGTTATTAAATAAATCACATGTCATTAAGTGAATCTGCCTTCCCCCATTGACTTCACTTGTTGGAAGCTGATTGGGGAGGTCGCAAATGGTGGTCACATGATCTGTAGATACTGCAATGATTAAAAATAAATAGATGCTGGTTGCCAAACACTTCAGTTTTGATCAAGAGACTGTAATGGTTGCAGGTATGAAGACCAGTTATAACTTCACACACTCACAAATGAATGGTTGTAAGTTAAGGATCACCTGTACTAAATCTGCTTGTTGTCCTAAAGGAGGCAGGTCCTATGTGCTTACCTGTAATTAAATAATTATCAAAGTAGGAGAAGTGAAACACAGTTTAAGTACTGTTTCATTAGTTTGAATGCTACATTGTGCCAGGATGCTGAGGCAAATTAGGAATTTCTACTCCTTGACTGATGACTATCATACTGAATAAGTTTAGCACCAGGATCACTGTCAAATTAAATATAAATACTGGATTATTCTTCTCACTCACATATTAACTTCCATTTGGGGTTCTTGGGAAAAGCCCACCTTATCTTACATACTGAAAAATGAAGTCCTGCCCTTTCCATGTTGGTTAACAATATTTTAAAAAAAGATTTGTTTTTGTCTTACATCGCTTCCGGATTACGCTCAGGCTTGGATTTTGGTGAGCCTTGAAGGAAAAAGCCTTCGGCAGCACCGGGGCATTCTCCAAGAATGCCTCTTTAAGTGCTCTTTCCATCTCAATTTGATGCCTGGAGGACACCGAGAAGAGATCGATCTCAGCCGACCGCAAGTATCGTGACGGGACATAAGGGAAGAAGCGGCCCTTCAGGAATGTGGAGCCCAAAACGTCTGAGGTATGCAGCTTCAGCTTCTCTATCAGTAAAACAGGATGAACAATAACCATGTGGCCTAGTCTCGATGTCTTCTTCACATGGGGTATAACTGAGTACATTGCTAGTAAACATATTACATTAAACAATAGATGCAAATTTTGGGTAAAAATATCCTGCTCACACTCGTCTAAAACTATGCATTTGTCAATAATGCTGTGGGTGTAAATAAAGAATTTATTCTTGGTTGGGAAAGTCCCTGACAAAATGGCCCTTTCTCAGGGAGGTTTCCTGACCAGCCCTCCCCCCATTTTTATTGGGTGCAGGACCTCTGAGAGTTTAACTGTGTAGAAGAAGGAATGGCAGAACTTGGTGAAATGAAAAGGGGAATTAGCCTAGAACCCATACATAGCCACAAAAGAGTTAAGTCCAGCCCCTTTGAGTGTCCTTGATCCTTATTTAACTCAAATCAGATGCTATTTGTTGAGAAGATTCCTCTGCGTAGGCTTTTAGTAATAAATCAGTTTAAGTAAACCTTCACATATGGATTTGGTCTTTTGCACCTGACAAACTGTGGAGTATTAAAGATCAAGCCACCTCATATCAGGCTCATGTCAAATGTCAGTAACAACTCTGATTCCAAGTCTGCCAATAACATCATTTCTCCTATAAACCCAGTTTGCTTTGAGAGTTTGCTAAAGGAAAAATTCCTTCCTGTTCAAAGAGTTCCTAGCACTAACAGTGAAAGAAATGCAGCAAAATGAAAGTAACTTACCATTCCAAAATTTCCCATGCTTTCCCTTGTGCTGGAGATTTACACACTTCCCATGCAGCAGTTGTAAATTTCCTTGGCAGCTTGTACAGTCATTGTAGTTGACCCCTCTGCATGTTTTGCATGTCTTATAGCATGGTTCACATTCTTCTGAAATTTCATCTTTGTAAAAGCCAGCTCCACAATCTCTCACACATGTCCCACCTGAATATAAATAAACACAGAGTCACATAATTATGCCACTACTGGGACACTTGACAATACAAAACAGAATTTCTACTTATCAGGTATTGATGATGGATGATGGGGATTAGAGTTGCACCTATCACTAACACAATAATGGATGCAAGTAATTCTGAAATGAATTGGCTACCTAGCCTCTTCAGAGAATGCGCTCATGGCTTTTTCAAAAATGGACCTCATTTGATAATTAGAGCTGCAAATGTAACTATGTGTTGTATTAAATTAGTGTTTCTCAGTCTTGGCTACTTTAAGAGAGGTAGTCTTCAATTCCAAGAATTTCCAGGTTGATAAACATTGCATTGAATGAGCTAAGTGATCATAAAGCACGCAGAGATAAATCCCACACAAATGGAATTATCCCAGGACATTAGAAGAATCCTATTGTTTGCACGATTCTATTGTTTGCACGACTCTTTCTGTGGACAAAGGTATCTACATGGAACAGATCATTAAAGTCAAATGGAAGCCACAAGTTCACAATTGAAGGCCCAACTCTTATTTATGCATGACATGGTGCGTGCAAAAAGAAGGCATGGAGCCTTGGTCATGCCAGCACAACTTTCATCTGGACTTTTTTGACGCTTACCCCCTCACACTTCATGGGAATTTTTGAGACCACATTCTAATTGGGATACTGAAAGATTCTTCTAAAACAGCTTAGAACTGAATACAGATTCCTTTCTTTGTAAGTAATCTGAAACTTTACTTCCATTAGTGAAATATCTTCAAAAGAAAATATATTTTAAGTAATATCTGTTTTCAGATATACTTTATATGAAAATAATTAAAAATACCAATAACCTGAAGTATCGTGTTTTAGTACATATTGATCTGAGTACTGAGTACAAAATTTGATTTTTTTTTGGTAAGAATCTGAACTAAGTGAACAACAGTTCACAATAAAATAGAAATGAACAGATATTGAGGCATATTAAGCTAACAATAAAGGAGAATCCAAATAGGACTCCATGCTTGTTTGCATACAAATGGCTATGTTGTTGTCTTAATTCAAAAGTGGAATGGGTATATTTTAAAAACATATGTAGAGAAACTATATAAGAACCATGTTGGATCACAAAAGGAGTTTAGCCTTTTCCTGCACTGTCAGTGGATGCTAGTCTTGGAAACACTTGGGATACTCTCGATGTGCAAAATAACTGCTGGCCAGATTCCATATTTGACCAGATTTGGAAGTTGGGTGCTCCTATACCCAAAATCTAAAGATCTGGTTATTTAAGGATTTGATTTAATTTAGATCTCACCTTTGATTCAAGAGCTTAAATTGGCACGTGAAGTGCTGGTAGGTTGGGCTGAGAGGATGTTTGTGGCTGAAGGTGAATTTGACCCTGGGTCTCCCAATTTTAGTCAACATCTTAACTGTTACCTCATACATTAGCCCTTTTAAAATAATGTGGGGTTAAGGAATCTTCTCAGAGTTGTGTGTTTATGTGTGTGATTTCAAAATGTCCCTATGAGTTGCTAGGATAGTCTCAGACCTTCTAACTAAAATTATCCAAGTTCATCCTGCTTTTCTTTGATAAATTTAATTTTATTTTTACATATATAACCAGTCATTTTGCATATTATTTCTTTCTTTCTTTATATAGATTTTATATGGCCATTCATCTCACCAATGTCTCTCTGGATGGCTAACAAAATTAAACTTCTGTTCCCAATCAACTCACATAAAGTGGCTCCCCAAAACACCATTCACAAATAGTGAGGGCTTGATTATTCTCCTGACTCTGATGCCAGGTGAAAAAAACCCCTAGAGCTCCATGCATTTCTGAGTTTCTGAATGAAAAGATGTGTTTGCATTAGTCAAATTTATTTAGATTCACCATCAAAAGTTTAAGATCAAATGACTCCATGAAAAGTTGAACAACTATTACCCAATTATTCTTACATTTTTTGATGCAGCACACTGAAGTATTTGTGAACCTTAATATAAGTATTTAATTAAAGAAATGGATTTTGAACTGAGGTAATTGAGATCATGGAAGATGTTTTATTACCATCTTTTATAGAGATCAGCTTCTCCTCTCCTCAAGGACCTACTAGGTATAGAAAGTGAGATAAACATTTCACTTCTTGTGTTAGACCTCTGGACCTGTTATACAATTTTGTGTTGCAGCTACAAAGATTTTCTCAGACATAACATCCAGCACTCTGGATTTACCAAATTTACCAAATTACCACTCTGAATTTACCAAATCCACATTATCATCCAGACTGTTAATTGTCTGGGTTTGCTCTCTTCATGAGAATCAAAGATAAACGGGCTCATATTTGATGACATAAGCGTTACTAAGCATTCCTCTGATGGTAATCAGTATTTCATTTTAGTGTGCTTTAAGATAGCTAATAGCTATTTGATTTTGGACTTTGACATGTTTTAGCATATGTGGTCCTTATAACTTCTACTTTGATTGTGTCTGGTGTTTGTAATAACAAATGAAATAATTAAACATCTCATGTCTTTGATTTTCTATTTGTTACATTGATTGTGTTCACAATCTACATTCAAGAAATTTGAACAGGGGTCCTTATTTTCTTGTTTTTTGATATTATCCATTGTCTGCCCAAATAGGCAGCTCCTATTCTGTCATCAGTATCAAATTATGTATATTAACTCTCAATGAAAGGCCTTTATGTTTCTGGACATTTTTGCATGCAGGTCTGGTTGTTTTACTTACCTAGAAGGAAAAAATCTTCATCACACCAATAACATTCATATCTGTCACAGCTTTGACAGTTGGGTTGACACTCAATGCATACATGAGAATTGTCATCTGGGACAGTATTTTGAGGACATGTTCTGTAACACTGATGATTGTACCTACCCAAAACCAAAAGTAAAGTAAGGAGAAAATAGTCATTTGTTACTGGCATTCTTAAGTTGGCAAGCATAACAAAAACTGATAATGGTAAAAAGAAAGGAATATAAAGAACATTAAACAAAAGGGCCCAGGTACATCGCATGCCACAGATGCCTCACCTCACCCAGCTGCAAACCAGACAGCCCCACTACACTCCTCCTTCCTCCACCTCACAGCCAAGTCCCTCAACAGAAAATCTGTCTTCAGTACTGTGCCTGACATCCCAGGTCCTTGAGGAAGGGCCTCTCAACCTCACGGGACTGAGTTAGCTGAGAGCTTCCTGAACATATCATCCCCTGTTGTAATCTAGGAGCCAAGCACCCCAATGGCACCTCAGACCAGCACTCCAGCAACAGCCACCTCCACAGTCCCTGGCCGCTCGACAGCAGAGACCATGGACATGCCTAAGAGTGACTGAGAATAGTGCCAGAGACTGAATTGGTACCTGTTCACTTTATCTTTGCTTAAAGACACTTTACTTGGTTCATTTTGCTTTTTTAATAAAGTCATATAGTTTACTTAAGACAGTTGTTAATAAAGGTTATCTTTGCTTCAAACACTTGGTTCATTTTTTTGACTTAATAAAATGTTGGTGAAAACTTTGAAAAAAGGGTTAAGCCTTTGCATGCTTGTGGTATAGGTAAGGATAGTTGTGGGATGGGTAAGGATAGCTGTGGGATGGGTAAGGATAGTTGTGGGATGGGTAAGGATAGCAGTGGGATGGGTAAGGATAGTTGTGGGATAGGTAAGGATAGTTGTGAGATTGATAAACCTCCAGTGCAAGCATAGTGGGACTGTATGGTCCACCCTCCCAGCTGCCACACATATGGCCCTTTATTATCAATAACAATTTATTCATTGATCAACACATTTCAAAATGAACAAAGCTCTTTATTAATGCCCTATTCATTGTAAGGCCACTCAACATACATGGCACAATCTCTTCAGTGTTATGAGACAGGCTGAAGGAAGCATCCATTAAGCATCTACCATCCTGTCTTGCCACTCCACTGCTCCAGCTGGGGAGTTGCACCAGTGTTTCAGGAGGTTGTGCTGCTTCTTCCCTTCACATGAAGCTCTGTTGGGGCCTTGTACATCCACAGTGTCTATCAGGTTTCGTCCCGGCCTCCATTCACCAGGCTCCATGTCCCCACACATCTTGTGTGTAATTGGGTAGGGGGTCTCGATCTTGAAAACCCATGATGAGGTTGCGTTCCAGCCCCTCCTTGAGATCAGTGGCATTGTATACCTGGCTATCTGAAGCAGACCCCTTGCCTGAAGCATCGATGTACATGAACTTGTAGTCAGCATCAACCATGGCAAAGAGGATGATACTGAAGAAGCCCTTGTAGTTGTGATAAGAGGACCCTAAGTTGGCTGGAGCTTTGCAGGCCACGTGCTTCCCATCTATGGCTCCAATGGTGTGGGGGAAGTTCCACCTCTGATACCACTGTTCTGCAACTTTCCTCCAGCCTTCTTCAGTGGTGGGACACTGGAGGAGCTCCTCCACGTATTCTTTGATGATGCCCTGCACCACTTCTCTGACCACTTTGCTGATGTTGTTGTGTGGCACCCTCCAGGCAAACTGCATGTTTCTGTACGTGGTTCCAGAGGCCAGGTGGCGCAGAGTCAGTGCCACCTTCAGTCCAGGGTCCAGTCTGGGATGGAAGTTGGTGCTCAGCTTGGTCAACCTGGGTCTCAGACGCTCCATAATTTCTTCAAACATGGCTGGTGGCATCCTCATGAAGTGCTGGAATGCACGAGGGTCTTCATTCCTCAGCTCCACCATCAGCTTGTCATATAGTCCAAACTCCACTCTTCTCCCAATCCATCTTCGGACCCACACAGCTCTTGGACATCTCCTTCTTCTCCTTGCATAGAAAAGGTGAAACAGTCTGAAGAGGGCTTGGTTCTGGTGTTGAATGATGGCAGCTAGCATAAGGAGTGTATGATGATCCATGGTGGAGATCAATGGATGATGTGGAAGAGCAAGGGTGAAGAGGTCTGTACACCACGGCTGCTGGACACATACTGAGATCCAGGTGATTTCCTCCCCCTTTTTCTATGAAATGTCGGTTTTCCGTTAGGTGTCCTTCCACATACTCTAGGCATACGCCAGACATCCTAAATATCCGAGATACGTCCCATATACGAACATTCTGTCCGTTTTAATGCTTTATATACAAGGTGCATCCGCTTACATCCTTTCTATTTCCGTGCTACTAACGCTGTGTGGACATTCCGTGTACCTTTTGCTTCCTCCCTCTTTCCGCTTTCAGCTGCAGAGGATGTGAGTTGAGGGGATGTCCAGAGGATGCCGAGAGGATACAGTGGACGTTTAACGGATGACAATGGACGTAGAACGTTTGTTGCCTGTATGTGTCACGGATGTAGATTGTACGCGGAGGAAAGTTCAGCCGCTCAAAAAGTTTTGTCCAGCTCAAAACTTTCTGAGCGGATGAAATAGCAGTAGACGGATGTTTGACGGATAGAGCGTATGAAACACGTACGCAGTGAGTACACAACCGATGCATCGCATTTTCCAACGGATGGCAAGCTTTTTTGTCCATTTTACATCCTCTTTGCATCCGTTGGTGCAGTGGGACATGGGATTTACTGAATGCAGTAGGGACAGACATCTCTAAATTGTTAAGTGGCATGGTTATTAAGTGCAATGCCATTTGACCATGCCAAGTTATAACATCAGTTCTGCCTGCAGTTGTGAAGCAAATCACTTCTGTCATTAAGAATATCACATGAGCATGGCTTCCAACCAGGGGTGGGATGCAAATATTTTTACTATTGGGTTTGTGGGCATGGGTAGGTGGGCGTGGCTAGGTGGGCATGACTATGTGACTGGGTGGGTGTGGCTTTTTTTGCAACACACCTCCCTATTTTTTACAGCAAAAATGGCCTCCCGGGAGGCTTCCCTGAGACCCAGAAGGCCAAAAACGGAGTGTGGGAGGCCACACAGCACTGTTCGCGCTCCAGTCTTTTGCCACATGGGACTCAGGTAAGCTTCCAAAGCAAAACAGTAAGACAGCAAGGGGGATCCTGGCACAGCTGATCATCAGAACAGCTGATTGTCAGGAGGAAAAAAAAAAGAGAAATATCAGTTCAGCCAAACTAGTAGCTGTTTTTTTATTCCCAGTTCGGCCAAACGGTATCATTTTTTACTCCATGTTTGCCCGAACCAGCCCAAACTGGTGAATACCACCTTTGCTTCCAACTTCCTCTTAGCTTCCCCATTGGCTGTGAAGATTGCAAATGACAATCATGGGATGCTACGACCATCATAAATGCACAATGGTTTCTAAAGTGTGCCTTAATTGCGATCACATGACCCAGGGGGACACTGGGATGGTTGCAGCATCATTTTTCAGGGCTATTGTAACTTTGAATGGTTGCGAAATGAGTGATCGCTAAAGCCCATGTCACACTGGCCAACGGATGCAAAAAGGACACAGCGGACGAGCAAAATGTTCCATCCGTTGTTATCCGCTCTCAAAAGGGGCGAAAATTTGCATAACCGGAGCGGATAACACGGACACGGGGAGGACGCAGGGCGGATGCAAAGTGGATGCGGAACGGAAGCCCAGTGGATGGAAGCAGATGGGAGCGGATGGCACATCTGCACGGCTTCTGGGGGGCCTCAGCAAAGCAGATGCGGAACAGAAAGAGCAGAAGCAGAGCGGACGCCGAACAGATGAAGCGGATGCAGAGCGGAAGCCTAGCGGATGCACAGCGGAATGCCTGTCGTTCACTGCGCATGCGGGGAGGATGCATTGTGTCAGCCCCATGTATATAACGGAAGCAGCTCGGAAGCAGGTCGCCATTCAGAGGAAAGACCTGCTGCCGGACACATCGACTACCTTGCCTGCCCTGCCTGCATGTCTGCCTGCTAGCCTTGCTGCCAGCCTTGCTACCAGCCTTGCTGCCAGCCTTGCTGCCTGCCTTCCTGCCAGCCTTGGTTCATGTCTGCCTGCCAGCCTTCCTGCCAGCCTTGGTTCATGTCTGCCTGCCAGCCTTCCTGCCAGCCTTGGTTCATGTCTGCCTGCCAGCCTTGGTGCATGTCTGCCTGCCAGCCTTCCTGCCAGCCTTCCTGCCAGCCTCCCTGCCAGCCAGCAACCCCACGACCATGCGGAAGCACAGCAAGCCTCAGCCATCTGCTGGCAGCCCTGGCAAGAGGGACAGGGCTACCATCCTGCCCCCTGGCCCTCACTCTGGTTCTGCTGGGGCTTCTGCAGCATGGGCTTGCTCTTCTGGGACTGGGGCTTCTGCTGCTTCTGCTTCTGGAGGAGCTGATGACAAGCACTCCAGCACCAGCCACCTTCACAGCACCTGGACCCTTCACCCCTGGGACTGAGCGACCAAGAGGAGTGCCAGAGACTCATTTTTGTTTTATAACTTGTTGTTAATAAAGTCTATTTATGATTCACACACTTGCTTCATTTCTTTTTTTTAATAAAGTCTTGCTGGAAACTGTTAGAAATGGTTTAAGCCTTTGCATGCTTGTGGGATGGGTAAGGATAGTTTTGGGATGGGTTAGGATACCTGTGGGATGGGTAATAGCTGTGGGATGGGTTAGGTTAGCTGTGGGATAGATAAACCTCCAGTGCAAGCATAGTGGGACTGTATGGTCCACCCTCCCAGGTGCCACACCTACGGCCCTTTATTATCAATAATAATGTAATAATTATCCACACATGTCAACATAAACACAACTCTTTTTTAAACGCCCTGTTCATTGTAGGCCAACCAAACATACATGGCCCAATCTCATCTGTGTGATGAGACAGGCTGAAGGAAGCATCCATTAAGCATCTACCATCCTGTCTTGCCACTCCACTGCTCCAGCTGGGGAGTTGCGCCATTGTCTCAGGAGGTTGCGCTGCTTCTTTGCTTCATTTGAGGCTCTGTTGGGGCCTTGCACATCCTCAGTGTCGATCAGGTTTCACCCTTGCCTCCATTCCCCAGGCTCCATGACCCCATTGGCTTGTTGGAGGTCCACAAGCCTGTTCTGCAAGACTGGGTAGCGGGTGCGCATGAGATTGTGCAGGATGCAGCAAACTTCCATGATCCTCCTCACGGTTTCTGGGCAATGCTGCATGGTGGTGAGAAGTACCTGGAACCTGTTGGCCAGGATACCAAAGGCGTTCTCCACCACCCGCCTTGCCCTGGACAGCCTGTAGTTGAAGATCCTCTCTTCACGGGTGAGGAGTCTGGAGGTGTAGAGTCTGGAACCTACCTTCATGAGGTAGGTTCTGAGGGAGAAGGCGTTATCACCAACAATGAAGTAGGGCACATCTTGTGTGTCGTTGGGCAGAGGTTCTGGATCTGGGAAGCCCACGATGAGGTTGCCTTCCAGCTCCTCCTTGAGGTGACTGAAGATGAGCCGTTGCCTGAAGCATCGATGTACATGAACTTGTAGTCAGCATCGACCATGGCAAAGAGGATGATGCTGAAGAAGCCCTTGGAGTTGAAATAAGTGGACCCCGAGTTGGCTGGAGATTTGCAGGCCACGTGCTTGCCATCTATGGCTCCAATTGTGTGTGGTAAGTTCCACTTCTGATACCACTGCTCTGCAACTTTCTTCCATCCTTCTTCAGTGGAGAGGTACTGGAGGAGCTCCTTCTTGTATTCTTGGATGATGGCCTGCACCACTTCTCTGACCACAATGCTGATGGTGTTGGATGGCACCCTCCAGCCGTTCTGCATGCTCCTGTAGGAGGTCCCTGAGGCCAGGTGGCGCAGAGTGAGTGCCACCTTGAGCCCAGGTTCCAGGCTGGGCCGGAAGCTGGTGTTTGCCTTGGTCAACCTGGGTGTCAGGCGCTGCACAACAACATGGCTGGAGGCATCCTCATGAAGTTCTGGAACACCCGAGTGTCTTCGCTCCTGAGCTCCACCATCAGCTTGTTGTACAGTCCATCCTCCGCTCTACTGGTGAACCATCTTCGGACCCTGACTCTTTTTGGGTGGCTCCTTTTCTTCTCGCAGTAGTGTTCACAGAGCCTGCAGATCGCTTCGCACTGTTGCAGAATGATGGTGGCTGCCGAAAGGACTTTGTTACAATCCACGGTGGACATGACTGGATGCTGTGGAAGTGGAAGAGTCAGATGAAGGCTGCAGAGGTCTGCACCGCTGGGCTGCTGTTCTGAAAGTGCGATGCAGGCGAGTTGCTCCCCCTTTTTATAGGCAGTATAGGTTTTCCGCTAGGCATCCTCTAGGCATCCTGTAGACATCCTTAATATCTGAGATAGGTCCCTCTGCGAACGTTTTTTCCGTTTTAAACGCTTTGTTTCCGTTCTGCATCCGTTCTGCATCCGTTCTGCATCCGTTCTGCATCCGTTCTGCATCCGTTCCGCTTCCTCCCTGCGTCCGTTTACTGCTGGATCGGATGGAGTTGTGCGGATGCGTAGCGGACGCCTAGCGGATATAGCGGATGCGTAACGGATGCGTAACGGATGTGTAACGGATGCGTAGTGGATGCGTAGCGGATGCAGAACGGACGAACTGGATACATTTTCCGTGCAAAAGTTTTAGGCAGCCCAAAACTTTTGGAGTGGATGAAACGTCCATAAACGGATGCTGGACGGATAGAGAGGAAGCAAAACGGAGGCAGTGAGTACAGAACAGATACATCGCCTTAACCAACGGATGGCAAGCTTTTTTTTCTTTTTTACATCCTCTTTGCATCCGTTGGTTCAGTGTGACATGGGCTTAAGCAAGGACTACCTGTACTCAAAATAATTTTTATTCATACCATTATCTGTGCCAAAACCATAATCAATTTACTTGGGAATTAGCCTTAAATGGCCTTTGTGAATCACCTAGAGTCACATTCATGAGACAGGCAGCTAAATAAAGGGAATGAGTTAATAAACAAACACATGTTAACAGAAACATTTCCTTATGAGTTACAACGAAATCTCTTTTCTATACTTAAATATTCTATTTATAGGCACTTGAATAGTCTTCCCCAAGTGGAGCTTTCCTGATCTGCAGGAGTTTAGCATCTCCAAAATCTGTTAACATGTCTGAAGGACATTCCGTTGGGGAAAGCTGGCCTATCATCATCTACTGGAAATCCCTGCTTTCATTTAAAAAAGAAAATGGGACACTGATAAAGAAAAAAAATAAGAGCAATAAACTTACATATAATAATTATGGATACATGATGTACAGATTTCTGAGTTATCTGGAATAAATAAATAAAGAGAATAAAATAATTTGTCATGTCAAATTAGGACCATGCAGGCTTTGGATTCAAACACAAAATGAGAACTTCTGTTTGCATCATCATCATTATCATTATCATCATCATCTCCTTCTCCTCCTCCTCTCATCATTAAATCAAAATGACATATTGTAAGATTTATGTGCTATCTCATGGAAACTACAGTACGTGAGAGTCATATTAAATACACTTGGACTTCTTGAACCCAAATAAATCAATCCATATAGATAGTGATGATCCTGGTTTAAGATTATATCAAAATTAGTGTAAGAATACTTTTAGAATATCAGATGTTTCCCTTTCTTTTCAAAGTTGAAAGGAAAATGATGCATAATAATAATTAGATTTATATCATTTTCATTTTCTTGTAAGAAATTAAGATTTATAATTGTTTTCAAATGTTACAGCTAGACTCCTGGATTCCTTTCTTGCCACCAACATTTTATCTTTCAGGAATTGTCAATTGTACTTGGAGATATTTTCATGAATCTCCCATCTGGAATTTTTTTCTGTGTAGTATCAGTATTTAATAAATACTCTGACCATTAAACACTGTGACTTTTCTAGGTCAACGTGATCTGATTTAATCCTAAAGTTCTAACTCCCACCAATATATTTTTGCCAAGATTTCTGAGAATAAAAGTAATTAAACTAAAGAATTAATTAAACTTCAGTATGTCCTTTAAAGGGTGAGCGTATACAGATCAACTTAGATGTAATTAAGAAAGACTTTAAATAAAAAGCTGAAATACAGGTAGTCTTTGAGTTATGATGACAGTGAAATCTATCCATCACCACTGTAACACATAACAGTAGTAAAATTTATCAATTGCATGACCAACCTGAGTTTATGATCTTTTTTTGTAGTGGTCATTAAGTGAATGCAATGGTTGTTAGGCAAACTAATGATTCCATATGGGCAGAAGTTTGACCAAAAACCAGAAATAAATGCTGCGTTTTGGTACAATCTTTGCAAAATGTGGTCATATGACTGGGGAACACTGCAAATGGTAATTACTGTAGTCCATTGCCAACTTCAAATTTGAATCATAAGTTCTTTCCAGGTTGATCCTTCAGAACTTCAAATGGTCACTAAGCAATCTTGAGGACCTTCCATAATCATGTTGCAATTCAACTAAAAGCTATGTTGCCAACCATCCAGGTTTAAACTTTTAATCCCATCTTTCCTCTGAGCATTATTTAGCTGACAACTATTAAAATTAATACAGAACATATGAAACATGGGAAGTATTTTTTTTTGTCATGGAAACAAATATACCACTAATATATTTTAAGATAGTAAAACTTCAGACATTTAGACTGTCCAGCAGTAGAATTTAATATTGTTCATTGCAATGTAATACATCTTCTTTAATGTTTTCAAAGATAGAAAAACATACAAACATAACTAAGGAAGACAAAAATCATGATGTAAATTATCTGCAATCAAATAGTCTGAAGGCTTTTGGTTAATTTAAAACAGCTGTTCTGGAAGACTGTAATGGAACAGACTCATAGCATTTAGAGATTTTTCTCTGAAAGGCCCCACTGGTCTTCACAGAGATACTGCCATTATTCTCAGAAAGTAGGCAGAGCCAAGATTTTAAACGTATCAAGAACAAAACAGAATTACTCTTCATCGATTTAATGATTTTCTTTTTTGTACTGTTTAGTATGAGAATCCCAAGAGTAATATGTTCTCTCTCTCTCCCACTCTCCCTCTCTTTCTTTCTCCATTCCTTCACCCTTCCCCTCTCCCTGAGCATGGCTGGCTCAGGAATTCTGGGAGTTGAAGTTCACAGATTGTCACAGGGCCATGGTACCCCACCCCTGCACTAAAGCAATCTCTCAAATTATTTCCAGAAGTTTCTGAGATAGTGCCATCCTAAATAGAGAGATAGAAAAAGAAATGAACCAAAATTTTTAAAGTGCAACATACCCGAGTTGCAGATGAGGCATCCTTCAGGGCAAGGAATGCAATCTTCTGAGTCGAGGCCTTTGACTTCCCCTGTATATTGGACAATGAAATTCATTGGAAAGTGAGTTTCATTTTTCCAGAAAAGGTACATGCTAGTGGTGGTGTTCAGTAGGTTCTGTCCAGTTCTGCTAAACTGATAGCGGAAATTTTGAGTAATTCGGAGAGCCAGCAAATACCACCTCTGACTGAAGATTTTACAGCATTCTTCCCCTGGCATGCCCGCCAGGCCATGCCCACAGAACTGGTAGTAAAAAAATTTGAATCCATCACTGATACACTTTCATGCACGCACACAAGCACACACAAATGGAGCACCATACTTTCAATTCAAAGGTTTAAAAACTGCTTCAGAGTACATGGCAACAAGTCTCAGCTGCATTGCTTCCTGAGATTTCAGAACATTTCAGCTGAGTTTGATCCCAGGAAACCCTGTTTCTGAAATGCTATATGTGACTGCCATGTGCATTGAAGCTTCTTGCTGCTTCAGAAAGCTGTCTTATAAAGCAAGAGGTGCTATCATAAGTGAGGCATAAGTATGTTTTGATGCACTGAAATGTTCCAAGTCCAAGTTCCAAGTTCATTGCAGTGAGTTGCTGTCAGAAGAATAAGTTGGGGTTCCAACTTGAGCCAGGGTTGCACAAGAATAAATAAAAAAGAGATCCAGCAGACTTATTGAAAATGCAGGTCACGAATAAGATCAAGTATTTGGGGATATATTTGACAGCAAGATGCAGTACATCAAAAGAGAATAACTATATTAAACTTAAGCAGCAGATAGCCCTAGATTTGGCAAAATGGGAAAATTTACAATTGTCACTAATAGGGAGAATATCAACAATCAAGATGAATATATTACCAAAAATTTTATATTTGTTTCAAACAATTCCAATCAGGCTTCCAATCAGAAAAGATTATTTTGAAGATTTAAATAAAATCGTGTTGAAATACATATGGCAAGGTAAGAAGGCGAGAATAAAGTTAAAACTTTTGCAAGGTGCTAGAATAAGAGGAGGATTTGGCTTGCTTAATTGGGAGTTGTACCATCAAGCTACAAAACTGATGTGGGTAAAGGAATGGATAACATTAAGAAATACTAGATTGTTGAACATTAGAAGGACATGATCTGTTGTTGGGGTGGTATGCTTTTTTATGGTGTGAAGGAACGAAAACACAGGGGTACTTTAGAAGACATTATATACAGGAGTCTCTGTGGTTAAATTGGGAGAAGATTAAAAGACAATGTTATTTGAAAATTCCAGTCTGGTTATTGACTATTGAGGCATTTTCTTATCCTATAATATACAAAAAGGAACAAAAAGTTAGATATGGTGAAATACTGAATGAAAAGGGTGAACTTAAATCTATGCAAAAATTAGAGGAACAAGGTATAAAGACAAATTGGTTTTCATGTGCGCAAATACAATCAAGGTATGATAAAGATATTAAAACAGAAGGTTTTTATGATAAATTGACCTATTTAGATAAGATTTTGACAGGTACTGATTAAAAAAATGGTGATTAAAAATTGTATGGATATTTATTAGAAATTAAATTAGAAGAAGAATAAGTTAAAGAAACTATGATTGCTTGGGGGAAGAATTTTGGATATGGGATTGACTTAGAGAAATGGCAAAAATTGTGGTTTCAAAATTATAAAATGACAATGTCAACAGCATATAAAGAAAATTTGTATAAGATGTTTTATACAGGTGGTACTTTCCCCCGACAAGAATAGCAAGGATGTTCAAGAATAAGTCCGAGAAGTGCTGGAAATGTCATCAGACGCCTGGCTCATATTACCATATGTGGTGGACATGCCCAGATGCTAAAAAATATTGGACTAAAATCCACATGTGGCTGGAAAAAATGACACTACAAGCATATAGACTTGAAACCAGAGATTTTTTTGTTGGGAATTTTGCCTGAAATATATAGTAAAGATTTGAAATATCTGATTGTAAATGTATTAACAGCAGCTAGGATTGTATTTGCTAAAAACTGGAAAAACGAGAAGATACCATTACAGGAGGAGATTATTAAGAAAATATTGGAATGTGCTGAAATAAGTAGATTGATATTTGAAATTCGAGAACAAGATGATAAACAATTTTACAAAGTTTGGGATCTATTCTATCAGTGGTTAGATAATAAAATACAGTAATGGAATATGTAGATTTTTAGAAAATAATAAACATATAAAGATGTATTTTTTTCTTTTTTAATTATATTTACAAAATGATTCTAGGATAGATCTGGGAGGACAATATGAATTGTTATAAAATAAACTAAGTAAAATATGATTATCTTATAAAACATGAATGAACAAAAGTATAGTCAATGATTGATTAATAAAGATATTAATATACTTGATATTTGATTGAAAGTATGAGAGAATATATAATGTAATTTTAACAGAAGACTATGAAATGGTTGCACAAAATAATATAAATCAACCGGCACACTATATATATGGAAGATGGTTTATGTTTTTATGTTATGTTTGTTTTAAAATCAATAAAATTTTAAAAAAATAAATAAAGAGATCCAGACAGCTGTGAGAAAAGAAGAAATATTTATCCTAAAAGCAAACAGTTTACTTTTATGGGCAGCTGCAGAGAAATGGAATACACCAGCAGATTTTTATAGAGGGGTTTGTCCAGGGTGTAGATTTTAGGGTGACATTTTAGGTGTGTGTGTGTGTGCGTGCGTGTGTATTCTTGTGAACATGCAGCTCCTTTGGGAAACTTAATTTAATTAACTCTATTTGGGTTTGCAGACCTTATCCTTTGATATGTGGATTAGTTCCAGGTAACCTATTTAGAGATTTGAGGAAGTTTGGGTAAAAGATCCAACCCCCCCCCCCCCCCATTTGCTATTTTTACTTGATTAATTTAATTTCAGCTTGGCTGTCAATTATCTATGGAGACGCTGATTCTCAGACCATTGTGGATAATCTGACAATGTTTTAAGGGAAAATGGAAATAGTATAAAGAATAAATATTTGATATAAAACTTCTCACATTGCATTGTAAGCAACTGTACCTTTTTTGCATTTGTGCTCTTGGCAGCTGTTATTAATGAGATGGTATCCCTCTAAGCATCTCTCACAGCTAGTTTGATTCAGGCACTCTTGACAGTGCTCATAGCAGGGCGCACAAGTACTATCCGCCTCAGAAGGATAGAAGCCCAAGGGACAGCTCTTCCTGCATTCCCCCTGGTAGAGAAAACGCATGTGGCCTTTCTTATCTGGAAGAGGGAAAGCCAGATTAAGCTTAACAAAATATGCACAAGCATTGTTTTAAAGACCCAGCATTGTGCTATAAGGAGTCTGAAACATCCTGTGATGACGTAGTAAGAGAACAGTTCAAAAAACTGTAAACAGTACAGAGTAAACCGTACCTAACAGTGGGATTCACCTCTTTGTTATCTTTAATTTTCAGGTGTGTGAGGAGGACTCAGCCCAATCATTCATTATCTTCCTTTTTGCTTACATTTCAGCTACTTTGCATCAGGAATGATGAAACCTGATAAGTTGCATTGCCATCTTGAGGACATCTCTCAGAAAACAGTAACAATTAGCACGGAATGACCCTTCCTTCCTTCCTTCCTTCCTTCCTTCCTTCCTTCCTTCCTTCCT
>BLBF01000004.1:52747991-52822787 GCA_015471245.1 Laticauda colubrina | reverse complement strand
CCTTCCTTCCTTCCTTCCTTCCTTCCTTCCTTCCTTCCTTCCTTCCTTCCCTTCCCTTCCCTTCCCTTCCCTTCCCTTCCCTTCCCTTCCCTTCCCTTCCCTTCCCTTCCCTTCCCTTCCTTCCTTCCTGTTACATGCATAATATGGAATGGTGATCAAAGAAATAACATGCAGCTTGTTTCTGTTCTCATTCCTAACCATTGAACATAAAAACCAAGTTTATGTAATTTGATTCAGAACTTTCTATGTCAATCTGAAAAGTAATTCCTTTAGCTGAGAACAAAGCCATAGCAACTGTCAACCCCAAAAAGTACAATTAAATGGCTGCCTTAGACTTCCTTGCCCTTCCACCCAGCTTTTTCTAAAGAACTGGAGGAAATAAAAGACTTGGCCCCATTCTATCTCCTAACTGGTGACCATGATGGCTTGTTTCTGACATTGATCTTTAAAAAGATGAAATTGCTTATCTTTGGAATCAAAGGATATTCTACTGATAGCCAGTACTGAATACTTAAGATTTAGTATTACAGTAATATTGGGCTTTTTAGGATATGGAAAGAAAAGATCAAGTAAACATCACCCAGATCACCTGTAAGCCAGTGTTATATGAGTCTACTCACATGCTGGAATTTTCTTTTTCCCTAAATTCTTTTGCATACCCTCCCCTCTTAAATATACTCTGGAGGATTATTTGGGAGAGAAACTGGAGAGAAGATGAAATGGGTGAGAAGAATTCTTTCTACCTCATGTTAATTGGTAGAAGAACATTAGATTCCAACCACACAACATAAATAAAACTGAATTCTCACTGTTGCAGCAAAATCCTACGGTTATTTTATTCTCTAGATGTTGCAGGACAATTAACAGAAAATAAATGGAAAGAAAAAGAGAATGCTTTACCTTTAGCACAGCTAGTACATTCGTTAGGTTCATTTCCACTGCACTCTGTACAGGACTCATGGCAAGAATGACACTGCTTGTTAAATTCAAATTTCCCTCTTGGGCATTGAACAGTGCAGCGCCCATCATCCAAAATTCTACTGCAAAAGAAAAGTGGGGAACATAACATTAGAATTAAGTAGCTGAAGAATAATTTCCTTTTAAAGAATGGACATAAACCAATCTGGAGACCGGCTTCCATATTCAGTTATATTCCACATATTCTTTGTACTTTGCTCTATTTTCAGTTTGAAAACTATTTACGACACTCAACAAGCTAAACTTTGAACTTCAAATTGATCTCGCTAATTTCTCAAGCCTTTAATAAAACTATTTGATATTGTTTTCCAAAGAGGTAAGGATTATTTCTCTTTCCAGACTTAGGGAGCATAAGTGGAAAGCTTAGATGCTGCCACATATTATGTCAAGCCATTTTTAATTTATGTTGAGCTATTTTTTATTTTTTATGTTTTATGCTCACACTATGGTCCTTATATTTTCATGTAATATGTTACACTGGTGATTGTGAACAGGGAAATTGTTCTATATGTAAAGTGGGTGACTCCAAATCTACAAACCTGATTGGTCAATAAAATGAACATTGGATTGGTTCACTAGGAACCAATCCAAAGAGCTGCTAAAAGGCGGCAAATCTAAACAACTGCCATTGGCTGCAAGCAGGCAAGCCAGCCTGTATAAAAGGCTGGCCTCAGCTTCAGCCAAGTGTTCCTATTTACTAACTAGTTGAAGAATAAAGTATTTGTTGTTGGAACCCGGTCTACCTCATGTGTTTTCCGAACAAAACACTGGCGACGAAGGTGGGATCGTCCTGAACGAAAAACCTGCACGTGGTGATAAGAAGTCCAGATTACAACCAAGATGTCTGGAAACAACGCACCGCCCGCACCCTTCAATCCCAACGAAGAGGATTGGGATTCCTATGCTGATCGCTTCCAAATGTATTTGGAGAGCAATGAAATGGAAGGCATTTCAGAGCAACGCAAGAGAGCTGTGTTCCTGACGCACTGCGGGCCAACAGTTTTTAAGATGGCAAAGGCCCTTGCGAAGCCCCGGGACGTTAAACAACTAACGTGGACAGAATTGCAAAGACTCCTCAAAGCACACTACGCTCCGATGGTGTCTAACTTAATAAAGCGACACGAATTTTACCGCAGAGACCAGAGAGAGGGAGAGACCGTCGCCGATTTCATCGCTGCCCTCAGACAAATAGGGGGTGAGTGTGAATTTTTGAACATAGACGAGGCAGTGAGGGATCGCGTGGTGCTGGGCCTGAGAGACTCGACCGCACAGAGTAAATTGCTCAACAAGCCCAACATCACCGTTACCGAAGCCATCGCGGAAGCCACAGCCGCTGAAGCCGCGAAAAAATCTGCCGTAGCCATTAAAAAGATGAACACACACAGCGAAGAAACACCAACCAAAGACAGAAAGCACCCTGCCACCACAACCCACTACGAAGAGTCGGGCGAAACAATTGAATCGAGCGAAGAGGACGACGAGGTCCACCGTTTGCTCACGAACAAAAAAGAGCGCGAAAGGAGAAATTGGAGGGAATGCGCTGGCTGCGGAGGAAACCATCCCCGAGCCGAATGCAGATTTCTCGATGCCATCTGCCGGCATTGCAAAAAACGAGGGCACATCGAGAAGGTCTGCAGGAACAAAAAATACTACAGCCCGACGAGACGCAGAAATTCCCCAACACGAGCCGAGCCTAAACGAGCCGAGAGAAAGTGGCAACAAGAGAAGCGAGCCAATACACACCAAACTGTCATTATACAGAGCGCTCAGACGGAAAGTGGAAAAAAAATTAAAGTCATCGTGAAAATCGAAGGAAAACACTGCAAGATGGAAGTGGACTCGGGGTCCTTCCTCTCCATGGTATCGTGGGACACAATAAAACAGCTAGTCCCAGGTATCAAACCCAAAGAATTGAAGAAGCAGCACCTAACCCTCAAGGACTATCAGGGAAACCAAATCCCTGTGGTAGGCATGGGACAATTCCGAGTCGCCTACAAACATCACATCAAGGTGCTTCCGCTGACCATAGTCGACCAAGACAGACCAAGCCTCCTGGGCATCGAATGGTTCGCGCCATTGGGCATCGGGATGACCGGGGTCGATCGAGTGACTACAACCGGCTGGGAAGACGACCTCATCCGAGAATTCCAGGACGTCTTTGACGGCTCACTTGGCAAGTATCGGGGAAATCCCATTTCTTTCAATCTAAACCCCCAAATAGCCCCACGAAGAATAAAAGCCAGGCGAGTTCCTTTTGCACTAAAGGCAAAAATAGAGGAACAGCTGGACAAATTAATAGCCCAAGGGGTGTTAGAACCTGTGGACCATGCCAAGTGGGAAACGCCTATTGTCACACCCATTAAACCTTACGGGTCCATCAGAATCTGTGGTGACTATAAGGCTACCCTGAACCACGCATTACAACCAAGCGCATACCCGGTGCCAGTAGTCCAGCATTTGCTTCATTCCCTGGGAAAAGGCAAAGTTTTCGCCAAACTCGACTTGGCACAAGCCTATCAACAACTCCCAGTGGACCCAGAAACAGCAGAAGCACAGACTATAGTCACCCATAAGGGCGCATTCAAATGTCACCGGCTCCAATTTGGAGTAAGCGTGGCCCCTGGCGTCTTCCAGAGTCTGATGGAACGCCTTCTAAATGGCATACAAGGAGTCGTTCCCTATTTTGACGACGTCCTAATCTCGGCCAGAGATGAAACTCAATTAAGGAACAGACTCAAAGAAGTATTAACTAAGTTTAGGGAATCTGGCCTCAAGGTAAAAAGAGAAAAGTGCTGTTTAATTAAGAACAGCGTCGAATTCCTGGGCTACTCAATAGACGGAGAGGGTATCCACCCCACAGACAAAAAAGTTAAAGCAATCAAAGACGCTCCTGAACCAAGAAATAAAACCGAACTACAAGCATTCTTAGGATTAATTAATTTTTATAACGTGTTCCTGCCAAACAAAGCCACTATAGCAGAACCGTTACACCGTCTGCTAGACAAAAAGGCAACTTGGACTTGGGGTTACAAAGAAAAAAAAGCCTTCCAAAATATTAAAAGCTTGCTAACATCAACAAACGTTCTCATCCAATTTAGTAACACTCTGCCATTAACAGTGACCTGCGACGCCTCACCATATGGAGTACGTGCCATCCTGAGCCACCAACTACCTGATGGCAGAGAAGCACCCGTCGCATATTACTCTAGGACTCCATCAAAAACCGAGCGGAATTACAGCCAATTGGACAGGGAAGCTCTAGCAATTGTCGCTGGAGTAAAACGCTTCCACGAATACTTATATGGGCGGACTTTTCAAATCATAACGGACCACAAACCGCTAATGGGGATTTTGGCGGGAAACAAGCCAACACCTAATATACTGTCCCCAAGAATGACGAGATGGTCAGAGTTCCTAGCAGCTTATTCCTACACTCTGACACATCGGCCAGGGAAACAAATTTCCCATGCGGACGCTTTAAGCAGAGCACCCTTACCAGCAACCGATGAAGACCCGGCACCAGCGATGACAACGCTACAAATCGAGACTTGCCCCGATCTACCCATATCAGCGTATGATGTCGCCAGAGCCACCGCGAAAGACTCATTGACTGCCCGCGTTCTTAGCTGGGTAGGTAAAGGCTGGCCGGAGAATCAAAAAACTGAAAACTTTAAACCTTTCCGGTCCAGACAGACTGAACTTTCAATCCAAAAGGGGTGTTTGTTGTGGGGTGATCGGGTAGTAATCCCTGCCCAATTACAGCCCAGGGTACTTAAGTTGTTACATGAAGGGCACCCGGGAATGGTTAAGAGAACGGGCCACAGCTAACCAGCATACAATTTGAGCAATACCTAGCCTCCCTAGGTATAAGACATGCCCTAACCGCGCCGGCTCACCCGGCTGCGAAAGGCAGGGCTGAGAGAATGGTCCGGTTTACTAAAGAAGGTTTGGAACGAATGGACGCTGGAGATGTCCAACAGAAAGTAAACCGTTTGCTCACACTCCAGCACATAACGCCCAGTACCATAACCAATAAGTCCCCAGCAGAATTACTTATGGGGCAAAAATTAAGATCTCACCTTGATAGGTTACACCCAAATTTTACCCCAGAAAACCCCCCTGACTCCTCTACACGGTTCAGACAATTCGAAATAGGCGATTTGGTATACGCTAAAAACTTCACCGGGGACCCGGTATGGCTACCAGGACAGATTATCCACATTACAGGCCCCAAATCCTACCGATTAAAATTAGACGATGGCAGGGAATGGAAGCGGCACATAGACCAGCTTCGATCTCGAATTATAGAGAGAACCACAGACTTACAAACATTCACCGAAAAAACCGGCGAATTGCAAACCAAGGTGGGGGGGGGAAAGGCGAGAAATAAATAAAGAACTGTTTTAAACCAAACCCAATGAAACATACGAACAAAAAGAGCAAATAAAAGACTCACTGTTTGGAGAGACTTGCGTGAAGAGCCCATCGGAAGGGGCCAGCCAAGCCAGCTCGACCTGCCCGGAGGAAACGGGAGGGAGCGGCAAAACCGTCAGCCTAAGAAACTCAGGCGGCGGTAAAATGGCTGACTCACCCTTCCAGACGGTTCCAGGGAGAAGGACGGATGACACAGCAGCCCTATCTGAACCGGTCGAAGTCTGCACTAAGAATGAACCGCGCAAGTCAAGTCGAGTCTGGAAAAGCCCCGCCTACCTGCGAGACTACGTCACCACGTAGGACTGAACTAAGGGGGGAGGGGTGTTCTATATGTAAAGTGGGTGACTCCAAATCTACAAACCTGATTGGTCAATAAAATGAACATTGGATTGGTTCACTAGGAACCAATCCAAAGAGCTGCTAAAAGGCGGCAAATCTAAACAACTGCCATTGGCTGCAAGCAGGCAAGCCAGCCTGTATAAAAGGCTGGCCTCAGCTTCAGCCAAGTGTTCCTATTTACTAACTAGTTGAAGAATAAAGTATTTGTTGTTGGAACCCGGTCTACCTCGTGTGTTTTCCGAACAAAACAGAAATAATTTACATTTGTACAAAACATTCAAGTTTACAACATCCTCCAATATCACCGCTGATATTTCTTATCTATTTATCCATAAATAACCCAGAAGACATTACACATCCTTTTTTACTCCTTGTTCTCTGATGACCCATTTACTAAATATGTATTTTTTCTCATGTATACTTTATTTCCATTATATTGTTTTTATCTCAATCAGCAAACAATATTCAACTCTACATTCATGGGAAACTAATTCAAAACCTTTCACTGTATACAAATCAATAAGATACAATCAACTTTTTTAAATATAAAAGTCCTGTTTGCATTTATATGCTTTACTGGAGTTTCATATCACTTATTACTGTTTTACTTAGATCTTTATTGTAACTCAGTTCTGATTTTGAACTTGGGCTCTGTCTGACAGTGGAATCCAAAGTGTGAAACATATTTTTCTGCAGGAGATTTTGTAATACCCTTATATTAATGTCTAGAGTTCTTCCAAATTTCCACTGATAATGCAAGGGATTCAGAGGAAAAAGTATGCAAGTCACATAATCATTTATCATTGTGTATTCCTAAACTCTTTTTTTAATTAACTTGTAGAGGCATGCATCAGTGTAAATATAGATTCTGAATTTCCTCGAGTTTTTCAATATTATTTTTCCCTAGATATATTAAGGTATTTTTCTCCATTCAGGATGAGAAGTACATTATGTATGCAGTAAGGACAACATAAAATGGTTAATTCCAGTCAGTTAGGGATTATAAACTCAGATTATGCTTGTTTTACATCAGTTTGCAAAATAGCTTGAATTAAATGCAGTAAACATGGGTGGTATTATAACTCCTACATGGATAGAGATTATTTAATAAGAATGGCTTACTTTGCATATGTGCAACCAATGCAGTCTTTCGAAGTTGGTCCTGTGCATTTAGAACAGGAAATGTCACAGAACTGGCAGTGACCAAGAAAATCAATATATTCTCCTATGAAATAAAGAGTTTATCTATTACTAAATTTCTGGTTAAATTAAAGCCACAAACTACCAACAAAATAGAAAAGTTTGGTTATTTGCTGAAAATTGCAAATTAATGTATTACAAATATTTCCTGGAAAAGCTGTTTTCAAAAGAAGTTAGTTTAATTCAGTATTAATATGGAACAGGGTTGTCAAACTCATGGCCCATGGGCAGATGCATCACACTCTAGCCACGCCCATGTCTGGTTTAGTGAAGGGAAAAGTCACAATACGTCACGTGATGATGCCATTATGACGCAGGTTTGACACCCTTGGTATGGAACATGCCTCAAGCAAAAACTTACAGCAACTGCTATACAACACACTAGACTTAACAAGAGTGTTACACTCAAGACTTTCATTTTGGTAAGAAAGATAAAAAAAAACCTTGGATAGTGGACATTCCCAATACTGGAAGACACCAGAAGAGAAGAGAAAAAACTGGACAAATTACAAAAAGATAAAGACCTACAAATAGAAGTAAAATGACTGTGGCAAAAGAAAGGAAATGTAGTGGCAATAGTAATAGGTACTTTATGCAATTCCAAAATAGCTGAAGAACCACTTGAAGTCCATTGGTATTAACAAAACCACCACCAGTCAATCGCAAAAGCAGCTTTACTTGAAATTGCTTACATTGTGGGATGATATCTTCAACACCACCAAACAACAGTATCCACCAATCCCAGATCCTTGGGAAGGACTTGATAGGTAGAAGAAGAATACAGCTAAATCCAGTTTAAATATCTGCTGACAATGTGATCAATCATAATAATTTAATAGCAGGAATAATCACATGGATACATTCTTTCTTGGAGTGAGAAGATGTTGTTTATGGTGTATAGTTGAAAAACGCTGCACATGGAATGCAGCTCACAAATTTGGATTATGTTGCAAATCTTCAGAAAGATTTGTCTAATAAACAATCAAAAACATTCTTTCAAATGGTAAATAATAAGTTTTGTATGTTGGCCAGTTTTTCTAATGTAGGAACAAGTAAGGTATTTCCCTACAGACAAAGATGACCCTTCTATTCATATATCACCTGGTACTGATAGTCCTCAACTTATGACCACAATTGAGCCTAAATTTTATGTTGCTGAGTGAGACATTTGTTCAGTGAGTTTTACCCCATTTTATGAGCTTTCTTGCCACAGTTATTCAGTGAATCATTGTAGTTGTTAAGTTTTTAACACAGTTATTAAGTGAATCTGGCTTCTCCACTGACTTTGCTTGACAGAAGTTTGCAAAAGCTGATCACATGACTCCAGGACACAGCAACTGTGTAAATGTGAACCAGTTGGCAAGTATATGAATTTTGATCACATAACAATGGGGATTGTCATACAGTTGTTTGAAAAATGATCATAAGTCACTTTCAGTGCCGTTGTAACTTTGAACAGTCACTAAATAACCATTGTAAATTGAGGACTACCTGTAATGTAAAAACAAGAGAAATCTTGTATAAAAACTTTTAGTAAAATTTTCAAACACTTGTAAGACTATTGGAAAGGTTCAGGTAACTTTTAAAAACTTTACATACAGGTTTCTTTCAAATTTGTATGAGAAGTTTTCTGAAACATCAATAAGAATTTAAATGAGTCAGTGTATAGTTTTAAATATTTCATTATAACTGCTTATGCCAAAACCCATTCACAGGAGCTAAAAGAAAAAACAAAATAAGAGTCAGTGATGACTACCTGATGTAGGACGGATGAAGTAACTAATAAAATGATAGAGGAGGTTAAAGAATATTATATTTATTTATAAGACAGTTAATATAGAAAGACTGACATCAGAGATTAAAAAAAGATGAGAGTGAGGAAAATGGAACATATTGTTTATGTTGATAAAATAATGGCATTTATCTTCTAGAAAAATATTACGCACACATAGAAAGCCAGTTAGGTCTATCGGTTAAGGAACTAGGCTAGAAAGCAAACACCATGAGTTCCTTAGCCATGAAAGTCAGCTGGGTGACTTTGGGGCTGATCGCTCTCTCCCAGCCCAACCTATCTCACAGGGTTATTTATTTGGGTGAGGAAGTTGTATTGGATATATTTGCTGCCTTGAGTTATTTGTAACAATGATAAGGGTGGGATATAAACAAACAAACAAATATACAATAAATAAATATACAATAGCTGATGGGAAATAAAACATTCAAAAATAGAGTTTATATACATGCAGTTTTGAGAGTGTATGACAAACCCAAATATATTTTGGATAAAAATTGTCTGATTCAGCTTAAATAAAAGTGTGGATAGGCAAACCTATTGGAGATAGATAAATGACACATCTCTGGAGGAATTTCCTGCACAAAGTTGGTTTCAAACATAGTTGGAATTCTCTGTAACAAATAAATTGCTTTGCATTGGGGATTTGCAAATGTTTACTGAATTCCAGGTACAATGAGCACATTTGTGTCTGGCAAGGGAAAAAAAATCCTGAATCTTTCCACCTTGCTTATTTTTGGCACATAATATTTTTGTTTTCTTTCTTTGTACTGTACCATAATGACTAAGAAAACATTCAGGAAGAAATGAAGATATTTATTCATTTCTACTCTGGACAGAGCAAGCAGGCTTTGATTTGTTCCAAGCTTGGATATATGTTAGAGAAGCTTGGATACATCTTAGAAAAGAATAACTCCTCTCCCATACATTTGTATGTCAGGCTGCCTCCATTCACTTAATACATAATGGTACAATGCTGGAAGAGTAGATATGTCAATCAGATACAGTCAAATTCCAAGTTAAATTGGTTACTTTGTAGAGATTTAGTCACTTTGTCGAATAAAGTAGGATTCTTTCAAAGTAATTGGAACTGAATTTGTTTGAATTTGTTTCAGTTCCAATGGAATGTTTAGCTTATATAATAGTTTGCTAAAGAAAGAAAGAAAAAAAGAAAAGAAAGAAAGGAAGGAAAGAAAGAAAGAAAAAAGAAAGAAAGAAAGAGGGAAGGAGGGAAGGAAGGAAGGAGATCATAGCATCCTACTAGTGGTATATTTCAGGAACTGAAAAAAAAGGTGGAAATGAAAAAAGTCAGATGACAAAATATGTCAGAGCTTTACATGAAGTGATGAAGCTCAGAATGTCGACCTGCAAACCCTCCTGTAAGTAGGATTTTAAATTTTCTAAATATTAAATTAATTGCCATCTGGCTTTTTCAAATTAAAAGAGCAGTCCAGGTAGGTGCTATACTAACTATAGTGCACAACCACAGGGGCCAAAACAACCTTTGCATTTTGCAGGTTGGCCAAGACCACTTTTGCAGACTAAGCATGGTCTGCAAAAAGAGCCCAGGATAAAAAGCAGGAACTGAAAGAAAAAAAAAAATCATGTCTTGTTACATCAGCTCTAAAAACAGCTGCACTGCTGAATAGCCACAAAAGAGAAGAACACTTAGGGAATTGGAGTTGAGGGAACAGATTGAGCAAAGAGGCAACCAAGCCAACTGAAAGAAGACAGTCAGGCTTCCTTGGTGTGATTTTTCGGGACCACCTATGCGACTTCTTTGAACATCCAGCAGCTTCCATGTGGGGTGGCAGAACTTGATTACAATTGCCCAAAAGATGCTTGCATGGCCACCTATCTTGTTGCAATTATCTTAATGCCAAGTTTGAGGAGTTAATATTTCTAAAATCCAGGCATTTGTTCCTTGGGTCCTGTGAAAACCACTGTCATGTGGTTCACTGTTGTCACTTGTAGTCCTTGAATCTTTCTTTAGTTTTTCATTTTGTCCTCCGGCACTAACCTTATCTGGATGTTTGAGGGCAGCTTTGGCAGGGCAACTGCTCCCCAAAATATTGTTCATATTTTTTTGTATCCATATGGTATCTGTAGCTACTGGATTGTCTACACTTTTGTTTGTTGTTCATAAGACAAAAGAGCAAAACCTGATTTATAGCTGGATCAGTGAACATGCCAACTCTGAGGCCAATGGTACAGTATACAAATATTCCTCTGTTGGCTGTTGTTGTCATTCTCACAATCTCCTTGTTTGATTCGAAGAATATGCCTACTTATTATTTAATGACATTGAGAAAATAAAAAATAATGGTGATTCACTAGTATTTGGTACTATCATTGTATTTGCAGAAGCTAACTGGACTGAGAAACCAGTAGACCAAAAATTATAGTTAAATTATTTCAGTTCAGTATCTGAAGTAAACAAAAATAAATGTTAATGTATGAGAAAACTAGAGTAAAGTGCTGTCTTTGAAAAGAAGCTGAATTCTGTGAATAATTTTGCAAGTTTATTAGCGTGAAACAAAGCTGAGATGGTGTGCATAAATGAGCTATACAGGTGTGAGTAATTTGTTTCTGTGAAAGGTATTTATATTTCTGCATCTTCTTTACACAGACACACATTTCTACAAGGCATGATGCAAACATTTAGGATCCTACCATGCAATAGTAAAAGTACATTTTATTGCCAATTTTTTTATGGCAAATGAAGGAAAGAGATGTCTTACATTTTCCAAAAATCTTACTATAGTTACAAAACTTAACCTCATTGAAGCCTGTCCCCTAATATAGAAAAACAAGTTGAAAAAAAATCAACCTTCATGTTATGGGTTGTTTAGTTGTTTGTGTTTATGGTTATTTCTCACATTTCCTCCACATCCTCAATGCAGTTTATACAGGAATTACCTTTCATGTGATGTCCACAATGGCAATGATGTCAGGTATGCTCTGCTGTAAGAGCAGTATTTCCCATCTTTGGTGACTTTAAGATGTCTGGACTTCAACTTCCAGAATTCCCCAAACAGCCATGTTGGCTGGGAAATTCTGGGGCTGAAGTTCACACATCTTAAAATCACCAAGGTTGAGAAACACTATGTAAGAGAATGACTTACCCCAATTCCCTCTAGTGAGTTTCTATGACAGAGGTTGGCCTTGAACTTGGGTCTCCCCTGCCCTAAATCAACACTTTTGCCATAAACATGACTCCTTAGTGCTTACCCTACATGATCTTCAGCAACTAAGTTTGTTTTACATTATCCCCATCCTTGTACTAAATTAAGATTCTTTGAAAAAAAAAAGAAGGTAGTCCAGGATACATAACTGGGTGAAAAATATATACGACACTTCCTCCTGGCCTAGGGCTAGAATGAATTTGTGGGACTTGAGTGTCTCTAATACCACACCTATAAATAGACTTAAGGCATAACTGAACTTAAAACCCATTGTTTCTTTTATAATTCCTAATATTCATCAATACCATCACTTCATATATTCTCTTCCACATAGTGCCAGCAAGCAAAAGCAGACCATGTTTGAGAACTTTGTTGAAGCTGAAATTTACAAAATAATACTGGCTATTGTCTTTTTAACAAGAAGAATGGGACCTGTGCTTTGCTGCAAAGTAACATGTACTTTATTAATACTGCTGCAAAAACAGAGAGTGAAAAATGTTCCTTATTTTCTGTTGGTTGCTCATTCAGCTCTCCCCATCTGTCCCAAACATAGATTAATATGTATTAAAATGCAAACTGTAGCAGTACTGCACAATGATCTTGAACTTCATTAGTTTCATACTAATACAACCTATAAACAGTTATCTTTTTCAATATACATTTCATGTATACTGTATTGACTCCTGGCATGAAATGGATCTGCATAATTGTGATGGACAGAAAATATTTTACTATTCTATACTACTCTGCTACTTTACTACGCTCATTCCACTACACCACAGAGTGCTATAAGAATATAATTATGCTATAATTAATTAAGTTGGCATGTAATTATGCCAACAGTACATTGCATAAGAGTTTCACAGAGCAATAAAAGTTGACAGCATGTAATCTAAAATAATTTTTTCACTGAAAGTTTCTTTGGGTGTCTTTTGGGACTCAGTTCTAATAATTTACATGGCTATACAATCTGGCAATAGAATTATGCCTTCATATTAAACCATATTTTATCCACCAGCAAAGTTTTCTTTGTAAAGTACAGTTATATGTAAGCTTTTTTAGAGTCAGTTTGGCCTAGTGGTTAAGGAGACTCAGAAGCCGTGAGCTCTAGTCATGCCTTAGACACATAAGCTGGCAAGGTGACTTTGGGCCAGTCAGAGTCTCAGTCTTCAAGGATCTGGTGAGGAGATGATCAGTCATTTCCTGTTGTTATCAATGAATCAACACTTGATTGATCTGAAAAAAGTGGACCCTGCATTTGTGGGAATAGGCTAGGAAGAAAAAAATATTTTCCGCTTTCTGTTCTTTGGTAGGTTCATTACACTGAACAGTCAGTATTTCCTTTTCTAAACATATTATAAAATAACCTGTTATAAAATAAAATTGTTGCATTGTATTTCTTAAATTATGCACCCAAAAAATACATCTTCATACTTATTGTTTCAACATTTAAAGTACAGAGCACAAATCAATAATTGTTTCATCAGATCAATTCGTATTTTTGTATGAAATATTTACTTGACTGTAAATACTCATGGTGAAGTTGTATATCTGCAACATTTGGAGAACTTTCAAGAAATTCTTTTAATAAAACTTTCATTTTTCATTTTGAAATATTCGTCCAATACTAAGCTTGGCTCAAAAGGTAGATGTGGATATTTTTCATGGTTGCTTTTAGCATTCGTTGAATGTCACAAATCTTTCAAGAAGGGTGATCTGATAGACTTGGAATTTTAATAGCTGTTTAATAGCATCAATGACCTTTGAGCAAATCTATCTGTCATGAGATAAGGGATATTCTCTTATCAATTTGTAGTATATTAAAGTACAGGACCCAACCTAAATTGACAGCATCATGAAGTGATGTAAATGCTGTAGTCCCTGAAACTAATGTTTTTTCCACTTCGTCATAACATAACTAGAATTTAGAAGTGAGTGGAAATGTGGTAGAGATAATTTACTGTATATAAATTTAAAAAAATACTGAAGAGATCTAAATCATTTTAAAGCAGTGGTGAAGTGGTTGATGCAACTCAGCTGAAAAATTTGGATGCATAATCCTACATATGGGTAGAAAAACAGAATGGCATCAATTTAGAATTGGTGGGGAAATCTGTGAAATCTGTATGTGAAAAACACTAGAATGTCCTTGAAGATCAGAAGATAAACATAAACCAGGAATGAGATGTAGCTGCTAAAAGCCAATACTATTTTGGAGCCCAGGTCACAGGAAGTGATTATTCTACTCCACTCCCTGATCAGATCCCAGTAGGCATACTGTATCCAGTTTGGTCGCTATAGTTCAAAAAGGCAGAGACAAAATGAAAGTTTATAAAGGATTTCCAAGATGGAAACACATCTGGAAATTGAGTCCAATGAGGAATGGTAATATTTGTATAAATATTTGTATGTTTACCTTACAGAAGAGACCATTGTGATATGGTTTCAATCAAATATCCAAAGGATTAACACATAAAGAAGAGGAAGCAGATATACTCAGTTCAAAACCATTCGTTTAAAATTTACTCAGAAACAGAATTAGGAGGAAATTCTTGATTGTATGCTATTTTATCCAGTTAAATAAGCTGCCCCATGATGCAGTAAGATCTCCTTTGTAAGAGATCTTCAATCAGAGGTTAGACAATCATCTGTTAGAAGTGCTCTAATGAATCCTGTACTGAGCAGGAGACCAGATGAGATTTGCTAAAAGGACACTTCCAATTCAATGATTTTATGATTCTCTGAAGTTGGTGTTGCCTGTGAAGGAAGGATAGCTCAGACTGCTGCTGCAAAGCTTTCTTTTGGGGCCAGAGTTTTCCTAGCAAGTTCTGGACTGTTACTCAAGAATCTTTAAGGTTTTTTTCTAGAGAAATCAGCTGAGAACACATGACATCTTGCAGACAAATCTATCTTTCTGCTGTGTTCTGACATATCAATTGGGTTAAGTGGAGTGAGAGAATAAAAAACCTTCAAGATTTCAATCAAGACCATTCAATTAAAGCCATATTTTATTTAAGTTTTTATAAAAGGTAAAAATATGGTAGTTTTGTGTGGTTATGACAACCATTTTGATGACCTTCTCACCTTCTTGGGGATGATCCCAATCAGGTTGGTTCATTATACTATGCACAATCGTGGATTCCATTTTTACCCCAATTCCTGGAATAGTGTTATCCACCTCTCTGCATTAGCTGAGCCATTTGCTTTCCAATAACTTCTACAGTATAATGATACATTTCATTTGTATTCCCTGGATTGACAACACTTGATATTTATGTCACCTATAAGACTGTCCTTTTACCACAGTCTTTGAGATCTTATTGCTCTGATCTTTGGACTCTGCTTCTAATAGAGGGTGAAGAAGAGATATAGTAGGCTGCAGTAAGGAAAGGAAACACACTCAAGGACATCTTGAGGAGTGAGTCATAAACACAATTTTCGTCTTCCCTGATAAACTACAATCCTTTGGGAGAATGACTTAATAAAATAAACAACAAAAATGCAATAAAAGTGATTATTCCTAGGTTTTAGAAATTAGGCCATACATGCTTTAGTTTGGATTGCTAATTGAGCAGAAGATTGTGTTCTTTGGCCCAAATCTCACTGAAATTGACCATGCAGCTACAGGAGGACTTTTTTGTTTATGCTGATGAACTAGACCATTCTTCTTTGAACTTCCATAATGAAAATGTGGCTTCACTAAATTATCTTCCTGATAGAATCAATGGTGCTGACAAATACACTCATTTTTACTATAGCACTGAAAGCAACTCAAAATCCCAGGTTATTTCAAAAAAGGAGAGGAAGAGACAGAGAACACAGCAAAGGCAAGAGCCATACTTTTTCCATTCAGTTCCCATTTCATATCTAAAAAAAGTAATTTTCCACCAACATCAAATCCATAAATATTACAATGTTACCCGCTCAAGGAGGCAGGTCCTCCTTAAACCTATGTTGCTCAGAGTGGAGCACCAGCTGAGAGATTGTAAAGTATGCTTATATTTTGTGAAAATACATTTTCATAACTTCCCAATATAATTTGGAGTTGTCTCTTTCTCTCTGCCTGTCCCTCACTTTGCTTCGGGAACATAAAGTTTCTTAGCAATTACAATTAACTAGGTCTCTATAAAATGAAGGAAACCAGGAAGAGGGTTCAAAGTTTCAGCAGTGAGTCAAAAGACATAATCAGAATGCCAGGTCAGACTTCTGTAGAATTGCTCAGAGGCCAGATATATGCACTAGCAGACCAAATTATCCTATCCTGCTGATGTTTAATCATTACCTTTTACAGAAATGTGAGAATGTTTTTTTAACAATAGATTTATTTGTTCATTCCATGCTGGAAAAAAAAAACTAGAAAAAAAGCCTTTTCATTGTTTCTCTGTCAACTTTTTTTTTGTTAAAATAGCTAAAGCACTTAGATCTACTGTTTCTGATTCATGCTGCTGCCATCTTAGCTAATAGATATATAATTCTACCTGGATGCTACATTTATGTATTTATTTAGCTAGTGGTTTGTGAGGCTGCAGTAGATAAAGTGATGCTGCTTCACTTACAACCATGGAGCACGGGCTTTATTCATTGTCATGATGAAGGATATTCACTTTCCAATTAGAAAGATTTGATATAAATTTTCATTGCTTATTTAATGCTAAAAGAATTTCAACAATATGGAGTAGCGCATCGAGGTCAATTCACACATGCAATTAATTTATCTATGTGTTAGAATAAGCACTGAGTTTTTAAATTTATTAATATCTGATCCTTGCTCAAGTTACCCCATAACTGTTTAAATCTTACTGTGGCATTATGGCACAGCTTTGAAGAACCATACTTTTGTATGTTCATGAGTTGAACCTTGTATGAAGTATTGGACACTCCATGGATATATTCTGTTCTACCATTGGAAGAGAACAATGTTGGGACACAAATTCAAAATCAGGTGATAAAGACTACAACATTTCATTAAGTTGAAAATTTGATGAATGACCCTAGCTTTCTCAAAACTGATTCTATGTCCTGTACAAAATATTATAAAATCATTTGTAACTGTTGGTGCCACTGTCCCTTTGGAAATAAATAAGAGATCTGAATATTCTTCTACCCCAAGACCAATATTTTAATATAAAACATTCTTTCAGATTATTTAAGCAATTTCTGTTTAGTACCAAATTACTTGTTTAAAAAAAATGAGGGAAGGAAAAAACACAGAAAAGGAAACATCTCAGCAAAACAATACATATGTCATATGCTTAAGACATATATACTGTATGTCATAAATACTGGTGCTTTACTATGCTGATGGAGAAAAGGTTAATTTAATAGAAAAAATAAAATGTAGAATAACATTGATTTTGGATGATAACAATTACAATACTATCTGTTTTTACAAATAACAGCTGGACGTTTTACAGATGTACAGTATTTTTCAGTAAAATGTATCTGGATTTAACAATGTCAGTATTTAAAAAAATTAATTTCTCTTCTATATTAGTGTTAAAAGCATTTCAAAATATCCAAATAAAATCTTTACAACTCAATATATTATATCACAATTTGGAGACACACAAACACACACACATGGATGTGTTTGCATGTGTGTATGTGTTGCGTAATATGTACTTATATATCTATACCATTAACTTAAATTGAGGAAGCATTATTTTCTAGTTCTTTGTCATGTAAAAATGAGGCAATCCAGACAGTAATAATACAACTAGAACAGGGTTATAAGAATTTTTAAAAATTGGGCATGAGTGGCACTAACCATATCATGCTTACTATGTCTTCTCAGAGGACAAGCCACTGCCCAACTTACATAAAGTTACATCAAACTTAATTATTTTTGAAAACGAACAGACAATGAGTGATTAATTGAGGTGCTATTAATCTCAAAGAAATTCATACACAGTTAGACCAGGGTAGCATATCTGACTTTTTTCCCATTTTCACCAATCATTTCCAAGTCAAAATTATTCCACCTCAGCTATAGGATATTACTATGCAGGAGCTTTGTCTTTTCATGGATTCTGTTTTTTACTCCAGCCAATTTCTTTGACCTTCCCCTTTTTCTCCTTATTGAAGACATTTCTTTAAGATCTTAAAGTTTTAGAATAAAAGAGATGGAAAAAAGAAACTTGCTTTTAAAACATTGTCGAGAATTAACCTTGGACAAATGGCCTTCTCAGACTGTGTTGGTCTTCAGTATATTTAAGAAAAGTTTTTTTTTCTCCCTTTGAAATTTTGTTAAAATAGGATTGTGTACTTTGAAACTATATTACGTACACTATAATTTTTAATACATTTAACTTTTTCTAGAATATAAATTTTAAAAAATGATAGCTGGCTTGATTTTGTGCAAATCCTAAAAAAATAGTGAAAATACTTTTGAGACTATTCATGGTAGTATCAAAACATCTTTATCTTTTTGCTGGTCTGTTAAAAGTTTTAAGTTAAAACAATAAATACTGAGGATTTTAAATGAAATGAGTTTTCAAGGTGATAATTATTCATTTTAATCTTAAAAGAAATTTATTTCTAAATAATTTGATGGTGAGCTGTTCATTTCTGTGCATATTTATTTAAACTGAAAAAAGATTCATTTCTATATAATTTGTAATGTTCAGGAAGCCCTATTTTTTCAGGATAAATAAAAAACATTTTTATTTCATTTAGATCTGTGCTATATACAGTGAAAACAATTAAAATGGCATAATTATCTTATATTTTCTGATATATGAATGTTTTGAATATTAATTAAAATGCACACATTATATTTTAATACTATAGTATTAAAATAGAATATAGAAAATATACTATGAAATTTGAAACTTATTTTTGGGATTTTCTCTACATATTATATGGTAACAGTAAAGCTTTACACTTAGTACTTTAAATTTTCTATTATTGCACAATAATAACAAATTATTTCACTCTTGATGGAATACTGATAATGCATGCACATTAAGAGCAAAATTAGGTTTAGTATATTAATTCCAGTTATAGGTACAGACCACACAAATATTTATAGTAGTACCATTGCATTCTGAATTTCATATCTATTCGCTTTTCACAATTGCTGAAATCCAGAGAATTTACTCTTTGTTCCGAAAGCAATATATCATGAATGTATTGAGCATATTACATATAAAATAACCCATACATGAGCCAATGCATATTTACTCGCTGAAGAGATATTGAAATCCATACATGGATATGTGATTGTGCTCATTTTATTCATTTTTATGCAAAAAGAACCCCACAAGACCTATTTTACTGCAAAAACTAAACATTATACTATTTGGTGGAATATTTGGTGTATCCATGTATGCATCACACTTTAATAAATGCATGAAATATTTGGTAGGAAAAATTCGAGTTTCAGAAAGTATCAGTAAAAGGATCTAATGTTAGCTAAAGGAAAATAAGTGATAAACTTAAAGGTACATAAAAGTAAATATGTAAAAAGAAATATCAACAGATTTTTGGAAAGATTTTTTTAAAAAACTGATGTGTGGCATATGTATTTTTTTTGAAGATAGTCTTAAGATTGAAATTAATTTGGTCTACTCATATTCCTGTATGTATATTAATGAACTGATATTTGATTGCTACTTACTGCTTTTTGACTCCTGATAAGATTATTTGGTTCGCTTAAATTAGATATTATTTATTAAAATTCTTTCCCTTAATTTTTATATTTAACTTGCCTGATCTGAAGTCATGGCCCATATCCAAAGAAATATATTGGTATCAAAGTTTTAAAAGTGCATACTCTATCTGATGGATATTGGTGGATTCCAGTTTCAAGTATAAAAGCTACACTTAAAAAAAAAGGGGGGGGAAGGTACTTGCATCTTTCAGAGTTTATTCATACCAGAATGATGCCCTAACACTTCAAAACCTATCTTTAAAAACATACTGGTTGATCTGGCCAGAATTTGAAAAGCTGTTGGAGAATTTAGCAATGTGATAAAATGAATACAAGCAAATGCTATTCAGCATACAAGCACACTAAAAAAAACAACAACAACACAACTGTAATGCACGCAGAGCATGAGCTTCCAACAAAAAAATATGCTATTTCTTTTCAGAGTTCTTCTCATTCTTATTACATGAGGACAAAAAAGAAAAGACTAATGCAAGTATGTTTTTTGTTTTGTTTTAATCCATTGTAAACTTGTGCTGTACTGTTGGCGCACTCTACACATCTTCAAGGGAAACAAGCAGAAAAAAAGGAAAGCAGATTTTTGTCAAAAAATAAAATAAAATCCAGGCATATCCTTAAATTGACAGGAAGTCGAATGACTTGATTTTGGCATAAAATGCTTTGGTCACAACCTACTGACACTGTGATCCCAGATGTTTTGTTCTGAACACCTAGTAATGAAAGGTAGGCTCGTTGTAGTTTTACATTTTAAGTTCCAATATACAGTTCACTGCCTCCCCAAAGGGAAGAAAGAGAAAGAGGAGAAAAATAAAGTGGTTTGGGAGGGTTTCCCCATTTTTAATAATATGGATTAATCTATAAGTCTACTGGAACAAGAATGCCTGGAGAGAAGCCAAATCAACCTTTCAGTGTACATGTTCTGCAGCAAAGTTGCTGAAGTACTTTCCGCTGGCAAAGATTATTCTTTTTCACTAGCATACAGAAGCCGCCTTCTGCCCAAGACTCTTCCGTTGCTTCATGAGGTCATAGAGAGTGGAAGGAGGTTGAGTTTTGAACAGCATGGTGTCAAGTAGAGTGAGATTTAATTGGTCAGACAGGCAAATTTGATAGAAGAGATCATTCAGGAGCAGGTAGTAAATAGGAAATTGGGTTTCCATCAAAAGGAATTTCAGTCACAACAGCATTTGTTTTCAGGAAAATACATTGTGTTGTAGTAAGGAGTGATTTGTATCCATTTATGTAAGAAGAAAAAAAAGATCAGAAAAAGAAGTATTAGAAAACAGTGAAAAATGCAGTCAGAGATATCTTATTCAGTATTATGAATTTAAAAAAGAATACTAAACAGAAACACACAAGAATGTACACATAATTTTAAATCGTCCAGAATTTAATAGAACAGTATTCTGATTTTTGTGTATTTGTGCTCTCCAAAACGTTTATGGTGAAGATTTCTTTGCTCACTGTGCAATTACAAAGCATGATTTAGTGTAATATGCATCACAATCATTTTTAAAACTTATTCACTTGTTACTTTATGGAGAAAATTCTTAGTCTGATTCAGGGTCTAGTGCATAATTTTCCGACAATTTAAGAGAAAAAGCAATAAATAAGTTGAGTGGGCTGTGTTCTTTGATCATTCACTTTGGGGAAAATTCAGAGATAAATAGCTACCAATGGAAGAGTATTTGCTAGTGGAAATAGATTTGTCTAGCCTAGCAGCTCCTTCTGACCCCCCCATCCCAACTCCTACTATAGAGCGATTGAAGGCTGCAGTCGGGAGGATTCAAAGGCAAAACTGAATATTATCCTGTCTTTGTGAAGAACATGAGTTTTCTATCTGATTTTAAGTCCAATCCCACATTCAAATAAATCTGCCAGTGTCCTGTTTATCATAATCCAAGCTGCTAAGCACTTTTTTCCAAACAATCAGTCAGTGAAAGGGATATTGCAATACTTGGTTGGTTTAGCAATTTTACTGTGTACAAAAGCATATGATTTTATACATGCTTTTTAAGGAGAACCATGAAAAAGATGGGGAAAAAATTAAAATCATACTTGAAACTAAGATGTGCATAAAAATATTGCTCACTGGAAGTTTGTTTTCTTAAATTCATTGTTAGTGGCAAATTGTAGTGTAAAACTCATTGAACATAAAAATACTCTCGATAGCACTTGTGTATACTGTCATTGATATTGAAATCATTGTGCTGTTTAGAATCTTGCAACATTTTGAATGCTACTTAAACCAAAAGGGATGACAAGCAGAGGCCTAATGTCATGTGGACATTAATTCTCTATAAATTCAGAGTTCTGCATATATTACTGCGATCATAAAAAAATCTTGCAGTTGCACAGTAAACCCTTGATTTAGCAGACCAGTGGGGAATGGGGTTGTCATTAAAGTAGATATCCATTAAATCCAAATGTCCTTTGTGAAAGCATATTTCATGCATTTTATGCATATTATAGTTTTATAAATGGCAAAAGGGATTTTATCCATGTACAGAAACTTAAAGTTTATGGACAAAGTTTGTCTGTTGCATTTAAGATCTCCAAAAGGGTTTTAATTGAATGTTTACTGTGGCTAAAATAATTTGATTTCCAAGTCATACATTCTTTTAAGTATCAGATACTCCTCACTTCACCCCAAAATATAGCTTAAAATTATTCTGAGAATGTCAAGGGAAGCAATAGCCAAGATGTGAGTTAAACATCTCAGAATGGAGAACTTCAGTT
The DNA here is from genome assembly GCA_015471245.1 of Laticauda colubrina. Taxonomy (NCBI): domain Eukaryota; kingdom Metazoa; phylum Chordata; class Lepidosauria; order Squamata; family Elapidae; genus Laticauda; species Laticauda colubrina. The sequence goes on along the minus strand of BLBF01000004.1, from coordinate 52,800,454 downwards.
TGGAGGAAATTGTAGTTGGATACAAATCATGAAGGGAAAACCTGGACAAGATATAAAACAATCAGAGCAGGAACAGAGGTTTAAAGAAAAACAGATCACACATCAATAAATTGTCAAATACCAGTTGGCTATAATGAAAAGAGCAAGAAGAAAAGCTGGTGGCAGACAGTAGTGGGTGATATGAAAAACTGAGTGTAGCAGCAGTTGTAACTGCAGATGAGAGGCAAAAACATTTGAAATGAAAGAAAAAATGCAAACTTTACACATTAAAACAAGCTGAAATGTTGTACTGTTTAGCATGAAAGTAGTGTGTTTCTTTTATCTACTTGATGATTACCCCAAGGTGTTTACTGACTTTTGAACAATACTGACTTTTAAACTTTTAGTAAACTTGGACCATTTGCCAATTAGCCTGTATGAATTTCTTTCCATTCAACAAAAGGTTTTAACAAGATGCACTATGGTCTGCTATATCACTGTGTACACTACTTTATTACAGCTGAATCACTCTGGATACTAATGAAACAATCTAGATGTTATTGCTTATTCCACTATCTCAGCATATCTTTACAAGATAAATAAAAAGTACAGAGCATGCCTTGTATTTCTGCTCCCCCTCCCATTTTTTTAACAGCAATTTTGCTCTAATCACCTGACCAGAAGGGAGAAGTCAAGAAACTTAAGTTGGTATAATTTTTTTCTGGATTTTTCCCTTGGTTAGATCTGACACATTTTCAAATATTTATTTATTTAGTCAACTTCTCCCCCAAATCCAAATTTGGGCACATTCTGTTCTATTTTCAGATAGATAGACAATACAATTTCTTCAAAGATTCCTTTGGATTGGAAAGAAAAATGATTATACATTTAAAAGAAGGTACAATTTATGATGATCATTTTCTAGGAGTAGTAATAGGGCTTTTCCCTTGTTAAATTATTTTTTAATAAATGGTTGATTACATTTACTTATCCCTGAAGAAAAATCCTAATACTCATTCCCAAGCCTCTTTCTGTTTTCTGCTATTTATTCCAGTACATAGAAGTACATTGGCCACATATGACCCCATTATTAGTCTAGTTGGAGCCTCCAAATGTTATCTACTCATACACTTAAGTCTTTCTCATACATCAGGAGGACACCAGGATTAAGATAGCTGACCTTTGAGAATGAGGATTCAACTATAACTGTGAAGGGCTTGAAAGGAAACCAATTGTTTCTGGTTGAGGATACTAATTTCTTTTTCAGGGAGTTGATACATATATTCACACACTATAGCAGAAGTGCAACTCCCACAATAAATAACAATTCTTTCCCAGTATTTCACATTTGGGGGATAATTTCAGCATCTGATTTATTCTATCTTTGTTTGTTCTTTCATTCATGCAGTGTTAGATCTCTTGAATACTGTTTGTACATTCAATTTCTTCTCTGAAGCTTATAAGCAAATATATGAAAATGTTCTTTTAGCTTATTGGTAAATGATGAGAATACTAAGCTGGAAGGATAGCCTATGTCTTTTCCTATTAGGAATAAAAACAAGAAAACAGCTTTCCTGAGATTATTTTTAAAGTCCAAACAATATTAAACAGCAGAAAAATCAGAAAATTAGTTGGAGAAATGCACTCACCATCTTTACAGACAAGACCAACTACACAAAGACCTGTATCTAAGATGTAGCCACTTGGACAACTTGTACAGTTTCTTTCTCCTGGACCACTACACCCAAAGCAGCTGACATCACATCTTAATGAAAAAAACAAACAAGCAAAAAAACCCAGCAAGTTATACATAGGACATATGACAATTATTTCTTTTATAATAAAATACTGCTTAATTTGATTCATATCTAGATTACAAGATTCTAAAATGTAGACACCAACATGAAAAATGACAGCATAAACATTTAAATCACATAAGCCAACATACCTTTGCTCCTGTTTTACACCTCTGAGATCTTGAAGGCTAATCATACACAAAGGAAACCGTACATGTCTCCAACATTTACACATAGTTAACTATAATCTCGTGGCCGTACCAAATAATCTGGCTACTCAGAAATTTCAGTTAATCAATTTCCCTTTTATATGTCTGTTTTGGAACTAGAAAGCATTTACATATATTATTCTCATCACCTCCCTTTTTTTTTAGCTAGACAAACAATTCCATGATGTCCCTCAACCCATGATTTCTAGATGAAAATTAAAATGAGATTGATGGGAAAGAATTCTCACCTGTGAATGGCTAATTGTATATGGTAAGGCTGTTGATCATTGTAAAATTTCACCACTGAGCATAATCACATTTTCATACCTAACAAAATTATGCATAACTCTCTGCCAACATCTTAACTTTGGCTTGGAAGGATTTGTGCTCTAAAAGATGTTCTAGAAATATTTTAAAGGATTCTAGATACCCAGAAGCTTCATTAATACAGCTTGAGTGGAAATCACTACAAATGCTAGGTATAAGTTTGAATAATTATAAAAAGTTTAGTAATAGGAATTATTTTTAGAAAATAGAATGCCTTTTCAGTAGGGAAATTTGTTTCTTGGTTATAGTTCCCATATAGAAATCCCCTTTGGATTTTACTCTGCTTGTCATTGCTGACTATATTGGGCAGTGGCAATCTCCATTTCAAGGCCATTGAGCCAGTCCTGTCTAAAGACATTTCCATGGTCATATGACCAGCATGATATCATGGACTGCTGTTACTATCTCAGCAAAATGCCACCTATGTATCATCTACTCACATTTGCACACTATCTAACTTCTCAATTGGCAAGAGCTGGGGCAAGAATGGGAGTTCATCCTATTGCATGGTGCTCGAATATTGAACTTAGGCTGCTGGCTTTCAAATTGACAAACCCAACATCTTAACCATTGAGTCACCTTTATGGTTCCCTTAGGGTTCACATATAAAATGGGTCAATTTTTGCATCTGATTTAAAAGCATAGCTTATAATGACCACTTACCTTTTGCAAGTTTTATATCCATTTTCTAATGAGTGATCCAAATAGTAGCCATTGTGACAAGTTGCCACACATTTTCCATTCTCCATAAAATACTCTTCTGTACAATTGATGCACGCATCTGCTCCTGGGCCTCAAAAGCCAACAAAACAAAAATGATAACAAAGTGCTATATCCTCAATAAAGCATAGATAATGAATATTCACTAAATAATTTAGTAGCATGATTACTAATTTGGTGGGGTGAAAAGTGGTATTCTTCCATGTAAACAAGAATGTTAAAAAGTCATTCAAGCTCATCCAATAATACTACTGGTCTCTCCTCATAGTCTCACTGATTTGCTAGAACTACTGTTGGTTTGTTTTAGATTTGTTTTTCTTACCAATATTGATAATACTTCTATGCCAGCAAAGACAGAGGGAGAAACTACCATACATATTGAAGCTGTTCACACTGTGATCAATGGGTATTATCTAAGCATGGCCTTATGACACCTGCATTTCATATTTATTGTGTATCTCTACAAAGCTTAATACTTATTCTATTTTGTTGCCAGGAAGGCATAAATTATTTAGTTAACAAAAATAATATTAGAAGTACCTTCACAAGAAGCACAGGAATGATGGCATGGCTCACAGTCTCTGCCATTATAATATTTCCCTGCTTCACAGCGTATAACACATCTTGTTCCTTGTAAACTACATAAAAAACACAAGGAGATTTAGATAATTTCTACTAATATCTAAGAGGAAAAGAAAATACATTTATGCATTATAGTGAGTTCAATAAAAGTCTCATTAAGGTGTGTTTATAACTAATGTATTGAATCTCAGTCTGAAACATAATACTGCAGAAAATACTTGCATTATCAGCTGCTATGCTTAGTTATGAAGTGCAATTTTGTTATTAGGCGATGATTTCTTTTAGATCCATGTCCCTTGTACTTGCTAATTTAATATGGATATTTTAACAAATCACTCTTAAGCTGTTGCAGCTTTAATTTTTTTTTCTCTCTGAAGTGATATGTGTACTATAAGGAATACATATGTGCCTTTAAGAGCACAACATATGTAATTAAAACATTACATTATAATGAGATAATTACATCATAGTTAGACCATTGTATCAATTTTATGTTATGGTTTTTTTTATCAGTACAAGCAAGTATATATAGTATGTACCAGTTTTTATCAGTACAAGCAAGTATATATAGTATGTACCAGAAAAGTAAAGTGGTGAAGGAGTAACACAATTCTTCAGTTGGAGTGGAATTAAATGTATCTTTTCAATTAAAAAAAAAAGTTGTTTCAGTATTGCTTCTTGTACCTATCATCTCGCAATAGCTAATTCATTCAGATTATATTTTCCATGAAAAATAAGTACTGTTATAAGTTGCAGACACCAAAGCTACAAATTTTAGCCCTTTAAAGAAATCTTTCTTGTTTTGTCTTCCAACAGTTGATTTTTGTATTATTTAGCCTGATTATGAACCTAAAAAACACAGAAGCTTTTGGGCCAATAAAATCAACAAAGATACATTTTAATTGTGGTTTTAAATGAAGATATGGAAATAATTATAAAAACAAATTATTAATTATTTTTTCTATATGATAATTCTTAAATATTAGACATAGTGCAGAATGAGAATACAGTGGTTTTTATGTTCTACATACTAAAAGTTTTTTAATCCATGATTAATCAGGACAATAAATGTATTTGCAAAAATATTTGCAAACAACTTGAAAAAATTCTTCACTTAAAAGCTAAATATAATGTGAAATATTGTTTTCTTCTGAAATGTTAGAATCTTCTTTTCCTATTATGTTAATTAAAGTCAAAATTTCCTTACCTTAGACCATATCTGCATTCTGTGCATGTATGAAATTCAGTGCATGACCTACAATTTTCACTGCATTTACGGCAGACAATCTTATCTAGAAAGATATACAATGCAGAAAAAAAGTAAGATTAATCATATTCAAAAGTACATTAAATTAACACTTAAATAATTTACATCCCAGTTTTTCCAACTTATTTGGAATTGTAAATATATTTTCAAGGTGTCATTACATCTGGAAAAATACTGTTCAATAAATCCTGCTTTGTTTCATTTACTTATAGCAAGCCTGCTTAGAAACATCAAAAGATACTCATTTTTAAAAATAGGATACAAAACTTACATGAATATGGATATATTACATGTAGTCCTTGACTTACAGCAGTTTGCTTAATGACCATTCAAAGTTACAACGGCACTGAAAAAAGTGACTTATGACCATTTTTTACATTTATAACCATTGCAGCATCCCCATGGTCATGTGATTTACATTTGGATGGTTCGCAGCTGACTCACATTTATGATGGTTGCAATGTACCTTTTGCAATCTTCTGACAAAGTCAATGAGGAAAACCAGAATCACTTAACGACCATGCTGCTTTTATGACAACTGCAGTGATTCACTTAACAAACGTAGCAAGAAAAGATGTAAAATGGGACAAAACTCACTTAGCAAATTTCTCACTTAGCAACATAAATTTTGGGCTCAGTTGTGGTCATAAGTTGAGAAATACCTATATTCCAAATTACATAACAATTATACAGCAAAGTAAATTATGCTTTATAGAATGAAGCACATATGGATGTATACTATTCTCTAATGATTACTGTGTGGGAAATAAAAATGGATGAAAATGATCTTTTGAAATTTGAAATTGTAAATTATCCTTAGAATCAGATTACTCCAATGTTGCAGGCATAAACAGTGCCCAGCTGTATTGTACTCCTGGAGCAATCTAGCAGTTTGTTCTTATCATGGCCAACCAATTGCATAAGGCTTATAGCAATTGATCCCCATTATTTCCACTATTGGATAACTTTATTTTTTTAAGCCAGCCAAGCTTGTGGATGGCACCATCGCTCATGGCAAATTTTTTTGAAGTAGAATTATATATTGTGTGAAAAAAATTTGTTTTTGTTTGTCCTGATTCTTCCAGGATTCAATTTCATAGAATGATCTTTGTTTCTAATGTTTGGGGAAAGGGAAACAGCTTCTTCTTGTCCATTTTATTCACACCATGCATAATTCTATACTCCTCCATCAGGTTCCCACTCATTTGCTTTCTTTCTGCTCTAAAAAGTCACAAATATTGCAACCTTGTTTTCATGAGGAAGCTACTTGATCATATTAATTGCTCTGTTCTGAATCTTTCTGTTTCTTCTAAATCTTTTTGAGAGCTTCACACAATATTCCAGATGCAGTTGCATCATTGATTTAGATATGAACATTTGAGTGCAGGATTGCCATATCTATTTTCAGAATGATTTCTTATTATTCCTAACATGCTGTTGGTCCTATTTTTAAAGCACTGCTGGCAGTGCTTTTAAACCTTGCTGTACCATACCAAAATGCTACATGATATCATACCGAACCATATCTTTTCCTTGCCTCCATTTCAGAAACTTGGCAATATTATTATTTAAAGACTATCTTAAGCTACTTAGAAATTAAAACCCCATTATTCTACTGTGTCACATCAAATCACCTGTTTTGTAGGTACAGTATAACTTTATTTTTGCTTACTTATAAATATCAAATGATCTGCTATGAAGATCTTTCTTACTCTCATCCGACTTTATTATTTTAAAATCACATAATTTTCTTTGTTCAATTAAGCTTTGAATAATAGTTTATCTGTTTGCTTATGCACTGATTTGATTTGATTTTCAAGACTGTCCAGTCAATCCACATTTTAGTTATTTGGTATATAATTCTAAAGTTCTGATTAAATTTCACAGAATTCAAAATGAAATGAACAGCAGTATATTGAATGTACTACATATAAGTATTTAAAAAAATATTTTATAGTTCCTTCCAGTATTATAACAACTGAATAATGTAAAAAAAAATCTTACTGTTATCCAGGTAAAAGCTGTCTGGGCAGGAGGTAATACAACTTCTAGATTCTTCATTGATAAAGTAACCAGGTTTACAGGTACTACATTGATCGCTGTGACTTCCAAAACATGTTTCACAATTGGGTGAACACTTTTTACAACGTTTCTTGTCTGCGCTATAGTGACCAGGTGGACAGTTGGGAACACAGATTCTTTATTGTAAAAAAACAATAAGAGATAGAGATGGTATTGAGCTGTACAGAATTAATCAGGTAACAAATAATTTTGTTTGGATAACAAAAACAGAACAATGGTTTCCCGATACTAGAGCCAGATACAATATAAATCAAACACTTCTTTTTGTCTAAACAAACACACCTCAGTTCACTTCCAATCTTAATTGAACAAAGAGATATAACTGTACATATACAATATTTAAGATAAAAAGTTGCATTTTAGATGAGCATGATTTACAAAAATTAAGAGGCAAATCTTTTAGCAAATGTATCATTGGTCCAAATCAATTCAAAAAGCCTATCCTCCATGACAAAATTTCAAGTGTGCATTTCTAACCTTGTTGAACTCTTTCCAATGTTCAAGTTATTATTTAAAAGTGGCATAAAGTAGAATTTAGATAAATATATGGATAGTGAAAAAATATTGCAAAGAATGTAGTCCCAAGACAGAAAGGTATTATTACAATCAAAGGAAAAAGACAAAATGCAGAATAATTTTGATGGAAATAAAATGTTTTAGAAGGTGAGGAGTGGTAAATAAGGAGCTTCCAATTGAGCAAATAGATTTGAAAATAAGTGATGAAATGATTTGGCATGAAACTAAAAGGGAATGCTGGAAGGAGCATTTTACGGATTTGTATGGGAATGAAAGTGATTGTCAAAGTGTGGAAGTGAAACAAATGCTATAAATGTTACTGTCTAAGAAAAACATAAAAATGAATTAATAAATAAGAATATTAAGAAATAATAAGACTGCTGTGTAGCTATTAACATATGGTGTAACTATTAACATATGCAATTTTCTAATGGAATCACCTCACAATGTGATTAGTATGGGATGAAGACTACATCTGTGTCTGATAATTAGAAAAATGTTACCATGATTTCCCTGTACAAAGGGAAAGGCAGAAAAACTGAATGCAAAATCTCTAGGAAATTTATTAAGTATGCCTATGCCTAAGATCATCGGCAGAATTCTGGCACTGATTTGTAAAATCAGAGGGCTACACTGATATGTAGTGAATGCTATCCTAACTCATGCTTTTAATATCTTTGGCTTACTATTTCTTCCTTCCTTTGTGTGTTCTCCATAACACTGCTTATCTGAAATGAGAATAGTATGTATGTAGGTATGTATGTGTGTATGTATAGATGGCATTAAGATTGTAATATATGTATTTTTATATAATGGATAGCGATATTAATGTGTTATTTAAACAGGCATTCAAAATTCTGCTGTTATTTCCTACAGTAACAAAACAGCATTCCTAGAAATCCTGCATTTTTCTTTCTTGACTGGGCCCTCTTGACCTCAAAAGGTGACATCACTCTTGAAAGTCTCTCCAAGTTTCTTTCTGTCCTACTTTATTTTAAACCAAATCTAGGTGGGGTTATTTTGAATTTCTTTCTCATCTCTGGACTATATAATCTCTTGTCCAAGTTCTTCCATGAAAGCTCTTTCATACTTTCCCAAAGATCAGCTCTAAATTCCTCTACAATAACATACATTTAACCCTGTATGGACATTCCAACTTTAACAACAATTCACAGTATAGCAATGATGAAAAAGTGGTTTTATGACCAGTTCCTCACATTTACAACTTTGCAAATGTTAAGCAAAAAATAAAATAAAAATCCAAAGTAAGACTGTAAACACAGTTGCTGCTTCATTTGCCAGCCAAGTTGCCAGGGTCAATTAAGATAACTAAACGAGGACTACCTATAGTCAGCTGGTTGTGTAATGTTTTATACTATGCTAAATGGGATAATACCAAAAATGAAGCCATCTTGGCAAAATCTAATAACAGTTTTCTAAAGAGGAATTCTGACTAGTTTCACACTGGCTTATTGCATGTATATTGTATGAGAAGTAATAACTGTTTCATACCGTGTATTGTTTTTAGATTTATAGTAATAGTGTAGGCAGTCATTGCAATGGTCTGGCCCTGGTCCACCACATCCAACCTTACTGCACTCTGCATTGCAGGGACCTTTGAAAAAAGACAAAGAATCCTTGCATTTTTATTGCCTTATACAAATTACTTCAAGTCCATTTCGTATCGGGTAGCTTGGAAGTTAAAAAAAATCAAAACTGAAAATATTGCATACACACATACACATGTATGTATAATTTTTATTAAAAATTTTAAACAAGAAGGTAAAAGCTAACACAAACCAATACAAAGGAAAAAGAAAAAGTAAAAAACAAAGTACAAGCAAAGAAATAAAAGTTGAAGGAAAGTAGAAAAGAAAATATAAAGTGGCTTGTAAAATATTGTTCATAGCAGTTATAAATGCAAATATTCAAAATATCTATAAGAACGTTAAGTTATAAGAAAAAGTATTGAACATAAATCAAAGTTACTAGAGACCTCTTTTCTGGCTTGGTTGATGAAATGGATAAAGGGCAAGAAAAAAAGCTTGCTATATTAATGATATTATTTTAAATATAATAATTAATGTTACCTGAATAGTCATCTAGTCCATAATCTTCCGTAGGGTCTTCAATTGGACTCATGCGTACTCGTTCGCCTTTTAAAAAATCATTTCTTGGGGAATAAGGCTGTATGGATGTCCCGTAAAGTACTAAGGACCATTCTTTCAATTTACCTAGATGAATCATATTGGGAAGACATGAAATTCCATGAGGAAATGTATTCTCTTTGATGTTTATGGTAGCATATTTCAAAGAACTGTCAACTTTACCTGTTGCTGTTGAAACTATCTGGCTCAGGACACGAGGGATGAACTGCCCAATGAAGAAGAGAAGAGAAGAAACACTCTACTCACTGTTGCAATTGGGGGAGCTCTTCCTCCCTTCCTCATAGTTCATCTATTGAGATGAACTGCCCTGTGAGGAAGTGCAGGATGATCAACTGTTCTGGAAGTGGTAGGATCATCTGGCTCTTCTATAAAGGATTCACTATGACTGTGTTTGCTAGTTATTTCTTTCCTGTTATTCCTCTTTTTATTTTTTCCTCTCTGCTGTACCTTTTTAGATGTCAAGCCTAAAATGTTTCATTATTCTGCATGGAGTGGTTAATATTATTGTAAAGATAATGAAAGCAAGAAAGACAGTGACTGTGGGCCCATAAGCACATGCGGACTAGATTCCAATTATCACCCCTTCCTTGTTCCTCAATTTTAAAAACTAACATGATGGCACAGATTAAAGAGCTTCAGGGTTGTTCACCAGTTCTGCTTTGGAACCCAGAGAGTTATATAAGATGTATAAATGTGCATGAACATACTTAAAAACATGTTAATACAAAACATTGTTTTTTCTTTTCGTGGATCTCTTCAAACCTACCAATATGAATTTGCAATTTTAGTATCAGGAGGAAGACAGGAAAGTGAGTTTTGAAATACTGTAATAAATAAAGCATTATAATAAAATATCACACTTATTCAAATAGCTCATTTAAAATTATTTTTATTATTTATATATGGAACTGGAAATATCAAGAATTCCTTGAGTTAATATCAACTCCTGGTGATTATATAGACACATTATACAGTTTTCTTGGCAATAGTATGGAATGGTTTGTCACTGCTTTATTCTAGGCTTTGTTTTTGCTAGTCATCTGCCCTCGTCTTCCTGGCAATCTCCTATCCAAGTGCTTATCAGATTCAATCTGCTTAGCATTTTCATGATAAGCAAAAGTTGTCATATGTGTTGCATATGAGAATATGCAACACATTTAAATTATATTGCTGCTTATGCTCAGTCTTTCTAACTCCAAAAATTATTATCAAACATAATTTCCAGGTAGAGTTTTCTTTGGTGTGAATGAATTAGAGATGATAAAATATGAGAAGATTGTAGCAAAGGCATTGTTCTTCATACAACTATGCCACTTCATTGTTGTGTAGGAATTCATATGACTATAACACATTATTCCATAGGCAGAGTTTCATATTTCATCAGTTACAATGCTGTTCAAAGCAAACAACACATTCAATTGCAAATGATGAAATGCTGAACAAATAACAATACCAAATCAAATGATGAATGTTTATGTGTGAATTGGATCCTGAACATTTAAATAAAATACTTAACTAAAATAATTTGTAGCAAAAATGAAAAATGAGATGATTCAGAGGGTAAAATTATTGATGACTACTCTGTAATCTTGGGCATGAGAAAAAGATATTTCTATCCATATTTTTAGCACCAGGAATTCCTGTTCAGCCAATCAATATACAACAAGTAGCCCATTATCAGTGAAGAGTTGATAACCAAATATTCACTCCTATTAATATCAGCATCCTACGTTTGCACAAAATAGCTACAGCAGTGCAATCCAGTCAGCCCTTTGAAGTAGTGCAGACAAGAATAATAAATTATGAATATTGGCACTGTCATTATTATAAGGTAGCAATATCAGTAGCACTTAGACTTATATACTGCTCCATGGTGCTTGACAGCCCTAAGTGGTTTACAGCGTCAGCATGTTGTTACCAACAATCTGGACCCTCATTTTACTGATCTCAGAAGGATGAAAGGCTGAGTCAACCTTGAGTCAGTAAAACTTGAACTGCTAAACTGCTCGCAGCTGGCAGTCAGCCTGTAGTACTGTATTCTAACCACTGCACCACCATGGCTCCAATAACAGAAAATTTAGTCTGAAACCCATTTTCCCTTGCTTTCCTTACATTTCCAGAAAAGTAGAGAAAGTCCCTTATGAGTCATTCTCATGTGATTTATCCTTCTGTAGATTGTGATAACTTTTACATGACCATCATCTAGTCCAGTGGCCCCTAACCCTTTGGGCACTAGGGACCGGTTCCATGGAGAGAGGTTTTTCCATAGACCAGAGGAGGTGTAGTTTTGCATGCTGCCTGCATCCTGTGGATGGGATTTTGCTTGCTTGCATGGCTGATTGTTGGCATGACATGGTGCTGGTTCACAGACTGGGAGTTAGAGACCCCTAGTTCACTTTATGTCTTTTCCCGATGTTTCCCAGTCATTTCCACATACTTCAAATTCTGAGTGCAAAAGCTTTTGTTGTATCAATCTTTAATTAAAGAAATAGTAATGGCAAATAATATGAACCTTCAGCAGTTCCAGAAGCATGGGGTTGTTTGAAGCATTCCATTCCTATTTAATATCTCACAAAACCAGTGGGTAGGTCTATCCTTTGTCACAGAGTTTTTAATGATAATTTTGTGATTTGTGAGCTGCCCATGTATATGAGTTTAAGATACAAAAATATGTAAATATTCTAGATGAATAAATAAACTGTTCTGCATATGATTGTATGTATAGTCTGAATTCCAAGCAACTGATAGGATACTGCTAACTTATATATGAGGCATCCCCATTGTTTTTGCTCTCTAATCCTCAGAAATCATTTGATGTCTTTGCTTTTGCTAATGTAAAATGCTGACATCAAGAAGTGAAAATTACATCCCAACCAAAACTCATTTAGGTCCCGCAGCAATCCAAAATCTTACTCTCTACAGCACCCAAAAGGAAGAGATGGAAAATCGAAACTTCTCGATGCTTTTCTTATTACCCCCCTCTGATATTGAAGAGAATGGAGAGGCTGACAAAAACAACAACAACAACAACAACTTACCATCATTCTTCTGTTCATTTCTCTGAGCAGAACAGAGAGAGTTTCAAAACCTTAAAGCTTGTATTTGCTGTAACCTGAACCTCAAGTTCTAAAAGGTGAGGCACGGTAAGATTTCTCTCCTAGCTTCACAGCAATCTCAATTAAACTACAGCTGATCTAATCAACTGAGTTATCTAACTTTATTACATAGGAACACAGAAATCTGAAGCTGCTTTATAAATGCCTCGGAATCCTGTAATTGAAATGCTGTTAGTTAAATCTCTGTGAAAAAGCATTTTATGGTGTCAAAATTGGAGGTTAATACTTCTTTTGTCATCTCCACAGTTGGAGTATCACCCAATCTTCCCAACAGATATCATGGCTGAGTGTGTAAAAGTAATTTGATGATTAATACCAAGGTTTTCTGGCTATTGATGCTGGAAGACTTTGATATATAGCAAAAGAGGTTTCACTTTGTGAGTCTAAACAATATTTTATCTTTATAACTCAGCAACTACACTGTGCTATATTACATTAAATAGATAAAAAGTAAAGTGAATAACGAATAGAATAACTTGTTCATACCTGGAGTCTTTACATTTCTTAGTTGAGATGGAGTATCATAGATTTCTAAAATCCAATCACCTGCTGCTTTTTCACCCCAGCAGTGAGTTGTCATGAACTCCCAGTTTTTAAAACCTTCCATAGAATGGTCAAATAATCTTTTAAAGAAAAGCACAACAATGTATGTATAAACACAGAAGAAAAATATATTTATAAAAAATTGCATTTAATGCAATTGATCATAATCTATATGGGTTTGTGTCAGACTCCAATATCTTTAAGTAAAGAATATAGGCATCTTCATAAGGATTCTGGAAGTCATGCTGCATTTTGGAACCACTAGCTATGACCCAACTTTTATGAGTATAAATGCTAATATAAATGGTCAAAATGCACAAATATTCTGTTAATAAATCTAACAATAATAAAGCACAAACATTTTAAAAATTTAGAAGTTTGTGAACTATAAGTGACATTATTCATATGGTCTGGCATGATTTTATTTTAATATATCTAACCTATGTATGCCATAATTGTGAAATAAGAAAGTGAACATTAATTCTTAGCTATCATTGCCAAATTATTAATCAATAATAATGGGCCAAGTGCAATACTATTTATGTATTTCAGTTTCTTCTGAATTAATAAGTCAATATACAAGTGATCATGGAGACAAATTTTCATAAAGATTTATTTTTTCCTTCAACTGTTTTTTTGAACTACTGTTCTTATTCTACTCTTTCATAATTTGCAATTATCATTTCCAATATTGAACAAAACGATTGTAAAAGATTACAGTTATTTTTGCCTCTATTAATGCTCACAACAAAATTTGAGATTTCCACTTGATTTCCATCCATTTCTTGAGTGGTTCCTCAATTTTTAAAAAGTTCATACATTTTTTAAGTGCACCCAATTTGGAAAATGAACTTCCATAAAACTGAAAGTTAAGTACCTGTTGGACAATAGCTGAGATCTTGTTCCAGAAGGAGAGGTTAAATAAATTGCCAGATCACCTCTCCGAGGATGTGTAATAGTGATTCGTACCACCACATGTTCCAGATATATTACATGGTGATTGGCATTGTCTGCACATCCTGTGGCTTTGTATATTGAACGAACGCCATTATCTGGTCCATTACGAATATTATCTGGTCGTATTGTTCTGTTTGAAAAATACATGCTAAATTAAATATCAAATGACCATGATACATTTATCATATCTAAAACATCTCTGAAATACAGCTAGTCCTCAACCTACAATAGTTCATTTTGTGACTGTTTGAAGTTACAATAGCACTAAAAAAAGTGACTCACCCAATTTTCACCCTTACAACCATTGCAGCATCCCCATGGTCATATGATCAAAATTGGGGTGATTGGCAACTGGCATGTATTTACAATTGTTTCACTAACCTAAGGTCATGAAATCACCATTTGTAATCTTCCCAGCTGGCTTATGACAAGCAAAGTCAATCAGGGAAAGCCAAATTTGCTTAACAATGGCATGATTCACTTAACAACTGTGGCAAAAAAAGGTAGTAAAATGGGGCTTATGTGACAACTGTCTTGTTTAGCAGTATAAATTTTGGGCTCAGTTGTGGTCATACATTGAGAACTACTTGTATATTTTTTCCTCCTCTCTCTGTCTGTGTAAGGCTGTGAGAATCATTTGGAGAAGTGCTTAATAAACCTACTGAAGCTTATGAACCTATTACCTGAACTGTTAATTGCTACTTCCTTGAAAAGTCGCATGGATAATTCAAAGGCTTCCCTACGTTGTCTGAGTATCCATAGACTGAATAAGCTTGGAGCATGTATAAACAGCATGCAGAAACTCTTATTGAGCATAATTTGCACTACTTTTTTTTCAGCAAAGGAGCAAAAAGGATCTTGTTTATCAATTAGCTTATAAAAACATTCATGTAAAAAAAAAAATTAGCCACCATTCACAGTCTCAGTAAATATATTGGTCAATATCTTTAATAAATATTACTTGATTTGTCGATCTGTGTTTTCAATGCAGACATGCTGTGGAGGGACTGTTGTCCACTTTTCTGCTTCTACCACCATGGCTTCAGCATCCATCAATCCATATCCATATAAATGGCTGACTACAAAACATAAAACATTATTCTAATATCGGAGTAGTTATTTTCGTTTTCCTACAACTCAAAGATGTATACTCTATTTAATTCCTTTTACTCAAAAAAACATTGTTTCATAATATCACATATATCCTGTCTTCTTAAAACTACCAGCTAGAGCTGCAATAATTAGTGTGATAATATTTATTATAAATGTAGGTTTTGGGTTTGATGTTTACATATACGATCAGTTTATTTTTCTCCATATGATTTTTGCAATCAGGGCAGATAGTGAAAGGCATCACTACCAGGAGAAAGCTCCACTACATGGAGAAAACTGTAGAAAATTAGATAAAGAATTTAAAAAGGTGATGGGGATAATTCTTGGAAGCAGAGCATATATGTTTTAATTTATCCCATGCTAAATACATCCTGAGTTTTGTGGGTTAAATTTATGAGTTATAACTCCCACCAGCCCTGAATTTGTCTTTTGGCTTTATCCAATGACACACAATTTAGCAAATCCAGCTAATAGTTTGTCAAAGTATTTGAGATAAGAGTTCGGTCTTTAATAACCATTATTAATCATTGATATACAAATATCATGATATAGACTAAAGTGTTGTATCCAAAGCAGGGTAAATTATGGGCTTAATACTCCATTAACAATTTACATTGTAAGTTTTAAGAATAGAACTGGGACTGCTGTCCATGTTAGGACATAAATTGCACTACTTTGAGGACTGATATCAGTAAATCTGATGGGTTATTTGGAGAAATACACATTACTTCTTAAAAACTAAGATATTTGTATTATTCCCATCAAAAAAATAGCCAAAATCTATTCATACGGTCACTTTTTTAAAAATTCATTTTTCATTCTTGAAAAAGATTATCACTCAATACTATAATGTCTAGTTTAATTAGCCATGAATGTCACTACTCTTAATGTTTCAAACTGGTTTTGGTGATGAATAATGAGTACAGTCTGAAGTATCCTACCATTTTAAAAAATACACACATAATATACATTTAAGTATAATCCCTCCTCAATCCAATTCAAAAGGAATCACTCTGAGCAGTTATTAAAGTCTCCATATGGAAATGTTCCAGACAACTGATGGATGGCTGTCTGAAATGCGCTGTACTTTAAAGTTTCTGATCAAATGGATTGGTCCAAGCAGCTGCCAGAATCAAGACAAGCCTATCATTTTCACAGACTAGATAATAATAATTTTGGGGAAACATTACAGGGTTGCTAAAACTAGCCGATCCTCTGCATTTTGAATGGGGGGGGGGGGAACATCCATTCAATCTCACACTGTAAAGTTATCCTTTTATGTGTGTGTAAATTAAAGCTGTGCGGGTTATTTCTACTGATATTAACCAATCCTAGAACCTCTTAAAGGCATTGTGTCACATCTGAGAAATGACTTTTAAGTAATACTTAAGATTGTAATTGCCTGAAAAACATAACTTTAGAAATGACTTTTAAGTAATACCGAAGACTGTAATTGCCTGAAAAACATAACTCTGGGCATACCATTTTTGAAAACACCTGTGTCCTAGACTGGAAAGGTTATTCTTGCACATGAATAATACACACAAAAATTGCTCACCTTTCCATATGAATCCCATCAATGTTTGCTTTATTAAAAGGAATTAATACTGGTAAAGTAGTATCTAATTCTGTTTATTTTTTTAAAGAGACAATTTTCTCTTTTAAAAATTAAAACTGTAGTAATTAGCCTCAAACTCCTGCATATACTAATTTATTATTTGACATGCATTATTTCCCATGTGAATTCTACTAAAAAAGAAAACAAGTTAAAAATTGTTTATTTCCAAAAGGATATATGGCGATCTGAAACTGTTTTTGGAGGGATTCTTGGTACTTGGTTATTGGCTTACAAATATTTCATTACCTGCCTAGGTAACATCAACAGTGCTAGTGAGTATAAGGTTTGCTCCTGTTTATATACAGGTAATCCTCAATTTAAGATCACAATCATTATATTTGATTTTTATAAAACAGATTTGTCACTACTGCCATCTCTTTGAGATTGGACGAATTTTCTGCTTGCTCTTTTCTTCTTTAAATGTCTTTCAATGACTATGGCATAGACTTTCATCATCATCACCATCATCATCATCCTTCTTCCTCTCCTCTTACCAAATATTGCAGTAAAGTGATAAAGAATGTTCTAGAAGAATAGTTCTTCATAAATAATGTATTATTGAAGATACAAATTTCTATATTTTATATTAAATATTATAAACTACAGTATAAGTTACAGGTATACAGGCATACTCAGTGAGAATAAGAATCATTGGTTCTAATGCAGATATGGAACTTTGAAGGTTGGGAGATTCAGTTTTCATTCATTCATTTCCCTTAAATAGTTTCATTTACTTATGAAAATTTCAGCAGTTGTAAAATTATCTTTTACCATTCTGGACAGCCAACAGTAGATAGTAGGAACAAAGATTTTTCAAATCAGCTTGACTTTGAGCAACTTTTAGAAGTGAATTGATACCTGGCATTCATTTCGTTAAAAGCAATTAAACAAATACATTTTCCTATGTATTTGTATTTAATGTCCCTTTCTCAAATCCATGGGTAAGACAAGGCCAAAAAACTTCACTAGTCTAACCGATTTAGCTTAATTTATCCCTCTGGGGATCAATGTATACATTTCTACTTTAAAAAAATAACTGTTGATTTAACCTCCATAGTAGTGAAAGTCCTTAAACTTTTTTTTTGGCATTGCCAAAAAAACTAGTCAAGCAATTCAAGGAAACAAAATGTGAACCCATCTTCAAGTACAAGTTTTCAGTGATTTTTGAGCACTCTGTGGTTTTTTATTTCTAAAGTAATATCCTGCCATTTGACTAATGTAATTAAAGTAATATCCTGCCATTTGTTTGTTTATATCTTGTGGAGGAAAAAGTAAAGGAACCTCATTGTCCTCCATGCTATTTTTGAATAGTACAGTTTATTTGGTAAAAGTGTGTAGGAGAGCATTATAGCTTTTGTTAGTAAATGGCTAAATGTGTGTAGATAAGATTGCAGCCAAGGCTCATTTTAGAAAACTGCTTGGCTTGTTTTCCTCATCCACCTTATTATTATACTGTCATTGAAGAAATATGTTCCAATCATAAAGAGAATTATAGTACATTTCCAAAGGGATTCAGTCTGATCTGTGTAATTCATTCCATGAAAAACAGGTTTTTAATTATTATTTTTGGCTGCAACTGGGGACAATAGTGAAATATTACACTAAATAATGCCACGTGCAATAGTAAAATAGAGTTTCATTTTTGCCAGAAGCAGTATACAGCGTGCACATATATATTCCCCACATCAAATTAAACATTGGAGGTTGCTTTTTAATCTAAATCATTTGCTTTACTTCATCCAAAACTAACAAGAGGTTGAAAGGGAATTATAGTTTTATTGAAATCATTTGCTCAGCTTAAATTGCCAAAATAATTGACTTAGAACTATTCACTTTAATTAGGTTAAAGTTGATTCTTCAGTTCCATAGTGAATAGGGATTATTTTGTTATTTTCTTCCTCTGTTATAATTTAGTATGAGGTAGTGTATAACTACATACAGTACATATATTGCACTATATGGAGTAGTAACTTGCAACTGTTACAGATGCAGTGGGATAGATTTCATGAATAACTATAATTATAACAGAAAATAATATTAATAATGTTTATCTTAATATGGACTCATCTGCTAGGTGTTTTGTTACATTCATACAATGGACAACATTCCAAGCAATATGGCACAATAATATTTATTAATCATATCCCAGTCATATTTATTAATTTTTCCTGCTATCTTATACACTATTTGGTTTTCATAAGTAAAATATTAAATGTTCTCAGAGACAAATAGCAAATAAATTAAGCTGCATAAATAATAAAGCAACATTCAATTATTTTAACAATATTTTCTGCAATTATTGTAGCATTTAGAATCATACTCGCTATATACTGTTGCTATTTTGCACTACAGTGAGAAATATTTGATGGCTAATACACTTCTTAAGAAAAAGTGAAATATAAATTAAATAATTGAAAATAATTAACATACAATATGAATAATTTTTCAATTTATGCTATCAACAAAATATAATAAATGTTAAAGTAGATAAGAACAACATAAAAGATAAAAAAAATTAAACTTCCAACTGAAAATTATGGCTTAGAATTTGTTATGTCTTACATAGGCACCTGCATTTATACTCTGTGTGCTATGAATCTTTTTCTTATAAACATTAAATTAAAATCAGTATCATTCATTAAACATATGTGTAAAGTTCAAATGTCTTACTATTTTAAACAACTGATTTATGTGAAAGAGTTGTTAGAAACATATTTTCCAAAAGAAAAAAAGAAATTATAATATTGCAGGTACTATTTGAAAACCTAAAGTTTAAATTCAGAAATAATTTTGTCAGTTCATGAGCAAGGAATACTCAGTTTTAATTTTGCTTAAGATTTCACTTTTTCAAATGACATTTTCCTTCATCTTTATGTCAGTTCACCATGCATATTTATCCAATGTTTTCATTTTTATATTCCCTTTTCCTTAATGTATTCATATTTATATGTAAATTTCATAATACAATTTTTGCAAGATGTTTCTCCAAATTTTTATGTATTCCTTCATACGCATATTTTTGTTAATACTATTTTCAATATTTACATTTCAGTTCACAGTTTATTTAATAATGAATTTTATCAAATAATATCAATGTATACATTGTAGTATACTTTTCTTAGATAAGAAATAGGAAATGCATATTGTTTAAATTTATATTATTTAGCTTTCAATAATATTTAAATAACAGATTTCCCCAATCAACCCTTATAAAAGGTAGTTGAGAATCATTTTTACTTTCAAGAATGATTTTTTCTTTGTGGTGAGGATTCCTTATTTTACCTGAATCACAGTTATATGCAAGAACATAATTCTTGATCTTGTGACTTCATTTACTGTATTAGTGTAAATAAAAAGAAACTGCATGAATTATACCTGGTAGGAAAACACTTGACACTAAAGGGAAAAATATAAAGGGAAATTTAGAAATAAAGAAATATTAGGGACCGAAATGTTGACTATGAAATGACAACTTACCCTTGTAACCAGCTGCATTGGTTTTCCAGTCATTGGCAATTAGATGTCTAGCCTGTGAAGTTCTTACAATAATATGTTGAATATCCCTCCATGTTAGTAAATGACTAGAAAAAGACAATAAAAATATGATTTTCTAAAAGGAGAGAAGTAAAGACACAGAGGTGGTTATCTAAGAGAGAGAAAAATGTCAAAAATGTTCAGAGCAAGAATAAATTATGGGTTAAATTAGTCCTTTTCATCATTAATTTTTTGAACGCAATGTTTTTACAAACAGAAAACTATTTCAATTGCATGAAAAAATAAATAATAGTTAATTGTTATGTGATATTTAAACTTTCGCATGTGTATAGCCTCACTATGCTATGGCCTCTTTTTGAAGTGAGGCTGCTCGTCAGTGTGGCTGGGCCGTGCCATGACACTTGGAAAGAGAGACTACATCAGGAGACCTTGGTGTTCTCTGACCTTGCTTGTTTTGTTGTAGATTGATAATGTTACCTAGTTTGGGCAATGAAACAAGAAAACAAGCAAAGTCAGAGAGCCCCAGGGACCCCTCATTTCAACCCTGAGCTACAAATATTCTCCTTTATTAGAGACATCATCACTTCTATATTAAGCTGCAAATAGAGTATGCTGGTTATGTTCATACCCAACCCATGCTCTAGCAACTTTGGCTACAATGAGAAAAAAAAACACGTTAACATAAAGTCTTCTTGTAAGTTGTGCTTATAATGATTATTTCATTCTTGTGTTGCAAGGACCAGATGCTACAGCATAGCTTAAGTTCAAGAGATTTTGTTGGAGATAGGAAAGCACTGAGAAGATTTCTGATCCTGATTCTGACCCTTGTGCTGGTAGATTCCAAAATTTGCTAAATTTGGGGAAACAGCATCTCCCCACATTTTATTTATTTAAATTTATATGCTTGCCTATCTCAGTGACTACTGGCAGTATGCAAAGATTAAAAACCCAACAGTTAAAAACAACAACATCTCCAATGTAAATGATACTTCACAATTATAAAATCATATCAACTACAGAGAAAAGATGTATGCTTTTGTGCCCTATGTATGCACATATGCTAGAAGCACCCCTCCTAGCAACCAGCAACAAAGAAGATCACCCCAAACAATTTATGAATCATATTGTTAGGAGCCAAGTCAGATTTTGTATAACAGGACAGATAAATACAGAGTTGGCCTACAAACAGGCTAGGCATTACATACATAGCAGAATCAATCAACCTTTGTTGGCAAAGAAAAATAAATGGTAGTTATGGTGGATAACGCCAGCAAAATTCAAAATTGGTGATACATAACTGGTGTAAGGACTTCTCTACTTTAAAAAAATGTTTATGCTTTTGAATAAATAAAACTGTATTCTGGAGTAGTCCAAAATCAGTGTTAATTTCATTTGTGGCTACAAGGTCCAGATTAAAATTTCTTTCATATCCCACTATTGCTTATTTACTCAGTATAAACAAGGGTTTTATATAATAGTATCTTGCTGTTATTCTTTCCTATCTGTTAATATAATTTAATCAACAGCTGTTTGCACAATTCATGTCCAGATTATATTTTTCTATCAGAAAGGATTAGGATTGTAATCCAGAATCACATTTTTAGTTTCAGGAAGCAGATTACTAGCTAGACCAGGAGTCTTAAATTCAATTTCATTGAAGGCTGCATCAGGGCTATGGTTGACCTTGGGGGGCTGGGCAGCATGTGACCAACTGAGTGGGTGTAGCCAACTGGTGGACATGGCCAACTTGATGCCACTCATTGGGTGTGGCAGACTAGGCATGATCAACTGGGTGAGCATGGCCAGCTTGATGACACTGGCCAAACTGCTGGCATGTTTCCTTTTCACACTGGGTAGACCAGGCCGAAGCCATGCTGGCCTGATGTTTCTACTTTGTGTTGGGCAGACCAGGATGACCTCTTACATTTTCCAGGACAGTCCGGATCCGACCACATCATGGGCCGGATCTGGCCCATGGGCCTGGTGTTTGACTAGACAATGCTGATAATAATGATTATATAATTTTCTCAAGCAAAACTCTTTGTCTTCATTCCAGCCACAATTGTAAATGTTCCTTGTTCTGTCCAGAAATAAGTTGCGCGAGACCAGGTTCCAACAACAAACTCTTTATTTAACTCAGTAAAGCAATGGTAATGGAACAAGAGCCCAAGCCGTGGCAGCCCTTTATATAGCAGCTTGCTCGTGGCTTGTGGCCAATGACACCACTTTACGTGTTCCCGCCATCTGGCAGGCCAATCGGATTGGTTCTCTAATGGCCAATCCGAGAACGGCCCTTCGGCCAATCAGAATAGGAACTTGGAGCCTACCAAGTTCCATACATAACACCACTCCCCCGTTGGTTCAGTCCAACGTGCGTCACGTAGTCACGCAGGTAGG
Source organism: Laticauda colubrina (assembly GCA_015471245.1). Classification (NCBI taxonomy): domain Eukaryota; kingdom Metazoa; phylum Chordata; class Lepidosauria; order Squamata; family Elapidae; genus Laticauda; species Laticauda colubrina. The sequence goes on along the minus strand of BLBF01000004.1, from coordinate 52,777,569 downwards.
TGGGGCCTTTTCGAGTCCTGGTTGACCTGTGCAACTCAATCTCGGCGTGGTCTTCAAGTGGTTCGGACAGGATCGCTGTCTCTCTGTTCCTTCTCCATGGAACCTCCTGGAAGGGTGAGTCAGCCTTGTCGCTCCCACCTGAGTCTCTCAGGCCGGTTGAGATGGCTCCACCGCTCCCTACTGGTTTGCCTGGGTTGGTTGAGCTGGCCTGGCTGTCTCCTTCCAGGCAGGCCTCGCTTTGTTCTCCTGCTCCTGGACTTCTCTTTTGGGGTTCCTCTAACCGTGAGTGCTCTTTTTGATTTGTTTGATAGTCTTTGTGTAGTGTTTGTTGTCTTGTTATGGGAGGTTCGTGTGTCTCTTTTTTATTATTTTGTATTTCCCCCCCCCCCCAGTTGTTCTTTGGTCGGTATTTATTTTTGGCGCTGGTGTGTTTTTGCGTTCGAGGGTGTGAGAACGAAGCTGGTCAATGTGCTGCTTCCATTCTCTTCCATCGTCTAGGAGTAGTCAGTAAGACCGGGGGCCTGTAATCTGGGTGATCATGGCTGGAAGCCATAACGGGTCCCCAGTGAGGTTTTTCGCATAGACCAGGTCGCCTATTTCAAATGCACTATATTTGCCGGAGGAGTCGGGGGGTTTATTACAGGTGTAAGTGGGGTGAAGTCTGTCAAGGTAGGAACGCAATTTCCTACCCATTAGGAGTTCTGCTGGGCTTTTGTTGGTTGTGCTACTAGGGGTAATATGCTGTAGGGTTAGTAATAGGTTTTGTTTTTTTTGCACGTCCCCCTTGTCCATTCTATCCAGGCCCTCCTTAGTGTACCGAACCATGCGTTCAGCCCTGCCGTTTGCAGCCGGATAGGCCGGCGCCGTTAAAACATGTCCGATGCCTTGGGCAGCTAAATACTGCTTGAATGCTAACGCGGTAAACTGGGGCCCATTGTCTGACACCACTACATCAGGCAGTCCATGCGTGGCAAAAAGTTTGTCTAGCTGTTTCATTACTGCCTCGGTGGTTGTGGAAGCCATGAGGATGACTTTTAACCAGTTCGAGTAGGCATCCACAACTATTAAAAAAGTGTTGCCTTTTGTCAGCCCAGCAAAGTCAATATGTAGTCTAGACCATGGACCCTGGGGAGTTTTCCATTCCCTAACTGGTGCCTGTGGGGGGGTAGGCCTTGGTTTTTGACAGTCATGGCATGTTGCCACCCAACGTTCAATGCCCTTCTCCAGCCCTGGCCACCAGACGTAACTCCTGGCCAGGGCTTTCATTTTGACTATGCCCGGGTGCCCCTCGTGCAACATGCACAAAATATCTTCCTGGAGTCTGTTTGGAATCACCACCCTGTCACCCCACAAAATACAGCCCTTCTCGATAGATAGTTCAGTCTGTCAGGTGCGAAATGGCTTAAACGTCTCAGTTTTGTTCTCTTCCGGCCAACCCTTACCTACCCAATTCAGGATGCGAGCTGTCAAAGGGTCTTTCGCAGTAGCTCTCGCGACGTCCGCTGCGGTTAGCGGCAGGTTTGGGCAGGTCTCGTGTTGAAGTGTGGAGACGGTGAGAGCTGGGTCCTCTTCTGTGATGGTGAATGGCTCAGGGCGTCGGCATGGGTGATGGTCATTCCTGGGCGGTGAATCAGCGTGTAGGTGTAGGCAGCAAGGAATTCAGACCACCTCGTCATTCTAGGTGACAGAATGTTCGGGGTTGGCTTGTTTCCTGCTAAGATCCCTAGCAGGGGTTTGTGATCAGTGATGATTGAAAAAGTTTTGCCGCAAAGGTACTCATGGAATCTTTTGATTCCGGCGATGATTGCGAGGGCTTCTTGGTCGAGTTGGCTGTAATTGCATTCTGACTTGGAAAGCGTTTTTGAATAGAAAGTGACTGGTGCCTCTCTGCCGTCTGGTAGCTTGTGGCTCAGGATGGTGCCAATCCAAAAGGCAATGCATCACAGGTGACTGTTAAAGGCAGAGTATTGCTATACTGGATTAAAACGGTGTTAGACGTTAATAGGTCTTTGATACCCTGAAATGCTGCTTGTTCCCGGTGGCCCCATTTCCAGGTAGTTTTTTTTGTCTAACAACTGATGTAAAGGTTCTGCTATGGTTGCCTTATGGGGCAGGAACACATTGTAGAAATTTATGAGACCTAGGAATGCTTGAAGGTCAGTTTTGTTCCTAGGTCTAGGTGCATCTTTGATTGCCTTTATCTTTTTTTCAGTGGGGTGTATTCCTTGTTCATCTATTAGGTAGCCCAGAAACTTGACCTGGTTGGTGGCTAGATTACATTTCTCTCGCTTTACCTTAAGGCCTGCATCTCTAAATATTCTTAAAACTGCTCTCTAGTTGGTTGGCGTTTTTTGCTGACACCAGAATGTTGTCATAAGGGACGATTCCTTTGATTCCGTTTAACAGACGCTCCATGAGGCTTTGGAACACACCTGGGGCAACACTAATGCCGAACTGGAGACGGTTACACTTGAATGCCCCTCTATGTGTCACAATAGTCTGTGCCTCTGCGGTAGTGGGGTCAACGGGTAGCTGTTGGTACGCCTGTGCGAGATCAAGCTTCGTAAAAAATTTTCCTTCCCCTCGGGAGTGCAATAAGTCTTGCACTACCGGTACTGGGTATGCGCTTTGTTGGAGCTCATGGTTTAGGGTTGCCTTATAGTCTCCTCAGATGCGTACGGGAGTCATGATGGGTGTTTCCCACTTGGCATGGTCGATTGGCTCTAACACCCTTTGTGCTATTAATTTGTTTAATTGTTCATCAATTTTTGGTTTTAAGGCAAACGGGACATGTGTGGCTTTTAACCGGATGGGGGCTATTTTCGGGTCTAGGCTAAATGAAATTGGGGTCCCCTTGTACTTGCCTAGGGTCCCGTCGAAAACATCTTGGAATTCTTGTAGCAGGCTCTCCTCTCAGTTGGCTGCAGCAATGTGGTTTATCTCGGTCATCCTGATTCCCAGGTGCGCAAACCATTCGATCCCTAGCAGGCTAGGGCGATCATGGTCGATGATGGTCAGAGGCAAGATTTCAGCATTTTTTAAAAATTCGATGAGGAAATGTCCAAGGCCCACTACCGGGATTCGATTTCCCTGATAGTCTTTTAAAATCAGTCTTTGTTTTTGTAGTTCTTTTTGTTTAATGTCTGGTATCAGGCGCTGGATGGTATTCCAGGATACTATAGACAGAAAAGACCTGGAGTTGACTTCCATCTCACAGGGTTTCCCTTCGATGTTCACCTCTATCCGGACTTTTTTCCTGTTTTTTGCCCTGGCATTTCCGATGGTTACCGTCTGGTGCGTTTCCTCTCTGTCACTGGTTCTTTTGCTTCGTTCCATCTGCTTCCGGTTTGTCTCTCTTCATGTCTTGGGGGGGGGGGGTGCTGCCACGTCTTTTAGGACTATAGCTCTTTTTGTTTTGGCAGACCTTTCGATGTGCCCCCGTTTGTTACAAGCTCTACAGATTGCATCTAGGAACCTGCATTCAGTTCGCAGGTGGTTGCCCCCGCATCCCGTACACTGAAACTCCCACTTGTTTGTTCTCTTTTCCCGCCATTTCTTGTCTGATTGAAGTCTATAGACATCTACATTTTCATCATCGGTGTCGCTTTGGGATTCGAGATCTTTGTAGTGGGCAGTCGTTGTGGGCTGTTTCTTGCTTCCCTCTGCCTTCTTCTCTCTGGCTTGGTTTGGCGGATCTGGAATCGCATTCATTTGGTGCATGGTGGCTGCGGATATCTTTGCTGCTTCGGTGGCAGTTGCTTCTGCAATAGCATCAGCTACGGTTATGTTTGATCTCTTCAGCAGCTTCCTCTGAAGTGTAGTGTCCTTCAAACCGAGGACCACATGGTCCCTCATGGCCTCGTCCATGTTCTGGAACTCTCAGGCTCCTCCGATGTGTCTCAGGGCTGCTACAAAATCTCCGATGGTTTCATCTTCTTTCTGGTCTCTCTTGTAGAATTCGTGTTTTTTTATCAAGTTGGAAACCACAGGTGCGTAATGTGCTTTGAGCATTCTGTTCAGCTCGGGCCATGTCATCTATTTGACATATCTTGGTTGAGCCAGCACCTTCGCCATTTTGAAGATGGCTGGTCCGCAGTGTGTAACGAAGACAGCCCTCTTCCTTTGGTCAGATATTTCCTGCAGTTAATTGCTTTCCAAAAACATAAGAAAGCGATTGATATACAACTCCCAATTCTCATCAGAATTGAATGGTGCGGGTGGCGCATTGTGACCTGCCATCTCTCTCATTCGGTTCAGATCACCGCGTGCTTCGGTCTCGCTCTTCTACAATGATCCCATTATCGTCACCAGTGTTCCATCCAGAAATAAGTTGCGTGAGACCGGGTTCCAAAACAAACTCTTTATTTAATTCAGTAAAGCAATGGTAACGGAACAAGAGCCCAAGCTGTGGCAGCCCTTTATATAGCGGCTTGCTCGTGGCTTGTGGCCAATGATGCCACTTTAAGTGTTCCCGCCGTCCGGTGGGCCAATCGGATTGGTTCTCTAATGGTCAATCTGAGAACGGCCTTTTGGCCAATCAGAATAGGGAACTTGGAGCCTACCAAGTTCCATACATAACATTCCTATATAGATATAAAACTGCTGCCTTGATACAAATGCATTTTCTGATATTTTAATATTCTTAGAAACATACAAAATCTATGGCAGAAAAAACCTAATGGTCCATTGAATCTGTTTAATTGTTTTTATTGCTCTTTCAATTTATTTATCTATTTGTTATTTTTAATCATTTTTATATTTTATTCATTTTTATTTAATTTTTGTTGGAGGAGGGACATGGTTATCCCAAGCATGTTTAAACTCAGATAATGATGATGTTCTTATTGTTCTAAGCATATTATGTTCTATTTGTTCTAAGAACTTTATGTTCTATTATGTGAATATGTTCTAAGAATATTCTTAATATACTTCTAAAGGTGAAAGATATATTTTGTTGTTTGCCATGAACATTTGTCTTCAAGCACTAAAATTAAGCAAAGAAAAAAATGAATGGAGAAAATCCAATTTATATTAAAATTCATAAAGATGGAATTAAACTCCACTTAATTACACAGCATCACCTACATGCTTGCTAGTGTGATCTGTTGGTTCTATTTTGTACCTATTCATGTGCAAATGGTTTCAAGGTCCCAGTTATAGAAATAATAGCATAATATTTTTAACAGTTTGAAATCACATAATAAGGAAGTTGTCTTCTCTAACAAGATAAAAACATACAGAGAAATAAAAACAAGAAAAAGTGAGTCTGACCACGTATATCTGTGCAATGTCAATTTATATATCTTTGCAGTAAACAAGCAACATGAATACCAAAAGCCTTCAATTTGATCTTAAGACTTCATCAGCAAAGAACTACACTATATCAAATTTATGTCTGTCATAGCCCAAAACTTCTACTGCACAATTTCTTTGATATACTATATGCTTCTCCTTTAATTCAGCTACTGTATATATTGAGTTTGCACAGCCACCTGCTTAATGGAGTAAAATACTTTTCTAGCAGAGATTGTTTGCGAAACCAGTGATATAGCCAGGAGATTAAGAGTAAAAAAAAAACCGTTTAATGACGCAAAACAGACGTGTTCAGCCTTATGCAGACTTTGTACTCTGTACCTTTAGAAAAGAAGGAAAGAAAATCTTGGCTATAAAAATTTGGGAATAATCTCTGGACATATATTACTGAGACATAGAATGGCTCTTGGGGCCTACCACAAGCTTGTCCATTACTGAATTAATAAGGACAGTTCTCAAACTTTTTCTCTGATGTATTTTACAGAGTTCAACTGGATTATATTTAGGAACAAACTAGCCAAAGAATTACTGAGAATTTATGAGGAACATAGTAGAGAAATTTCTATTTGTAAAAAATTCTTCTGGTTTGCATTTAGTTTTTATTTAAAAGTAAAATGTTTATAGTTCCACTTCTTCAAAATTCATGTCACAAAATGCTTGTACTTTGCTTTGTTGTCACTAGGAGACACTGTAGTGCCTGTTAATCTACATACATAAATGTCATACTTTAATGTTTGTTCCTAAATTTAATTAACAGGATGATTAAAACTTCCAGTATTAATTAATTTTATAATTTATAAAATACTTCCAACTTCTATTTAATATTTCTTAATCCAAATATCTAAAATATTTAGTTCCACGGTTGAGCACTGTGAGATTACTTCTCAATATCTTCTTTGGCTTTTTCCAATAGTTAAGCAATGCAGGAGTATTGAATTAAAAGTTTTAATTTCCTTCTATTTGTCTTTGTATACTACCAGATAAGCAGTAAAAGAGAACTAAAAAATGAAAAATATCAAAATGTTCTTATATGTTTCCCCCCCAATCCTGTTATTGTCTCTACAGCTATCATTCAAAAAAACATAGGGTAGACATTTTTAAACATCATTATTTAAAATAATCAATTCTAATATCAGGATATTGAAGAATGCTTTACAATTCATAGGTATGTAATTTATTTGTACACAAGTTTGTGAAGGATGAATATGACAACGTAAACTCCTGGCTAGAGTTTATGAGCTCGAGTTCATAGAGTTCATGAATTTTTTAAGTAGGAGTGCTTTTCTCCTAAAAAATTCTGCTAGCTAGTAAAACAGGCAAGAAGCAGTATTATAATAACATTTGTAAGATTGAAAAAGACGTGGAAAAGTAAAGAATGTCTTCAAAAGATCCATGATAGGCTAAATATTGAATTGATACCCTAAAGCAGGGCTGTCCAACCAATTTCAACATGCTGGCTGATGATTTCAGAGTTGAAGTCCACAAGTCTTAAAGTTGCCAATGAAGAGATAGACTGTAGCATCTTCTTTGATTAACAAATTTTATTAAGCAGAATAAGCTTTCATGGTTATCATTCACTTCATCAGATCAGAGTGGCTAGGTTGATGTAAAATTTACTGTGGTGAGGAGGTGGGGAAAATTTTAGAAACAATTTTTATTAAAAATAACATTTAAAATCTGCTGGTCTTTAATGCTTAAAAAAATGGTTCTGGACCTAGTGGCCAAGCATGTACAAGGAATGGAGATTCTCAATCATCCAGGTCATGGTTGACTGAAAGATGCTTTTCTAAAAGTTAGATGGACTTTGAAGCTTCTTGGATGAGAAGTGAAACATTTTGATGGAAAAAAATCTAGAAAGTTACAGTTGTCTTTTGGAAAAGCTCCTTTGGTATATGTGCAGGGATTTATTTCTTGGTTATAATAGTAGTTATGGTATATGATATATGATGTAATTCTGATTAATAATAAATATTCTTGCTATCTATTTTAATTTTTGTACCACTTTAGTTGTTTTAACTTTGTTTGCTGCCCAGATTCACTTGTTTAGATGGGAAGAAGCATATAAATGGAATAAATAAACAGATAAATCTTGCTAACAATATTATTTTTCCATCTTATCAATAAAATCAGGACCATCATCACTGATGCAAAAACAGCAAGCCTTGTGTGACTTTGTAGTAATCTAGAACTATTTTAAACTTGGCAGTAATTGCACAAATACTACAAATTAGTGGCATAGGTATGGCACATTTATACTCAATATGGTGAAATTTTCATGGCTGACTTGGAACATTTTCTTAAATCCTACCCTCTGAAGCCCCCATTTAGATTCATTTGTAACATTTTCATCATCAGGATAAATAGAAATGAATCTCTTATGAAATTCCACCATAATTTCAACAACTTTTACCCCATTATTAAACTCACCCTAGACCTAACTACAGAACAAGCCGACTTCTTTGATGTCACTATGAAAAGTATAATAGACACATACATTATATAGAAATCACCATGGATACACTTTCTACTTGGAACACAAAACCAAATCTATCATTTACAGAAAGGGTCCATGGTGCAATTATAGTTGTTCTTATCTGCTTGACAGAGATGCTGGACTGATAGAATTTAACCAGGCACCAAGGAATCTGAACTATCCACCCATTTAGATCAATAAACAATCTGATAGAACTAGATCAATTCCCAGGGAGGAGTTATTAAAAGACAGACCACAGAAACAGATTAACAAAACATCATGCTTGCAACCTACAATGCACAGCTCAATACTGACAACTGCCCAGCAGGAACCAGATTGTCACAACAAGAAACAACAGCAGATGATGACACTAACATGGAAGCCAGACCCTGCAATAAATCAAGATGTCTACTCTGGCCAAACATATATTACAACAGTGCCATCACAGGTCCCAATAAGTCCCCACATGTTCTTCCTTATAGTGTTATACATACTATGATTTGTAAGCAATATCCATTATTTGCAAGTAGATCCATCAGGAGTGAGAGAGTGTCAAAACTAGCAAGATACAGATGCAGCACTGCAGATGGAGCGGCAATCACCATCTTGCTGATTTTTACCCTCATCCCCTGTAATAATGAGTATTGAGTATATCTTCATATCATTTATTTACCAGCTAGACAGATCAGCATATATCAGAGGTTTGTCTGATGGGAACAGTTAATTAAAAAAGAACAAAACGAACAATCCAGTGAATTCATATATTAAATTAATATGAAAGCCTGCTGGGTAACATTTTTAATTGATATCCAGAGTGTTTTCATACATTGATAAATTACAGATTTCTTGAATCTAATCCCTAGTGTCCAGAAGAGCAGCACCTTTTCAATCTCTCAATATAAATTCTCTGAGTATTCCCCACCCCCAGATATAACTAAGTTCCTCAAGGAGTCAATTATGCAATTTTGGTATATAACTCAAAATAACATTCATTTATTTAACATAAAAATTTAACCATAAATCTAAGTATATGCATTACAATATTATTTGAAAACAATAAACTGTAATGTTGCTAACCCACATTTTATCTGTAAATGCACAAGTTACACAAGTGTGATGAGAAATACAGAAATCTGATTGATAAATAAATAAAATAAATATGGAATAATGTACTTCAAATATCTCATATTACTAACAAAGAGAAACTATATTAATTGTTTCTGATGAATCCAATAAACTCAGAATAAAATATTTTGGTGAATTAGTTTCATAATTTTACTCTTCCAGTTTGTCACAATAGAGGTATATAACATTACTATTATTCTTGTAACATATATAACATCACTATTTCCAGCTCTCAAATGTTTTTTTTTTAAATTCTTCCCTGTTAGAATTGGGTGGCTTATAAATTCTGATAAACAAAAAAATGAACATACAATTACATAACAGAAAAATACACTTTGCAATATTAATAACCTCTTTTGCAGCCACCTGATATATGGTAAAAGGATGTCAGCTCTTCAGGGTAAGGAACAGCTATTTTAAACTCTATTTTTGGGAATATAATAATAGGATCTTAAAAGTCTGTTGGAATTTCAACTATACAGAATTGTACCATACAGAATCATACCATACAGAGTCAAGGCCCGCATTATTCACAGGGCTTTGATATAATTCAATCTCTCTTATCTCCTAACTGTTCTGACATACCTTCACTTGTTTTAATATCACCTAGTTGAAGTATCTAACTAATCTTGACTGACTGAAAAAGAAAAGCAAGGCCAGACTTAGTATTTGGATGCAAAACCTCCAAACTGGGAAACTGAAAAACCATCATGGAAGGCAATGGCAAATTACTTCTATACAATTTTTGAAAAAGTTGTCTGGTGACATCCATGTAGTGATTAACACTTGTATTTGATTTCAGTTTTATTTGTTTAAAGTAGAGTATGAAAAACATATCAAAATTGCTTTTTTTTGTCTGGGTGAGTCACCAAGTAAGCACTCATTAATTTTAATTGACAACTTGAATCTCCCAAATGATATTTATTACCCTTTTGCTAAACTTGTCAAGGCTGAAAAATTTATTTAAGGCTGTATCAAATGCTAAGTAGAAAATTGACTACATTTCATCTGTTGCATTCATCCGCAGTCTTCACTCTGGTCCACGCTTCTGGCGGGAGCACGAACCGCTCCCATTGGTTGATGCTGTTTGACAGCTGGTTATAAAAGGAGCTGTCAAATGGCATCAGTTGTTGCAGCCAGCTGACTGCCTGTTAGCTCGGCAGCCGTGGCAACCCTTTATTCATTGTAATAAAGTTTCTAGACTGTTAGCTCCGTGTCCGCCTCAGTAATTACCGCCGCTCTACAACACTGGCGACGAGGATCCGAATAAGAGGCAGCCAGACAAGAACAGCTGAGCTCAGTCACTTTCAAAAAGAGCCGAAGCCACTCTGAGCTGACTGTCACAGCCGCAGCACTATTTCGGAGTGCGAAATTCAACCTCCCCGCTGAGGAGACAGACACTGCCGATATGAGATGACTTCAAACCCTGAGTTCCCGCCTTTTAGACAGACGGCTGAGATTTGGGAGTCCTATAGGAACCGTTTTGACTGCTTCCTGGATGCTATAGACCTCGCTGAAGCTACAGCCCATAGGAAAAAGTCCTATTTCTTAAGTTTTTGAGGAGCCGCAGTATTTGACACTGCCACGCCATTGGTAGCTCTGCGTTCTGTCAGGGATATCCCTTGGGGGGAGTTACAAGAGATCCTTTCCAGTCACTATTCCCTAAGCCATCTCAAATTGCAAGGAGGCATGCCTTCAGGCGAAGAATTCAGGCTGAGGGAGAGACTATCAGTGAATATATGGCTGCCCTGAAGTCAGCTGCCTTACATTGTGGATTTAGAGACTATCTGGAGGATATGCTTTTAGACCAAATAGTCTGTGGAGTCAGGAACTTAAGGCTGCAAAGGCGGCTGTTAGCCAAAAGGGACCTAACCTTAGCAGTAGCCATTGAAGATACACAGGCTGCTGAGCTATCTGCACTGTCTGCAGCAGAAATCCGGGGAAACCCCATCAGACATAGTAGCTCAGCAGTCCATTTTGAAGAGGTTTCTCCAGAGGAGAGCTCTGAGGAATCAAACGATATAAATCACCTCAGACAACAGAAACCCCTTCCAGAGGAAACAAGGCCAAAACCCAACTTTCCCCCCCTGGCAGCAGCCCATCTGCCTGAGCTGTGGAGGAAACCACCTCAGGGCATCCTGCAAGTTCAGGAATGCCATCTGCTTGAATTGCCAAAGGAAGGGTCACTTAGCCAGGGCCTGCCAAGCTGGGAAAACTTTTACGCAGAGGCCTCAGATATCCCCCATTTTTCAAAGGCAAGTTGAAGACTGCTATACCTGTTACCACTCCAATCAGACAAACAAAGGCTCTAACAAAATCAGTATTTTTGTTTCCCTAGAAGGTAAACCCTGCAAGATGGAAGTTGACACAGGCTCTGCTCTATCCATAATTTCCTGGGAATCCCGAAAGAGGCTACTTCCAAGACTATCAAAGAAAAAGCTCCTCGACTGCTATCTGACTCTGTGTTATTACCAAGGCAGAACCATCCCAGTCCTCGGAAAAGGCAAGTTTTTTATTCAATTCAAAAACTTTAAAGGTCACTTGCCTCTAGTTGTAGTGGATGGTGCCCTCTCTAGCCTGTTAGGAATAGACTGGTTCCCTGCTCTTGGCCTCAACGTAACAGGCATCCACTCTATTTTAAATATTGAAGTGGATACCTTATTCAAGGACTATGCTGATGTATTCAGAGAAGGGTTGGGGTGTTACTCAGGCACCCCAATATCACTCAATGTAGATCCTCAGGCAAAACCAATCCGCCTGAAGCTTTGTAGAGTGCCCTTTGCAATTCGCCCCAAGTTGGATAAGGAATTAGACAAACTAATCAAACAAGGGGTATTGGAGCCTGTGGACTTTGTGAAATGGGAGACCCCCATAGTTACCCCACTTAAGAAAGACGGTAGCGTGAGAATCTACGCTGATTATAAGACCACCCTGAATAGATACCTACAAATCAGCGCCTATCCAGTCACCGTCATACAACACCTTTTGCATTCTTTTGAGCCTCGGACTATTTTTGCAAAACTAGAGTTGTCACAGGCCTACCAACAGTTCCCTGTAGATGACCAAGCTGCAGAACTACAGACCATAGTAACGCACAGGGGTGCTTTTAGGTGCAGGCGCCTCCAGTTTGGCGTGAGCGTAGCCCCTGGGATTTTCCAATCTTTAATGGAGAGGCTACTCCAAGGACTCCCAAGCGTAGTCCCCTATATTGATGATATTTTAATTTCAACCATAGACAAACCACAATTGCTTCAAAGAGTCAGAGCAGTTTTTGATCTCTTCAGACAGCATGGTCTCAAACTTAAAAAAGACAAGTGCACCATTGCCACTAAACAAGTAGACTTTTTGGGCTATAGAATTGACAATTGAGTCCAAAGTCAGGGCTATCCATGAGGCACCCACACCTTCCAGCAAGACTGAGCTCCAGGCCTTCTTAGGGCTTCTCAACTTCTTTGCTGCATTCCTCCCTCACAAAGCTTCCATTGCAGAGCCTCTGCACAGACTTTTGGACAAACAATCCCCCTGGCACTGGGGACCTAAGGAAGTCCATGCCTTCCATGCTGTCAAATCTTTGCTCACCTCCAAAGTGGTACTAATAGAGTTCAATCAACAGCTATCTTTAGTACTAGCTGCAGATGCTTCTCCTTTTGGCATAGGGGTTGTTTTGAGTCATAGACTACCAAATGGTTCTGAGGCACCCATTGCCTTTTTTCCAGAACTTTTTCTTCAGCCGAGCGCAACTACAGCCAAATTGACAAGGAGGCTTTGGTTGCAGTTGCTTCTGTCAAAAAAATTTCATGAATTCCTCTATGGGAGCCATTTTGAATTAATCACCGATCACAAGCCTCTGTTAGGCCTTTTGTCTGGTGAAAAACAAATCCCACAGATTTTGTCCCCAAGAATGACCAAATGGACTTTATTTCTGGCTGCTTATTCATATGCACTGATCCATCGACCTGGTAAAAACCTTTGCCACGCTGACGTTCTCAGCCGCTGCCCTCTGCCTGTTCCTGCACCAATCAATGCTGTTTTTGAGATCAACGATCTCAATCTTCCCATCACTGCCCTTGACATTGCTACCCACTCCTCAAGGGACTAAGTAATCGCCCACGTTCTGGACTGGGTGGGGAAGGGTGGCCAGCAATCCCTTATGCCCCTGAATTCCTGCCTTTCAAGACTCGCCAGCAAGAACTATCGTCTCTGCAGGGCTGTTTACTGTGGGGAACGAGGGTGGTCATCCCTTCCAAACTGCAGGGCTCAGTTTTTAAGGTCCTGCATGAAGGCCATCCTGGCATTGTCAGGATGAAGGCCCTGTCTTGCAGTTACGTGTGGTGGCCTGGCATGGATGCCCAGATCTCCAGCTGGGTAAGCGCTTGCCAGCCATGCCAGGCTACCAGGCCAGTTCCACCCACATCAACTCCTGGCAGGTGGGAAGATGCTGGAGCCCCTTGGTCCCAGCTGCACATTGATTTAGCTGGCCCTGTGCATGGGCGAACATTCCTGGTAATGGTAGATTCCTTCTCAAAGTGGATAGACTTGGCCCTGCTGCCCTCAACAACCACTCAAGTCGTTACAAAGGCCCTAACCAGGGTATTCGTTACCCATGGCATCCCTGACACCGTTGTGTCCAACAATGGGCCCCAATTCACCTCCTGCGAATTTGAAGTTTATTAGCCACTCTGGGAGTCAGGCACGCCCTTACAGCTCCTTTTCACCCTGCTAGTAACGGGATGGCTGAAAGGGCAGTCAGGTCTGTAAAGGAGGCCCTGGAGAGGTTTGGCCAAATTGACTGGCACTCTAAGCTTTCTAGGTACCTGCTAACCCAACATACAACCCCTTGTGCCACTACCAACAAGTCCCCGGCCGAGCTCCTTATGGGAAGACACCTGAGAACCACCCTGGATAGGCTACATCCTCATTATGCCCCAGTCACCCCCCCCCCGGGGTCTGATAGCCAGACCAGGAAGTTTACCCTGCATGACCAAGTATACGCTTGCAATTACTCAGGCCACCTCTTATGGGTGCCAGGGCAAGTCATGGCAGTAATTGGCCTAAGCCCTACAGGGTCTTGCTGGAGGATGGACATACCTGGCACCAGCACATTGGCCAGCTGAGGAGGTGCTGGAGAGTGGCTATCGACGACCCCCGTTGCCCGCCAATCAATACGGACCCACTGACGCTTGCTGAGGCTCTCCTGGGGCACTTTGAGTGAGGAGACCTACCTGGACCGTCGCCTGTCCCTCTGTCAGAGTCACCCGACGATGAGGGTCCAGTCCCTCCAAGCTCCAACATGGCCCAGGAAGCAGAGAACTTCTTCCCTGTTGCAGTTCCACCCGGACTAAGGCGATCCGGCCACCTGTGCAGGGCCCGGCCTACTTGAAAGACTACGCATGCTCCTTGCCAGGGGAAAGGAGTGTTGCATTCATCCTCAGTCTTCACTCCGGTCCGCGCTTCTGGCGGGAGCGCAAACCGCTCCCATTGGTTGATGCTGTTTGACAGCCGACTATAAAAGGAGCTCTCAAAAGGCATCAGCTGTTGCCGCCAGCTGACTGCCTGTTACCCCAAAGTTACTAGACTGTTAGCTCCGTGTCCGCCTCAGTAATTACCGCCGCTCTACAACACTTTTCAAGGCTGAAAAATTTATTTAAGGCTGTATCAAATACTTAGTTGAAAATTGACTACATTTCAAAAACAAAACAACTTGCTTATAAGAACCCATAAAGGACTACCTTACTATATTTGGACTATGCTGGTCAGATAAATTAGAATATAATTCAGAATGAAAGGGGCTAGCCACCCTGAATATGAATCTAATAAAACATAAGGTTTATTCTTCCACATAGGAATCATAGTTTTTCTCATTCTCCAAAAGTAAGTTGGAAATGGAAGAAGAAAACACATAAGTATTAGAAAAAATAGAATGACTAATTAGTGTATAATTATCATTAGTAAATGCACTTTTCTACTGCAATTAATGGCAAAACTCCAGTTGCTTATCATATCATATTTACTACAGTACTTATTTGGCATGATTTAATTTTAACTCAATTATGTTTGCATTTATAATGCTGTAGTTATATTTCATCAAAAAAATGGCTTGTTTATATAATTGTATTAAAGAAGATAGAAACTAATACAAACTAGTATAAAATGAGAGGAAGAGGAGGAGAAAGAGGAGGAGAAGAAGAAGAAGAGGAAAAGGAGGAAGACTCAAAGAAAAAGCTAAAAGTGCAACTAAGGAAAAGAGTAAAAGACATATGGAAAAGAAGGAAAATAGTAGTAACTTCAAACTTCGAATGTTCTTTACAGCAATTATAAGTACAACTATAAATGTACCTATTAGTCTATTGTTACAATATAACTCCATTATTTCGATAAACTGTTCTGTCTCATTATCATATGTTCATTTTTTTCTGTTTCACAAAAAAAGTCCATAATGGGTTTCCAATATATCTAGCTATTGTCTTTTCTATCATCTTAACCAACCATTCCTTGATTATGGGTAGTGCCAAAGCTTTCTATCTTTATACATACAATTTGGGCATTCTCTCAGTAGTCATCATGTAGAAAAACAAAACGCCATCTGTTCAAAGTTTTTTTTCCCAACTGTTCAACCCAAAAGAAAAGTCTCTGGTTTCAATTGTACATTAATATTTAAAATTTTTGAATTCTTTTATGTAATAGAATCAAAAAATTTTCAGTTTTTTTAACATGTCCATCAAACATAATAAAATATCCTTTTTTGTAGCTGACTATTTCAACATAAATTTAAAGAACTTTGTAACTTCTGGACAATTTCTCATACATAATTTTTATAAAAATTATTTTTAAGATTATAACATAATGTACATTTCAATCCTTTCAGCTACATATTTCCCATTGTTCCATCTATACGTTATAATTATAGTTTTAGTCCACTTTCACTTGTTTGTCTTCTGTTTCAAATTTCAATAACTTTACATATTTTTAGCAATTTACATGCTCATCATTTGTCTACAATTCTATTTCAAACTCAGTCGTGCAATGTTCACATCTGTTTTGCAGAGCTTCCCATCTTCTTAACTTCTTTTATCTCCTCTTTTATCTTTATAATCTTTCATTCTTTTTCAAAAGCTGTTAATTTAATATCAAGTGATTCCAATTTATTATCCATATACAGAAATAATTTTTGAAGCAAATCTTATGTGATTCCTTTCTCTGCAGGTTGATTAAAGAATTTTTCTTCTCTCCTTCATTCTTGCATGTTTCTGGCAGTTGCTATTATGGTATTATAATCCAAAATTAAAAGTATCTCAGTCAATGTAAATGTTCCTTTTTTCCTATTTTATCTTCCTGTTTCTTTTATAAATTTGTCTCTAATAGCACTCTATAGTTTCAATTAGCATCATAGTCTGGCTCATATTTATATTTTGTTTTAAAATACACCAATTGTAATATTCTTAAGTAATAAACAAAGAACTTTTCTACAAAAATCCACTTCGTTTTTCTTAATTCTAGTTTGTTCAAAAGCACTTTAATGAAAAATAATCTTTCATAGTAACTGTTCCATTAATCCATTAAAAAAGTTTTTCTGACTTGTTTTCTGTTAAAAGTTTTTAAGTCTTTAAAATCTTTTCTTTTGGGGGTGTCTTTATTCCTTTGTAAACTAGAAGAAATAATAACTTACCAAGTGGAATCCTATCCTGCCATTCAGAAAACCTCTTTGGCTGTAAATTAATTAAATCAAAAATGATTAAAAATGAGGCTCTTATTAACTTTATACCCATACATTAAGATTGTGGGCCTGTTAAAACCCCTTGGCTTCTAACTGCTTAATTCATAAACTGCAGAAAATTTCAGTTCCTGCAGTCTACTCATGAAGAGCAGTTGTCTGGAGTACAGGTGGGTGATTTCAAGATCTCTCCTTTTTTTCCAGAGAAACTTTGCTGACCATAATTCACCATCTGGCCACTGATGTCCTTCACAATCTGACACAATCACAATCTTCTGATTCTTTGGAAATATCTAGTTTGCCATAGTAATTCTAGAAAAAAGACCTTTCTAATTGACTAAACAAACTAAGTTAGTTGGTTATGTTTGGATGGTAACATACTGAAGATATTTATATAGAGCTGCTTTCCCAGTAAAATCCCATGAATGAAGTAGAACATAAAAGTCTGGAGTCCTTTGTGACCCTCTTCAGGAAACAGATGGGGCATCTTTATTTTCCAATCTGATTGTCAACTCCAATGTCTTTGTTAATACCTTCCTTGGTATTAAGCTTTTTTTTTTCACCCAACCTGTTTTTTTCAGATTCTTTTCATTAAAAAGAAAAAGCAAATGAATGGAAAAATAATATACTAATTGCAAACCAATAGCAGATACCTGCATCAATTCTCCTAACTGCAAGAATGCCCTGACTCTCTCATGTATCCCCAAACTATTATTATAAAATAGGAATGTTTGGTCAGCAATTGAAGATTTAACCCCCTCCCAAAAGGAAAACAAGCACAGAAGATAACATTCTGAAGTACCAAGCAGATGGGTGGGTGGATGGATGGATAAATGTGTGTGTGTGTGTGTTTGTGTATAAAATTATTTGCAATTTCACTGTCCAACAAGTCAGATGATTAGAAAATAAGATGACACTCTTCACTAAACATGGTTACCTTCAGGTTACACATGTGATATGACCATACATTTTCAACAAACCAGTAATATCACTTTTATTGAATTAAAATATTGCTAGTGAAATATTTCCCCTAATTTTTGTAGGCTTCCAAGTCTCTTCTAGAGAACCAGAGGAACTTTGTTATGGGAGAAATGCCAGGTCTACCGGAGAGAGGAGAAGATTCATTGCCCAAACAGCTGTTTCTCAGTTGTCAATAACTGTAGCCCTAAACATATTAGTTGTTTTCGTCATTCAGTTATTTTCAACTCTTCATGACCTCTTGGACATAATTTACCAGGATTGGATATAATTTCTATTTTTAAAAAAACAATGTAGATTTTTGATAATCACTTTGTACAACTATTTGTTTACATATTTTTTTAGCAAAAGAGTCTTGGCAACTAGTCATTTTCTTTCTTTTCTTTTTGGATTACTGTAATTCAAGTAATTCAGAACAAAATGTTTGTAGTTTAGAACAGGGGTCCCCATGGCTTTAACGTAACATCTGATTGTTAACTGTTATAACTATTGTTTTATCCTGAAAACCATTTGGTTAAATGTGGAATTTGATCTTGTGTTCATTTCACAAGAGCTATACTGGTAGAGCTATACTGAGCATTGTTTATGATGCACCACACAAAACTGGAATGCTGATTTAGGATTAATCTCTAAATACACTTTAAAAGAGGGAAATGCCACTGCAATGGAACTGTATCTTAGTTAAATTTCTTTATTCATTCACTCATTCAATTTCTATAGACACCCATCTCAATCAATGAGTTTAGTCTAGGTCCTTACAATTCCAAAATTAAAAAAATAAAATAAACCAATAAAAATAGTTAAAACTAATAGAAACCTCCATAGATAGATAGATAGATAGATAGATAGATAGATAGATAGATAGATATAGATATAGATATATAGATATATAGATATATAGATATATAGATATATAGATATCGATAGATAGATATAGATATCAGTTGTTAGCCAATTAACTGTAAAATTAAGAAATGGGCCATTAATATATTTAATGCCCCAGGCTCAGAAACATAGCCAAGTTTCTAAAACCTAATGAAAAGCTAACAGAGTTGGGAGCATTCTAATCTCCAGAATAGGATGTTCCAGAGAGCAGGGGCCACTGTAAAAAAGGTCCATTTCCCAACCTCTGCCAGCCAACATGCTATAGTTGATCCACATGATATTCAATCTGCTGGATTGAATTGGATGGAAGAGACTCTTAGAAAAACGCAGTCCCTCAGAAATTCCTAACACATGAATATGGATCGGTGCACAAGCATTTTATAACAAAAAGGGGAAAAATGCATAGCATCTTATGTCTTAATGACTTTTCATTCAAAAACAAAAACATTTCATTCAAAAACAAAGGTACTTACTTGGCTTCCAGTGCCAGTGCAATGATTCCTGCAGCCATAGGTGCAGAAGCTGATGTCCCCGTATGACTGTCTGTACAACGCTGTCTGAGGTCTGTAGTGATCTGGAGGGGAAAAAATGTATGATAAGAATAAGGTTGCTGCAGACAACAAAAGGATTCTTTCTTGAAATAACATACACATTTGAAACTTTGTTATTCAATGGGATAACTTTTTTTAATGTTGGTTTTAGCTCTCTAAAGCATATGGATATCCAAAAATCATTTGCCTCCCGGAATACTGTAGTAATGAAATGTCTGGGAACAGTCCCATATTACCTTCATGAGACACTTTGTTAGATGATTTGACACTTGAGCATTTTATGGTAGCGCTGCAAGCAAAATTAAATTCCAATCTAATACAAATTTTATTTCTTCAGTGGCAAGAGTAGCAGCCCATTTTTATCCCTATGAATAACAGAAGCAGACACTCTGAATACATTTCTGCCTCAGCTGATGCTGCTTGTGCGACAGCAGCTCCTCCAGATGCTCACAACTGAGTACAAACGTACAGTTGTACGTGCATTGGCTTCTACTTGAATTGACATAATCAGGGTCCTTCCTCATGTAGGAATTCACAGTTTCTGCCCTGTAGATATTTATGTTGTAAGTCTAGAAGAATCCAAATTACATGTATAATGACAATGGTCATCTTTGAAGTGTTCGAGTGTTAACATGATGAGGGTTCTGGATATCTGAAACTTGAGTTTCAACAAAATCCTGTGCTGCATATAAATAATTGCTGAGGGAATGGGACCGTATCAAAGATATGCTAGAATCCCCATTCTGAAAGTGGATGGGGCAAAAATAAATACTCGGTTCAGGCCAGAAAAAAGGAAAGCTATATATTAAATATATTTATTATGATTATTCCCCATTATTTATTCTCCTAAATTTTGCCTATATATTATATTAAAAAGTATGTTTCATTATAACAAAGAAAGACTTTTTAAAGCCACAAAAGCATCCCATTTTAAAATAGTATTTTTAATACATATGTAATTGTTTTATCTTCAACATAAATACTGCTACAGCTACCTAATAGAAAGTATTAACATATACAGTATATCAGAAATAAGTACAATTAAATGTTTTCTCCCTGATTAAGCATGCATAGCCTTGGAAATTAAATATTAATAGGAAATTAGTTGTGAAAGTTTGAAATTTTATATAAGCCATCTTCCATTCAGTTTAAATAAAAATATAAGCTGAAAATGTACAATTTTGTAATTGTATCCAAACATATACTTTATAAACTTATCCAAACTAGTATTATGTTGTTATACCAGTTAGAAAATAAATATTAAATTACAATTATCAGACCATAATTAATAAAAGAAGCAATGCTGCATACATTAGAACTGAATGTACCTTATCCATAGAAAAGTACATCAGAGATCAACATAAGAGAAAAGAAAAATTACTGTTTATAAGTATAGCCTCAGGACAGAATCTACAAAGCTGCTAAAACATGGAATATAAATTTGTGGAATATCAGTTGAAACAATAAAAGCCACTGCCAGTAAGTGATAAATATAACTGCCTGTAAAAAAGTTAACAGAAAGCCAAAAAGCTGACATGCATAGGCACTTAGTTTCGTTTGTGCTATAATTTTGAAACCAGTAACAGTATTCTGGGTAGAATATAGGGATGGATGGATGGGAAATGATACAAAAAGCAAATTCTTGCTTTACTAACAATTGTTGAATATAAAGTATTTATTATGTGCCAAACTTGATAATTTTGTATTCAGGTCTTACACAAGTTGTAAAGCAAATATCAGTAACAGTATCACTTCTTTAAACATCTCAGTGACTTGGAATTAAATAGTACATATTAAAACTTTGTAAATTTATCTACATCATGTTTCTTAAAGTTTGGTCCTAGGATCTCTGGGCATCCACAAAACCCTTTCAAGGGACTGCAAAGTCAAACTTATTTGCCAGCCTATGCTGAAAAATAATACATGATTTAAATCTCATCAAACAACTGTGGTAAGCAGTAATGGCAGTGAATGTGTCAGTATTAATATATATGTTAACAACAATAATCTATATTTTTGGGACTGTCTGCTATTTTCAAAACTGGAAAGGGATCCTGAGGGAAAAAAGTTTGAGAAACAATGTAAACCATGTGAAAGGAAATTTCTTTAAAATTATGTATTGTTGATATGTGAAGCCTGATATACTGTCAAAGATGTAAGAGGAATGTCAAGTAAGTGTTGGAAATGCAACCTCTACCTTTTATCAGCTCTTGTGGATTTGCCAAATATCAAGAAATATTGGAACAAAATATGTGTTTGACTCAAACATATAAAAATGCAATTAAAACTGGTGGTTTCTCTTTTATGTATGATGGATATCAGACCAAAAGGAAACACTTTTTTTTTGTTTTTATATATAACATCACAAGACTTCTATCTACATGGAATGGAAAGATATACAAACTCCTAGAATAAATTGGCAAATTAATAGAGCTGGCTGAGATGGCAAAACTGACCACTGATGAAAAAATATTGTCTAGGTTTGTTTCAATTTGGATACTATTTTTGAACTTCTTGCTAAAAAATAATAGAAATGAAATTGATTTAGGGATTTGATGATTAGATGTGTTCCGATTATAGAAATATTATGTATTGATTTTATTTTATTTACTACATACAATTTACATATTATGCCCTTATTTTTGTTTAAATATACAGTCGGAAGTTACTTTACTATATATTTGTATCGGTACTGAAGAAAGTTGGAAGTTACTCTTTTTCTACATCTTTTTTCATGTCTTCTTCTCTTTTCTTGTTACTATGCTGTATTTGTGGTTTATTGAAATTCAATAAAGTAATATATCAGAAAAGAAACATTGTATAGAATTAAATGCTTAAGGTCTATAGGTCAACTGCCCAGATTCAGAATGTTATAATGCCTGAAATTGATTTCATATAGCAGATTGACCACGAGGGATGTAAGAAAGATTCACTGACTATTTTTGATCTTCATTAAACTGGCTTCAGTGGGAACATTTGGTAGCATACATGAAAAATCAATTAACAATAAATTCCTTAAATTAGCATGAAGTATGCATCTGGTTAGGCTGTGATAAGTGTTAATTAAAAAAAAATCAAAAGGAAACCAACTAATACGTTTATATTACATTTATATCATTGATTGATTGCATTTTTAAAAAAGTAAATACAAAATAATGTCAAGTACTTTTCAGTCATTTAATTTATACAAAGCAGACTTAGAGCCACTTAGAAATATAAAAAGGAAAAATGGAAACTAGAAGCAACATGTTGCTTTTCAGTAATCAACATTTTGTTTGAGAATAGTCTCATTATTTCAGCTAACAAAGTAAATAAACTATTATGATAGAAATCAAGGCACCCACCAAACAAACATCACATCAATCTATTGTATCAGTTAAGCTCCACCCAAAGAAGTCTCGAATGAAAATCTTGCAGAAACAAAAAATATATCCCAGGCTTAAAACTGCTCTGAATTAAGCAAAAGATTATTGTGTTTCTCCTTATGAAGTGGCTTTCACTGAAGATGATCCAGAAACTACAGCTGGCATAGAAAGTCGTTGTCTGACAGAAGAAGCCAATATTGTAAAGTGATGGTGTTTATTGCATTATTACTTTCAAACAGCATTTTCATTGAGGTCAGTTAAAATTGTACTTTTCCACAGAGACTTTGAAGAAGAGGGCTTCATAATGGCTTAACAACAATACTAGAGACTGTTCAATTATTTTCCCTGTCTAATGTTGGTTATGGTTTTGTTAGCTTTATTTATTTTCTTAATAAGTGCTGTGACTGTAAGCTTCCTGGAAAAAATGGAAATGATGGCATACATCATATTATTTATAAATAATAAATAAATATAGGCCACAATATATGTACCGGCTTGAGGTATTCACATTTATATAATACAGATTAATGAGAACAGTAAAACCCAGGATTAGTTTTGAAGAAAACAGAAAAATATGTCAATAGCATAATTATTTATAATTCCCTTTCCTACTAAGGTTCAAATATTATATTCAAGCCTTTTAAAGTTGCCAAATCCTCAGGAGAGGTGGTTTGGACTATAGAAAGTTTTAGTGATTCAACAGATTTTATTTATATGGCCTCTGGATTCAAATTATATTTCTTGTTAGATTGTTTCTTTTAGGCCAAGGCTTCATTACAACATTATTAATAGATTAGTGAGCAGAATAAAATAATTAGATTTATGTTGGATTACGGCCATAGATAGTTATTATTCACATATTAATCCCATCACCAGTCTTATTCCAATTATTTAAAGAAACATTTCACTCAGAATCACACACACTCCCCAGTCCTTGCATGGAAACTTTGGAATTATTTATCTGTAAAGTTGTTTTATAGCTTTTCTCTCCAGATTAATCATTCAGATAGTTTTTATACTTGGTTCACCTCCTAGCCACCTTGACTCAAATGGACTTATAATTAGGGATTCTGGAATCAGGCAGCCTCAAAATTAGGCATGTGCAAACTATTCTGCCATTTTTTTCAACCTGAAGTGGCAACTCCTTGTGTTCTAAGTATAAAATGAAACATGACAAATTTCTTGAAATCTCAAAATAAATATGACCTCTTGAGCAATGTCTGCCACTTTTTTGGGGGGGGAGGGGGAGAACGGGACTATCCCAAGTGCTGAAGTTTTATAGATTGTGACCAAATTACCTTTTTATCCTCTCCAAATCTTTTTCAGTCTACCCAGCTCATCAAATCTCTGCTGTTACTAATTCAGATTGGATGAAACAGAGTGAAGTGGCATATGAGTAAAAACATTCAAAGATCAAGAAATTTGGGTAGGCTCATCAAATTACATTCCAAATGATATGATCTCAAATTCCATATAAATAATCTGGAGAGATTATACAGGAGTTTCAATTCTGTTATTGCCTGTTAGAGCCACATTCTTCTCATAACTAATAGGCTTTCTTGAAGGAATCTGAGTCTCTCAGTTGAAATGGGAACTTTGGAAGATGCCATTTCTTTGAGGAATTTAGGTGGCTGCCTGCAAATGCATATAGATTTATAATAGACAGTTATAATTTACAACTGCCAGATTATGCAAAATTAGGATTACTGTTTATCTGGTGTTATTTACACTCCATCACTAAGTAGCAATTTAAGACTGTCAAGATTTCAAGAAATCTTTAAAATAAAATTGCACCAACAGTTGCTTGCATGGTTTTGAATTCATTTATCAAATAGAGAGCATGGGGTGATTGGATAGGTTTAAATGCATGGTGCTACTCAGTCCAATAGTCTAACTGCACTACTTGAGATCAAGAGAAATCACACATAATTGTGTTTTTGCTGTTGTTCTTTTATCAGAGAAATGTGAATAAAGTTTGATAGGGTATTATCCTCTTCTTGAACACTAGAAGACAAAGCTAGAACACTAGATTAGCACTGATGACATTACCTACTTTGGGTAATGAAACATCTGCAAAAAACCAACAACTTCTGAGAGCACCAAGCGTGCCTTATTTCAACCCTGAACTGCAACTATTCTCCTTTATTAGTATTTTAAGCCAAAATTAATGTTTATACATTTTGCATGTTGTATGCTGTAATCTGTGACTAAAGTTCATGCATAGTTGCCTTTCGAATCCTTGCATTTTTTTTAGAAATAATTAATTATATATTAAGTGCTTGGAGTTTTTAGTTTTATTTTATTTAATTAATTTAAAACAAAAAAAAATGATCCTAAGCTGAATTATTTATGGCTTCAGTATGGAATGTTTAAGAAAATCTTATCTAGAAATATTTGAACTGGTGTGTGTTATATTATATCTTAGTTTTTGAGTGAATGAAAATTAAAGGTTTGAGTGAATGGGAATTAAAGGTTTGAGTGAATGGGAATTAAAGGTTTGTACAAAAGTTGATGATCAAATATTTTATCATAAAACCAATATTATCAAGATACTCTTGAATTCAATATGGTACATTTTATCATGGGAATATTTTTTGCTAGAAAAATGAATGATTTATTTCTTATTTTACCATTTTTGAGGAGATTACAGAAAAAAAACCCCAGATATATATAAAATTTATAAAAAGAAAAATAAGTAGAAGAAAGCAGATGATAACAGAGTAATTACTGGAATGAAGAGTTACCTCAGAATTTGTCTTTAAAATTAATCATCTGAAAACAGCAAGGTTTCCAGGAGAGATGGCTAATATCCCAGATTATTAGAAGAAACGATATATTTTGAAAAATAGCCGATCTTAATTCCTTATTAGCAGCAAGAGACTGAAAAGGAGAAAACATTAAACAAATTTGTATTCATGATGGAAAACTAGGATTGAGAGAGAACAAATATGTTTTCCCCTCCCTTCAGTTGGAAGATTTTCTGTAAGTTTGTTTCTTGTGCAAATCAGTTTTTGGTAGAGGGTGAAAAAGAGGGGTTTTTTAAGGAGCAAATCCTCTAAAATATAAAAAAAAGTCAAGTAACTTTAGGATAAATAAAACCTAGAATGTATTTACAAAAAGAAGTTGTCAATTTTATTTTCAATTAAACTTCAATCATGGTGAAAAGACCACATACTATTTTCCTGTCATAGGATTCTCCGCTGCTGTAGGTTGTAGCTAATGTTGATGCACATTCTTCTAGATACCAAGGTTTTCTTCCACTTTCAGCTGTGCTACTAATGGAGATGGTATAGATGCTATTGGTGTAGCCATCACATGAGCAATGATCCTTACTTCTTCCACCATTTCCAGATGCCCACACATAAATGGAGCCCAAGTTGTTTCTGCCCTATTTGAAATAAATTAAAAAATATTGAAATTAGAAGTAGATAATAAATTGAAACAGCCTTTTTTGGTAATTTAATTTGGATAAAATATTTTATTTGTAATTTAAATCCATCCTATAAAGTATCAAATATAGATTATAATACTCTTTTATTTTAAGTACTTGTTGTTAATACTAGCTGTTCCAAAAAGGTTATGAAATTACCAGTGAATAAATTAATAAATTAAAGGACTGACAGCTCCTAGTTATGCAACACATAAATTTTATTTTTCTTATTTAATCTTGTAAAAAGAATATTCCATTCTGATAGTATCAGAAAATGAATATATATTACCGGTAGGTCTTTCTACTTCCATCCAGGGGTGGGATACTACTGGTTCAGTCCAGTTCTATAGAACTGGTAGCTTTGAAAAGCAGCAGACACCAAACTGGTTTGGTGCAATGACCTTTTGGTCATCTATTTGGCCCACCTGCCTGCCCAGGTTCTTGGCTGTCCTTTATTTCCTGCTTTTTCAACGTCAGCTGTTTTGCGCAGCACAGCTGAGGTTGAAAAAGCAGGAAAGAAGAGGATTTTCAAATGCTGCATACCCGTGTGCAGCGCTTGTCAGCTGTCCGGGCAGCACAGCTGATTTTTTTCTGAATGCTGTACATGCGCGCACAGCGCATGCAAAATGCACTGTCACTGAACCAGTAATAGCATCGGATGAATCCTACCCCTGCTTCCATCATAATGAATTGTCCAATAGATAAATGATATTTTCTGATTATAATATTGTTCTATTAACTATTTCACATTTTATGTGGTGCTCCTTATAAAGCTTAATTGGATTAGATTTATCATCATTATTTATAATATTTCAAGGACTATGTGTATTATATCATTTAATAATTCAATATCATTACAAATGTATAAATCATTTCTTCTAAAGACTATCTTCCTAGATATAAGCATGTATTTTAAATTTTGATATTTATAACTGCTCCAAGATTAATGATATTGCCCAGTGTTGAGTACAATCCTATGTTTGGACCTATACAACTTGCCCTTGGAAGTTGTGGGGGCGCCATCACTTGAGACTTTCAAGAAGAGATTGGTCTGCCATTTGTCAGAACTGTTGTAGGGTCTCCTGCTTGGGTGGGAAGTTGGACTAGATGACCTACAAGGTCCTTTCCAATTCTGATTATCTGTTATATGTTATCTGTTATCTATACTATGGAAGTAAAAGCAGTGAAATATAAATACTTGTTTCGAACACATCAGTACTCAAGCTACCCCCCCTTTTTAAATGAAACATGGTGGACAATAATCCATTGATTGGATATTAGACATCACCAATATGCTGGGGATATTATTTTACATCTTGGCCTAAGGCAAGCAGGAGATGTGGTGGCAAGCCTAAATGCTGCCTAGAGGCTGTAGGGATAAAAGGGGGCAAAACAGATTATGAAGGATTCATAGCAAGCTGAGATTACTATTAGTTCACAAGTCTTATAATACCATGAAAGTTCCATCTAAAACAAGGATCCTTCCATCAAGGATGAGTAGCACTTTCCCTGAAGGAGCTATTATGCAGTCTTATTAAACCATGGCTTCTTTTGAAACAACAGGTAGAAAATGTGTCCAGTTGTACCTTTAGCTATTTTTGATGGTCTGCCAGTTATACCTAACCCTTTCCCAAATCAGGAGGCACTGAAGACAGTGACAAACTTCATCTCTCTTTTATGTGTGTCTTTATTTTCCATGAAGCTGTTCTTGAAAATGACTCAGAAACAGCAGGTGTTATAAAATGCAATAACCTGTTTTATTGCCTTTAGGGTCATCTTTGCAGGTAAAAGATGCCTGGCCCATATTGTCTGGCAGGAAAATGATCTAGATGCCCAGCTTGAGAAAGACTTGGGTGCTCAGGACACAGACAATCACATTTCAGGGTACTCCATATATTGTGTGAAATTTGTACATACATATCCACAAGTATTTTTGTTTACTCAATATACTATATATTGGTTTTAGGATTCTTCAAATTCAAAGATAGTGTTGAAAAAGATGCACCTGCATATACAGTATTTATTGTTACTATCAAATTGATTTGAAAACTGTGGCAGAGTATATTTTGGAAAATATACTGATTTTAATGTCAAATTGACACCATGATATAACCCAGATCTCAAAATGGAGTAAAAATTGACTGTGTATATCTGAATGGATATTGGGATCTTTTATATTAATAAAACTAGTGCATGATAATGATGATGATAACTTCTGTCATTTTCTTTGTTAAAAGATAAATAATATTTGTCAGTTGCTACCAAAATGCATTTACAGTTGTTTATTTACATCTTGATTTGGACCAACAACATTTTCATCTCAAAGTTAGTTGAGATATTAAATGGGATTCTAAACCCCAAAAGTCAACAATCAATCTTTACAAATACTAATTATTCACATATCAATTTAATCAGTTAATTGATAAGAAATGTGAGACCTTCATTTTGGCTTAAAAAACAAAAATGTTTAAACTTCAATGTTAAACACCTTGTTAGATTACACATTATACAACCAAAAAAATCCAATTTATTAAACTCAGGGCATTTGTACAGAAGAATGAATAATTGTATTATTGGACATGCAACTAAAGTAACATTTATGATTGTTAAACCATAAGTTTTTGCAGTGTTCTAAAGTTACTATTTTATGGAAAGAAATATAATTAGATATATTAATTTGACTTTGAAACAAATCAAAGTAATATTTTCAGCTGAACATAATCTATTGAATTATATAACCACAACATAAAGGTTGACTGCTAGTCAATGGTAATAGATTTTTTTGACTTCATTATTGCCAAGAGATTAATTTTCAACATAGAAAAGATGAATTTATGGCTCCAATTACCCAGTAGGTTCCATATCATATATGCATTACTTGCATCCTACAAACAAGCAGCCTATAGACATAGATTATGTATGAACAATTATAATGAAATACGGTTATCTTTTGTTGAAGTGTTATATTAAAAATTCATCCTCCCTTCTCCACCCTGAGAAGCCATATGTTTCAATTCAATCACTTTGGTCTAGAGATTAAACCACCACACTAGAAACCAGTTCTACTCCTTCTTTAACCACAAAAGCCAGCTGAGTGAGTTGCCTAGTCACTCAGCCCATTAAGGCCAGGTCACATCGCCTGATGGATGCAAAACGTATGTAAAAAGGACACAGCGGACGAACAAATTTTCCATCTGTTGTTATCCGCTCTCAAAAGTGCCCCAAATTTGCATAAACAGAGCGGACAACAACGGACGGGGGGAGGAGGTATCGCGGATGTAAAAGGGATGCTCAACGGAAGCCTAGAGGATGAAAGAGGATGGAAGCGGATGGCAAGTCCGAAGGGCTTCTGGGGGAGCATAGCAAAGCGGACGCGTAGCGGAAAGAGTGGCTGCGTAGCGGATGAAGTGGATGCAGAGCGGATGCGTAGCGGATGACGCGGATGCGTAGCAGATGCGTAGTGGATCACTGCGCATGCGGGGAGGATGCATTGCGTTAGCCCCACGGATATAAAAGGAGGCAGCTCGCAAGCAGGTCACCATTCAGAGGAAAGACCTGCTGCCACAGACATCTTCATCAGAGACCATGGGGAAGAAGAGGAAGACTGTGCCATCTTCTGCCAGCCCTGGCAAGAGGGATAGATCCACCATCCCACCCCCTGGTGCTGACTCTGCTGCTGCTGCTTCTTCTGCTGCTGGTGCTTCTTCTTCTTCTTCTTCTTCTTCTTCTTCTTCTTCTTCTTCTTCT
>BLBF01000004.1:52698726-52747981 GCA_015471245.1 Laticauda colubrina | reverse complement strand
TTCTTCTTCTTCTTCTTCTTCTTCTTCTTCTTCTTCTTCTTCTTCTTGTTGTGCTTCTCCTGCTGCTGGTGCTGGTGCTGCTTCTCCTGCTGCTTCTCTTGCTGCTTCTCCTGCTGCGGCTATGGTGGACCAGCCCCAAAGCCCTGAAAGCCCTGATGCTGAAGGCCCTGCCAGAGGGAGGAAGAGGCAAGGCAAGGAGAAGGAGAAGGGAGAGAGGAAGCAGTACTCCATCGCAGAGGAGCATGAGGAGGAGGTGCTGGAGTGGCTGAGGGAGAACGAGTATATGTGGAGGAAGGGCCACAGGCTCTATCGAGATACCAGGCGGAAGCAGGCGGCTTGGAGACAGAATGCGGAGAGCCTGGGCTACACTTCAGATGTCCTCCTTGGGTGGGGGAAGCATATGCACACCTGGTACGGGAAGCTGCACCTGAAGAAGTCTGGCCAGGCCGCGGTCAAGCTCACCGACTGGGAGACCTATGTCATGGCAAAGTGCAGCTTCCTGGAGGGTGGGGTCCGCCACCGAGGAGCAGCCCCTCTGTCTACCCTCACTCTCAGGCAGCCCACAGACAGCCAGTCCTCTTCTGGCCAGGAGACAGTGACTGTGTCCGGGCAGGTGTCCACAGAGCGCCCCGCGACAGATACCCCCCCGACAGCTGCACACCCTATGCCGGAGGACATGGAGGATTCTCTCACACACATGGAGCAAGAAGAAGCAGCGACCACCAGGGACCAACCCACACCCACCCTCAGCTCCACCTCCACAGAAAGCAGGCAGAGAGGCAGACCGGAGGGACAGAGCCACACTGTCCTCTTGGAGATCAGGGACACCATCAAGACCAGCGCAGATCTCCTTTCTCAGCTGGTACACTTCGAGATTCCTTCCTCAAACTGCAAGCCCTTCCTCACCTACGTGACCCAGACCCTCATGGACATGCCCGAGCCCCAGTACCAGGTGATGAAGGAGCGGGTCACAGCACTGCTGCACCACCCTCCAGGACCAGCTGAACCTGCTCCCACCCACTCCAAGTCTGCTCCTCCACCCCAGGTGATGTCACAGCCCTTCCAAGGCTTTCAACAGCCCCTCTCCTACCAAGGCTACGGCTACCAGGAGTTCCAGCAGCACAGGCAGCCCTTCCCAGTCCAGGCACAGGTTCCTCGCACGCCACAGGTGCCACAGACGCCACAAACGCCACCAATGCCATAGACGCTACAGATGGCACTGACGCTACAGATGCCACAGATGCCACCGATGTCATCGATGCCACCGACGCCACAGATGCCACCGACGCCACAGATGCCACCGATGCCATCGACACCACAGATGTTTCCTCGCATGCCACAGACACCTCACTTTGCCCAGCTGTACACCAGACATCCCCACTATACTCCTCCTTCCTCCACCCCACACCCAAGCCTGACATCCCAGGTCCTGGATGAAGGGCCTCACAACCTCACTAGGCTGAGCCAGCTTCTTGAGAGCTTCCTGAACACACCATCTCCTGTTGTCCTCTCGGGACCAGGCACCCCAATGGCGCCTCAGACCAGCACTCCGGCCACTGCCACCTCCACAGTCCCTATCCACTTTACACCTGAGACCATGGGCATGCCTCAGAGTGACAGAGAAGAGTGCCAGAGACTGAATTGTTACCTGTTGACTTCATCATTGCTTGGGACACTTTTCTTGGTTCCTTTTGCTTTTTAAATAAAGTCCTATACTTTACTGTTATTAATAAAGGTTTTCTTTGCTTCACACACTTAGGTCATTTTTTTTACTTAATAAAGTCTTGGTGGAAAGTTTTAGAAGATGGTTAAGCCTTTGCATGCTTATGGAATGGGCAGGGATACCTGTGGGATGGGTAATAGCTGTGGGATGGACAGGGATACCTGTGGGATGGGTAACAGCTGTGGGATGGGCAGGGATACCTGTGGGATGGGTAATAGCTGTGGGATGGGTAATAGCTGTGGTATGGGCAGGGATACCTATGGGATGGGTAATAGCTGTGGGACAGATAAGCCTCCAGTGCAAGCATAGTGGGACTGTATGGTCCACCCTCCCAGGTGCCACACCTATGGTCCTTTATTATCAATAACAATTTAATATTTGATCCACACATTTCAACATAAACACAACTCTTTATTAATGCCCTATTCATTGTAAGGCCACTCAACATACATGGCACAATTTCATCAGTGTTATAAGACAGGCTGAAGGAAGCATCCATTAAGCATCTACCATCCTGTCTTGCCACTCCACTGCTCCAGCTGGGGAGTTGCACTAGTGTTTCAGGAGGTTGCACTGCTTCTTCCCTTCACGTGAAGCTCTATTGGGGCCTGGTACATCCACAGTGTCGATCAGGTTTCGCCCTTGCCTCCATTCAGCAGGCTCCATGTCCCCATTCCCTTGTTGGTGGTCCACAAGCCTGTTCTGCAAGACTGGGTAGCGGGTGTGCATGAGATTGTGCAGGATGCAGCAAGCTTCCACGATGCTCCTCACGGTCCATGGATGATGCTTCATGGTGGTGAGAAGTACCTGGAACCTGTTGGCCAGGATGCCAAAGGCGTCCTCCACCACCCGTCTTGCCCTGGACAGCCTGTAGTTGAAGATCTTCTCTTCACAGGTGAGGCATCATCCCCCACGATGAAGTAGGGCACAACTTGTGTGTCGTTGGGCAGGGGGTCTGGATCTGGGAAGCCCATGATGAGGTTGCATTCCAGCCACTCCTTGAGGTCACTGCCATTGTATATCTGGGCATCTGAAGCTGACCCGTTGCCTGAAGCATCGATGTACATGAACTTGTAGTCAGCATCGACCATGGCGAAGAGGAAGATGCTGAAGAAGCCCTTGTAGTTGACATAAGTGTACCCAGACTTGACTGGAGCTTTGCAGGCCACGTGCTTCCCATCTATGGCTCCAACGGTGTGGGGGGAAGTTCCACCTCTGATACCACTGCTCTGCAACTTTTCTCCAGCCTTCTTCAGTGGTGGGACAATGGAGGAGCTCCTCCAGGTATTCTTCGATGATGGCCTACACCACTTCTCTGACCACAATGCTGATGGTGTTGTGTGGCACCCTCCAGCCATAGTGCAGGCTCCTGTAGGTGGTCCCTGAGGCCAGGTGGTGCAGAGTCAGTGCCACCTTCAGTCCAGGGTCCAGGCTGGGATGGAAGTTGGTGCTCTGCTTGGTCAACCTGGGTCTCAGCCACTCCACAACTTCATCAAACATGGCTGGTGGCATCCTCATGAAGTTCTGGAATGCACGAGGGTCTTTGTTCCTCAGCTCCACCATCAGCTTGTCATAGAGTCCAAACTCCGCTCTTCTCCCGATCCATCATCAGACCCAGACACTTCTTGGCCACCTCCTTTTCTTCCTGTAGAAAAGGTGAAAGAGCCTGAAGATGGCTTGGTTCTGGTGTTGAATGATGGCGGCTACCAAAAGGAGCTTGCGATGATCCATGGTGGTGGAGAATGGATGCTGTCGAAGAGCAAGATGAAGGCTGAATAGGTTTGCACACCAGGGCTGCTGGACTGAAAGTGAGATCCAGGTGATTTCCTCCCCCTTTTTATAGGAAATGTCAGTTTTCCGCTAGGTGTCCTTCCGCATCCTCCAGGCATCCTCCAGACATCCTAAATATCCGAGATACGTCCCCTATATGAACGTTTTTTCCGTTTTAATGCTTTATATCTGAACTGCATCCACTTTCATCCTTTCTACGTCCGTGGTACTGACGCTGTGTGCCCGTTACGCATCCGTTTCGCTTCCTCCCTGTGTCTGTTTCCCGCTGGAGCAGATTTGAGTTGCGCGGATGTGGAGCGGATGCCTAGCGGATATAGCGGATGCGTAACAGATTACGACGGACGTCTAACGGATGTTCCCCGTATGCGTTGCGGATGTATAACGGACACGTTGGATACTTCATCCGCTGAAAAAGTTTTGTGCAGCTCAAAACATTTTGAGCAGATGAAATCACAGTAGACGGATGCTCGACGGATAGAGCGTATGAAAGACGTATGCAGTGAGTACACAACGGATACATCGCGTTTTCCAACGGATGGCAAGCTTTTTTGTCCGTTTTATATCCTCTTTGCATCCGTTGGTGCAGTGTGACACATGGGCTTTACATCAGGCTTAGGCCACAAAAAAGTTGGTCAACAATCAGTTGAGCTGAAAAAAAGAGTGGTACCTGCAGGAAAGTGATGATGAAGATGAAAAAAGCATATATCTATATCTATAGAGTTTTTATCTGTGTCTGTCTGTCTGTCTGTTTGCTTGTCAGTTTGTCTATCTCTCTTGCTCCATGTGTGTATACATACACTCATATCTACATTATACAGCATTGTTTTTAATATATATGATATATTAATATAATTTATAAATTATATGTAATTATATATTACAGGTAATTCTTGAGTTATTAATGTAATGGAGCCTGCCAATTACATTCAAAATCTGGGAATTCATTGGAATGAATCATGTTAAATGAATGTGAAAAATCCCTGCCTTCACCCACGCATTTACTAATTGAATGTGTAGGTTGTTAAGTGCACAAGATATCTCAGGGTAGGGAAGGGTGGGGAAGAACATGGGGGTCTAGTGATTCCAACCCCCAAGTCCTCCCCCAACCCACTGAAATATCCATGTTTCCCCCCCAAATCCTGCTGGGTTCACTTGAAGATCTCAATGCGCTGTCTCTTCTCCACACTCTCTGTCAGAACTTTACTTGAGCAAAGGCTTGCTGAAGCCTAGAGGGAGATAGCATTCATTTTTTCAAAAAGCACTTGCTGCTGAAAATGGAATCCCGGAGGGATACAGCATCAGCTCTGTTTTTGGTGTGGCTCCATTTTGGGCTTTTTGCGGATGCAATCTTCCTGTAGACTTCAGCAAGGCTTTGCAAAAAGCCTTTGCCAGCAAGAACAGAGCATGGGAGGGATGTGCTGGCCCCTCCCTGGCTCTATTCTTGCCAGCAAAGGTTTTTTGCAAAGATGACCGGGGCCTACAGGAATGCAATCTTTCACCCATGCAGGCTTTGGAAAAGGAAATGACAAAGGAAGGTAGGCTTGAAGAACCAAAGCCTTCCTTCTGCCTGCAAAGCCTTTTACCACAGATCTCATCTATTGTCTCTGAATTGAGGCCTAAAGTAGGGTAAGATTTGTAATTCATAGAGATTAACCATAGATATTAAATGCTGTGGAAGTCAAAATTGTGATAATATTTCATTTATTACTTTAATGCTTTGTTTACTGCTATATTTCCAAAGATATAAATGGCATTTAAGTTGAAGTTGGAAATATAAAATTGCCTTTTCTTAATAATATTTAGGAGGTTTCTTCTTCTTCTGACAAGATAAATCAGGGAATGTATGAATTATTTTATATGCATTTCCAAATGATGGGCTATTAAAACAAGATAAAATAATTTGGAATTTACAATTCGAGAAGACAATGCATTTCCTTTGATTGTAGTTGAAATTCAGCTTGTAAATGTTTAACATCATTGAATAAAATTTTGCATTACAATCCTGAAGCTTTAGCCTTAGATGTAGCTAGTTACAGAATTTCCAGTGTTCAGAAAATGGCCATCCATCCATGAGGAACAGATTATGGGGCTGTTGTAACTTTGAACAGTTATTAAATGAACTGTTGTAAGTCGAGAACTATCTGTAGTACTCTAAAATGTCTACTCATTTTAAATGAAACATTCTGTTTTCAAGAAAATGGTATTCTTTAAGGCTAGGTCACTTTGGCCGACGGATGCAAAACGTATGCAAAAAGGACACAGCGGACGAGCAAAATTTCAGGTGTGGCTCCATCCGTTGTTATCCGCTCTCAAAAGTGGCCCAAATTTGCATAAATAGAACGGAAAACAACAGAAAGGAACGGACGTGGGGAGGATGTAGTGGGGATGTAAAGCGGATGTTCGTAGGAAGCCTAGCGGATGAAAGCGGATGGAAGCGGATGACACATCCGCAGGGTTTCCGGGGGAGAATAGTGAAGCTGACGCGTAGCGGAAGGGGCGGATGCATAGCGGATGCATCACGGACGCCTATAGGAAGCAAAGCGGATGCATAGCGGATGTATAGCGGATGCAAAGCGTTCACTGTGCATGCGGGGAGGATGAATTGCGTCAGCTCCGCGGATATAAAAGGATGCAGCTCGCAAGCAGTCAGCATTCAGAGGAAAGACCTGCTGCCAGAGACATCTTGAGAGAACACCATGGGGAAGAAGAGGAAGCCTGTGCCTACTCCTGCCAGCCCTGGCAAGAAGGACAGAACCACCATCCCACTCCCTGGCGCTGACTCTGAAGCTGCTGGTGCTTCTGCTGCTGCTGATGCTGGTGGTGCTTCTCCTGCTGCTGCTTCTCCTGCTGCTTCTGGTGCTTCTCCTGCTACTTCTGGTGCTTCTCCTGCTGCTGCTGCTGCTGTGGTGGACCAGCCCCAAGGCCCTCAAAGCCCTGCTGCTGAAGGCCCTGCCAGAGGGAGAAGAGGCAAGACCAAGAGAAGGGAGAGAGGAAACAGTACTCCATTTCCGAGGACCATGAGGAGGAGGTGCTGGAATGGCTGAGGGAGAATGAGTACCTGTGGAGGAAGGGCCACAGGTTATATCGCGACACCAAGAGAAAGCAGGCAGCTTGGAGAGAGAAGACGGACAGCCTGGGCTACACTTCTGATGTCCTCCTGGGGTGGTGGAACAACATGCACACCTGGTATGGCAAGCTGCACCTGAAGAAATCCGGGCAGGCCGCTGTCAAGCTCATTGACCGGGAGATGTATGTCATGGCCAAGTGCAGCTTCCTGGAGGGTGAGATCCATCACCAAAGAGCAGCCCCTCTGAAAACCCTCTACCTCAGACAGTCCACAGACAGCCAGTCCTCTTCCGGCGAGGAGACAGCTACCGTGTCCAGGCAGGTGTCTTTGGAATGCCCCACGACAGAGACCCCCCCCAACAGCTGCACTCCCTGTGCTGGAGGACGTGGATGATCCCCTGTCCCAGATTGAGCAAGAAGAAGCAGCCACCAGAGACCAATCCACCTCCAGCTCCACCTCCACAGAAAGCAGGCAGAGAGGCAGACCGGATGGACAGAGCCACACTGTCCTCTTGGAAATCAGGGACACAATCAAAGCCAGCACAGATCTTCAATCCCAGCTGGTCCACTTCGACTTACCATCCTCAAACCGCAAGCCCTTCCTCACCTATGTGAGCCAGACCCTCATGGACATGCCCGAGGCCCAGTACCAGGTGATGAAGGAGAGGATCACAGCTCTTATGCACCACCCTCCAGGCCCAGCTGAACCTGCTCCTACCCACTCCAGGTCTGCTCCTCCACACCAGGTGATGTCACAGTCCTTCCACGGATTTCAACAGCCCCTCACCTACCAAGGCTACCACCACCAGGACTTCCCACAGCAGAGGCAGCCCTTCCCAGTCCAGGCCCAGGTTCCTTGGATGCCACAGATGCCACAGATGCCTCACCTCACCCAGCTGCAGAACAGACAGCCCCACTACACTCCTCCTTCCTCCACCCCACAGCCAAGCCCGTCATCAGAAATCTGTCATCAGTCTTGGGCCTCACATCCCAGGTCGTTGATGAAGGGCCTCTCAACCTCATGGGACTGAGTCAGCTCTCTGAGAGCTTCCTGCACACACCATCTCCTGTTGTACTCTCAGGGCCTGGCACCCCAATGGCGCCTCAGACCAGCATTCCAGCCACAGCCACCTCCACAGTCCCTGGCCCCTTTACATCTGAGACCATGGGCATGCCTCAGAGTGACTGAGAAGAGTGCCAGAGACTGAGTTGTTACCTGTTCACTTTATCTTTTCGGAAGACACTTTACATGGTTCATTTTGCTTTTTAATGAAGCCATACAGTTTGTTATTAATAAAGGTTATCTTTGCTTCACACACTTGGTTCATTTTTTTTACTTAATATAGTGTTGGTGAAAACTTTGAAAAAATGGTTAAGCCTTTGCATGCTCGTGGGATAGGTAAGGATAGCTGTGGGATGGGTAAGGATAGCTGTGGGATGGGTAAGGATAGTTGTGGGACGGGTAAGGATAGCTGTGGGAAAGAAAAACCTCCAGTGCAAGCATTGTGGGACTGTATGGTCCACCCTCCCAACTGCCACACATATGGCTCTTTTTTATCAAGAACAATTTAATCATTGATCAACACATTTCAACATAAACAAAGCTCTTTATTAATGCCCTGTCCATTGTGGGGCCACTCAACATACATCCACAATCTCAGCAGTGTTATGAGACAGGGTCAAGGAAGCATCCATTAACCATCTATCATCCTGTCTTGCCACTCCACTGCTCCAGGTGGGGAGTTGCACCAGTGTTTCAGGAGGTTGCGCTGCTTCTTCCCTTCACGTGAAGCTCTGTTGGGGCCTTGTAAATCCACAGTGACTATCAGGTTTCGTCCTTTCCTCCATTCACCAGGCTCCATGTCCCCATTGCCTTGTTGACGGTCCATAATCCTGTTCTGCAACACCGGGTAGCGGGTGCGCATGAGATTGTGCAGGATGCAGCAAGCTTCCACGATGCTCCTCACAGTCTGTGGGTGATGCTGCCTGGTGGTGAGAAGTAACTGGAACCTGTTGGCCAGGATGCCAAAGGCATTCTACACCACCCTTCTTGCCCTGGACAGCCTGTAGTTGAAGATCCTCTCTTCACGGGTGAGGTATCTTGAAGTGTAGGGCTTCATGAGGTAGGTTCTGAGGGAGAAGGCGTCATCAGCCACGATGAAGTAGGGCACATTTTGTGTGTCATTGGGTAGGGCATCTGGATCTGGAAAACCCATGATGAGGCTGCGTTCCAGCCCCTCCTTGAGGTCACTGGTGTTGTATATCTGGGCATCTGAAGCTGACCCGTTGCCTGAAGCATCGATGTACATTAACTTGTAGTCAGCATCAACCATGGCAAAGAGGATGATGCTGAAGAAGCCCTTGTAGTTGTGACAAGAGGACCCTGAGTTGGCTGGAGCTTTGCAGGCCACGTGCCTGCCATCTATGGCTCCAATGGTTTGGGGAAAGTTCTACCTCTGATACCACTGCTCTGCAACTTTCCTCCAGCCTTCTTCAGTGGTGGGACAATGGAGGAGCTCCTCCAGGTATTCTTCGATGATGCACCACTTCTGCACCACTTCTCTGACCACAATGCTGATGGTGTTGTGTGGCACCCTCCAGCCATAGTGCAGACTCCTGTAGGTGGTCCCAGAGGCCAGGTGGCGCACAGTCAGTGCGACCTTCAGTCCAGGGTCCAGGCTGGGATGGAAGTTGGTGTTTGCCTTGGTCAACTTGGGTCTCAGCCGCTCCACAACTTCGTCAAACATGGCTGGTGGCATCCTCATGAAGTGCTGGAATGCACGAGTGTCTTCGTTCTTCAGCTCCACCATCAGCTTGTCATACAATCCAAACTCCACTCTTCTCCCGATCCATCTTCGGACCCAGATAGTTCTTGGATGTCTCCTTCTTCTCCTTGCATAGAAAAGGTGAAACAGTCTGAATAGGGGTTGGTTCTGGTGTTGAATGATGGCGGCTACCAAAAGGAGTGTGCGATGATTCATGGTGGACATCAATGGATGATGTGGAAGAGCATGACCAAGGCTGAAGAGGTCTGCACACCAGGGCTGCTAGACTGAAAGTGAGATCCAGGTGATTTCCTCCCCCTTTTTATTGGAAATGTCGGTTGTCTGTTAGGTGTCCTTCCACATACTCTAGGCATACTCCAGTCATCCTAAATATCAGCGATACATCCCATATGCGAACGTTTTGTCCGTTTTAATGTTTTATATGCGAGCTGCATCCACTTTCATCCTTTCTATGTCCGTGCTACTAATGCTGTGTGGACGTTCTGCGTACCTTTTGCTTCCTCCCTCTTTCCGTTTTCCGCTGGAGTGGATGTGAGTTGCGCGGATGCCCAGAGGATGCCGAGAGGATACAGTGGACAATTAACGGATTACAACGGACATAGAACGTTTGTTGCCCGTATGTGTCGCGGATGTAGATTGTACACGGCAGAAAGTTCATCCGCTCAAAAAGTTTTGTGCAGCTCAAAACTTTTTGAGCGGATGAAATGGCAGTAGACGGATGCTCAACGGATAGAGTGTATGAAAGACGTACACAGTGAGTACACAACGGATGCATCACGTTTTCCAATGGATGGCAAGCGTTTTTCTCCATTTCACATTCTCTTTGCATCCGTTGGTGCAGTGTGACGTGGGCTTTAATTTATTTAACAAAACTGTGTGTGTGTGTGTGTGTGTGTGTGTATATCATGTTCTATTAAATAAATAATACTGATTTATATGTTATATTGAACATATTATATACTCAGCTAATCCCCAAGTTACAACAGCTCACTGAAGCCCATATCACATTGCACCAACGGATGGAAGGAGGATGTAAAATGGAGAGAAACACTTGCCATCCGTTGGTTAATGTGATTCATCCTTTCTGTACTCACTGCGTCCGTTTTTCATCCTCTCTATCCGTCCAGCATCCGTCGACTGAGGTTCCATCCGCTCAAAAAAATTTGAGCTGCTCAAAACTTTTTGAGCAGAAAATGTATCCAATGCGTCCGTTCTGCATCCGCAACGCATATGTGGAACATCCGTTCTACATCCGTTGTCATCTGTTACGCATCCGCTATATCCACTAGGCATCCGCTGCGCATCCGTGCAACTCAAATCCACTCTAGCGGAAAACAGACACAGGGAGGAAGCGAAACGGATGTGGAACGGACATGCAGCATTAGTAGCACGGACGGAGAAAGGATGAAAGCGGATGCAGCTTGCAAAGAAAGCATTTAAAATGGAAAAAAACGTTCGCAGAGGGGACCTATCTTGGATATTAAGGATGTCTAGAGAATGCCTAGAGGATGCAAAAGGACACATAGTAGAAAACCTATATTGCCTATAAAAAGGGGGAGCAACTCACCTGGATCTCACTTTCAGTCCAGCAGCCCTGCTGTGCAGACCTCTTCAGCCTTCATCTTGCTCTTGCTCTTCCACAGCATCCAGTAATCTCCACCATGGATCATCGCACACTCCTTTTGGTAGCCACCATCATTCTACAACAGTGCGAAGGCCTCTACAGGCTCTTTCACCTGTTCAACGGGAAGAAAAGGAGGCATCCAAGAAGTGTGTAGGTTCAAAGATGGATCCCGAGAAGAGCCAAGTACGGACTGTACAACAAGCTGATGGTGGAGCTGAGGAACAAAGACCCTCGTGCATTCCAGAACTTCATGAGGATGCCTCCAGCCATGTTTGATGAAGTTGTGGAGCGTCTGAGACCCAGGTTGACCAAGCACAGCACTAACTTCCATCCCTGCCTGGACCCTAGGCTCAAGGTGGCACTGACTCTGCGCCATCTGACCTCCGGGAACATCTACAGGAGCATGCACAATGGCTGGAGGTTGCCACACAACACCATCAGCATTGTGGTCAGAGAAGTGGTGCAGGCCATCATCAAAGAATACCTGGAGGAGCTCCTCCAGTACCCCTCCACTGAAGAAGGCTGGAAGAAAGTTGCAGAGCAGTGGTATCAGAGGTGGAACTTCCCCCCACACCGTTGGAGCCATAGATGGCAAGCACGTGGCCTACAAAACTCCAGCCAAGTCGGGGTCCACTTATTTCAACTACAAGGGCTTCTTCAGCATCATCCTCTTTGCCATGGTCGATGCTGACTACAAGTTCATGTACATCGATGCTTCAGGCAATGGGTCAGCTTCAGATGCCCAGGTATACAACACCAGTGACCTCAAGGAGGGGCTGGAACACAACCTCATCATGGGCTTCCCAGATCCAGACAGCCTACCCAATGACACACAAAATGTGCCCTACTTCATCGTGGCTGATGACGCCTTCTCCCTCAGAACCTACCTCATGAAGCCCTACACTTCAAGATACCTCACCCGTGAAGAGAGGATCTTCAACTACAGGCTGTCCAGGGCAAGGCGGGTGGTGGAAAACGCCTTTGGCATCCTGGCCAACAGGTTCTCACCACCATGCAGCATCACCCAGAGACCGTGAGGAGGATCGTTGAAGCTTGCTGCATCCTGCAGAATCTCATGCGCACCCGCTACCCAGTGTTGCAGAACAGGCTCATGGATCACCAACAAGGGAATGGGGACATGGAGACTGCTAAATGGAGGCAAGGGCGAAACCTGATCGACAATGTGGATGTACCAGGCCCCAATAAAGCTTCACCTGAAGGGAAGAAGCAGCGCAACCTCCTGAAACACTGATGCAACTCCCCAGCTGGAGCAGTGGAGTGGCAAGACAGGATGATAGATGCTTAATGGATGCTTCCTTCAGCCTGTCTCATCACACTGATGAGATTGGGCCATGTATGTTGGGTGGGCCTACAATGAACAGGGCATTTAATAAAGAGTTGTGTTTATGTTGACATGTGTGGATGAATGATTACATTATTATTGATAATAAAGGGGCATAGGTGTGGCACCTGGGAGGGTGGACCATACAGTCCCACCATGCTTACACTGGAGGTTTATCTATCCCACAGCTATTACCCATCCCAAAGGTATCCCTGCCCATCCCACAGCTATTACCCATCCCAAAGGTATCTCTTCCTCTCCCACAGCTATTAGCCATCCCAAAGGTATCCCTGCCCATCCCACTGCTATCTTATCCCATCCCACAAGCATGCAAAGGCTTAAACCATTTCTAAAGTTTCCACCAAGACTTTATTTAATAAAATAAATGAAGCAAGTGTGTGAAGCAAAGATAATCTTTATTAATAACAAGTTGTAAAAGAAAAATGACCCCAGTCAAGTGTGCAAAGCAAAAATAAAGTCAACAGGTAGCCACCCAGTCTCTGGCAGTCTTCTTGGTCACTCGGAGGCATGCCCAGTCTCAGGGGTGAAGGGTCCAGGTGCTGTGGAGGTGGCTGCTGCTGGAGTGCTGGTCTGAAGCACCACTGGAGTGCCTGGCCCCGAGAGGACAACAGGGGACGGTGTGTTGAGGAAGCTCTCAGACAGCTGGCTCAGCCCTGTGATGTTGAGAGCCCCTTCCTCTATGACATGGGGTGTCAGCCCCAATACCGATGACATATGTACTGAGGCTGGGCTTGGCTGTGGGGTGGAGGAAGGAACAGTGTAGTGGGGCTGTCTGGTCTGCAGCTGGGTGAAGACTGGCGTGGGTGGCATCGGTGGCATCAGTGGCACCGGTGGCATCCGATGTACCTGTGTCTGGACTGGGAAGGTCTCCCTGTGCTGCTGGACCTCCTGGTAGCCGTAGCCTTGGAAGGGTAGGGCCTGTGGAAAGCCTTGGAAAGGCAGTGACATCACCTGGGGTGGAGGAGCAGGCCTGGACTGGGTGGGAGCAGGTTCATCTTGGTCTGGAGGGTTGTGAAGAAGATCGGTGATCCTGTCCTTCACCACCTGGTACTGGGGTTCCGACATGTTCATGAGGGTCTGGTTCACATAGGTGAGGAAGGGCTTGCGGTTGGAGGATGGGGCATCAGTGTGTACCAGCTGAGAGAGGAGATCTATGCTGCTCTTGATGGTGTCTCTTATCTCCAGCAGGACAGTGTGGCTTTGCCTCTCCGGTTTGCCTCTCTGTCTTTCTGTGGAGGTGGAGCTGGGGGTGGATGCGGGTTGGGCTGTGGTGGAAGTGCCATCTCCTTTCTGCCACTGCATCAGGGGGTCCTCCATGCACTCCACCATGGGTAGTACAGCTGTCGGGGGGGTCTCCATCATGGCACACTCCACAGATACCTGCCTGGACACAGGAGCTGACTCTTTGCCAGAAGAGGGCTGGCTCTCAGCAGGCTGCTTGAGAGAGACGGTTGTGAGAGGGGCTGCTCCTCAGTGGCGGATCTCACCCTCCAAGAAGCTGCACTTGGCCATTACGTAGGTCTCTCTGTCCGTCAGCTTGACCTCAGCCTGGCCAGATTTCTTGAGGTGCAGCTTCCCGTACCAGGTGTGCATGTGCTTCCACCAGCCAAGGAGTACCTCCGAAGTGTAGCCCAGGCTCTCCACCTTCTCTCTCCAAGAAGCCTGCTTCCTTTTGGTGTCTCGATAGAGCCTGTGTCCCTTCCGCCATAGATACTCGTTCTCTCTCAGCCACTCCAGCACCTCCTCCTCATATTCCTCTTCTATGTTGTATTGCCTCCTCTCCCTTCATGCATCTGCCTCTTCCTCCCTTTGTCAGGGCCATATGGGCCCTCATCAGAGGGGCTTCAAGGTTGTAGGGGCTGCTCCTCTACACCACAACCACCACCACCAGCAGCAACAACAGTAGCAGCAAAAGCAGGACTAGTAGGACCAGCAGGACCAGTAGGACTAGCAGGACCAGCAGCAGCAGCAGCAGGAGGACCAGGAGCAGGACCAGGAGCACCAGCAGGACCAGAAGCACCAGCAGGACCAGCAGGACCAGGAGCAGCGCCAGCAGAGTAAACAGCAGCAGGAGCAGCAGGACGAGTAGCAGCGCCAGCAGAGTAAGCAGCAGCAGAAGCACCAGCACCAGGAGCAGTGCCAGCAGAGTAAGCACCAGCAGTAGCACCAGCACCAGGAGCAGTGCCAGCAGAGTAAGCACCACCAGAAGCACCACCACCAGAAGCAGCATCAGCAGAGTAAGCACCAGCAGAAGCACCACCTCCAGAAGCAGCATCAGCAGAAGCCCCACCTCCAGAAGCAGCATCAGCAGAAGCCCCAGCACCAGAAGAGCGAGCCCGGGCAGCAGAAGCCCCAGCAGAAGCAGAGTCAGGGCCAGGGGGTGGGAGGGTGGCCCTGTCCCTCTTGCCAGGGCTGGCAGCAGATGGCAAGGCTTCCGTTTCTTCCCCATGGTTGTTGGGTTGCTGGC
The DNA here is from genome assembly GCA_015471245.1 of Laticauda colubrina. Lineage (NCBI taxonomy): Eukaryota > Metazoa > Chordata > Lepidosauria > Squamata > Elapidae > Laticauda > Laticauda colubrina. The sequence goes on along the minus strand of BLBF01000004.1, from coordinate 52,733,161 downwards.
TGGCTGGCTGGCTGGCTGGAGAGCTGTGTCTGGAAGCAGGTCTTTCCTCTGAATGGTGACCTGCTTGGGAGCTGCTTCCCTTTATATCCGTGGGGCTGACGCAATGCGTCCTCCCCGCATGCGCAGTGAACGCTAGGTATCTGCTAGGCTTCCGCTAGGCATCCTCTTGGCTTCCGCTCTGCATCCGCTTCATCCACTTGGCGTCTGCTATGCATCTGGTCTTTCCGTTCCATGTCCGCTTTGCTGTGCTCCCCCGGAAGCCTTGCGGATGTGCCATCCACTCTCATCTGCTTCCATCCGCTAGGCTTCTGTGGAGCATCCGCTTTCCATCCACCCTACGTCCTCCCCCTGTCCGTTCCTTTCCATGTTGTCTGCTCTGGTTATGCAAATTTTTGCCCCTTTTGAGAGCAGATAACAATGGATGGAACATTTTTCTCATCCGCTGTGTCCTTTTTACAAATGTTTTGCATCCGTCGGCCAGTGTGACAGGGCCTTTAGCAACCATTCGAAGTACTTACATCACAGTCTTGAAGTTACAAATATTACAACCCCGTGGCAGTCGTTCACCCTTACCATTGACTGCAGAGGCACTGCAACATTCATCCTGCCTATTTCCCCACTACCTCCAGCCGGGTCTCCACAGCCACTGGGTCTGTGAAGACTCACATTGTGAAGATCTAACAAGCCTTCATTTTCTTTGCCTGCTTCATTGCTTCAGGCCTGCAGTGCATTCAAAGAGAACAGAAGCCTAAAGTACTACAGGATTATGCAAGATCAGTAGTGCAAGATCTCCTGCTACTGATCTTACGTGTTTTGTTAATATCAAAATATCTGTGGTTGCCCATTGCTGTTTCATTCTAATCTGTCCAGATCATTGCTTTTGTTTTCCTATATATTTTGTGCCACATAAAATTAAGGTTTTGTCTTTTTGTCTTTTTTGAACCAGTTAAAGCAAAGGGGAGAAAAATAACTGAAGAAAGATTCATTAATTAAATTCACTTTCAACTTGTCTGTCAGTCATATAAATGTTGGTGCTGACTTAGGAAAGACATTAATTTTATTCAGAGAAATTTAATGAACAGCAAATACTGCTGAACAAAATATTCTGTAATTTTCTATCAATATATACAGCTTTGTGTAACTATTTCAAACTAATCATTCAGTGGGCTACAACTGTTCGCAGGATCAGTCTTAAGCATATATTATAATCCTTTGGCATTGGAATTTGTTTCATTTATTAATATATATTTTTAGTTCTGTGTTGGCCAAATTTTGGAGGAGACATAGAGTGTGTATGAGAAAGAACAGGTATTTTCTATTGTTCACTTTGGTACAAAATTCTTGGGATTCGATTTAGCTAACATAGTCTCTTTTTCTTTTCTTTTCTTTCTCAACAACAATTTTCTTCTAACCATTAATGTTTGGAAAGCTGGAAGGAATCTTCTAGGGATTCTGAATTAGATACCTCATAAATCATATAAAACTCAGAATATTAGTCTTCCCTAACTTTAGTTAGGAAAGTTATTACTTGCATAGCATAATTATTTTTTAAACCTGACCCCAGTGTTATTTGCCTCTAGTTATTTGTAGTACAAAAATTAGGCTTTGGAACTTCATAGATCAAGGTTCAAAGAACTGCCTGAATTCTTCTATGCACTTTTATTTATATATATTTTTAAACAATCTTCAGGAAAAAACAGCTTAATGTTTAAAACCTGATCATATTATATAAGCCATTTCTAGTCTGGGTTTTCAAATGAATAATAAAGAATCATAACTGATTGCATCATTTGGAACAGACAAAATAGCTTCAAGCTATTCCCTAAAGAGCTATAATTAGTATTTAATTTGTAAGAATAGCAAAAACAAAGTAAACAGTAAAGGTTACTGACTGAAGCAAAAGCCACTGCATGTATAGACTCTGCATTTCACTTTTCAAGCTATTTTAGTTGCCTAATCTCCATTCTTCAAGGAGACATATTCTAAATGTTTCTACCACCATAAATATATTTTGAGATCCTGAAAATGATAAAATGATTGGCAATGCTCCTCCTAACCCTAACTCAAATCCTAACCCAGTCCTGAGAAATGCCATCTCAAAGCCTGTGTTATAGCCAGCTACCCCAGTGCCACAGTGGGAAACAGCAGCCACCACAGCCCAGCCACAGTTACAGTCCAGTACTAGGGCAAAAACCTGTTCCCATACAGCACCATGCACGAAGACCCAGCTCCTTCTGCCATCTACACTTCACAGCCCCTTCCACTATGTGGTGCACCATTCCTGTCACCCCTGCCCTGTCTTGTCCTGGCTTTACTTCCCCAAGATGAGCTTCATTGTCTTCTTCTTCCTGCTACTGAGCGTACCTGGCCTGGCTCTTTCTTCCGAGATCTCATATGTCAAGAGCAAGCAACTCATGGATAGGCCCAAGCAGATATTTTACGGTTGATCACCAATATTACGAAAAAAAATTTCAGATTGTATGCTTCCTCTTGGGAAATGGCTTATATAGATTGAAAGGTTTGATCTCTGGTGTTTCCTCCCCAGAATGAAGTCTAACTGGGACTGTTTTTACTCTCTGGTTTAGCCTTGTCCCCTTCAGCTGGGGATTTAACTACACACAACCTCTTTCCCAAGAAAGCCTTGAAGCAACTCTACAATCATATATCTGGGCAAGCAGCCAGGCACCTAAATTTTGATTATGTTATTGCAGGGATGCATAGTAACAGCTGTAAGTTCAAGGACTGTGTGAAAGTACTATTCATTCAGCACCATCATAATTTTGAAGTTATTGAACGAATGGTCATTAACTGAGGACTACCTTGTTTGGCAATGCTAAGAGAGCTTTCAGTTTCTGTCAACACTATCAACAAGTACCAATGTCAAAATTGGTGAAGCAAGATAGATGAAAAAGGCAACATGGATGAAAAGGGAGGCATTAAGGTTCTCACAACTAGCTCAGTAACACAACACTTGATCCTTAATGCCTAATGAACTTTTTGACTCCCAGTCACCTCACCAAATGGAAGGATACACTGGGTACAAGAAAGTAGTGAACATGCCATCAAGGAAAAATAATGCAATATCTGAATTGTCTTACTGAGTTTATCCTCCCTTCTTTATATTACTGAAAAGGATTTGCCATGAGAAATCTGTATAATATTTCACAATGATGCATACCTAACATTTTCACTATGAGGTCCTCTGTTCAACCTGATTTTGAAAATTCACTGAAGTACTTCAGAACTGTTTTAGATTTCAAGAATCTGATGTAATTTATTTTATACAATATATTTGATTTGGCTAAATGTAGAAATAGGAAATATTCTTCAATAAATGTTTTACCATTAAATTTTCATTCATAGGATTTTACAGATTTTTACAGGATTTCAGAACATCTTGGACAAGTTTCCAACTGCTTCTTATCTCTTTTCTTCTCTTTCCACAATCAGTGTCAGATTTCCAACAGAGGTCCCCATATACTTCCGCAAAAACCCACATGATGATTTTAGTTAATAACTTTCAATTTACAGTTTAGTGACCCTTCAACACCATTTTATAACCATTTTTCACACTTAAGCCCATGTCACACTGCACCAACAGATGCAAAGAGGATGTAAAATGGACAAAAAGGCTTGCCATCCATTGGTTAACACAATGTACTCACTGCCTCCGTTTTGCTTCCTCTCTATCCGTCCAGCATCCGTTTATGGACGTTTCATCCGCTCAGAAAGTTTTGAGCTGCTCAAAACTTTTGCGCGGAAAATGTATCCAATTCGTCCATTCTGCATTCGCTACGCATCCGCTACGCATCTGTTACGCATCCGCTATATCTGCTAGGCATCCGCTGCACATCCGCGCAACTCGCATCCGCTCAGACGCAGGGAGGAAGTGGAACGGACGCAGAACGGAAGCAGAACAGATGCCTAGTGGAAACAAAGCATGTAAAATGGAAAAAACGTCCGCAGAGGGGACCTATCTCAGATATTAAGGATGTCTAGAGGATGTCTAGAGGATGCCTAGAGGATGCTTAGAGGATGCAAAGGGACACCTATACTGCCTATAAAAAGGGGGAGCAACTCACCTGCATCTCACTTTCAGACCAGCAGCTTAGCTGTGCAGACCTCTGCAGCCTTCATCTGACTCTTCCTCTTCCACAGCATTCAGTCATGTCCACCGTGGATCGTAACACAGTCCTTTTGGCAGCCACCATCCTTCTGCAAAAGTGCGAAGCCATCTACAGGCTCTGTGAACTCTACTAAGGGAAGAAAAAGGGGCGGCCAAGAAGCGTCTGGGTACGAAGATGGTTTGCCAGAAGAGCAGAGGACGGACTGTACAACAAGCTGATGGTGGAGCTCAGGAACAAAGACACTCAGGCATTCCAGAACTTCATGAGGATGCCTCCAGCCATGTTTGAAGAAGTTGTGCAGCGGCTGACACCCAGGTTGACCAAGGCAAACACCAACTTCCGGCCCAGCCTGGAACCTGGGCTCAAGGTGGCACTCACTCTGCGCCACCTGGCCTCAGGGACCACCTACAGGAGCATACAGTACGGCTGGAGGGTGCCACCCAACACCATCAGCATTGTGGTCAGAGAAGTGGTGCAGGCCATCATCGAAGAATACAAGGAGGAGCTCCTCCAGTGCCCCTCCACTGAAGAAGGATGGAAGAAAGTTGCAGAGCAGTGGTATCAGAAGTGGAACTTACCCCACACCGTTGGAGCCATAGATGGCAAGCACGTGGCCTGCAAAGCTCCATCCAAGTCGGGGTCCACTTATTTCAACTGCAAAGGCTTCTTCAGCATCGTCCTCTTCGCCATGGTTGATGCTGACTACAAGTTCATGTACATCGATGCTTCACGCAACGGCTCCTCTTCAGATGCACAGGTATACAACGCCAGTCACCTCAAGGAGGAGCTGGAACGCAAGCTCATCGTGAGATTCCCAGATCCAGAACCCCTGCCCAACGACACACAAGATGTGCCCTACTTCATCGTGGGGGATGACGACTTCTCCCTCACAACCTACCTCATGAAGCCCTACACTTCCAGACTCCTCACCCGTGAAGAGAGGATCTTCAACTACAGGCTGTCCAGGGCAAGGCGGGTGGTGGAGAACGCCTTTGGCATCCTGGCCAACAGGTTCCAGGTACTTCTCACCACCATGCAGCATCGGCCAGAGACTGTGAGGAGGATCATGGAAGCTTGCTGCATCCTGCACAATCTCATGCGCACCCGCTACCCAGTCTTGCAGAACAGGCTCGTGGACCTCCAACAAGGCAATGGGGACATGGAGCCTGGGGAATGGAGGCAAGGGCGAAACCTGATCGACACTCAGGATGTGCAAGGCCCCAACAGAGCCTCACATGAAGCGAAGAAGCAGCGCAACCTCCTGAGACAATGGTGCAACTCCCCAGCTGGAGCAGTGGAGTGGCAAGACAGGATGATAGATGCTTAATGGATGCTTCCTTCAGCCTGTCTCATCACACTGATGAGATTGGGCCATGTATGTTGGGTGGGCCGACAATGAACAGGGCATTTAATAAAGAGTTGTGTTTATGTTCAAATGTGTGGATCAATGCTTACATTGTTCTTGATAATAAAGGGCCAAAGGTGTGGCAGCTGGGAGGGTGGACCATACAGTCCCACTATGCTTGTACTGGAGGTTTATCTATCCCAGAGCTATTACCCATCCCAAAGGTATCCCTGCCCATCCCACTGCTATCTCAACCCATCCCACAAGCATGCAAAGGCTTAAACCATTTCTAAAAGTTTCCACCAAGACTTTATGAAAAAAAAAGAAACGAAGCAAGTGTATGAATCAAAAATAGACTTTATTAACAAGAAGCTATAAAACAAAAATGAGTCTCTGGCACTCCTCTTGGTCACTCAGTCTCAGGGGTGAAGGGTCCAGGTGCTGTGGAGGTGGCTGGTGCTGGAGTGCTTGTCATCAGCTCCTCCAAAAGCAGAAGCAGCAGAAGCCCCAGACCCAGAAGAGCGAGCCCATGCTGCAGAAGCCCCAGCAGAACCAGAGTGAGGGCCAGGGGGCGGGATGGTAGCCCTGTCCCTCTTGCCAGGGCTGGCAGCAGATGGCTGAGGCTTGCTATGCTTCTGCATGGTTGTGGGGTTTCTGGCTGGCAGGGAGGCTGGCAGGAACCAAGGCTGGCAGGAAGGCTGGCAGGGAGGCAGTCACCAAGGCTTGCAGGCAGGCAGGCAACAAGGCTGGCAGGCAGGCAGGCACTCAGGCTGGCAGGAAGGCTGGCAGGGAGGCAGGCACCAAGGTTGGAAGGAAGGCTGGCAGGCAGGCATGAACCAAGGCTGGCAGGCAGGCAGGCACCAAGGCTGACAGGCAGACTGGCTGGCAGCAAGGCTGGCAGGCAGGTAGACAGCAAGGCTGGCAGGGAGGTGGCAGCAAGGCTGGCAGGCAGGCAGACAGCAAGGCTGGCAGGGAGGCAGACAGCAAGGCTGGCAGGGAGGCTGGCAGCAAGGCTGGCAGCAAGGCTGGCAGGCAGACATGCAGGCAGGACAGGCAAGGCAGTCGATGTGTCTGGAAGCAGGTCTTTCCTCTGAATGGCGACCTGCTTCCGAGCTGCTTCCGTTATATCTGTGAGGCTGATGAAATGCATCCTCCCCGCATGCGCAATTAATGCTCAGCATCCGCTAGGCTTCCGCTGTGCATCCGCTCTGCATCCGCTTCATCCGCTGTGCATCCGCTCTGCATCCGCTGTATCCGTTCCGCATCCGTTTTGCTGAGGTCCCCCGGAAGCCTTGCGGATGTGCCATCTGCTCCCATCTGCTTCCATCCGCTGGGCTTCCGTTCCACATCCGCTTTCCATCCGCCCTGCGTCCTCCCCTTGTCCATGTTATCTGCTTCGGTTATGCAAATTTTTGCCCCTTCTGAGAGCGGATAACAACGGATGGAACATTTTTGTCATCCGTTGTGTCCGTTTTGCATCCGTTGGGCAGTGTGACAGGGCCTTTACAACCATTGCACCATTTCCATGGCCACATGATCAAACTTAGATGCTTGATAAGTGGATCATATTTATGAGGGTGAAATGTCCTGAAATCATGCAATCACCTTTTGCAACCTTCTGACACAGCCAATGAGGAAACCAGATTCACTCAACAACTATATTACTAATTTAACAATTGTAGTGATTCACTTAAGAATGATGGCAAGAAAATTGTAATATGTGGCAAAAATCACTTAATTGTCTCGCTTAACAATTTGGGCTCAATTGTGGTTGAAAGTCAAGGAATACCTGTTCATTTGGAAACACCCTTTTAGAACTGAATTCAAAGCATTGCATAAGTCTGTTTTACATGTGAAAACAAAACTTATTATAAAAATTATTATTTTTTCTATAACAATGGAAATAAACAACTGTTTATTTATTTAATAAACAACAGTTTACTATTCTTTTAATTTGTATCAGTATTTGCCACAGCAAGTAGCAACATTGACTGATTATGAGTTGGTGTACATTCTTAGGAACCACACGGTGTTATATATGATTTTCTGGGTGTCATGTGTTTGAAAAAAATCAGGTTTGTTTTTAATAGTGATTTTCCATTTCTTTCTTTCATATTTTTCAAACTCAGTATAATACAGTAACAAGTTTTTGGATATTTTTTGTTAATTAGTTAGTGTAGATTGATGCTATAACTTCAGAAATTTGTGAAGAGCTAATTAGACTTGATGTCATACTTTTTTAAATGAAGCCCCTGGGCAAGGAAAATGTAAAGCTACAATTAAGAACGTTTTCCAAATCATAGAAATGGACCACACCCAATTATGAACAATCTGCTTGCTGAATGCTCTATTTAATTTACCAGACCATAATTAAATGCACAAATGATAGAAATTTAAAATTCTATTGCCAGAAGTTTTTGATAAATAAAGTATTGGCTCAATTGCAATTATCAAGAATTCATTAAGTGAAAATTATGCCAGTTTTGAAGTTTAGTTCGAATGAATACATTATGCCAACAAAACATCCCTTTCCCTATAAATAGTCATAATAGCCATTGCATTACTGGGAAACATGCTACAAATTATACTCTCCAATTCATTACCTTGCATGGAAAAATTGTGACGTCACTTTATTTATGATAATTATAAACAGATGTTACATGAACTTTCATCATTTGTAAAAACAATGATGTTTTCTTTTTACATAACTGAAAATATGTTTCTTTCCTGCTAGATTATTATAGACATTTGCAACTTTAATTAAACAGAAGTCTAGTGCTATTTGCAGGATACAACTACAGTTGATCACTTAACAATCAAAATTGGAACCAACTACTTTTCTAAGAAATGAGGTCATTAAGTGAGACCTCACATCATGGTAAATTTTTATTTTACTGATAGATTCTCCATTGATTCTGCTTGTGCGAAGCCAGCTTTGAAGCATGCAAACAGTGTGCATATGATTGCAGGAGGCCCGCAAAGTAATAAACTGCTGCAGATTACACAGTGCCCGAAACTCAATCACATTAATTTTCATAACTTAAAACAGTGGCTAAAGAGGGCAGTTATTATAGGAGGACAACCTGGTATTAGTATAATGGTTAAAGCATCAGGGAAGAAATCAGGCAAAGCCAGCTGGGTGACCTTGACCCAGTCACTATTTCTCAGTCTAGGAAGGGGGTAATGGTAAACCACCTCCCCAAAAATATTTTCAAGAAAACTGCAGGGACTTGTCTAGGCAGTCTTAGAGAACTGGCTATGATTGAATTGGAGTGGAAGAAATCCAGACCTGGCATTTATATCTTGCTGTTCAGAATTATTGGATTACTTCTTGTTTAATCTTAATTTTCCAGAGTTCCAAAGGTATGGCTAAAGCAGTTTTTATCAGGAACTGGGATTCACTCAGGAGTTTCCAGGTCTTTATCCATACTCACAATAGTATCATTATGGTGTCCATAGTATCATTATCGTGCCCATTGAGTCAAGAGCAGATTGCCATTCAAATTATAGTCAGCAGATTTTTGTTTACTTGTTGTTTTTTCTTGTACTGAACAGTTTTGGATACTACTTTTTACTAATGCTATTAAGTATATTGTTCTTTATCTGGCCCAATACTTGAAATGTGGAATGCTAGTCAAGCATGCTGCCTGTAGGCCCATAGGATCTGGAGGTGGCCCAGGAGGCTGTCCTGGAAACAGTGAGGGAACTGTCCCTGTTGCCTGGGACTGGCCATGCCTACCCAGTCAGCCGCGATGACCAGGCCTGCCCAGCCCATCCCCTCAAGGGAAAACAAACTCCTAATGTGGCCCACAATGGGATCAAGTTTGACATCCCTAAACTAGACTATAGGGTTTCTCAAGAAAAAAAAAACATTTGTTGTAAAAATACATGTGCATTTATGTATGCTTGTATGTACATATTTTGAAAAATGATTTTATGTATTAGTTTACTTATTTATATACATCTGTAATAATGCATAAGAAAGCTAGTTTGCTCTAATGAACTTGTACAGGAAGGGACCAGAATTCAAAAACAACTTGAAGGCACTAAAAATAAAAATTCATGCACATGTCCACATGTCCAATCCTAATTGAAAAATACTTTTCACATTAAGAGGAAAGTAGAAAGTTGCAGTGATCTTCAGAAGAGCTGATGGATTCCATGATCCCTATGCTGGTGCAAGATGGCATTTTGCTGCTGATGTTACAATCAGTTGGTCTGTAATTCTGAGGAATCCTTATTTGGATCCTGGATTTCAATCCTGACACGCTGTCCTAGAAGCATTATTTATTTCCCTATATTTAGTATTGATTTATTTTTAAAATCATCAATATGCTTCTATTACAACAACAACAACAACAACAACAACAACAACAACAACAACAATAATAATAATAATAATAATTTTAAGAAGATACTTGGTTGATACCTAGGATCATAGCAGCAACCTGTATCAACCATCAGCAGCAATCAATGATATTTGTGATACATTTTTAAATTTTAAGTTGATTGAGTTTCATGTGTAATGAATGAAATAACAACAACAACAATAAGAAGAATAAGAATAATTTATGCAGAGATGTGTGTGTAACATACCGTTCTGACCCCATTCTCAAAGGCCTGGCGTGTTAAAGAAGCTGGTCCATCAACTGTTTTTCCATCATCATCAGGACCCCAGCTAGCGCTGTAGATATGTATATGCTGTGGATTGAGGCTCAATGATTTTGCTTCTACCATGTCTGTAACATCACCATCTAACATCCGCACTCCTTGGGTGAAAAAAGAAAACTTTGATTTGATATAATACATTTGTATGTCCATTTAGCAACAAATAATCCTTGCTGGTGGCTTGTATGAAAACAACATAAAATATTTACAATGTATGCCCTCTCAATTAAAAATAGCAGTAGCAAAAAACATCACCCCAAATTATAATTATGATTGCGTAAAATGAACAGTTAGTCTTTCTAAATAAGTATTCTAAGTTCTGAGTGTTGCTTAAGAGGCCAGGTTGAATCAAATGAGCTTCTCTGGATATTTTATTTCATAACTGAGATGTCACGATGAAGATGGTCTTGTCTTTAGTAACCACTTACTTTTATTTCACTAGCAGGAACATCTTGAACACACTAATTGTTTAAGAAAGCTACTTCCAAGATATTAAAGGCTCTATGAATAAGAACCAAAAGTTCAAATTAAATTAGGAAATGAACTAGACAAAGTGCAGTTGGCATAACAACATAGGAAAGGGAAAATAACCTTTCCCATATTTATATTCACCCACAAAACTTTCAGTACTTTGATCGCTTAGACATTTATTCATTATGTACAATTTTCTGTCTCAATTTTCTGTCTATTGTACTAATTTATATATGCAAATACATGAAATAAACCTAAAAATAATTACTACACTACTTAGTAATTCAATAAAACATTAACCAGTAAAGTTTAAAAAATAATTACTAGATCAGAGATTCCCAAACATTCTCAATTTTTGGTGCACCTTTTACTTCTAAAACTGTATGTCTCTGTGCCCCAGGGTGCCTCAGCAAATTTACTAAGTTAAGAAGAATTACGTTCATTTAGTAGGTAATAAAATTACTACGATGCCCCTGACTGTTTATGTTCTGTATGGAACCTGGTAGGTTCCGAGTCCCTTGTTCTGATTGGCCAAAAAGGCCACTTACGGATTGGTTCACTAGGAACCAATCTGAGAAGCCGCCAAGTGGCGAGAAGAATTAAACAAGTGTCATTGGTCACAAGCCGGCAGGCAAGCCGCTATATAAAGAGCTGCCGTGGCTTGGGGCTATGTTCCATATCTTTTGCCTAGCGAGTTAAATAAAAGAGTTGTTGTTTGGAACCCGGTCTCCTGTGCTTCTTTCCGGATGGAACACTGGCAACGAAGGTGGGATCATCGTAGAAGCAGAGACCAAAGCACGCAGCAATCTGAACTGAGCGAAAGAGATGGGTGGTAACAACGTGCTGCCCGCACCCTTCAATCCAGAATGTAGAGGATTGGGAATCGTATATCGATCGCTTTCTTATGTTCTGAGAAAGCAACGAGATGGAAGAAATCTTGGATCAGAGGAAGAGGGCTGTCTTCCTTACACACTGTGGACCGGCCGTATTCAAAATGGCGAAGGCGCTGGCAAAACCTAGAGATGTCAAACAGATGACCTGGTCCGACTTGAACTGAATGCTCTGAACATACTACGCACTGGTGGTCTCCAATCTAATCAAAAGGCACGAATTTTACAAAAGGGACCAGAAAGAGGATGAAACCATAGCAGACTTTGTGGCAGCCTGGAGACACATTGGAGGAGCATGTGAGTTTCAAAACATGGATGAGGCTATGAGAGACCGCATAGTCCTTGGCCAGAAAGACTGTACCCTTCAGAGAAAACTACTCAACAGGCTGAACATAACCGTGGCCGAGGCCATTGCTGAGGCAACTGCCGCTGAAGCAGTGAAAAAGTCAGCAGCCACCATGCGGCAAATGAACGCAGTTCCAGACCTGACAACCCAAACCAGGGAGAAGAAGGCAGAGGGAGGAAAGAAACAGCCCACAGTGACAACTCATCATGAGGACGTTGAAACCCAGAGTGACACCGAAGACGATGACAAAGATGTCCATAGACTCTATTCAGATAAAAAATGGCACGAAAAGAGGAAGAATCGGCGTGAATTTCAATGTGCGGGCTGCGGAGGCAATCACCCGCAGTCTGAATGCAGGTTCCTCAACGCAATATGCTGAGGTTGTAATAAAAGGGGGCACATCGAAAGGGTCTGCCACAACAAAAAGAGATATAGTCCAAAAAGACGCGGCCGCACCCCCACCCCCAGACACGATGACAGACAAGCCGGCAACCGATGGAACCAAAATAAAAGAACCGGTGACAGAGAAGAAATGCAGCAGACAGTCACCATCGATAATGCCAGGGCGAAAAGCAGAAAGAAGGTTTGGATAGAGGTGAGCATCGAGGGGAGACCCTGTGAGATGGAGGTCGACTCAGGGTCATTCTTATTGATGGTATCCTGGAATACCATCCGGCGCCTAATTCCAAACATCAAGCAGAAAGAACTAAATAAACAAAAACTTGTGCTAAAAGACTACCAGAGAAATCAAATCCCTGTAATTGGCCTTGGAAATATTTTAGTTGAATTTAAACAACACCGTGACCGCCCCAGCCTGCTAGGAATCGAGTGGTTCGTGCCTCTTGGAATCAGGATGACTGGTATCAACCGCATCGCCACTACCAACTGGAAGGAGAACCTACTCCACGAATTCCAAGATGTTTTCGACGGGACTCTAGGCAAGTACCAGGGGACCCCAATCTCATTTAGCCTAGACCTGAAAATAGCTCCCATTCGCTTAAAGGCCAGACGCGTTCCATTCGCGCTTAAACCAAAAACTGATGAACAGCTGAATAAGTTGATAGCACAAGGGGTTTTAGAACCAGTCGACCACGCCAAATGGGAAACCCCTATTGTAACACCGGTAAAGCCAGATGGGTCAGTGCAAATCTGTGGGTACTATAAGGCAACCCTGAACCACGCGCTCCAACAAAGCGCATACCCAGTGCCAGTAGTGCAACATTTATTGCACTCACTAGGGAGAGGAAAAATATTCACAAAACTCGATCTAGTATAAGCTTATCAGAAACTACCCGTTGATCCAATATCAGCAGAGGCACAAACGATAGTAACACACAGAGGGGCATTCAAATGTAACTGCTTCCAATTCAGTGTTAGCGTTGCCCCAGGCATTTTCCAAAGCCTCATGGAATGCCGACTAAATGAAATCAAAGGTGTTGTCCCATACTTCAACGATGTACTGGTTTCAGCAAAAAATGCCAACCAGCTAGAGACCAGGCTAAGAGAAGTCTTAACTCGCTTTAGAAAATCAGGCCTAAAAGTCAAGAAGGAGAAATGTGAACTGGCCACGAACTGGGTCGAATTTTTGGGCAATTTAATCGATGAGCATGGCATTCACCCAACTGAAAAGAAGGTGAAGGCTGTCAAAGATGCTCCCAGACCAAGAAACAAAACCGATCTCCAGGCGTTCCTAGGCCTCATGAATTTTTACAATGTGTTCCTGCCCCATAAGGCGACAATAGCAGAACCCCTACATCAGCTGCTAAATAAAAAAACCGTTTGGACTTGGGGCCACCGGGAACAGAAAGCTTTCCAAGGTATAAGAATCTATTAATGTCAGAATCCGTTCTTATACAGTTTAGCAACACCCTGCCACTGATGGTCACCTGCGATGCTTCACCTTTTGGGGTTGGCGCCATCCTGAGTAACTAGCTTCCAGATGGCAGAGAGGCAACAGTCGCCTTTTACTTAAAGACGATCTCCAAAGAGGAACGCAATTACAGCCAACTTGATCGTGAAACCCTGGCAATTGTCGCCGGGGTCAAAAGATTCCATGAATACCTTTACAGTAGACCCTTTTCTATCATAACCGACCACAAGCCTCTCCTTGGAATCCTGGCGGTAAACAAGCCAACCCCGAACATTCTGTCTCCTAGAATGACGAGGTGGTCTGAATTCCTCGCTGCCTACTCCTACACTCTACTCCACAGACCCGGCAAAGCCATCTCACATGCCAACGCCCTGAGCCGTTCCCTGTTGCCTGTCACTGAAGACGACCCTGCTCCAACTACCTCCACATTCCAACTGGAGACCTGCCCGGAGCTACCGCTGACTGCAGCTGACATCACGAGAGCCACAGCCAAAGGCCCTTTGACAGCGCATATGCTGAACTGGGTAGGTAAAGGCTGGCCAGACGAAAATAAAAAAACTGAGACTTTTAAACCTTTCCGTGCCAGACAGACCGAGCTGTCTATCAAAAAAGGATGCATCTTAGGGGGTGACAGGGTGATAATCCCAAGCAGCCTCCAAGAAACCGTCCTGGGCATGTTGCACGAGGGCCACTTGGGCACAGTTAAGATGAAAGCCCTGGCCAAGAGTTACGTCTGGTGGCTAGGACTGGACAAAGACATAGAACGCTGGGTTGCAACATGCCACGCCTGTCAGAAAGCGAGGCCTACCCCCCCCACAAGGACCTATACGAGACTGGGAAACTCCCCAGGGCTCGTGGTCTAGGGTGCACATTGACTTTGCGGGGCCAATGAAGGGTAACACCTTTTTGATTGTTGTCGATGCATACTCGAACTGGTTGGAAGTCAACCTCATGGCTTCCACAACCACCAAGGCTGTCATGAAACAGCTCGACAAACTATTTGTGATGCACGGGCTACCAGAAGTACTGGTTTCGGACAACGGGCCTCAGTTTACTGCCTTGCAGTTCAAACAATACCTAGCTGCCCAGGGTGTCCGTCACACATTAACCGCGTCGGCCCATCCAGCTACGAAAGGCAGGGCTGAACACATGGTTAGATATAATAAGGAAGGCCTAGAGAGAATGGACAAGCGGGACGTGCAAGACAAACTCAACCGTTTACTAACATTGCAACATATTACCCTTAGTAGCAATACAAATAAAAGCCCGGTTGAACTATTAATGGGTAGGAAACTACGGTCCTACCTGGACAGGTTATACCCCATCTATACATAGGACAAGCCCCCCGACTCCTCTAGCAAATACCGTACCTTCCAAATTGGTGACCTGGTCTATGCCAAGAACCTTATCAGGGACCCCCTATGGCTGCCGGCCACCATCACACAAATCACAGTCCCCCGGTCCTACCGACTAACGCTAGACGATGGGAGAGACTGGAAGTACCACATAGACTAGCTTCGTTCCCGCAACCTCAAAAGAAAAACCGCCACAGAACCGAAAATAATAAATTCTGATGAAAAAACAACCAAGGGGGGGGGGAAGTACCAATAAATAAAAAAGGGAGAGATGAACATCCCATAACAAGACTACAAACTCTGCAAAACGACCTAAATCTAACCAAACAAAAAGAGCACTCACGGTTAGATGAACCCCAAGAAAGAAATCCAGGAGAAGGAGAACGAAGTGAAGTCTCCCTGGAAGGTAGCAGCCAGGCCAGTTCAACCAACCTGGCTAAACCAGAAGGGAGCGGCATAGCCATCTCAACCGGCCCGAGAGACTCAGGCAGGAGCGGCATGGCTGACTCACCCTTCCAGGAGGTTCCATGGAGAAGATCGAGAGAGGCAGCGATCTCAACCAAACCACTTGATGTCCAAAACAAAACTGACCCACGCAGGTCAACTAGAGCTAGGAAAAACACCACCTACTTGCGTGACTACGTCACCCATGTTGGACTGAACTAAAGGGGGAGGGATGTTCTTTATGGAACTTGGTAGGTTCCAAGTCCCTCGTCCTGATTGGCCGAAAAGGCCACTTACGGATTGGTTCACTAGGAACCAATCCGGGAAGCCACCAAGCGGCGGGAAGAATTAAACAAGTGTTATTGGCCACAAGCCGGCAGGCAAGCCGCTATATAAAGGGCTGCTGCGGCTTGGGGCTATGTTCCGTATCTTTTGCCTAGCAAGTTAAATAAAAGAGTTGTTGTTTGGAAACCGGTCTCCCACGCTTCTTTCCAGACAGAACAGTTTATTGTAGCACCATAGGGTTCCATGGAACAGTTTGAAAACCACTGTATTAGGTTGCTATCCAATTCAAATAATTGCTAAAATAGAAATATTCTGATATGCTGGATAGGAATGGGATGAAGCATCTTTTGCTGGCAAATTTAGGAAGACAATACTGAAAAGGCCATTAAATCTACCTCCTTGAATTCAGATAGGAATGGATTGCAGAATCAACAGGCCCACAGTAGCACTGCTGATCCCTTTATACGTTCGACTCAGCAAGAAAGGAGCAGTGAGCAGCTTAATTGGAGATGTCAGTGAAGAGATGCCATAATCAAAGAATGAGGTGACACCAGGGAAGCCTCAGTAATGATTCCTTCTTGCCATTGGGACCTTTCAAGTGCTTGCACACTTTTCTTATAAGCTGCTGGAATTCTTGCCTTATACCCTAAGATAGACTGTTGGCATCTAGATTCAATTAGTGCCCTGACTTTCTCTTCTCTTTCTTGATACCTCGGTTAAGGCTAGGTCACATCGGCCGACGGATGCAAAACGTATGTAAAAAGGACACAGTGGATGAGCAAATTTTCCATCCATTGTTATCCGCTCTCAAAAGTGCCCCATATTTGCATAAACAGAGCGGACAACAACGGAAAGGAACAGACGTGGGGAGGATGTAGCGGAGATGTAAAGCGGACGTTTGTAGGAAGCCTAGTGGATGGAAGCGGATGGAAACAGATGACACATCTGCAGGGCTTCTGGAGGAGAACACCGAAGTGGATGCGCAGCGGAAGGAACGGATGCAGAGCGGATGCCTAGCGGATGACGCAGATGCATCACGGATGCCTAGTGGATGCCTAGCGGATGCAAAGCATTCACTGCGCATGCAGGGAGGATGCATTGCGTCAGCCCCATGGATATAAAAGGATGCAGCTTACAAGCAGTCACCATTCAGAGGAAAGACCTGCTGCCAGACACATCTTCAGCCAACAACCATGGGGAAGAAGAAGAAGCCTGTGCCTACTCCTGCCAGCCCTGGCAAGAAGGACAGGACCACCATTCCACCCCCTGGCGCTGACTCTGCTTCTGCTGGGGCTTCTGCTGCTGGGGTTGACTCTGCTGGTGCTGGTGCTTCTGCTGGTGCTGCTCCTGGTGCTGGTGCTTCTGCTGGTGCTGACTCTGCTGGTGCTGCTCCTGGTGCTGCTGGTGCTGGTGCTGCTGCTGCTGCTGCTGCTGCTGGTGGTGTGGTGGACCAGCCCCTAGAACCTCAAAGCCCTACTGATGAGGGCCCAGAAGGCCCTGCCAGAGGGAGGAAGAGGCATTCGCGAGATAAGGGTGAGAGGAGACAGTACTCCATTGCAGAGGAACATGACGAGGAGGTGCTCGAATGGCTGAGGGAGAACGAGTACCTCTGGAGGAAGGGACACAGGCTCTATCAAGACACCAAGTGGAAACAGGCGGCTTGGAGAGAGAAGGCAGAGAGCCTGGGCTACACTTCGGATGTCCTCCTTGGGTGGTGAAAGCACATGCACACCTGGTACGGGAAGCTGCACCTGAAGAAGTCTGGCCAGGCCGTGGTCAAGCTCACCGACCGGGAGACCTACATGATGGCCAAGTGCAGCTTCTTGGAGGGTGAGATCCACCACCGAGGAGCAGCCCCTCTATCTACCCTCACTCTCAGGAAGGCCACAGAGCGCCAGTCCTCTTCTGGCCAAGAGTCAGCTTCTGTGTCCAGGCAGGTATCTGTGGAGCGCCCCACGACGGAGACCCCCCTGACAGCTGCACTATCTGTGGTGGAGCACATGGAGGACCCCCTGACGCAGTGGGAACAAGAAGAAGCCGCTGCCACCAGAGACCAACCCACACCCACACCCAGCTCCACCTCCACAGAAAGCAGGCAGAGAGCCAGACCGGAGGGACAGAGCCACACTGTCCTCTTGGAGATCAGGGACACCATCAAGACCAGCGCAGATCTCCTCTCTCAGCTGGTACAGTCCAACATACCATCCTCTAACAGAAAGCCCTTCCTCACCTAGGTCTACCAGACCCTCATGGAAATGCCCGAATCCCAGTACTAGGTGATCAAGGAGAGGATCATAGGTCTTCTGCACCACCCTCCAGACCCAGCTGAACCTGCTCTGACCCACTGCAGGTCTGCTCCTCCACCCCAGGTGATGTCACAGCCCTTCCAAAGCTTTCCACAGCCCCTCACCTACCAAGGCTACGGCTACCAGGAGTTCCAGCAGCACAGGCAGCCCTTCCCAGTCCAGGGACAGGTACATTGCACACCACAGGTGCCACCAATGCCACCAAAGCCACAGACGCCACAGATGCCACCGATGTCACAGATACCACCGACGCCTCACCTTGCTCACCTGCAGACCAGACAGCCCCACTACACTCCTTCTTCCTCCACCCCACAGCCAAGCCCAGCCTCAGAACATCTGTCATCGGTCTTGGGACTGACACCCCATGTCATGGAGGAAGGGGCTCTCAACATCACGGGACTGAGCCAACTCTCTGAGAGCTTCCTCCACACACCATCCCCTGTTGTCCTCTCGGGGCCAGGCACCCCAATGGCGCCTCAGACCAGCACTCCAGCCACTGCCACCTCCACAGCACCTGGACCCTTCACCCCTGAGACCATGGGCACACCTCAGAGTGACTGAGAAGAGTGCCAGAGGCTAAGTTGTTACCTGTTCACTTTATCTTTGCTTCACACACTTGGTTCATTTTTTTACCTAATAAAGTCTTGGTGGAAACTTTTAGAAATGGTTTAAGCCTTTGCATGCTTGTGGGATGGGTAAGGATAGCTGTGGGATGGGTAATAGCTGTGGGATGGGTAATAGCTGTGGGATGGGTAAGGATAGCAATGGGATAGATAAACCTCCAGTGCAAGCATAGTGTGACTGTATGGTCCACCCTCCCAGGTGCCACACCTATGGCCCTTTATTATCAACAACAATTTAATCATTCATCAACACATTTCAACATAAACACAACTCTTTATTAAATGCCCTGTTCATTGTAGAGCCACTCAACATACATGGCCCAATCTCATCAGTGTGATGAGACAGGCTGAAGGAAGCATCCATTAAGCATCTACCATCCTGTCTTGCCACTCCATTGCTCCAGCTGGGAAGTTGTATCAGTGTTTCAGGAGGTTGAGCTGCTTCTTCCCTTCACGTGAAGCTCTGTTGGGCCTGGCACATCCACAGTGTCTATCAAGTTGCTTCCATTCACCAGGCTCCATGTCCCCATTGCCTTGTTGGCGGTCCACGAGCCTGTTCTGCAACACTGGGTAGCGGGTGCGAATGAGATTGTGCAGGATGCAGCAAGCTTCCACGATGTTCCTCACCGTCTCTGGGCGATGCTACATGGTGGTGAGAAGTACCTGGAACCTGTTGGTCAGGATGCCAAAGGCGTTCTCCACCAGCCTTGGAGTGGACACCAAGGCTGTCCAGCCTTGCCCTGGACAGCCTGTAGTTGAAGATCCTCTCTTCACTGGTGAGGCATCTGGAAGTGTAGGGCTTCATGAGGTAGGTTCTGAGGGAGAAGGTGTCATCCCCTATGATGAAGTAGGGCACATCTTGTGTGTTGTTGGGCAGGGGGTCTGGATCTGGGAAGCCCATGATGAGGTTGCGTTCCAGCCCATCCTTGAGGTCACTGGTGTTGTATATCTGGGCATCTGACACTGACTCGTTGCCTGAAGCATCAATGTACATGAACTTGTAGTCAGCATCGACCATGACGAAGAGGATGATGTTGAAGAAACCCTTGTAGTTGAAATAATTGGACCCTGAGTTGGCTGGAGCTTTGCAGGCCACGTGCTTCCCATCTGTGGCTCCAACGGTGTGGGGAAAGTTCCACTTCTGATAGTACTGCTCTGCAACTTTCTTCCAGCCTTCTTCAGTGGAGGGGCACTGGAGGAGCTCCTCCAGGAATTCTTCGATGATAGCCTGCACCACTTCTCTGACCACAATGCTGATGGTGTTGTGTGGCACCCTCCAGGTGTATTGCATGTTACTGTACGTGGTCCCTGAGGCCAGGTGGTGCAGAGTCAGTGCCACCTTCAGTCCAGGGTCCAGGTTGGGTCAGAAGTTGGTGTGTGCCTTGGTCAACCTGGGTCTCAGACGCTCCACAACTTCGTCAAACATGGCTGGAGGCATCCTCATGAAGTTCTGGAGTGCACGAGGGTCTTCGTTCCTCAGCTCCACCATCGGCTTGTCATACAGTCCGTACTCGGTTGTTCTCGCGATCCATCTTCGGACCCACACACTTCTTGGACGCCTCCTTTTCCTTGCGTAGAACAGGTGAAAGAGCCTGTAGATGGCTTCGCACTGTTGTAGAATGATGGCGGCTACCAAAAGGAGTGTGCAATGATCCATGGTGGAGATGACTGGATGCTGTGGAAGAGCAAGAGCCAGATGAAGGCTGAAGAGGTCTGCACCGCAGGGCTGCTGGACTGAAAGTGAGATCCAGGTGATTTCCTCCCCCTTTTTATAGGAAATATAGGTTTTCCGCTAGGTGTCCTTCCGCATCCTCTAGACATCCTCCAGACATCCTAAATATCAGAGATATGTCCCCTATATGAACGTTTTTTCCATTTTAATGCTTTATATGCGAGCTGCATCCGCTTACATCCTTTCTCCGTCTGTGCTACTAACGCTGTGTGTCCTTTCCGCGTCCGTTTCGCTTCCTCCCTGTGTCCATTTTCCGCTGGAGTGGATTTGAGTTGCGCGGATGCGCAGCGGATGCCTAGCGGATATAGTGGACGCGTAACAGATGACAATGGACGTATAACGGATGTTCCCCGTATGCGTAGCGGATGTAGAACGGACGCGTTGGATACTTCATCCGCTCAAAATGTTTTGTGCAGCTCAAAACGTTTTGAGCGGATGAAATCATAGTAGACGGATGCTGGATGGATAGAGAGTATGAAAAACGTCTGCAGTGAGTACAGAATGGATGCATCGCGTTAACCAGCTGATGGCAAGCATTTTTCTCCGTTTTACATCCTCTTTCCATCAGTTGGTGCAGTGTGACATGGGCTTTAACTGCTGGACTTTTGTTGGGCACTGTCTTACCTCAATCCTTGAAACTTTGTAATCTGGCTAGAAGGACTGTCCCTCTGACTGTCACTCTTTTCAGGCAAAGACAACAATTACCTGTAGCAGGAAACAAAGCTCAGCACAACTTTGTACCTTTGGGAATGTGTGACACACAAACAAAAGTTACTAAATAAAACAAAATAAATAAATGCTGAACAAGAATAGCATGATCGTGTTAAATCAGCGGTTTGAGTCAACAGTCATTCATTTTTCAAGCTCTACAGCTGACCCAAAATACCTGAGAAAAGGACCTGCTGTTTCTCCCAGAATTGGAGCCAAAGTGCTAGGTAAAACCATTTTAATCTATACAATCATGTCAGAAGTACTGTGTTGGAAGTATTAAATTGTCACATAATAGTACCAGCGCTGTCTAAAATTTTATTTTTGCAAGTGATGTAACCACTTGCAAGCACAAGTTAAGAACAAAATATATAATTGCTATCACCAATTTGTTGTAAAAATTTAATTAATCTATGAATGATTAATTTCTAATCTAAAACACATCTTCATTGAAATATAATTCCATCTCAGTTCTAGATGATGACAGCAATTAGTATGATTATGCTGTCTGATGCCCAACAAATGTGGGCATTTCAGAAGGAAAATATTTTTTAAAATATAATAAGAGACACAAACAAAAGAATTAAAAAGGCAAAGAGGACAAGATCTGACAAGAACTAAAAAGAAGCAAATCCATACAATCCAAGTAGATTGTGTAATGCGAAGCAAATTCTACTATTTAATTAGAAAGAATACTGGTAGTTGCAAATTAACCTGATACTAAGATGTACAGAAGCCATGTCTTAACAAGCCACGATAAACATAATAACTATTTTCTCATTTAATGAGCAAATTTATATTTATAATTTAAATTAGCATATTTTATTTAAATAACAACTTTGTTCTTCTCAAATTGTTAAATACTAATTAACACAAGACTTGACTGTTTCATTGGTATTACTCTACTTTTCTTGTTTCCTGCTATTACTAATTATATAATTGAAACTGCAACATATTATATATATTGTGAAATTTACATAACAATTTTTCATGCCCTGTAAGATAATACTTATCTTAAGGCACCAGACTAGAAAGCAGGAGACTATGAGTTCTAGTCCTGCCACAGCCAACTAGCTCGGTGATTTTGGGCCAATCACTCTCTCTTAGTCTAACTCACCACACAGGATTATTGTTGTAGAGAGAATAGGAGCAAGAAATATTATTATACATCCTTGTCGCCTTGAGTTATTCATAAAATATCTAAAACAAATCAATTAAAAATATCAATTCCATTGCAAATTTGTCGAAATGAAAAAAAGAAAAAAGAATGACCTCTATTTATAATAATAAATAATAAAGATTATCTGACATAAATATTATCAGAAAGATAATTTTCTTTGGAAAATGGAAATATTTTTCCATATTAATTATTTAATATATGCTATGCCAGGTTTTGCTTCCAGAGATAATACAGAGAAAACAGTACTTTGAAGTTCACTCAGTAATAGAATAGAATACAAACTTTATTGTCACTTTAAATGTACTGTTATTGGCATCCATTAAAATGAAATTTTATTGCATTCAGTTCTCAAAAGATAATCATTATGCATATCCTCACGTGGATGATTCATTTCATGAACAGAGGCCCATATGAATACATATGACTCTGATCTCCCTATTTGCAATTTTACATATCCACAACTGATAATCATGCATAAATATCAGCATATACCTATACCATTTTCATGTATTCTTGTTTTGGCCTCATGTCTTGTCCATGCCATGCCATACCATGCCATATCCTAGCAGAAATCTTGTCGCAAATAAGTATAAGCAAATTTATAAGCCAATAAGGCTTTCTTGCTTGCACTGTTCATTTGAGAACTCTATACAAATTTTCACTTTGGGGGCAATTCAAGCAGACATTTTTCTTGGTTTTCCAGTTGTGCTATGTAATTTTCACTTCTCAACAGTGGTTTACGCCATTCTAATTGGAAACTGATAGATTTAAAGATTTTCTAAATATATCCTTCACCTGTTTTGCAAGAGTAAGCTACCTTAATTATAAAATGCTCAGACAGCCGACATTTGAAAGCAGACATAACAAAAAACATAACCTGAAACTGTTAGAAGGGTTGGACTATTTGTTTCCCTATGAAATTGGGATTCCCCCCCCCCCCTAAGTAAAGGCTTAATAAGTCAATCACCTTTCTTCTTTGTTAACAACTTTACAGTGAAGAAAAACAAACAAAACAAAAGCCTGAATCAATTAGAAGTATGTCCAAATGCTTTCATGTTCACTGTTTCGTAATTCAACTGCACATAAATAGTAGGTGTATATTCAATTTTCATAGAGATATCGTGATTGACAGGGTCCTTCTTGGATCACATGAAAGAAATCACAGGATGAAGAAATCAGTGACATAAGCAGGTTGACACCATCTATCATTAGCTTAATTGAGATGTTCCAAAGGAGATGGCCATCTGCTATGGGGAAGGCACATGTCATCTAATCTTCCACAATCAAGTGAACCAAGTGAAAAGAAAATGTAGCTACATTGTGCAGACAACTATTATAGAAGGTAGAAGAAAGAAATGCTCAAAGCAAAGTGCAGTCATAGGCATAGTACAGCACACATAACCTGAGTCCCAATTCTCATATACTGTATTTTGTTAAATGCATTTTTTCTATATAATGCTTTATAAATAAAGTATTGGAATAAAATAGGTACAAATAAAAAGAATCACCTGTATTTAAGATACAACTTCGGTTAATTTAAGAAGCATCCCCATAACTTAAAAACCATTGGGTTCCATAAAATCAACAAGGTGTGTTGTTGTGCTCCCTGAGCACTCCTTGAGATTATACTGTTTATAGACAATTTTAAAAATATTTCCCTCTGAAATAATGGCTAAAGACGGTGAATTAAATTCCACTAAGATTAACTCTTTGTTTTATCTTTTAAGGCATCACATTTCATAAAGAAACATAAGGAACCTGGTCGCATTTTGGTGATCTGACTACATTGCTAACTTGTCATTTACAACCTTAAGATACTCCCCACAAATTCCTTCTGATCTAAAATATACTTGACACCCAATCATTTTATATTAGTATTTCATATATTTGAATATTGTAAATGGAAGAGGAAGAGTGCAGGTACTACCATCTGGCTTCACCTTTTCTGGCAGCCAAACTAAGGTTAATACAGTTATAGGGTTTACAAAAATCCCCAGTTCTGTTATGTTAGTGCTTAACCAATGCAATGTGGTCAGGACTTGAAAGATTGAAATTCAATTTTTGAAAGCTTACTGAATGATAATGGCCCAGTCACTACATTTTAGTCCCATTAATAACACAGATCTTTTGTTCTGGGGAAAGATTGAAGATTGTAATGCTAGATATAAGTACTACACTGTTGGAGAAAAGAACACAAATCTAATAATGAAATGCACAAAATACTAAGAGCTTCTTTAAGGCAATTTTCTTTTATTCTTTAAAGAATTATCATATTTAATATATTGCGGTTGAACTAATCCTAGCCATAAAATTGCATATTTTGCCCAATTTCTTGTTCTTTGAAATTCCTTTTTCATCTGATATTTGGAGAATGACATCAAAAGAAATATCCAAATTTTCCCAAAGCTGTGATTATTTTACTTTTAAGGACACCAGTTGCAATATATCTCTAAATTTAGACATTTCACTGTTCTTTGAAGAAGTTCTGTGATGTTGTTTGAATAAATGGATATTTGTCTGGTTTGAATGCAAACTGTTTTCCCAGTTTACATGACAAAAAAAGCCAAAATGGATTATAAATATCTATATACACAATAGCAATGGGAATAAATAATATTATGTATTACATATGCATTGATTGTATACTATCAGGTCCAAATGACTACATATATACATCTAGTAATATTATCTCCTTCATCTGTTGTTCAAGTTAATATTAATAATTAATAACACTTATTTAAAAAAAACATAGAAAATACATCTCTCAATTATAAATTATAAATATGTGGCTTTTCACTTCAGCAAAAATGAATGTGTGTAGTTATAGATGGATGATTAATTATTTTGAAATAACGAGAAGGCATTCATAACTCTCCCTCTCTCTCTCTCTCAGCAATATTTATATTAGCAAGTTAATATGGGCAATAACATCACCATGTAGATCTTGCTTTATTTTCCTTAGGTAGATTTGGCAGATTGGTTTGGCTCATACCATTTCTGAATCATAAATTCATTCCAATCAAAAATAATAGAGGGACAAAGAACAAAACAAATTAATTTTGAGTTTTTATTCTATTTTTTTATATATGCACACTGGTTTCTAGCCTAATATCAGAACCAATACACAAACTGGCTCTCAGGATAGCTGATGCTGAAATATTTAGCCCACAAATAAAGTGGGGAAAAAAGAAGTAATTTTGGGGGACATCTCTAGTATTCATTACTTTTTAATGAATAGAGAGGACATACAACATGTTATTAGGACTGTGTGAGATGGGTGAGATTTGCCTCAAAGTGACACTTCATTTTGCAAAGGCACTGTATTTTATATTGTTTAGGTAAAGAATGAACGTAATTTGCTTCAAGTCAACAAGCACCATTTGGTCTAAACTTTGAGTCTAGACGTTACTCTTTACTTTGAGTAAATCAAACAGTACTTTGGAGAGGAAGGAGAATTCCCTTCAGGACATAAAAATTGGAAGAAACTTTTATGCATGCAGAAAAGATATATGCCAGAGAAAACTTCAGAGAACACCTCAGAGTAGAGTGAATCACTTTATTATTGGAAGAGGCTATATTAATTAATGAATTTTCTTATGAACTTTTGTTGAAGCCATTTATCCCCTCAAAGATTTAGACAGTCTTAAAAGTTGTAGAAGGGAGATAAAAGTAACATAGTATAGCTAGTAAAATTATAGTAATTGCTTCATTATTATCGCAATAAAGCAATAGTGAAGGTATTTTTTTTCTCAAAGAATGTATGTCACCATAACAATGAGACTTATCAGTTATGCTTAAGTACCTTACAGTTAAATACAAAAATAAGTGCATGAAAATGTCATGTAGAATAAATTTAACACTATAACTATACACACACTTACCAGGGATAACTGCCATGCTTACTGAACAAAGTGACTTCCTTTGACTTAGACAGGGCTTTATTAATTTTAAAATATTACTTTTAAATAGTAATTACACTTACCTCCAATTCTGGCATTATATGCAATTCCTACTATGCAATGTGAGTTATTTGCTGTAGCTGCCACTTCTCCAGCACAACGGGTTCCATGTCTATGGAAGGAAAATATTTTAAATTAGTTAAATTAGTTAGCTCCAGTTAACAGAGGCAACGTTCTAGGACCTACATTCTTTATACTCTTTATAAAGGACCTTTGCGATCACCTTATAAGCAACTGCATCTTCTTCACGGGTGATGTAAAACTATTCAACACCACCAACAATGCTACTGCTCTTCAAAGTGACCTTGATTATGTGTCTGAATGGTCAAACATCTGGCAATTCCAAATCTTGACCAATAAATGCTCTATCCTACACATTGGTAAAAAAAATCAGCACACCAAATACAAACTAGGCGGATAGGACCTCGTTGATGACCCTTACTCTGTCAAGGACCTAGGAATACTCATATCTAATGACCTAAGCGCCACTGTAACAGCACTGCCAAAAAGGCATTAAGAGTTGAAAATCTAATCTTATGAAGCTGTTCCTCCAGAAATATTGAATTGCTAATTAGAGCATATAAAACTTTTGGTAGATACTCGAATACTCAATACTCGAATACTCAATACTCGAATACAGCTCATCAGTCTGGAATCCACACTGTATATCAGACATTCATACAACTGAGCAGAATCCAGAAGTATGAGAAGAGTAATACACTCCTCTGCTTGCAACAGAATACCCTATATCACCAGGCCTTAGATTTTGGGCTTGGACAACCTTAAACCACCTATGGTTGGACTTAAGCATAGTACATAAAATTATCTGCCACAATGTCCTACCAGTCAATGACTACTTCAGCTTCAACCACAACAATACAAGAGCACACAACAGATACAAATTCAATGTAAACTGCTTCAAAGTTGATTGCAGAAAGTACGACAGCAATAGAATGGTCAATGCCTGGAATGCACTACCTGACTCTGTTGTTACATCCTCTAATCCCCACTCCTTTAACCTCAAACTATCCACTATTGACCTCACCCCATTCCTAAGAGGTCTGTAAGGAACACGCATAGTGCACAATCGTGCCTACTGTCCCTGTCCTATTGTCCCCATTTATTTGTACCTATTTCCTATATTTTTACTCATGTTTATACTTATACCTATTACCTTGTAAGTGATTGACAAATTAAATAAATAATAATAAAAAAATAGGTGACATTATTGCAAACAGAAATCTTTTTTTTACTATTATAACAAGTCAAATAAGAAGCATGCTAAATTTACTTCAGAAAGTGACCTGCACTTTTCAGACTGAAGAAGCTTCCTAAATGAGAAGTGAACCATCTTCAAGGAAAAACAAAGAAAGTCCAGTTGCCACTTGAAAAAGCACCTTTGGACATTGGAAGTTATAGCACTGGCCTGAAGAGGCCAAGATGAGACCACCAGAATTGTTCCAATGAGACAAACTGAATCATTGCTTTATTTCATTGAAATGAATTATCAGGCTGAATAAGCTTCTTGGATGAGAAGTGAACCATTTTCAAGGAAAAACAAAGACAGTCCAGTTGCCTCTTGAAAAAGCATCTTTGGGACAATCATGATCTGGATGACTGAGAACCTCCATAGACACATAACTTCTAATGCATTTCAATGGTAGGTTACATCGGTTGGGTCTAACAAGAAGATTCCCCTCATCTTTCTTTGATAGTGTGAGCTCTGCAGGAAAAAGCTGGGTTTGGCTCTGAAGAGATAGGATGTAGTCATTTTACTTTGCTCTTGGAATAACAGTTTCTCAAGGACTTCTTGACAAAGAGAGACTAGACTAATGATCAGGTGTCATTGCAAGCATATTCATGCCAAATAAGACAACTGAACCGTACTGATTTATTTATTTGTATAAACATAAATGGAAGAAATAGCAGATATTGAAATGCAATGATGGCATTTTAAAAAATGGATCTGAAAAAGATAAGGGGTATACAAGACTTGCATCCTTCCTCATAAAATCAGTTATATCAATTTTGCAGCTATGCCTCATCACCAGTTAAAATTAATGTAATATAAAATTATACATCCATTATTGATGTATCCATATAGTACACAACATCACTTTTTCTATCTGAAAAAATATGTAGAAACAATTGATGCAATCTTTTTGTAATAACAAACTTCATCCATTTCAATGTGCATAATCAAAACTTTGAGCCTGTACAAGCTAAGGAACTCAAATATCACAGGCTATCAAAAGGATATTTAAATGGATATTTAAATGGATATTTAAACTTTACAAAGTAATAAATCTTTTAGCTTGTTTACATGATGTAAGAATTTAGAAGAAATTATACCATAGAGTATCCATAAACTAATTCTTGAAGTGTTGGGAAAATATATTATCTAAGCTTCTTTTAAACAATTGTAATTATCTTGACAGATAATATAATTTATATCATAAAAATATAAAATCAAGTCTGTCAGTTGTGTTCATCCATGTATCCAAATATAGTAATGGCATTCTCAGTACAAAATTCTAATCTCTTTTCAAAGTATATATACAAACATGCATATTCTATCCCTCATATTATTTTTCTTGAGATTTACACTGTATTTCTTCTTCCACAATCTTTTCTCAATTGCAGTTCTACAGCTCCTGATGTCTGACACTCCACTCTCTTTTGAAAGTTTAAAAAACCAAAACAAAATACAACTTTACTCAGTTTCTCTCTGTCCCTGAAATTTGCTAGTGAGTTTAAGCCTCTTCAATATACAGGAAACCTCAGCTGAGAAATCAGAAATGAAAATGAAGACTAAAAATGAATGTAATTATGAAAGAATAGACTGGAGAGGCAAGAATTTCCTATTAGATAAACCAGAAAACCAGTGATTTTGTAGGCAATATAAATGAAGCTCATAATAATAATAATAAATAATAAACTTAGGCAATAGAAAGATCAATATTTTCTATGGTGATGCGATTATTTTTTGCATAATACACTAAATAAAACACTAAATGTGATGCTTTTTATGCTGTGGAAGTGAAAGAATTCTGGCAAAACGAAGTCACAAATGTTCATGTTATTAGCCATTTACTCCAAGTACGTCAGCAATGTTTGTGCAGCTGTGTTGAAAGAATTTCAAGGGATTATATGTTATTTTCTTCTGTCCTCTCCGCTCATCTACTGATCCACCTGCTGCTTTGGATGATAACTTCCTTAGAAGAAGTAACAGCTCGCAATAAAAAGAATAAGGCTTTATTTACAGTTTATGAAAAAGATGCTTCCATAGCTTTTGATAATATAGTAATAAAATTATTTCAAACAAGATTGAAATGTTAAAAGTGGGGATGCATGTTCAAAGCAGAAGTGTTGTTGATGATGAACAGATAAAACTTTCTGTAATTAGAAACTAATATTTTAAAGTTGCTAAATATTCATTTTCCTACTCTGAATCCAGCATTCATGATGAATCCTGGTTACATTTTCTTTGCTAAATAGAAAGAGAAAGAGATCAAATGCTTTATATACAAATATACTGTAAATAGACTGACCAAGTTAGTTAAGGAAACTTGAAAAAAGTACATATTTCTCTAAAATTGCATAATGAATAAATAGACATATCAAACTGTTGTTTTTAATTCTCTACACATACTTTACCACATTCAGTAGTAATAAAGCAATCTTAGTCTCCTGCATGGCACCTTGTGGGACAGTTAAGTCACATTAAAGTCCACTGTCATTAATGGCAAAATAAAGAATGTGGAGTAATGGATAGCCTCAGTTGATGCTTCCACACAGCTGATTTCGGTTGTTGTTATTTAATAGGCAAGAATAATGTAACAACTGTTAAGTGAATTAAAGGATTTGAATGAATTAGAGGTCCAATTCTTTGCAGTAAGACAAAACCACCCCATAATCCAACTAAACTGCATCCATATAATTTTTTCCAATGTTTTTTCAAAAGAAGGAGGGTAGGAATCACATATTACGGTCATCCGTATCAGTGAAAAGAGACATTTCTCATCTCTGGTACGGACCCTGATATTTTAAAAAATAGGTCAAGATCAAGAGTTTCTGATTTTCTGTTACAAGATGCAAGAGTAAAGTATTGGGGAAATGCCCTTTCTCCAAATTCTGAAATTCTCATTTATTGAGAAGCCTTAATAGTGCTATAAAACTTTGTTTCAGGATATCTGGCGCTGTATCACTTACATGGTGTGCATATCTTTCACATCTTGTTACAGATTCCATTTGTTTTTCTAATAGAGTTTTAGAGTTTTAATGGCTGTTACTTTGGATGAAAAATGAATCGATTCACATTATGGGAATAGATTTGATCTATCTCAATTAAAGGAATGCATTATATTAAATGGTTTTTTAATTTAAAAAAAGCCTAGGAATCAACTGTGAGCTCTCAGATATACAGAATGCAAGAGAATGTAACATACGCAGCTCATGATTGAACTGTTAAGGGCTTCGTGTTCTGCGAGATGGATTGAATTGCATACACAAATAGTCAGGATAGAATTTGGAATAAACAAATTAAAATCAGATTCATGAGTAAACTTAGATGATTTATAAAATGAAAATATGCATCTCTTCTCCAATTATCATTTAAATAATAATACTGGAATAATAAAACAATATGTAAACTTAAACTAACCCAATCCTAAGTATGAATGAAAATTTCCATGCTGGATTCCTGGGAAGAAGAAGGAATCCCACATCCAGGTGTGGGATTCAGTTTTTTTAATAACCAGTTCTGTTGGCGGATGTGGCTTGGTGGTAATTGGTGGATGTGGCTTGGTGGTCATGTGACTAAGTGGGCATGGCCAACTTGACATCATTCATGTCAAGGGGCACTTCTCCTCGCCTGGCCTCTCATGACAGTGGGGATGCTGCAACGATCATAAGTGTGAAAAATGGTCATAAGTCACTTTTTGCAGTGCCATTGTAACTTTAAATGGTCACTAAAGGAACTGTTGTAAATCAAGAATTACTTGTACAAAAATACAAAAAGCTTCTTTGCTTGCAAAAAGCTGCCCTAAATACCAATCATCAGATTAAAAATACCTGCAAGCCAGAGTTACAAATCAGGCAGGGTGCCAGAGCACCTTGAGGAATGAAAATAGTTAAAATGCAGTGATAACTATCAAGCAGCCATCTCTTGCTCATAAAGTGAAACCCTTTAGCAGAGAGGTCATTTAAGCTCTCCAGAAAAAGCACACCCAGGAAAAACAATCCTTAGCACCACTTTAAAATACCAGCTGGTCTCACTCACCTCACAAGATATCCTAAGGAAATCATCCAGATTTAAGGAAAGTTCACATGCCCCCCAGAAGGGCAATTAAAAAAAATCAGTGTCAAGCTTGCATCTTGCCACTTGTAAGTATACCCCAAAAGGACAGTGCCTAAAGACAGACTAAAGCGGTGAGGAAGACCACCTCTCCAGATAGAAAAAGAAACCATGAGGCAGGAAAAAAATTCAAACACAATCCAAATATTTAAATCACAACAGTAGCTGTTCCTTGTTGAAGCTAAATAGGGAAAATTATCTCATCAATAAACACAGAATTAAACATCACCAAGCACAGAATTAACCTTCACCAAAAAACAGTTTTAGACCAAACTCAGAAAAGGTATTTGAATGTCAATTTAATGTCAATTGGCATTTGAATGTCAATCTTTCTAGTTAGCCAAGAAGCCTTACTGAATGTCACTCATCTTGGTTCCCTATCACTAAAAGCTTTGCTTTATTATTCAATTATTTCTTCAAAGTGTTAATTGTCCAGGGAAGTATTTCCTTCCGACAGCAGTGTAAAAATCCCTTCCCCTTTAAGAAAGGCAAGCTTCAAGAAGCTCTGGAGACAGGAAGTCTAGGTGTTCTGGGAAAAATGTAATAAGAGTGGAAAAAAACAAAAGAAGATTGCTTCTAACTACCGGTTCCCTGAACTGCTTAGAAAGTTAACAAGGTGTTCTATAGAACCGGACAGAACCGATAGAATCCCACTCCTGGCTACATCTCTTTTTTTCAGGAAAAAAATAAAAATAAATTGATTCTATTTCTGATAGTTAAATGTGTATGCTGTCATCTTGGAACTTAATTTTAACTCTGGTCAAATATTCATTTTATCTTTCTTCCATTTACCTTTAAATAGCTTGATCTTTACTCCCATCAAAATTTATTTCAAAGTTAACCCCACAAGTTGACTTCCTGTCATTTTTTTCCTCCTTTCAGGAACAACTTGAAGAAATTGTTCTTGTAGAAGTTCTTAAATTGATAAAGTAACACATGGTCATCATTGTGTCCCATCCTTGCAATTAAGTGTCCACTCATTATTATTGATGCTGCTGGATATTTATTTAATCAACTGGCTTCAAAGAAGGTAATGAAACACATTTAAATTCCAAAGCTGGAGAAAGCTGACTGAATACTACCCTGAGTTTCCTTTCTGCATTTGTTGGGCCAAAATTGTCTTGACCTATCCATCTCAATTTCTGATGCAGCCCAAGTTTCCTGGAGGAAAAGGATATCAAATTATGATAGATAACAAAAGAAAAGGTTGATCTTTTGATAGTGCTGACCAGCCTGCAATATTCTAGGTTAAAAAGGAGATTACATTATTATTTGAAGGCAGTCATGTGGCTTGATTTTGAATTTGGCAAGCCAATGATAAAAGATAGTTGTGTTTGATTGAAAAATCAATGGAAGCAACCAGGCCTCCTCTAGGGGTTGGCTTGTCTCATGCAAATTCCGTAACTGCTCCTGGGCATCTTGCTATGAGAAAATGAAATCACCAGAATCCAATAGAGTGTGCATTACAGAGACTTCATTCAATAACATTGAGCACAAGATATATGGTTTTTGTTATGCATGATTGAATTGGCAAGAGGTCTGCTTCCTAATCCCTACTTAGTGTTACAGATATAATTGGATATTTCAGGGTAAGAAAACTTCTCATCAGCTATAACGGTGGTCTGGGTTGTCCCCCCGCTCCGCTCAGGATTGCTTACTGGCTCATAAGGATGATCTAGGGAGATTTAGTGTGGGGGACGATATCCAGCTGTTCCATTCTCCACAGAGAGAATCAACAATTAACTATAAGCAATTGGAGAAACAAAGTCTATCAGTGACTGTGCTGTGGCTATTGTAACCAGTAGAGTTGTCCTCAAAATTTCAAACTTACGTAGTATATTATCTTTTGTTCATCTCTTGGTAAAGAATCAAAAACACCAATGAAGCCAGGTTCAGCTGGGTATCAAGAGTTTTCATCTAGTAAATCTAACTGACTCCCAACAGTTTTGCTTTCTCAAATCTGGAGGTGGTGCAGCAGAAATTTTGGAAGCATCTGTGATTGACTTAAAGTGGCTATTTGACCCAGCTGATATAGAGTTAAATTAAAGTTTGATCTTTTCATCACTAAAGGCTCAACAAAATATTCAAAAAACAAACAAACAAACAAAGCAAAATAGGCTCTCCTCTTAAATAACATCAATGGGACAGTAGGTTGTTTCAAAGATAGAAGAATCCACATAGAGTTTAAGACATTTGGGAGCCATTCAAGAGCGCACAGAGCTATCTAGTTGTATTGGCAATTAAGAAGTTATCCTAGGGAAATTACTACTGCTCTTCTGGAATTATCAACTGGTTATTTTAACTATATGTATAAAAATCCTAAATGTGATTTGTTAAGATTTGGCTGAGAAAAAAAATATTTCTGCATCTGAAGGAACTTTAATATGTGTAGAGAGCATCCATTTGTCTTACCATGAGTTGCAGATTAGAACAAGCATTTAGATATTGTAGCATGTGTCAGGTTTTTTTTTTTTATTGTTTGCTCTTTGACAGTTCATGTGCCCAAGGTAGGAGGACTAGGTGATTCAGTTGCATGAGTCTTGATAGGCGTAAAAAGTCCAGTTTCATGCTTTTGAATATATATTTTCTCATGTGCAGTTAGTATTTTATGGTTGAGAGCTGCTCAAATATCAAAATCATAATTTGCACTGTGAACAGCATGTTTTGCCATAAACTCTGTTGAGTTTTCCCAAGGAAGCCTCTCCCTCTTCTATTACATTTTTTTCCTTCCTTCCTTCCTTCCTTCCTTCCTTCCTTCCTTCCTTCCTTC
>BLBF01000004.1:52685242-52698716 GCA_015471245.1 Laticauda colubrina | reverse complement strand
TTCCTTCCTTCCTTCCTTCCTTCCTTCCTTCCTTCCTTCCTTCCTTCTTTCTCTCTCTTTCTTTCCTTCTTTCCTTCTTTCTTTTCTCTCTCTATCTCTCAGCTTATTTTCAATTCCCTGGTAGAATTTGTTGCAATGGTCACACACAAGAGCCGACCAAGGAGTATTTCATCCCTGACAGATAAGGGAAGCTCTGACAGCTGTTGCTTTTTCAGTTCTGTTTGAAGATCCTATTCTAATGAATCAAATTGTTTAAAGAAGCTTTTGATTTATTTATTGATCCTTTTCATGCAAAGTGTTCTTCTGACTTTTGGTTGTTTCTTCTTCTATATCCTCTGTTAAATCCAGTACTTACTGAACATTTGGTTTCCAAACAGCTTTAATTTTAATTTCCAAACAGCTTTAACAAACAGGTACTTCTTCCTTATATCAGTAGGTCTCTCTTGCCTTTCAATTGCAATCGTTAGTTTCCTTTGATCAACCTTTATCGTCTCCTGTTATCATGTTTATTTTCTGATCAGCAAAATTTTCCCATGGGAGGATTTTTGACAGTTAATTTCAAATTTTTCATGTAGCCCTTCTATTTAGTCCTTAACCTTCCAAAGTCACCATTCCAGTGCCCCTTTTGTTTTTTAAAAAAATTACAGTTGTAAAAAGAATCTTTCAACTTATAGAAACTTCTCTCATCCAGGATAAAAAGAAATTATGCCTGCATGATTTTGTCTTTCAAAAAGTTCTTAATATTCAATCAATCAATAACAAGCAACTTCCTAAGTAGGTAAGAGAGAAAGTAGCTGAGCACAGGATCTGTTTTGAAAGTGCTGAACCATGACTTAGGCTAGTTAATTTTCCTCTGGCTTCCAGAGTTCTCAAACCTTTCGAGATTGCTATATTGTGATCTCTGTGCAGGTAAACTCTGTATGGAGCAAACTTGTTGATGGTCCTAGTCCTCTCCTGCATATGGGGAGAACTTCTAGGAAATTGATTAGTTCTCCAGGAATTCTTATTGCAGTGGTCAATCATCATTGCTTCCCTGAAAGCCGACCTGTATTCATTATCAAAATAAGCTGTGGTTGGGATATTTCAAGAGTGAAGAAATACTTCTGATACTGATGTCTAGCAACAGGCAGCTAAAACTTCCTAGGAATCATACTAAATACTAATCTTACAGAAATAAGTATAGAGTATGATCATTTTCTAAACAAAGTTCCAATCATTATAAATTACCTGAATGTATGCTTGCATATGATTTATGTCCCACCTTTTGTTCAGAACTTTGTTCAGAACTCCGGAATAGCACAAATAGTGCTTCCTCCTTCTACTTTATCCATAAAAGAACTTGTGAAGTAGGTTGGGATGAGAGTGAAAGAAATCTAAATGTGAATTTCCTTATTGCCAGTTCATCAGTATTTGTAGAAGTTTTCATTCATCACAATAGGAAGCTGATACAATTTGTTGCTCAATATTATAAAGATAGAATTTGGAGAAAGAAGAATTCGTCTACTGTTTAAGTCATGTCTAGCACTTAACCACCTGAACACTTTTAAAATGGAAAATAATGTAAGATACAAGGATATCTTAAATGAAAGAGGTAAGCTTAAAACCAAACAAGAACTGTGTTTTGTTCGGAAAACACACGAGGTAGACCGGGTTCCAACAACAAATACTTTATTCTTTAACTAGTCAGTAAATAGGAACACTTGGCTGAAGCTGAGGCCAGCCTTTTATATAGGCTGGCTTGCCTGCTTGTAGCCAATGGCAGTTGCTTAAATTTGCCGCCTTTTAGCAGCTCTTTGGATTGATTCCTAGTGAACCAATCCAATGCTTAGTTTATCTGACCAATCAGGTTTGCAGATTTGGAGTTACCCACTTTACATATAGAACACCCCTCCCCTCTTAGTTCAGTCCTATGTGGTGACATAGTCTCGCAGGTAGGCGGGGCTTTTCCGGACTCGACTTGACTTGCGCGGTTCATTCTTAGTGAAGTCTTCGACAGGTTCAGATGGGGCTGCCGTGTCGTGCGTTCTTCTCCCTGGAACCGTCTGGAAGGGTGAGTCAGCCATTTTACCGCCGCCTGAGTTTCTTAGGCTGGCGGTTTTGCCGCTCCCTCCCGTTTCCTCCGGGCAGGTCGAGCTGGCCTGGCTGGCCCCTTCCGATGGGCTCTTCACGCAAGTCTCTCCAAACAGTGAGTCTTTTATTTGCTCTTTTTGATTATATGTTTCATTGGTTTTGGTTTTAAACAGTTCTTTATTTACTTCTCGCCTTCCCCCCCCCCACCTTGGTTTGCAATTCGTCGGTTTTGTCTGTGAATGGTTGTAAGTCTGTGGTTCTCTCTATAATTCGGGATCGAAGCTGGTCTATGTGCCGCTTCCATTCCCTGCCATCCTCTACTATTAATCGGTAGGATTTGGGGCCTGTGATTTGGGTAATCTGTCCTGGTAGCCATACCGGGTCCCCGGTGAAGTTTTTAGCGTATACTAAATCACCTATTTCGAATTGTCTAAGCCGTGTAGAGGAGTCAGGGGGGTTTTCTGGAGTAAAATTTGGGTGTAACTTATCAAGGTGTTATCTTAATTTTTGCCCCATAAGTAATTCTGCTGGGGACTTGTTGGTTATGGTACTGGGTGTTATGTGCTGGAGTGTGAGCAAACGGTTTACTTTCTCTTGGACATCTCCGGTGTCCATTCTTTCTAAACCTTCTTTAGTAAACCGGACCATTCTCTCAGCCCTGCCGTTCGCAGCCGGGTGAGCCGGCGCGGTTAGGGCATGTCTTATACCTAGGGAGGCTAGGTATTGCTCAAATTGTATGCTGGTTAGCTGTGGCCCATTATCTGAGACAAGAACATACGGTATGCCATGGGTGGCAAAAAGGTTGTCCAGCTTTTTAATTACAGTTTCTGTTGTCGTTGATGGCATAACTTTTACTTCAAGCCAATTCGAATAGGCATCAACGACAATCAGAAAGGTATGCCCCTTGGTAGGACCCGCGAAATCAATGTGTATTCTTGACCAAGGTCCCCGAGGGGTTTCCCAGTCCTTAATGGGTGCTTTTGGTGGGGACAGTCTAATTGCCTGGCATTTGTTGCACGAGCTTACCCAATACTCTATGTCCTTATCAATACCCGGCCACCAAACATAACTTCTAGCAAGGCTTTTCATCTTAACCTTTCCCGGGTGCCCTTCATGTAATAACCTAAGTACCCTGGGTTGTAATTTGGCAGGAATTACCACCTGATCACCCCACAACAAACACCCCTTTTGGATTGAAAGTTCAGTCTGTCTGGACCGGAAAGGTTTAAAGTTTTCAGTTTTTTGATTCTCTGGCCAGCCTTTACCTACCCAGCTAAGAATGCGGGCAGTCAATGAGTCTTTCGCGGTAGCTCTGGCGACATCATAAGCTGATATGGGTAGATCGGGGCAAGTCTCAATTTGTAGTGTTGTCATCGCTGGTGCCGGGTCTTCGTCGGTTGCTGGTAAGGGTGCTCTGCTCAAAGCATCCGCATGGGAAATTTGTTTCCCTGGGCGATGTGTCAGAGTGTAGGAATAAGCTGCTAGGAACTCTGACCATATAGTCATTCTTGGGGACAGTATATTAGGTGTTGGCTTGTTTCCCGCCAAAATCCCCATCAGCGGTTTGTGGTCTGTTATGATTTGAAAAGTCCGCCCATATAAGTACTCGTGGAAGCGTTTTACTCCAGCGACAATTGCTAGAGCTTCCCTGTCCAATTGGCTGTAATTCCGCTCGGTTTTGGATAGAGTCCTAGAGTAATATGTGACGGGTGCTTCTCTGCCATCCAGTAGTTGGTGGCTCAGGATGGCACCTACTCCGTATGGTGAGGAGTCGCAGGTCACCCTTAATGGCAGTGTGTTGCTAAATTGGATGAGAACGTTTGTTGATGTTAGCAAGCTTTTAATATTTTGGAAGGCTTTTTTTTCTTTGTAACCCCAAGTCCAAGTTGCCTTCTTGTCTAGCAGATGGTGTAATGGTTCTGCTATAGTGGCCTTGTTTGGCAGGAATACATTATAGAAATTAATTAGTCCTAAAAATGCTTGTAGTTCGGTTTTATTTCTTGGTTCAGGTGCGTCTTTGATTGCTTTAACTTTTTTGTCTGTAGGGTGGATACCCTCTCCGTCTATTGAGTAGCCCAGGAATTCGACGCTATTCTTAATTAAACAGCACTTTTCTCTTTTTACCTTGAGGCCAGATTCCCTAAACTTAGTTAATACTTCTTTGAGTCTTTTCCTTAATTGAGTTTCATCTCTGGCCGAGATTAGGACGTCGTCAAAATAGGGAATGACTCCTTGTATGCCATTTAGGAGGCGTTCCATCAGACTCTGGAAAACGCCAGGGACCACGCTTACTCCAAATTGGAGCCAGTGACATTTGAATGTGCCCTTATGGGTGACTATAGTCTGTGCTTCTGCTGTTTCTGGGTCCACTGGGAGTTGTTGATAGGCTTGTGCCAAGTCGAGTTTAGCAAAAACTTTGCCCTTTCCCAGGGAGTGAAGCAAATGCTGGACTACTGGCACCGGGTATGCGCTTGGTTGTAATGCGTGGTTCAGGGTAGCCTTATAGTCACTACAGATTCTAATGGACCCGTCAGGTTTTATGGGTGTGACAATAGGCGTTTCCCACTTGGCATGGTCCACAGGTTCTAACACCCCTTGGGCTATTAATTTGTCCAGCTGTTCCTCTATTTTTGCCTTTAGTGCAAACAGAACTCACCTGGCTTTTATTCTTCGTGGGGCTATTTGGGGGTTTAGATTGAAAGAAATGGGATTTCCCCGATACTTGCCAAGTGAGCCGTCAAAAACGTCCTGGAATTCTCAGATGAGGTCGTCTTCCCAGCCAGTTGTAGTCACTCGATCGATCCTGGTCATCCCGATGCTCAATGGCGCGAACCATTCGATGCCCAGGAGGCTTGGTCTGTCTTGGTTGACTATGGTCAGCGGTAGCACCTTGACGTGTTGTTTGTAGGCGACTCGGAATTCTCCCATGCCTACCACAGGGATTTGGTTTCCCTGATAGTCCTTGAGGGTTAGGTGCTTCTTCTTCAATTCTTTGGGTTTGATACCTGGGACTAGCTGTCTTATTGTGTCCCACGATACCATGGAGAGGAAGGACCCCGAGTCCACTTCCATCTTGCAGTGTTTTCCTTCGATTTTTACGACGACTTTAATTTTCTTCCCACTTTCCGTCTGAGCGCTCTTTATAATGACAGTTTGGTGTGTATTGGCTTGCTTCTCTTGTTGCCACTTTCACTCAGCTCGTTTAGGCTCAGCTCGTGTTGGGGAATTTCTGCGTCTCGTTGGGCTGTAGCATTTTTTGTTCCTGCAGACTTTCTCAATGTGCCCTCGTTTCTTGCAATGCCGGCAGATGGCATCGAGAAATCTGCATTCGGCTCAGGGATGGTTTCCTCCGCAGCCAGCGCATTCCCGCCAATTTCTTCTTTCGCGCTCTTTTCTGTTCGTGAGCAAATGGTGGACCTCGTCGTCTTCTTCTCTCGATTCAATTGTTTCGCCCGACTCTTCGTAGTGGGTTGTGGTGGCAGGCTGCTTTCTGTCTTTGGTTGGTGTTTCTTCGCTGTGTGTGTTCATCTTTTTCATGGCTATGGCGGATTTTTTCGCGGCTTCAGCGGCTGTGGCTTCCGCGATGGCTTCGGTAACGGTGATGTTGGGCTTGTTGAGTAATTTACTCTGTGTGGTCGAGTCTCTCAGGCCCAACACCACGCGATCCCTCATTGCTTCGTCAATGTTCAAAAATTCACTCACCCCCTAATTGTCTAAGGGCAGCAATGAAATCGGCAACGGTCTCTCCCTCTCTCTGGTCTCTGCGGTAAAATTCGTGTCGCTTCATTAAGTTTGACACCATCGGAGCGTAGTGTGCTTTGAGGACTCTTTGCAATTCTGTCCACGTTAGTTGTTTAACGTCTTGGGGCTTCGCAAGGGCCTTTGCCATCTTGAAAACTGTTGGCCCGCAGTACATCAGGAATACAGCTCTCTTGCGTTGCTCTGAAATGTCTTCCATTTCATTGCTCTCCAAATACATTTGGAAGCGAGCTGCATAGGAATCCCAATCCTCTTCGTTGGGATTGAAGGGTGCGGGCGGTGCGTTGTTTCCCGACATCTTGATTGTCATCTGGACTTCTTATCACCGCGTGCAGGTTTTTCCGTTCAGGACGATCCCATCCTTGTCGCCAGTGTTTTGTTCAGAAAACACACGAGGTAGACCGGGTTCCAACAACAAATACTTTATTCTTTAACTAGTCAGTAAATAGGAACACTTGGCTGAAGCTGAGGCCAGCCTTTTATACAGGCTGGCTTGCCTGCTTGTAGCCAATGGCAGTTGCTTAAATTTGCCGCCTTTTAGCAGCTCTTTGGATTGGTTCCTAGTGAACCAATCCAATGCTTAGTTTATTTGACCAATCAGGTTTGCAGATTTGGAGTTACCCACTTTACATATAGAACAAACTGGAAAAAGAAGGTATAAATATGATTTGGTACTCATACTTGCAAATGCAGCTGAGATATGAAAAAGATGTTCAAGCATATGGTTTATTCAAAGAATTGACAGAATTAGATAAGATACTAACAGGAATAGAAAAAAGGTTGATAAAAAAAATCTGTACAATTACCTATTAGGCATTCAACAAGAAGAAGAACAAGTGAAGGAGACAATGATAACATGGGAAAAGAATTTTGGTTATACAATAGCATTTGATGACTGGCAGAAACTATGGGATACAAATTGTAAGGTAACAATGTCAACCGCATGCAAAGAGAATTTATACAAAATGTTTTATAGATGGCATTATGCGCCAGCAAGGTTGGCAAAGATGTTTAAAGATAAATCAGTGAAATGTCGGAAATGCTGCCAAACACTTAGTACCTTACCACATGTGGTGGACCTGTGATGAAGCTAAAAAATATTAGACAAAAATATACTGATGATTGGAAGAGATGATATAACATATTGATTTAAAACCAGAAATATTCATGTTGGGGATCTTACCTGAAACTTATAGCAAAGAAAATGTATATTTGATTATTCGTGTGATAACTGCAGCAAGAATTTTATTTGCTCAAAATAGGAAAAAAGGAACAGATTCCTACTTAAGAAAATGTGATTAGGAAAATATTAGAATGTGCAGAAATTAACAGATTAACACTTATAATTAAAGAAAGAGAGAAAACTGAATATTATAAGGTATGGGAATTATTCTATCAATGGAGACAAAAATATGAAAGCTAGATATAATTAATGGATTACTTAAGAAGGTATTTTTTAATAGAAATAAATAAGCTAAGAAGAAAGATAAAGAGATAGTGATATTAAGTACAATAAGCATAATAAGATAAGACTAGAGAATATTGTATATGATTGATTGTATGATTGTAAATATCAACTGTATTGCACAAGATATTTGTAACCAGATGACATGTCATCAAATGGAAGAAGAGATGTTTGTAATAAAAATAAAATAAAAAAATATTTTTTAAAAATTCATGTCTATCTCCACCAGTGGCGAACCGTGAGCACTACAGCTGGGCCTTCACCTCAGCCCTCACTCTGAAACGCAGAGCTGGGGAAGTTTTCTCTGTATGAGGCAAAATTCTTGGGGTCCAGAAGGGCCAGGAACATCCGTTTTTCATGATCCTTGAACCGGTTCCTCAGCTGAGTGAGAATGTTGTCCAGGATTTCACTGTGCAGCTGCTGGTAGGACTTCACAAAGGCCTATGATCGTTTGTTTTTGTCCCGCCCACTTAAAATCAAACCATGATTGGTCAGTTTTCCCATCACTCTCCAAACCAAAACACATAGCTTGGCCTTTCCCTGGATTCATGAAGTCCTAACCAATTAATGAACCAGCTAACCGGGCTTTGATAGAGACCAACGATTCTGATTGGATAATATGTTACTGACAGTAACCCTTTCATTGCTGATGTGAACTTGACAGTAAACTTAACTTTAGAACATAGAGAAAATGTATTAAATGTATTGTATTAAATTAAATTAGATAGATTATATATAAAAATTTAATGCTTATATTTTTTGGTCCAGATTTTTTTAAGGCCTTCTCTGAAGGAGTAGAAGGCCCTGAAGGTTCCCCTCTGATCTCCACATATATTAAGTTAGCTAAACTTAGATAATACAACATAAAAATACACATATTGGGTATCCATCAATATTTTGATGATTTATGGTCCAACTCCCAAATTTTATGACTTAAGCTTATATTCATATATGAAGCAGCTGCATCAGCACAAAATCCTAAATGATAATATTATTCTGGCTCTTCAGACCAGAATATTCAAACCAGATAAAATTATTTGCAGTAGGTTTTATTGCTTCATTTTTGTACAATAATTCTTGCCAAAACCCGATAAACCAAGTTAGAATCTTTTCACGTGTGAACATATAACCGTTACAAAGAATAGGAGGAAAATAGTCATCCTAATGAAAAGTAACAGCTGATCCTTCAGAAAGTAATACAGATTCTCATCTCAGCCTATAAGACGCAATTTAGCAAAGGAATCTATTGACATGTTAAGATCACAGTTCTATTTCTGAGATAGTTTTTATTCTACCTCATACCTTTTCAGCTGATAACCCACCAATCCAACTGCTGTCATCATTTATTTATTTAACAAGTTTTCTATTCCTACAATAGCTAGCATACTTCAAAACAGGAATATTACAAATCTTTTAAAAAGTAATTCTTTATGACTGGTGAAAAAGTGGCAACCATACTGAGGATAAGAAGCAATTTTTATAATCCTATTTTCTCTCTATAACTCACTATGCAAATCTGCTCAGAAAGGTCACTGATTTTTCAGAACAAATTTAATGGGAAGATTTCAGTGTTTTTCTACCTGTGGGGGTTCTACCATTGGATAAACTTTAAAATCATTATCAAAAGTTAAAAAAAATATTGCCAAGGAGATAATAATTATGTTGAAAATAAATAACAGTTTAATGTAATATTTAAGCTGTTTAACATCTGCTCAGGCAATTCATTCTGTAGAATAAGTATAACATTCTAAAAATAAAGTATATGCAACTTAATTTACCCATAAGCGTATTTCCATTTAAAATCAACAGATTTAATATTTACATTCTGTAGCTATACAATAGGCTTACTTGTTTTCATTGCTGGCATCATATCGAGGCATGGGATCAATATCATTACCATTGACATCAAAACTGGCATCTGGGTCCTGTAACCAACAGTGAAGTAAGAAGGAAAGAGAAGGGACACCAGAACCTCATTAATTAGCTATTGATTCATCTAAATTCATAAACCTCAGCAGGTTTTTACAGGCATGTAATTAGGTTAACTAAGATTCTGTGGTTCTGCATTGGATGCTTGTCCAAAACTAAAAGTTTAATTGTATTTAGGATATAGAATTGTTCTTGAACCCAAAGTCTCATGAGAGCTAGATAAGAACTAATTCATATTCTGAGGACCGCAAGATTGAAGATATTCCATAAATTAATATAGAATCTATTTTTAATAATTAAATTTTAAGTTATTTTGTGTATAACTTGCTTGTGGTATATTGCACTCCCATCAATTTCAAAAAAAATGGCCAAGGATGATGGATGTTGAAATCATTAGAAGCATTTCTTTTAGAAGCATTAGACATCATTCTAATATTGTTAGAAAGACTGTAGGTTGACCACTACAAATAATATATCTTTCAGAGGGAAGGTCAGTAAGAACATGTGTATTCCTCTTTCCCCCCCAGTCATCCTTTCAAACTTCCAAGTGTTTTGCTCCGACAAGCAAAAGTGGAACAATTTTGCACTCATTTCACCCCTACATTTGATGGGTGCCCTACATGAGGTCCTTACAGTTTACATTTGCTTCCTTGGTGCTAATGGCAGCCCCAAAGAGGGTTTTTGTCAGTTTTTGCCTTGCAGGATCAATCTTTCCTACAAAAAGCTGCTAAGCTACATTTGCTACAGAAAGCTGCTAGGCTTTCACCAAGATGACTCTTTAGTCCCTACTTACCATCAATCCACACTGGGGAAAGTCTGTTTGGGATGTTACCTCACATTTCCTTCTCTGATTATGCTTCCCCCCTCTTTTTTGGAATATAGGGACTTTTTCATATCACAGCTTTATTCTCCCAAAGCTCAAGTAAAGGAAGATATAGAAAGAGGGCAAGCTTTGCTCCTCTTCCCAGCTGTTTTTTTTTTTTTGTTTTTTTTTGTTTTGCCAGAGAAGAGATGGAAAACAACTCAAAGAAAGGCACCTATCCGAGAAACCTATAACTCCTAATCTAGTGATAAGTGATTAGTTTTGGCAGCCTTATTATAACTTCATCTCCACCCCTTTTGTGGTGAACAAAATGGGCAAGCTGCAGCTATTGTTTCTGCTTTCCTCAACAGCCAAACAGCTGCAACTCCTACAATGTAAGAAAATAGAATGCAGCAGTGATAGCAATCTCAACTCTCTTTCTTGCT
This sequence comes from Laticauda colubrina, assembly GCA_015471245.1. NCBI lineage: Eukaryota > Metazoa > Chordata > Lepidosauria > Squamata > Elapidae > Laticauda > Laticauda colubrina. The sequence continues at coordinate 52,688,245 of BLBF01000004.1, read as the reverse complement.
CTGTTGGCCAGTCCTTCTTTAGCTCTATAATTTGGTGCACAACCAAACCCTTTGATGCTAATGCTAAGCAATCCAACTTGTCCACCTTCCATCTTGTCCCTAGCGACTTCTGCTAGATGGGCCGAGAGAAGTAGATTTTCTTAGCCTACCTAGGGTTGAGACTAGAAGGGAGACTCTTCATGTTTGTGATCCATGGCTATCTGCCAATCCCTTCTATAGAAAGGGATCATACATGTTTGGAAGGAAAAGTTATGAATGAGGTGCAAGGGACAAGTGAATGCATGCCAACTTTTGGCTGTAGCATGGCACGGATGGATAAAGCATATTCAGGCTACAGAGAATAAGATGAAGGAGAGTGAATAATGCCTTTGTGTTGCAACTCCTGTATTTAAGCAATTATTTCTGATTTATGAAAAATAATTTCCTTAATTAAAATAATTTTCATGTGATTCTAATTATGCCAATTTTCTTCATCTAAATCCTTTTCAACACATATATTTTATTTCCAACCTGGATTACTTTCATTCTTGCCAAAAGACATAGCTATTTAAGTGACTCTAAGAGAACATTACTTGCCTAAAGGAAATATCTCTGTGTGTTGATAAAAGTTTTGCTAACATAACTTCAATCATAAGCCCACTTTGAAAATGATACTAAAGAGGTATCAATTACTCTTTTTCCTATCTTTAAGGGGTGTAATGAGTGTAAATTTTTATTTTATTTTCTTTACTTTTCATATAGAAAACAGCTGTTTTTGATTCCAGTCAAATGATACAGTTGAATGAAAAGGCAATTTGTATGCATGTGCAGTTCATGCATGATTTGACTCATATTGACGATTTGAAATTCAAGGGGAGCGTGATTTGATTTGAGTTTGTGATTCAATAGTTGAGGGCAAATCAATTCAATTCAAAAGTTTGAAATTCAATTTTTACAAATGTCATCTGTTATAATGAGAAAGCATCAAAATGTCTGTAAATGAAATAATAACAACTGACCGGATTAAAAGTTCTGAGATAAGAAAGTGAAGAAAGCACAAGCACTGTCATTTCAAAAGACTTCCAATACATACAGTATAATAAGATGAAGTAATTCAGTGATTAGGAAAGAGAAAAAGAGGACAGCCAGCTGCAAAATTGCTGGAATTCAACTACAGTGGTGATGAATGCACACTTGAAATTTTTTTTTAGGAATAGATCATCATGTAGAGTATTTATGCAAGCATTAAAGGATGAAAACAACTGAATGGCACATAATCAATCAATCAATTGCTCATGTCAAATGTCAGAAAGGCTATCACATCATTTGACATGACCAGGTATGGAAATAAAGTTGCAATGTTGTATATTGTCTATAACAATTCATGACTAGGAGAAATGCCATTGAATATGTAGCAAATTCCATCTATTCCATAGCCATGATGAATGATGAAAGAATGATGAAAATTAGGTCATGATACACATGAAATCACTTTCCCTAGGGATCCCAAGGAAACCCTTGATATTGGGTGAAATTGAAATCATTTTTCTGCTTGTAGATCACATCCTGTCTGTGGAAGCATTATCTTCTCCCTTTGCTGCCTTCTCCATGCTCTCATATTCTACACTGAAGTGTGAATGGATTGTCTAAAACAGAATTTAAGGGAATGCAGTGGATGTACCATGAGAAATAATATTTTCCTCAATATTGTCAGAATATTCAGTTGAGAGTAGGAAGTGCAGAACAATGCAGAATATTGTTTGATTTAACGTTGAATGCCCCCTTCCATTTTTTTTAAAGATAAGTAGCAGAAAAGAGGGGGAAAATATAACAGCTTTTAAATTAATCAGCAAAAATCTTGAGATGCACTGAACCAATGCAGCAAATGTCCTGCTCTAAGTTAAAAATAATTTTCATGAACTGCTTACAAAATAAGTTCTTCTTTTTTATCTTGCTTTTTGTAGGATGACAAACTTCAATGACACTGAAGAATGCTCAGTGATTTGGCTTGGTGAACGACTGTGGTTTGTTATGTATGATCATCGGATCTGTGCATATCTAGAGGGCTGGCATCATTAATTGGCAAACTTGGGCTGCCCTGGAAAAGAACCCTCATCAATGGCAGGATGTATCTTGCAGAGGCAACAGAAGAAGCTGGCATTATGAGATACATTGCCACGGAGACTGGTAAACTGCAGAGAAAGTAACATTCATAGCTTTGCCTTAAAAAGAGGAAAGTTTGCAATTGCCAGCTTATTTGTTTATTCACGATTGAGAACCTTCTGCTTGTTCAAAACATGTGAACTTTAAAAGTAAAGCTTGAGCTAAAAGAGTATGTTCTAGGTGCTAAGAAGTGAATTTAAAATCAGTTATGTCGCTAGTAATTGCATGGACACATGTAATTCCATTAGAAAAAGCAAGAATGATGCTAAGTTACGTTCAAGAAACAGAGGAAATGAGACCCACAGCAATGCTTGTTTTGCCAGCCAATATTGTTTTGACAGGCAGAGTGAAATGAAGTGATAAAACTGATTAGTCAGTCACTTGGGTAAGTGTTGGAGAGTGTAACATATTACTCAGATTCCATTAGTATTCTCTATATGTAGAAATGAAGTTACAATACCATGTATTGACTACAAGAAGCATGAATGCTATCCAGTTGCTTTGGACAAACCACTTATAAAACTTTCTTGGCTTGACTTGGGTCAGGGAGCTGAGTCTACATGCCTGCCAGTTCCATGGAGCCCAAGTATGGTGCTTCCTGGTCCTCTTCTATTTTCTGCAAACTGTGCTTCATAACAAGAGGCGACTGTGCAATTCAGCTTATATTGTATTTTTATTACATTGCAAGAAGCTTTAATTTAGTTGAATGGTGTGTATAGGGGCGGGTGGCTACAGAATAAATGAGATTCTGCTGAAACGTTGCAACAACTTTAACAGAACTACAATGACGTGGGATAATACCCGAAGGAAGCTAAACAGCACACATGTAAGTACCCGCGAAAACCTAAGAAAACAAATAAC
>BLBF01000004.1:52638486-52671636 GCA_015471245.1 Laticauda colubrina | reverse complement strand
TCCCTATCATGAGACGCCCATCTGATGCGGGATAGCAGATACCGCATACAATGGCATCACTTCTGGATGAACTGAAAATGGAATCTAAAAAAATATAAAGAAGAGGCACAAGAAGGGAAGGGCTCCTTTGGCTCCATTTTTCAATTTTTAGAAATGGCGATCTGTACCTATGAGAAACAACAAGAAAGGATTGCACAACTAGAAGAGTGGGACAAAGAAGAAGCCATCTTTAATGAACAAGTAACACTATCCGGGGAAGAAAGGGGAAAGGGGGGAAAGAGAATGGAGAATTTAAGACTTAAAAAAACAGCCAAAAAAGGGAAAAATAATGGAGAAAGTGGATATAATGTTGGAAAGCAACAAAAAAGGAGAACACAGAAGAGGGAAATGGAGTTGGAGAGAGAAAGGGGTAAAAAGGGGAGAGAAAAGAAGAAAGGGAAGAAGGAAGGGAAGAAGGAAGGGAAGAAAAGTTACAAAGGTTTGGAGCAAGATGGAAAGAAACAGGACTTATTCAGAGATAATGGGTGAAAATTTAACTGAAAAAGGGATTCTGTAAAGGTGCATAAGATTGTATTGTTATATTTGTATTAGAAATAATATTAGAAAATTGGAAATAACATATGATTAAAAAGTGGGTTAAAATAGTAATTCAGTGAAACTTTTGTGAATAAAAAAAAGGAAATGAAATAAATGGGAGAATTGAATTAGGAAGGAATGGGAACATTTTAACTACTCAATGTTTTATAAAATATAAGTGAAGTGGAGGGGAAGTAACTATGGAAAGTTTATAAGTGTTCCCACAGAAGTATGATATCTATTTGAAAAGTAATGTGTAAAATGTTTAAGATTTAAATGAATATTAATATTAATGATAGAACTGAATTGGTCTGGTTTGTCGTTTTAATTATATTAAATATTTATAATTTTTTCTTTTTTAAAAATGTACTGTGTAGTTTTAGAATGTACCAAGCAGAATCCGAATGGAAGTTATGTATTATATATAGTGTTATAACTTTAGGGGAAAGATATAAAGGGGTCATACTCTAATTAGTGATTACAGGAGAAATTTTGTTTAATGAGAGAAGATAATAGACAGCTGAAACAGGACAGACAAAGAATATAAGTACAATGATTTGAATTGAGACGAAATAAATAAAATAAAATTAAGAAAATTAAAAGAGGAGAAAAGCTAGATAGAAAATGTAGAATGGTAACAAGATATGTATATAAATATGAGCATGAACTTGAATTTGTGTCTGTACAAAGAGATGTAACCCAGGATCAGGCTGCTTTCAAAAAAGATGTTTTATGTTTTTATGTTCTATGTTTTGTTTGTTTATGTTTGTTTTTTAAAATCAATAAATTTTTCAAAAAAAAAAAAAAAAGCTCCACACTCAGGTTCCATGACAAACAGCTTTTGAAGCAGGTTTATGATAAGCTTCTTCTGTGAATACAAGCAAGCTCTTTCAATTTTAGCCCACAGTTTTCATTACGGAACTATATATAGTACTAAAAGAATCACTGGTAAATCCATACTGTATTCTGATCCTATGATAAGCTATAAATCTATCATCCCAGTCAGGTTTTTTTCTACCATACAAAGTTTGTTTTGCTTAAGACATTTCTCAGAGGTCATGCACCTGAATTATCCAGCTTCTGACAGATTGCTGCAATAATTTACCTTACATGAATGTAAAATGCAATAATTCAAATTAAAAGACATGCTCTTTGTTACTAGTGAAGCCTGTGTGTGAAAATGCTTGTGTATTACAAACAGATATGCTTTTTGTGCACCACCTTGGTCTATGGCTTAGAAAGATGTAACTCTGAAATACTGAAGATCTATCACTAATCTATACAGACAAAAAAGGGGAAAATTTTAAAATTGAAGTAATCCACCTTGATCTATGGCTCAGAAAGATGTAACTCTGAAATACTGGAGATCCATCATAATTGTATGGACAAAATTAATTGACAGATCAAATTCCAAATCTGAAAAAAGGCAATTCTGGGAGCAGACATGGCAAAATCTAAAGTTAGCTGGAACTACTAAGTCAAACCTGAGCCCCAGGTGACTGAATGGATAAATGCTTATTGTTCTGTATAAATAATAGCAACTGTACTTGAAATAAAGACTTTGTTGTTGAACCTGGTCTACCTCGCATTTTTCCGGACGGAACACTGGCGACGAGGGTGGGATCGTCCTAAACGCGAGACTGAGCATGCGGTGACAGACAAGCCAGCCAACGAGCAATGGCCGGAAACAATGCGCCGCCCGCACCCTTCAACCCCAATGAGGAAGATTGGGAATCTTACGTAGACCGTTTCCAGATGTACCTAGAGAGCAATGAGATGGAGGAAATCTCAGACCAACGAAAAAGAGCTGTCTTCTTGACTCACTGTGGGCCCGTGATTTTTAAAATGGCCAAGGCTTTGGCAAAGCCCCGAGATGTCAAACAACTGACGTGGACCGAGCTCCAAAGAACATTAAAGGCCCCCTATGCACCAGTGGTGTCAAACCTGATAAAGTGGCACAAGTTTTATCGGAGAGATCAGAAAGAAGGTGAAACCATCGCTGATTTTGTAGCCGCACTACGCCAAATAGGGGGAGCATGCGAGTTTCTTAACTTAGATGAAGCGATGCGGGATCAAGTGATATTGGGGTTAAGAGACTCAACCATACAGAGCAAGCTAGTGAACAAACCCAACATATCAGTAGCCGAAGCTATTGCAGAAGCCTCGGCTGCTGAAGCCGCCAAAAAATCGGCAGATAAGGTGAAACAAATGAATGCAAGTAACGATGAAAAAAGCCCGGCCAGAGGAAAAAAACAACCTCCCACAACCACTCATTACGAAGAATTCGAAGAGATGTCAGAATCCGGGGAGGAAGACGACGTAATCCACCGCCTATACGCTAACAAGAAAGGGCGCGAAAATAGAAATCGGTGGGAATGTGCTGGCTGCGGGGGAAACCATCCCCGAGCTGATTGCAGATTCCTCGATGCCATTTACAGAACATGCAAGAAAAGGGGGCATATCAAGAAAGTCTGCAGAAACAAAAAGAATTACAGCCCAAAGAGACGAAACGACTCCCCAGCAAAACCTGAGCCAAGACTCTCCGAGAGAAAGTGGCAGCGAAACAGGCAAGCCACTAACAGGGAGAAAGCTTACCAAACTTTCACTATCAGAAGCGCTCAGACGGAAAGCGGGAAGAAAGTAAAAATAGTTGTAAAAATCAAAGACAGCCCCTGCGAGATGGAAGTTGATTCTGGATCGTTCCTATCCATGGTGTCGTGGGACACCCTCAAAAAACTAATTCCTGACATCAAAATTAAGGAACTCCAGAGACAAAAACTAACCCTCAAAGATTATCAGGGAAACCGAATTCCTGTAATCGGTCTGGGACATTTTCAAATCGCTTACAGGCAACATGTCGCAGTACTACCATTAACAATAGCCGACCGAGATTGACCAAGCCTCCTGGGTATCGAATGGTTCGCACCATTGGGCATCGGGATGACCGGAGTAGACCGGGTGGCCGCAACTGACTGGGAAGAAGACCTGATCCAAGAATTCCAGGATGTCTTCGACGGCTCCCTAGGCAGGTATCGGGGAACCCCCATTTCGTTTAGTCTAGACCCACAGATAACCCCTCCTAAATAAATTCAGAGACTCTGGCCTTAAAGTAAAGAAAGAAAAGTGCTGCCTAATGTCTGATCGCGTCGAGTTTTTAGGATATTTAATTGATGGAGAGGGCATACACCCCACCGGAGTGAAAGGCTTCCACGAGTACCTATATGGAAGAACTTTTCAAATCGAAACAGATCACAAACCGCTACTAGGAATTTTGGCGGGAAACAAACCTACACCGAATATTCTGTCCCCACGAATGACTAGATGGTCAGAGTTCCTGGCAGCCTATTCCTATACTCTGACACATTGCCCAGGGAAACAAATTTCCCATGCAGACGCTTTGAGGAGGGCACCATTGCCATCAACAGAGGAAGACCCGGCACCAACGATGACAGCGTTACAGATAGAGACTTGCCCCGATCTACCCATATCTGCGAATGATGTCGCCAGAGCCACCGCAAAAGACCCATTGACTGCCCGCGTACTTAACTGGGTAGGTAAAGGCTGGCCGGAAAACCAAAAAACTGAGACCTTTAAACCTTTCCGGACCAGACAAACTGAACTCTCAATCCAAAAAGGTTGTTTATTGTGGGGTGATCGGGTAATTATTCCTAACAAATTACAAGCCAAGGTACTGGGTATGCTTCACGAAGGCCACCCGGGAATAGTTAAAATGAAAAGCCTTGCTAGAAGCTACGTTTGGTGGTCGGGTATAGATAGGGACATCGAATACTGGGAAAACTCGTGCAATAAATGCCAAAGAATCAGGCCGTCCCCGCCAAAAACACTGGGAAACCCCAAGAGGCCCCTGGTCACGAATCCACATTGATTTTGCGGGTCCTACCAAGGGGCATACATTTCTGATTGTCGTGGATGCATACTCTAATTGGCTGGAGGTAAAAATTATGCCATCTACGACAACAGAAACCGTTATAAAACAACTTGACAAACTCTTTGCAACCCATGGCCTACCGGACGTCCTAGTGTCCGATAACAGGCCACAATTAACCAGTCTCCAATTCGAGCAATACCTAGCCTCCCTAGGTATAAGACATGCCCTAACCACGCCGGCCCACCCGGCTGCAAACGGTAGGGCAGAGAGAATGGTCAGGTTTACCAAGGAGGGTTTAGAAAAAATGGACACTGGGGATGTCCAAAATAAAATAAATCGATTACTCACCCTCCAACGTATCACACCCAGTACTACAACCAACAAAACCCCAGCAGAATTACTGATGGGAAGGAAACTAAGGTTGCATCTAGACAGATTGCACCCAAATTTCACACCAGAAACCCCCCCCCGACTCCTCCACTCGATCCAGGACTTTTGCAATAGGCGACTTAGTTTATGCTAAAAATTTTACCGGGGACCCATTATGGCTACCCGGACAAATTACACAAATAACAAGCCCCAAATCCTACCGACTAACGGTAGACGACGGCAGGGAATGGAAGCGGCACATAACTAGCTTCGCTCCCGAAACATAGAACAAAATGCAAACACACAACCACACATAGAAAAACACGACGAAATTCAAACCAAAGAGGGGGGGGGAAATGCAAGAAATCAATAAAGAACCATTTAAATTAAACTCTGAAAACAATAACAATCAAAAAGAGCAAATAAAAGACTCACTGCTTGAAGAAAGTTGTGAGAAGAGTCCATTCGAAGGGGCCAGGCAGGCCAGCTCGACCTGTCCGGAGGAAACGGGAGGGAGCGGCAAAACCGCTGGCCTAAGAAACTCAGGCAGCAGTAAAATGGCTGACTCACCCTTCCAGATGGTTCCATGGAGGAAGACTGGAGAAACAGCAACCCCATCCGAACCGGTTGAAGTCTCCGACAGAAATGAACCGCGCAAGTCCAGTTGAATCAAAAGAAGCCCCACCTACCTGCGCGACTACGTCACTACGTAGGACTGAACTAAGAGAGGAGGGGTGTTCTGTATAAATAATAGTAGACTCCAAATACTTCATTCCGATTGGTTAACAAAACCTAAAAGGGGATTGGTTCAATAGGAACCAATCCATGAAGCTGCCCAAGGGCGGCAAAACCAAATGCTTGTCATTGGCTACAAGCCGGCAGACAGAAACATATAAAAGGGCTGTCGCGGCTTGAACCAATGTTCCGTTTTGCAACTGTACTTGAAATAAAGACTTTGTTGTTGGAACCCGGTCTACCTCGCGTTTTTCCGGACGGAACACTTATAGTTTCAATTTATCCCTGATTATACTCACAGCTTGTGAAGGCACATTCCAATGAAATTCTTGATTCTGATCACCTGCTTTATTTATTGTTTTTTTCTTTACTATTCTTTTCCCCTTAATATTAAGTAGTGTTATTTTTTATTTGTTCCATGTGCATAGAGAGCAATTGTCTTTTTATTTGGTTGCTGATTGATTGGGTCTTCATGGCAATTCATGCTACTGTTAGTAACATTTTGAATTCCATAATTTGAAATTATTTTCTTTCTATTCTAATGTACAGCTTACACAGCTGGATATTACTACTGGAAAGACTGCAGCTTTGTGTTGTCATGGAAGTAGCCTTATTCTTCATAAACCCGTCTAAATTTGCCACTGTTTTCTTCTCTGGGAATAATTTCCCTTTTATATTTCTACTGCATGGTCTAGTCCAGGAGTGTCAAATTCTCATTGTCATAGTATCATCACATGACATATCATGACTTTTCCCCCTTTGGGCATGGGTGTGACCAGTGTGTGATGAATCTGGACCACAGGTGAGTTTGACACCCCTGGTCTAGTCAAATGCAATAAAGCTACCTTTCCTTTTCACCATCAATGGTAAATTCACTGGCTGACATTATTTATCTTCCTAATATTTAATATTAACACAGATGTTTTACCCTATATTTTACTTTTATAATTAACTCTTCTAACTCTTCCTTACTTTCATTAATGAAGTGAAGTTGCCTGTATATCTCAAGTTATTAGTATTTCATCTTCCAAGTTTGACACTATATATCAGGTGTGCCATTGATGCCATTCTTAAATTGCATTTTAATACAGATTAAAAGAATAAGAAAACAATAAACAGCTGTTTTATGCTCTTCCTTATTTTGTTTATCCAAACTTTGTATAATAGTTTCTTGTTCATTCTTCAGAAAAACAATTGGGTATTCTGACATATCCACTTGTCTTAGTATATTCCACATTCAGGCATGGATTATTGTACATAATCCAAAGCCTTGCTGTAGTTGACTAACCTACCACTTGAATTCATTTGCTGTCTGCATTATCCATCTTATGCTCATCAAATTTCGTATTTCTGAGTTTTCTGAAACCAGGCTGTTTCTTCTATCTTAAGAATGTTTTTCTTTGTTGTTACATCTTAAGTAAAACTTTACTTCTGTGTAGAATTAGTATATAATTCTACATAAGTAAATAAACTTAAATTTTCCAAGTTTTAGGTCATACAACCTTGTTCCATAGTAAGTAAAATGGAGATTTTATCACTTTACCCCTTCCCTATACCTTTCAACAGTTCAGTGGGTATATTATCGCTGCCTAGTGCTTTCCTATTTGACAGGGAGTCTGTTGCCTCTTATTTCTCAGTATCTAGAATTTTGTTCCTGAAAGTATTCTCTATCTACAAATGTTTCTATAATCCCACTTGTAAAGAGTTTCTGAATTTTTCTTTTTTTTTGAAAATTTTTTTATTAATTTTTTAACAAACAAACATATACCAACAAAACACAAAACATAGAAAACATAAAATATCTTTTTGGACGGCAGTTTGATCCCGAGTTACATCTTTTTGTACAGACATAAATTCAAGTTCATGCTTACTTTTATATAGCAATTCCATTTCTTATTTACTATTTTACATTTTCTATATAGCTTCTCCCCTCTTTTCACTCTCTTAATTCTATTATATTTATTTCATCTCAATTTAAATCATTATACTTATATCTTTTGTCTGTCCTGTTTCAGCTGTCTATTATTTTTTCTCATTAACACAAAATTTCTTCTGTAATGACTGATTGGAGTATAATGCCTTGTCATACTTATCCTTCACCTAATTTTAAAGCTTAACATAACACATAATTTTCATTCAGATTCTGCGTAATACATTCTAAAAATAAACTCAATATTTTAAAACAGAAAGAAAAAAGTTTTTTTTTTGATATATAATATAATTAAAACAACAATCCATAGCAATTGAAATTATATCATTAAAATTAATATTCATTTAAGTCTTAAACATTTTAGACAATCCTTTCTAAATAAATATCATACTTCTATGGGAACACTTATAGATTTTGCTTAGTTACTTTCTTTAATTCAATTCTCTCATATTTAATTTCATTTATTTTATTTAAAAAAAAATCGCTAAGTTACATTAAATATTTTGTCCCATTTTATAATCATATATTATTCCAATTTTCTAACATTATTTCAAATACAGATACAACAACACAATCTTATGTACCTTTGCAGAATCTCTTTTTCAGTTATATGTTTACCCATTATCTCTAAATAAAATCTGTTTCTTTACATCTAGTTTCAAACCTTTGTAGCTTCTCTTCCCTTCTTTCCTCCCTTGTTTCTCCCCTCTACCCTTTTTACCCCCTTGTCTCTTAATCTCCACCCTCTTGTGTATTCCTCTTTTCTGTTGCTTTCTGATATTGTGTCCACTTTTCACCTTGTTTTTCCCTTTTTTGGTTGTTTTTTTAAGTCTTAAATTCTCCATTCTCTTTCTCCTCTTTCCCCTTTCTTCCCCAAATAAAGTTGCTTGTTCATTAAGGATGGTTTCTTCTTCATCCCAATCTTCTTGTTCTTGTAGTTTCTCATATGTAGAAATTGCCATTTCTAAAAAATGAAAAATAGAGCCAAAAGAATCCTTCCCTTCTTGTTTCTCTTGATTATATTTTATAAATTCCATTTTCAGTTCATCCATAAGTAATGCCATTGTAAAAAAAAGAAAAAATTTAAACGACCCAAATGATTTTAATCATTCAAATAAGAATTTCCAAAAGTCCCAAAGTCACCAAGCAATCCAAATACACACAGTCTATTTCATTTAACACTTTCTTCTTTTTCTCGCTTTTTTTTTCATTTTAATGCTTCAAAAAACTTCAAATTCTTTTTAATCTTCAATCCATCTGATAGAGTAGTCAATTATGATCCAAAATGGAAAAATCCAGTAATAAAAAGGCCCAAAAAACCAAAGAAGAAAAAGGATCAAATAAAAAGCAAAAATAAAAATATTACTAAAATTGAAATATACAAAAAGGCTGGCGAGTAGAGGTTTCACAAGTGTGTGTGTGTATATATATATATATATATATATATATATATATATGGACTGCACACTGCACTTTATTTATTTATCCAAGGCTCTTATTATGACTCTCTTCTCCAGCAGCTTCAAAGCCAAGCCTCAAGTGTTGAAATATTGATAAGAGTCCAGGAAAACACCTGTAATAATATTTTTCTGTGCTCTCCCTCCATCTTATCACATTAAAATGTCCTTGAGAAGGAGTGTTTATACATTTCTCCCCAATTCAAATAAAGTACTTTCAAGCCTCTAGTTGGCAGTGTTGCAAGGTCTCTTAATACTTTTTCCCCCCTCAGCCAGAAAAAAGAGTAATGTATACAAAACTCAGAAGAAACAAAGGGGGCCTCTATCCTAAAGAAAATTAAAAAATCAAAAGAAGCATAAAAATATATATAAGAAAAAATTCAATCTGGTTACCTACAAAGTCACATTAAAGTCCTCAGAAAAGAGAAAAAAAAATAGTAAGGAAAGAAGAATCCAAGCCTCAATTTGACATCACTTAAAAAAATGCCGTTCAACCAGGTTCCAGTCAGACAAAAATAAAGCCACAGGTTTCTTCTTTGTTCAGGATATCCTTTCAGGTCTCAGCCAATTTGCAATACAAAAGAAGTTTCTCACCCAGCCGACACACCCTCGCTCCAGCCACTTTCTTTTCGGAGCTGTCCCGACTTCAGCAGCTTTGGAGGCTGCCTTTCCACCGCCAGCAAAAGGGCTTCTCCCGGATCAAACCAGAGATTTGCGATATCTCTGGGATCCTGGGACTGTGCCCTTCACAATCCCCGTCTCTACGGGACGGTTTAGGTCCGTTAGGACCGACCAGGGGTGAAAATATCAGCTGAGATCTCAGAGCCCCGAGATCTCAGCTTTAGCACCGAGACGAAGCTCCGCCTTCTCCCAGTTTCTGAATTTTTCTGTCTTCTTTTAATTTTATTTGCCTCTAGGATTTTTTTCCCCATAATTACTCTTGAGTAATCACCTTACCTATATTTTTCTCTTATTTTTTCTAGTCATTTTCTTCTATTTGGTGACTTTCCACACTGACATATCTTTCTTTGACCTTTCTTATCTGTGGTTAGAATCTGCATTCATTTCTCATAAATCTTATTTGTTGACCAAAGCTTTGTCCTCTATCCTTTTCTTGCACAGCTAAATTCAGGCAATCCTTTGAGATAGGCCAGGTCAGGAAACAGACATTGCCAAGACCTCAGGAATGTTTCTTCCTCATGGTAGGGTTTAATAGCAGAATGTTGAAAGTCTGTTCAATTTCTGTCTGTCTCATCTCCTACGAAACAATCTTCCCCACCTCTGAATTCCTTTACAATAACCAGACTTCATAGCACCTTTATTTTGGTTTTGTGATCATCTTCAGAACTACTTTGGAAGTTTAAGGATCTGGCATACAAATTTGTCTAAATGTTTTCATCATGCCAAGAGAGTTGGAGGTAGAATTTGTTTGACATTGTCTTATGCTGGTTTTGACTTTAGAGTTCCATCTTTCAGCTGGTGGCCTTTTGTCATGCCTGAAGAGCCATAAATGCTCTAATCCTTATTGTAGACAACAGATTCAACCTCCACCCCCATTTTTAACCTTACTGGCAAAGGTGACATTATCTGAATAAAATAAAACTTGCCTGTCAACTTCCTATACATATCTATTTGCAAGTAAACAGCATTGTCTCTGTGGAAAGCCCAATTACTCCTTAAATAAGTTCCATAATTCAGTTGCTTTTTGTTTCAGAAAATCACTGAAATGTTCTGTCTTTCTTTTAAATTTTAATTGAGATTTTAAAGATATTCATTAACAATTCTGGCAAAAGAGATTGCCTGCATATTTTGAGAATTATTGTGATAATTATCAAAATTATCACAAAATAATAAATTTTAAAAATCCATATAACAATAATGGAAGACACATATTAAATTGCCTGCATATTAAAGAATCATTTTATTATCTTCCTCATCTTTAAACATGAGAGAGAAATAAAACCTATGATAAAAGCATTGGACCAGAAATTGGAAGATAAAATTCTAATCCATAATCTGCCATGGGATCTCATTGGATGAATTTGGGCCAGTCACTCTCTCTTATCCATGATATTATCCATATCCAGGATGTAATGTGGAAAAACAGAAGGAGGGAACTCTATGTATGCCACTAGAGAAGTAGATGATCAATAATAGAACATTAAGAACATTTACATCCCATTCAGACAACAGTTTTTTTCAATCTGTAGTAATTGTCTCATTTATAGTGACATTGCACATGACATATGATTTCAAAGTGAATGGTTATTTATTGATTTATTTGACCATCTAAAACAAATAACTCTAGGAAGATAACATGATTAAAAATAAATAAAAATACTACATATCAAACAAATTAGAGAAAAAAAATAACAGCCATTAATTCAGCCACGAAACAGGTTCATTCCCAGACCTAGGGCCTAAGGCTCAAATACAAAACTAGGTATTTAAGGCCTATTTAAGGCCAGCAAGAGTGGAGTCAATCTAATCTCTAGAGGGAAGAAAAAGTTCTCCTTCTGAGCCCCACCAGATATGCTCCTTAGCCAACAGTATTAGCCAATAGCATAGACTGTTATACATAGAATATTGACAGTATTTTGGAATGTAATGTAAATTCTCACATTTCTATAGTGGGAAAATTGACAGTATCTTAGAAGATAACAAAAATGGTCACATATCTATAATATAACATCAATTTTTTTTTTACAAATCTCATTTCATACTAAAGAAAATGATAAAGACAGTTTTGTTGCTGTTTTTAGAAATTTAAGACATTATATATGTATGGTTCTTATTTGTTAGGGACACACATAAACCTAAAGGTATTGATGTCTGACATAAGAAATATAAAGATGAAAAAACTTCTGCAAATTCTGACATTTTGCCTACCATTGCATTATAAACAAGTTATTTTAAAAAGTACAAATAAATTATTTTTCTGTAACAAAATCAACAGTAGTAAGTGAGCAATATATATATTAATATTTTGATGCAACACAGGGAAAAAGGAGTCTTTGGGGAGGTGATATTATCCTTGAGAAGGAAAACAAAATCATATAACTGCTAGATTTCATATCTTAATACTTAGGGTCAATGAAAATTATTTACTTTGCAGTTGTGGGATATTACCAAATGCAACTCCACATGAAAAGACACAAACTGCCATTACAGTTATTTATGGAACATCAATAAATAAGAATGCAAATAATATTTACAATTAACAAAAAATATTGGCACATTTGTGTTCCAATGTTACACTTTAAATTTGCTTTTGAATAATGAAAAAAAGCTTCATACGTTTTGGTATAAAAATTAAGAATTTTCCTAATTTTCCATTAAGAATATAATTGAACATTAGCGATGTACAATATACTAATAAGATTTAGAAAGTTAGTAACCCTGAATTGGACCAAATGATACAAGGCATAAAATCAGAAGCGCCATTCAGGAAATTAAAGCTTCATCAATTATCTAGCAACTAAAACTCAAAATTGACTCCTTTCATTATTCTCTACTTTCTATCAAAAAAAAAAAAAAGCTGAATAAAAGCTAAAGCAAAATAGATGCTTCAGAGAAGCTGTAGCCTGTCATTCTCAAATAATTATTTTAAACTCAGTAAACATAGATTAATTACAGTGGAACCTTGGGTCACGAATGCTTCTGTTCATCACCAAATCGCATTCCAACCAAAAAAACCCAATCTTTGAATCGGGTCACAATTCAAAAATTGGGTGGTGAACAAACCCAGCCACAGCAGATTCCTTTTCCGTGTCAATTTCCCCTTCCGTGCATGCACAGTCCACACAAATTTTTGTCTGTGCATTCACAGTCGGTTGTGCTTTCAATCATGACCAAACTGGATTGCGACTATAGTCCTGGAACAGATTACAGTCACGACCAGAGGTTCCACTGTAGTTTTTTTTTGATGAATTAGATAATGCTTGTCATTATTTTATCAAAGAGATCAAGCTCAATTTCTAATAAAGGACATAATACTTTCCCCTTAAAATATCATAACTGAAAATCCCTTGTGATCAAAAAATTTGTTTCATTACCAAAAGAAAAAGAAAACTGAAAGACATTATTGATAGTTCCAATTACCACACTATGGTTTGTTTAATTTTGACTTAATATATGACTCAGTTTACAATGGAACCTTTACCATTTTGTATGAATCAGATTCCCACGATTGTTTAAATAACCATGGTACAGTAAACTATAGCCTATATAAACTATATGAAGCTATTCTGTCTACTTTTAGGCACTTCTTAAAAGCACGAAAACATACTTGAAAGTGTATGACTATGTGTTTTGGGACATTTTATAGGAGTTATATTTCACCTCATGGAACATAGAATTTGTACAAATTGGGCCACTGAACTGGAATTCAGTCAATTTTAATACAGCTTTATGCTGAAAGCTTGTATTTGCTCATAACTGACTCTGATAATAACACTGCTTCTTGAATATTAGGATTAAATATTAAATTTTACATAATGGTGATAGTTAATGATACTGGGTAACATCCTAATTCTTTAATATTTAATATTATGTTTTCTACAAAGAAACCTATAAATCATATGTAAAACAATTTACTCTTTTCTAGTTGGCTAGTTGGATAATTAGTTATATTTACTCTGCACCATCCACAACCAACTGCAGTAACATCCAAATGCCAATGCGTGTGAATTATGTTATCATGCAAATACTGTTCTTGTACTTATATCCTGATGTCTGATTAAATATATCAGTTGTAGCATTTCTGATTATGTTGTGATTTATATTTCATACCACACATATTTGTTTGTGATTCTGTATTTCACCCATTTCATTTCATCCGCAAAAATGAATAATGGTGTATGGCTTTTACTGGTAGCTCATATGATATGTCTAATTTTACTTAATTATTTCTATACCTGTAACTAATTAGTCTATTTTGTGACATATTTAAACTTAGTGTGTTCAACAATTAATTATTTTTCATTACATATTAATAGTAACTAAATGGTATATAGTAGTAGTATATAAAAGTTTTCATTACTTCCTATTTTTGTTTGGTGCAACATGACTTGTTGAACTTAATGAGATGCACAAGCAAGCAAATTTTGCTTTTAAGAACTTTCATCCAAACTCACATGATTTGGATGAGTTTGCAAAGTCAAGATATTTGTACACCCCAATAAAGGCCTGATTTACGCTCTACATTTCAGTGATTCCCCACTTGGGGGTGCCCCCCACCCTTCTACTGGCAATCAGACTTTTTTCAGATCTTGCCTTCATTTTATTACCTGCCCTAATCAGTAGTTTTGAATTACTGAATAATTGAAGTATTTATTTTTATATTGCATCATTTTAATATTTTTTCATTTATTTATACAAGTTCTATAGCTATCCATTTAAACCAATGACTCTGAGTGACTTACAACTAAAAATGTTTTTACTATTTTTATTGTACAGGTAGTCCTCAATTTAAGACCACAACTGAGGTCAAAATTTTCATTGCTGAGTAAGACAGTTATAAAGTAAGTTTTGCTCCAGTTTACAACCTGCAGTAGTTAAGTTAGTCAGATGATTGTTAAGTGAATCTAGCTTCCCTTATTGATGTTGCATGTCAGAAGGACGCAAAGGGTGATTACATGACCCCCACGGGACATGGCAACAATCACATGCCAGTTGACAGATGTCTGAATTTTGATCACCTGATCATAGGGATGCTACAATGGTTGTCAGTGTGAAAAACTATTGGAAGTTTTACCTGAACTATCTGAACAATAAAAATGTTTTAGAACAATAAAAAACATCTCAAAATAAATATATATTGCAGCTGAGATACTTGGTCAGTTGACAATAAAGCGAGGAAACGGATCCCTTGACACATTCTACACCCCAGACTTGGGAACACAACCAAGCCTTGTGAATGGGTTGGGGGCTATTCTAATCTCCAATGAGGGATATTCCAGAGACCAGGGGCTATTGTGCACTTTTCTAGTTCCCACCCCAGCTGACCCTCTTTGGCTTCCAGGATCTGTAGCATGACCAAACTGCTAGATTGAACTTGATGGGAAGAGTTGGGGAAAAGGCAGGAGATAATTCAGTCTCAAGCCATGTAGGGCTTTAAAGGTGACAACCAGCACCTTGAATTGCTCCAGAAACATACTGGTAGCCAACGTAGCTCATGCAGCAGTGGTGTTATTGCACCAAATATCTGGTACCATTTAGTACCCATTATGCCATGTTCTGCATCAGTTGAAGTTTCTCAGTGCTCCTCGGGGTAGCCCCTTGTATAACATGTTGTAGTAGTTTTACTTATTTTATTGTATCATTCTAAGATACTTCAATATTTTCAAGTGAAAAGCAATATAAAAAGCTGATTAATGAAATTAATCATTGGTTAAAAATCATATCATATTGTTATATCATATTAAAACAAAACCAAGCTAGCATATGATATCCTAATATGATGTGTGAACAACTAGTGACTATATATAGATATCTTTTTTACTGATCCTATACCATGATATATGGAAATTAGGCATAAATTCTATCCTTTTCTGTTCCCCTTTCCCTTTCCCTTAATATAGGCATATGAGAGATGAAGAAATAATTCCTAATTAGTCTACCAGATCCAGGATTAGTTTTAGCATGTTAGTACAAGCTTTTGCTTTGGGGTATTTTGTTAGTTGTGCAGAGGAAATGGAAAGATTAAAATGAAGAGACTGAAAAAGTAAAAGGGAGAATGCGAAAACAAAACTGGAAGAATGCAGGAAGCAGATGGGTTGCAAAGTACATGGTGAAAATAGAGATTATGACAGATCGGGAGGAGAATGAGAATGCAGGCAAGGGCATAAGGCTGTAGAGCTCCATGGAATCAATATGGGATTTAATACAGTTTTCACTGAGATGTCCCTAAAAAGAGCAATGTGTTCTTAAAATGCCAGGAAAATACAGAGATGGTTGGGGGGTTACATTGCTACTGCAAGACATATGCCAGGAAATCCAATGCAGTTCCTTGGTTTACTGAGCAGTGGAGGGATATGAAGCAATTTAAAAGAAGCAAAGACAGAAAAAAGTAGAAACAACTGATGATTGTTAAGAGCTCATGTCTAAAGATCAGGAAAAAGTATATTCTTCTCCAAGCAGATTTTGCATGTGTGCATTCCCATTTAAAAGCACTGTTTAGCAGGACCAAGACCTTTTAAGGGAAAAATGGAAATGATAAAACATTTGTAGCACAACAAATAAATTTGCTGATATTCATTCTGGGTTGGATAATAGAAGCGGCTTCTTATGTTCTAATTTAGATAATTTTGACTCTGTGAAAGCTGAAGAAGACAGGCTGAATTCTTCTATCTACCACAGGGGTGTCAAACTCATAGCCCCGGGGCCAGATCCGGCCCATGGGGTGCTTAGATCTGGCTGTGGGGCCACCCTGGAAACAGCAAAGGATCGACCCTTAGTGCCTCTGCCAGCAACAAGAGAGCTCAGGAGGGCCACCTGCGGCCTCCCGAGCTCTGTTTTAGCTGGCAGAAGGTTGCAGAATGCGTCATAACCAAGAACAGAGCTCATGAAGACTGCAGGTGGCCCTATCAAGCTCCATTTTCACTGGCAGAGGGATGCAGGAAGCTGTCACAGCTGAAAATGAAAATCAGCAGCCTGTTTTTGCTGGTAGAGCACTCAGGCCACTATGGGTACACCCAACATGAGTGATGTTGAGCTCAACAGCCCACCACAGCCAACACCCACCCTGTCCCCCCCAAAGTCAGACTCAATCCTGATGCAGCCCTCATTGAAATCCAGTTTGACATCCCTGTTCTACAACATCAAGCCATGTGCTTCCTGGTTTCTTCAGATGGCTTGGTGTGAGCTTTGAGCAACTGCAACTGAAAATTCTGCAAAGCAGTTTTAAAGGGCCATCTGCTTTGTAAAAGTCCTTTTTACCCCAGCTCTTTTTGATAAAGTTTACTTTGTTTCCAACTTCCCTTCTTGTCAGTGTATCTGAGATTGTAATGGTAAATTATCCATAACAGAAATAAAGTTTCTGGATCTTTTTCATCTTTTCGTGGTTATGGGACAGAAATGGCATTGATCACTCTGGACAATGACTTTCATCAGGACCCAGATAAAATGAGTGTATCCAAGGACCTATTGGAAGTGTTCAATCTATGGCATATCTCTGGAGCCATCTGAATGGATTTGAAGATGGGAACATTTGTCTTATAATAGTTCAACTTTTATTGTAGTAGGTGGTTCTAATCAGTGGTTATGGGCTTTCAACACTCAGTCCCCTAGAAAATCCTGTGTAGAATGCCTTGGGAGCTCATTCCCATTTTATATAATTGATATTGGCTAGGATCATATGCTGATGACATCTGGTTATCAGGAAAATGTATAGAGATGTTGGCTTTTAACTGTATACTTTAATGATCTGTGTGCAACTTTTGTTTTTGTTTTTGTCTTTTAACCTGACTTTGGTGTCATATTTTGTTCAAACTAAGGCAGGTTATTGTTCCGTCCGGAAAAACGCGAGGTAGACCAGGTTCCAACAACAAAGTCTTTATTTCAAGTACAGTTGCAAAACGGAACATTGGCTCAAGCCGTGACAGCCCTTTTATACTTTTCTGTCTGCCGGCTTGTAGCCAATAACATTCATTTGATTTTGCCGCCTTTGTGCGGCTTCGAGGATTGGTTCCTTTTGAACCTATCCCCATTAGTTTTTTAGTAACCAATCAGAATGAGTTATTTGGAGTCTACTATATTTATACAGAACACCCCTCCCCTATTAGTTCAGTCCTACATGGTGACGTAGTCGCGCAGGTAGGTGGGGCTTCTCTTGACTCGACTGGACTTGCGCGGTTCATTATTGTTGGAGACTTCGACCGGTTCGGATGGGGTTACTGTGTCTTCAGTCTTTCTCCATGGAACCGTCTGGAAGGGTGAGTCAGCCATTTTACTGCTGCCTGAGTTTCTTAGGCCGGCGGTTTTGCCGCTCCCTCCCGTTTTCTCCGGGCAGGTCGAGCTGGCCTGGCTGGCCCCTTCAGATGGACTCTACTCACACCTTTCTTCAAACAGTGAGTCTTTTATTTGCTCTTTTTGATTGTTATTATTTTCGGAGTTTAATTTAAACGGTTAAATTTAAAGATTAAATTTAAATTTAATCTTTATTGATTTCTCGCATTTCCCCCCCCTCCTTGGTTTGAATTTCATCGTCTTTTTCGATGTGTGGTTGTGTGTTTGCATTTCATTCTATGTTTCGGGAGCGAAGCTGGTCTATGTGCCGCTTCCATTCCCTGCCGTCGTCTACCATTAGTCGGTAGGATTTGGGGCCTGTTATTTATGTAATTTGTCCGGGTAGCCATAATGGGTCCTCGGTAAAATTTTTTGCATAAACTAAGTCACCTATTTCAAAGATCCTGCATCGAGTGGAGGAGTCGGGGGGGTTTTCTGGTGTGAAATTTGGGTGTAATCTGTCTAGATGCGACCTTAGTTTCCTTCCCATCAGTAATTCTGCTGGGGTTTTGTTGGTTGTAGTACTGGGTGTGATATGTTGGAGAGTGAGTAATCGATTTATTTTATTTTGGACATCCCCAGTGTCCATTTTTTCTAAACCCTCCTTGGTAAACCTGACCATTCTCTCTGCCCTACCGTTTGCAGCCGGGTGAACCAGCGCGGTTAGGGCATGTCTTATACCTAGGGAGGCTAGGTATTGCTCAAATTGGAGACAGGTTAATTGTGGCCCGTTGTCGGACACTAGGACGTCCGGTAGGCTATGGGTTGCAAATAGTTTGTCGAGTTGTTTTATAACAGTTTCTGTTGTCGTTGATGGCATAATTTTTACCTCCAGCCAATTAGAGTATGCATCCACGACAATCAGGAACGTATGCCCCTTGGTAGGACCCGCAAAATCGATGTGGATTCATGACCAGGGGCCTCTTAGGGTTTCCCAGTCTCTTATGGGTGCTTTTGGTGGGGACGGCCTGATTCTTTGGCATTTATTGCACGAGTTTACCCAGTATTTGATGTCCCTATCTATACCCGGCCACCAGACATAGCTTCTAGCAAGGCTTTTCATTTTAACTATTCCCGGGTGGCCTTCGTGAAGCATACCCAGTACCTTGGCTTGTAATTTGTTTGGAATAATTACCCAATCACCCCACAATAAACAACCTTTTTGGATTGAGAGTTCAGTTTGTCTGGTCCGGAAAGGTTTAAAGTTCTCAGTTTTTTGGTTTTCCGGCCAGCCTTTACCTACCCAGTTAAGTACGCAGGCAGTCAATGGGTCATTTGCGGTGGCTCTGGCGACATCATTCACAGATATGGGTAGATCGGGGCAAGTCTGTATCTGCAGTGCTGTCATCGTTGGTGCCGAGTCTTCCTCTGTGGATAGCAATGGTGCCCTCCTCAAAGCATCTGCATGGGAAATTTGTTTCCCTGGGCGATGTGTCAGAGTATAGGAATAGGCTGCCAGGAACTCTGACCATCTAGTCATTCGTAGGGACAGAATATTCGGTGTGGGCTTGTTTCCCGCCAAAATTCCTAGTAGCGGTTTGTGGTCTGTTATGATTTGAAACGTTCTTCCATATAGGTACTCGTGGAAGCGTTTCACTCCGGCGACAATTGCTAGAGCTTCTCTGTCCAACTGACTGTAATTACGCTTGGTTTTGGACAGGGTCTTTGAATAGTATGCGACGGGTGCCTCTCTTCCATCAGGCAATTGGTGGCTCAGGATGGCACTGACTCCGAATGGCGAGGCGTCGCAGGTCACTGTCAATGGCAGTGTGTTGCTAAACTGCATAAGAACGGTGTTTGATTTTAATAAGTCTTTTATTCCTTGGAAAGCTTTTTTTTCTCTAAGCCCCCATGTCCAAATTGTTTTCTTGTCCAGTAATCGATGCAATGGTTCTGCTATTGTGGTTTTTTGGGGTAGGAACACATTATAAAAGTTTATCAGTCCCAAAAATGCCTGCAGCTCAGTTTTATTCCTTGGTTCTGGTGCGTCTTTTATAGCTCTGACTTTTTTTTCGGTGGGGTGTATGCCCTCTCCATCAATTAAATATCTTAAAAACTTGACGTAATCAGACATTAGGCAGCACTTTTCTTTCTTTACTTTAAGGCCAGATTCTCTGAATTTATTTAGGACCTCTTTGAGTCTTTTTTTAAGCTGTGTTGCATCTTTGGCTGAAATTAGGACATCGTCAAAGTATGACACGACCCCTTTTATGCCATTTAACAGGCGTTCCATGAGGCTCTGGAAAACGCCTGGGGCAACGCTTACTCCAAATTGGAGTCTGTTACATTTGAATGCCCCTTTGTGAGTCACTATTGTTTGTGCTTCCGCTGTTAAGGGGTCTACTGGGAGCTGTTGGTACGCTTGTGCTAGGTCTAGTTTAGCGAAAACTTTTCCTCCCCCAAGAGAGTGCAGTAGGTGTTGCACAACTGGCACCAGGTACGCGCTCTGTTGCAGCGTGTGGTTCAGGGTAGCCTTGTAGTCGCCACAGATTCGAACCGACCCGTCTGGCTTAATTGGTGTCACAATTGGTGTTTCCCATCTAGTGTGGTCGACCGGTTCTAAAGCCCCTTGATCTATAAATTTATTTAGTTCTTCCTCTATTTTTGCTTTTAAAGCAGAAGGAACCCGTCTGGCCTTTAGTCTTTTTGGGGTTATCTGTGGGTCTAGACTAAAAGAAATGGGCGTCCCCCGATACCTGCCTAGGGAGCCGTCGAAGACGTCCTGGAATTCTTGCATCAGGTCTTCTTCCCAGTCAGTTGCGGCAACCTGGTCTACTCCGGTCATCCTGATGTCCAATGGTGCGAACCATTCGATACCCAGGAGGCTTGGTCGATCTCGGTCGACTATCGTTAATGGTAGTACTGCGACATGTTGCCTGTAAGTGACTCAAAAATGTCCCAGACCGATTACAGGAATTCGGTTTCCCTGATTATCTTTGAGGATTAGTTTTTGTCTCTGGAGTTCCTTAATTTTGATGTCTGGAATTAGTTTTTTGAGGGTGTCCCATGACACCATGGATAGGAATGATCCAGAATCAACTTCCATTTTGCAGGGGATGTCTTCGATTTTTACAACTATTTTTACTTTCTTCCCGCTTTCCATCTGAGCGCTTCCGATAGTGAAAGTTTGGTGTGCTTTCTCCCGGTTAGTGGCTTGCCTGTTTCACTGCCACTTGTCTTGGCTCAGGTTTTGCTGGGGAGTCGTTTCATCTCTTTGGGCTGTAATTCTTTTTGTTTCTGCAGACTTTTTCGATATGACCCCTTTTCTTGCATGCTCTGCAAATTGCATCGAGGAATCTGCAATTGGCTCGGGGATGGTTTTCCCCGCAGCCAGCACATTCCCGCCGATTTCTATTTTCATGCCCTTTCTTGTTAGTGTATAGGCGGTGGATTTCATCGTCTTCCTCCCCGGATTCTGACATCTCCTCGAGTTCTTCATAATGAGTGGTTGTGGGAGATTGTTTTTTTCCTCTGGCCGTGCTTATTTCATCATTGCTTGCATTCATTTGTTTCATCTTATCTGCCGATTTTTTGGCAGTTTCGGCAGCCGAGGCTTCTGCAATAGCTTCGGCTACTGATATGTTGGGTTTGTTCAGTAGCTTGCTCTGTATAGTTGAGTCTCTTAACCCCAATATCACTCGATCCCGCATCGCTTCATCTAAGTTGAGAAACTCGCACGCTCCCCCTTTTTGGCATAGGGCGGCTACAAAATCAGTGATGGTTTCGCTTTCTTTCTGGTCTCTCCGATAAAACTCGTGCCGCTTTATTAGATTTGACACCAACGGTGCATAATGGGCCTTTAATGTTCTTTGGAGCTCGGTCCACGTCAATTGTTTGACATCTTGGGGCTTTGCCAAAGCCTTGGCCATTTTAAAAATCACGGGCCCACAGTGTGTCAAGAAAACAGCTCTTTTTCCCTGATCTGAGATTTCCTCTATCTCATTGCTCTCCAGGTACATCTGGAAACGGTCTACGTAAGATTCCCAATCTTCTTCATTGGGGCTGAAGGGTGCGGGCGGCGCATTGTTTCTGGCCATTTCTCTTTGTCTGGCTTGTCTGTCACCCCGTGCTCAGTCTCGTGTTTAGGACGATCCCATCCTCATCGCCAGTGTTTCGTCTGGAAAATCGCGAGGTAGACCGGGTTCCAACAACAAAGTCTTTATTTCAAGTACAGTTGCAAAACGGAACATTGGCTCAAGCTGAGACAGCCCTTTTATACTTTTCTGTCTGCCGGCTTGTAGCCAATGACATTCATTTGATTTTGCCGCCTTTGTGCGGCTTCGAGGATTGGTTCCTTTTGAACCTATCCCCATTAGTTTTTTAGTAACCAATCAGTATGAGTTATTTGGAGTCTACTATATTTATACAGAACAGTTATAAATATTAAGGAAGGAAGGAAATACTAGGATTGCAAAATGCCATGTATATTTGAATGCAGGATCTAGGTAAGCTTGCATTCAAAACCCTCTTGAAAATGTCTTCATTTGAATGAGGAATTTATGTTTCATCCTAAAATATTCCAAAGAATAAGATTCATTAAAAAAAATAAAGTAGAAGTATGATATAGCTAAATGATATTTATTGCAGTAATCAGAACAAGAAGCAATAAAATGATTAACCTCATTGATTTAATAAAAATAAAACTCTAATAATTATCATTTTTCAAAGTTTTTAAGTATTTCAGGATTGGGTGGCAGAAAAAATGTAAAGGTAGCACAAAGGATCTAATTACAAAGAGAAAAAAAATTAAAAATTTGATTTTTTTTAAAATTAGAATTCAGGAGTAAATGTAGAACTTTTCTGGGGTTAAAGGTAATGCTGTAGTTTATCATCATTGCCAAATTATATATTAATATTCTTGAGCAAAAAGGATACACTGCCATTTTTTTTACACAAACACACACATACATACACATACATTTTATACACACACACACACAAAATACACACACAAACACATACATACACACATACATACATATATGTATATGAATGTTAAAAAAGGAATTTAATTAATTATATTTGTATTTCTATCTGGAAATACTGAGATTTTTGAAACCTTTTGCTGAAATATTACATTGAATTTGAAATCTATCAGCCATTCATCAGGCACTAAAGATGATGGAACTTAAAAATATCAAGACATAAGAACAAAAAGAATGCAAGAAAATTTGAAGGTAGAGAAATTAGAAATAAAAAATTCTTATAGAACAATAAAAGGCAAAACTGAACCAGTTATGAATGTAAAGAATATTCTGGAACAACGTGCAAAGAAATGATTTGACTATCCCAGTTTCCCACAGAAGCACACAGCTGGAGAACCATATGAAGGCACATCATACCTTCATGAAGAATGCATGTGCAACAGGGATGGGATTCTAATTTCTTAATAACTGGTTCTGTGCGTGTGGCCAAATTTGTGGGTGTGGCTTGGTGTTCATGTGACTGGGGGAGCATGGCTTGTATGTAAATATTATATTAAATATTTATTTTTGTATAAAAAAGAGCAACTTTTACCCAAAAGCAGGCAAAGCTGGCAGACAGATTGAGTTGCTCACAGAATCACAGATTCACTCAGAGATCTGCAATTGGCTATCTGAGTCAGTGTAGGATTGAATTTTTTTTACTAACAGTTCTGTGTGCGTGGCTTGGTGTGCGTGGAAGGCAAAGGATCTCCAGTCAGATATGGTATTTGCTGGTTCTCTGAACTCCTCAAAATTTCTGCTACCATTTCTCCAGAACTGGTCAGAATCTGCTGAATACCACCTCTGATCTGAGTCTGTCACATAAAATTTGCTGGCAAGCAAACTCAGAAAATTAACTCACAACACATCATGTATGTAAATATTGATATTTTTTTTATAAAAAAAGAGCAACTTTGAGTTGCAGATTGAGTTGCTCACAGAATCACAGGTTAACTTAGAGATCTATCTGCAATTGACTACCTGAGTCTGCACTGAAAAGCTTCAGTCCTAAGGAAGGTCCAGTTCTAGAGGTAGCATTCAATACGTTCTGACCAGTTCTGGAGAACCGGTACTAGAAATTTTGAGTATTTTGGAGAAGCAGCAAATACCACCTCTGACTGAAGATTTTACAATATCCTTCCCCTGCCACGCCCACCAAGCCACGCCCACAAAACTGGTAGTAAAAATGTTTGAAACCCACCTTTGTTCAGCTTTGCTTTTAGATTTGCTAGAAAGAAAGAAATACAAGGATTTTTGCCTTCTAGTGCATCTAAATCTCTTGGCAGAGCAGAACAGCTGATAGTTGGGGGGAAGAAAAGGAAAAATAGCAACTTACCAAATGGGGCAAGTTGGATGGCTCACATGCCAGGTAAGGAGTGAATGGGCAGGGAGGGGCAGGGCCAGCCAGTGGAGAGATTTGCCGGTTCTCTGAACTGGGGGGTGTTCTGTATAAAGAATAGTAGACTCCTAAATACAGGTTTCTGATTGGCTAAAGAACTTGAATGGGGATTGGTTCAAAAGGAACCAATCCACATAGCTGCTCAAAGGCGGCAAATATTAAATACCTGTCATTGGCTACAAGCCGGCAGAGAAAAACCTATAAAAGGCTGCCGCAGCTTGAGCCAATGTTCCATTTTTCAACTGTGTTATAAAATAAAGACTTTGCTGTTGGAACCCGGTCTACCTCGCGTTTTTCCGGACGGAACACTGGTGACGAAGGTGGGATCGTCCTAAACGCGAGACTGAGCACGTGGTGACAGATAAAACCAGACGAAGAACAATGGCTGGAAACAATGCGCCGCCCGCACCCTTCAATCCTAATGAAGAGAATTGGGAAGCCTACGTACACTGTTTCCAGATGTACCTGGAGAGCAATGAGATGGAGAAAATCTCAGACCAGCGCAAGAGAGCTGTTTTCTTGACACACTGTGGGCCCGCAATCTTCAAAATGGCCAAGGCTTTGGCGAAGCCCCGAGATGTAAAATAATTGACTTGGACAGAGCTCCAAATAACATTAAAGGCCCACTATGCACCGGTGGTGTCAAATCTAATAAAGCGGCACGAGTTTTATCGGAGAGACCAGAAAGAAGGCGAAACCATCGCTGATTTTGTGGCAGCCCTCCGATAAATAGGGGGAGTGTGCGAGTTTCTGAACTTAGATGAAGCGATGCGGGATCGAGTGATATTGGGGTTAAGAGACTCTAATATACAGAGCAAGCTATTGAATAAACCCAACATATCAGTAGCCGAAGCTATCGCAGAAGCCTCGGCCGCTGAAGCCGTGAAAAAATCGTCGGATAAAATGAAATAAATGAATGCGAACAACGACGAAACAAGCCCGGCCAGAGGGAAAAAACAATCTCCCACCACCACTCACTACGAAGAATTCGACGAGACGTCAGAATCCGGGGAGGAAGACGACGAAATCCACCGCCTATACGCCAACAAGAAAGGGCGCGAAAACAGAAATTGGCGGGAATGCGCTGGCTGTGGGGGAAATCATCGTGGAGCCGATTGCAGATTCCTCGATGCCATTTGCAGAGCATGCAAGAAAAGGGGGCATATCGAGAGAGTCTGCAGGAACAAAAAGAATTACAGCCCAAAAAGATGCAGCGACTCCCCAGCAAAGACTGAGCCAAAACTATCCGAGAGAAAGTGGCAGCGAAACAAGCAAACCACTAACCGAGAGAAAGCATACCAGACTTTCACTATCGGAAGCGCTCAGACGGAAAGCGGGAAGAAGGTAAAAATAATTGTAAAAATTGAAGACAATCTCTGCGAAATGGAGGTTGACTCTGGATCTTTCCTATCAATGGTGTCATGGGACACCATCAAAAAACTGGTCCCAGACATCAAGATCAAGGAACACCAGAGACAAAAACTAACCCTCAAGGACTATCAAGGAAACCGAATTCCTGTAGTAGGCCTAGGACATTTCCGAGTCGCCTACAGACAACATGTCGCAGTACTACCATTAACAATAGTCGAACGAGATCGACCAAGCCTCCTGGGCATCGAATGGTTCACACCACTGGGCATTGGGATGACCGGAGTAGACCGGGTGGCCGCAACCGACTGGGAAGAAGACCTGATCCAAGAATTCCAGGAGGTTTTCAACGGCTCCGACGGCTCCCTAGGCAGGTATCGGGGGACCCCAATTTCTTTTAGTCTAGACCCCCAGGTAGCCCCAAAAAGACTAAAGGCCAGACGAGTTCCTTTTGCTCTAAAAGCAAAAATAGAGGAACAACTAAATAAATTAATAGATCAAGGGGTTTTAGAACCGGTCAACCATGCTAAATGAGAAACACCAATTGTAACGCCAATTAAACCAGACGGGTCGGTTCGAATCTGTGGCGACTACAAGGCTACCCTGAACCACGCGCTGCAACAAAGCGCATACCCGGTGCCAGTCGTGCAACACCTATTACACTGTCTTGGGGGAGGAAAAGTTTTCGCTAAACTAGACCTAGCACAAGCTTACAAACAGCTCCCAGTAGACCCCTTAACAGCTGAAGCACAAACAATAGTGACTCACAAAGGGGCATTCAAATGCAACAAACTCCAATTTGGAGAAAGCAAAGCCTCAGGCGTTTTCCAGAGTCTCATGGAACGCCTGTTAAATGGTATAAAAGGAGTTGTACCATACTTCGACGACGTCCTAATTTCGGCCAAAGATGCGACCCAGCTTAAGAAAAGACTTAAAGATGTCCCAAATAAATTCAGAGAATCTGGCCTTAAAGTAAAGAAAGAAAAATGCTGTCTAATGACTGATCGCGTCGAATTTTTGGGATATTTGGTAGATGGAGAGGGCAAACACCCCACCGAAAAAAAAGTCAGAGCTATTAAAGATGCACCAGAACCAAGGAAGAAAACTGAACTGCAGGCATTTTTGGGACAAATAAATTTTTATAATGTGTTCCTACCCCACAAAGCAACAATAGCGGCACCATTACACCGATTACTGGATAAGAAAACAATTTGGACTTGGGGGTATAGAGAAAAGAAAGCTTTCCAAAGAATAAAAGACTTATTAAAATCAAACACCGTTCTTATCCAGTTTAGCAACACACTGCCATTGACGGTAACCTGCGACGCCTCACCATTTGGAGTCAGTGCCATCCTGAGTCACCAATTGCCAGACGGAAGAGAGGCACCCGTCGCATACTATTCAAAGACTCTGTCTAAGGCCGAGCGAAATTATAGTCAATTGGACAGGGAAGCCCTGGCAATCGTCGCCGGAGTAAAACGCTTCCACGAATATCTATATGGAAGAACATTTGTAATAGTAACGGACCATAAACCGCTACTTGGAATTTTGGCGGGAAACAAACCAACACTGAACATTTTATCCCCGCGAATGACTAGATGGTCAGAATTCCTAGCAGCCTACTCGTATACTCTAACACATCGCCCTGGGAAACAAATCTCCCATGCAGACGCTTTGAGCAGAACTCTGCTACCAATTATAGAGGAAGACCCGGCACCAATGATGACCACCTTGCAGATAGAGACATGCCCAAATCTGCCCATATTTGCAAATGATGTCGCCAGAGCCACCGCAAAGGACCCATTGACTGCCCGTGTACTGAACTGGGTAGGTAAAGGCTGGCCGGAAAACCAAAAACCTGAGAACTTTAAGCCTTTCCGGACCAGACAAACTGAACTTCCAATTCTAAAGGGTTGTTTGTTATGGGGTGATTGGGTTGTAATCCCCTCCAAATTACAAACGAGGGTACTCAATATGCTTCACGAAGGCCACCCTGGTGTTGTTAAAATGAAAAGCCTTGCTAGAAGCTATGTCTGGTGGCTGGGTATAGATAGGGACATCGAATACTGGGTAAATTCGTGTAACAAATGCCAAAGAAATAGGCCTTCCCCACCACAAGCACCCATAAGGGACTGGGAAATCCCACGAGGCCCCTGGTCACGAATCCACATCGATTTTGCGGGTCTGACTAAGGGACATACTTTCCTCATTGTCGTAGATGCATACTCAAATTGGCTAGAGGTTAAAATTATGCCATCTACGACAACTGAAACCCTTATTAAACAACTGGACAAACTCTTTGCGACTCATGGCCTGCCAGACGTCCTAGTGTCCGACAACAAGCCACAGTTAACGAGCATTCAATTCGAACAATACCTAGCCTCCCTAGGTATCAGACATGCCCTAACCGCGCCGGCCCATCCGGCTGCGAACGGCAGGGTAGAGAGAATGGTTAGATTTACAAAAGAAGGGTTAGAAAGAATGGACATTGGGGATGTCCAAGAAAAAATAAATTGCCTGCTCACCCTCCAGCATATCACATCCAGTACCATAACAAACAAAAGTCCGGCGGAACTACTAATGGGGAGAAAACTAAGGTCGCAACTAGACAGATTGCACCCAAACTATACACCAGAAAATCCCCCCGACTCCTCCACCCATTTCAGGACATTTGAAATAGGCGACCTAGTCTATGCAAAAATTTTTACCGGGGACCCATTATGGCTACCAGGCACAATCACGCAAATTACAGGCCCCCGGTCCTACCGACTAACCATAGACGACGGCAGGGAATGGAAGTGGCACATAGACCAGCTTCGTTCCTGAAACATCGAAAGAAGTACAAACACAAAACCACAAATATTAAAAAACGACGAAAACCAAACCAAAGAGGGGGGGGGAAATACGAGAAAATAATAAAGAACCATTAAAATTAAATACAGAATACAATAGCAATCAAAAAGAGCATAAAAGAGACTTACAGTTAGAAGACAATCGTGGGGAAAGTCCAGATGAAGGGGCCAGCCAGGCCAGCTCGACCTGCCCGGAGAGACCAGGAGGGAGCGGCAACGCCACCGGCCTAAGAAATCTAGGCGGCAGTAAAATGGCTGACTCACCCTTCCAGGCGGTTCCATGGGAAATAACAAGAGAGACAGCAACCCCATCCGAACCGGTCGAAGTCTTCAACAGGAATGAACTGCGCAAGTCCAGTCGAGTCAAAAGAAGCCCCACCTACCTGTGCGACTACGTCACCACGTAGGACTAAGCCAAGAGGGGAGGGGTGTTCTGTATAAAGAATAGTAGACTCCTAAATACAGGTTTCTGATTGGCTAAAGAACTTGAATGGGGATTGGTTCAAAAGGAACCAATCCACATAGCTGCTCAAAGGCGGCAAATATTAAATACCTGTCATTGGCTACAAGCCGGCAGAGAAAAACCTATAAAAGGCTGCCGCAGCTTGAGCCAATGTTCCGTTTTTCAACTGTGTTATAAAATAAAGACTTTGCTGTTGGAACCCGGTCTACCTCGCGTTTTTCCGGATGGAACAGGGACAATCGTATGTGCAGCCTTTGCAAGAAATCATCAGCTATGGACAGCTGACAAGCGCTGTGCTCAGGTGTACAGCATTTGAAAATACTCTTGTTTCCTGCTTTTTCAACCTCAGCTGTGCCGCGCAAAGCAGCTGAGAAGGGAAATGCACGGAATAAAGGACAGTCTAGAGCCCGGGCAGGGAGGTGGGCCAAACATCGAACCAGTTCGGTGTCAGCTGCTCTTCGTAGCTACCGGTTCTATAGAACCAGGCTGAACTGGTAGCATATCTTCCCTGATGTGCAATAAAACTAAATAAAATTGCCATTGCTGCCTATCATCCATTATTAAATTTCAAAACATTTCTCCAATGACATATATTATTTTTCAAAAACAGTGCTATCCAAATTAGAATATGCTATAACTTCAAATTAGGTTCCACACTTAAAAATATAATTTTTCTCTTTTATTAGGACAGATATTTTTTGCTCCCCTTCTTCCAAACTTTTTTTTTTTTCATCCAACAATATTCCAAATTAGCGATTTGGGTACAGTTACTAAAAGTAACATAAACTGCAAGAACTAATCAAACAGTATTGGTTAAAGTCTGGATTTAGATTTGTTTGAGAAACTTTCTTAATTCAGCTGCAAAGCTAGAATCAAATGGCAATACTTGTATTCAAAAGAATAGCACTGAGTTTAAGATAATATCTGCAAAATGAAAGAATGGACCACCCCACAATCCTATATAATTCCCTGCTTCCTCAGCCTGTCAACCTAGTATTGTCAACTATAGCTGAAACCAGTTTGGAGACTCCTGACCCCTGCTTAATAAGTGCAACATTTATATAAATTTGTCAGTGTGTATGTGTGTGTGTGCATGTGGGAATGTATGTATGTAAGCTAGCACAAGCCACTTTTCAAAATAAATTCAGGCCAAGATAAAAGGTATTTTTAATACATTGAATCAGTAACTACTAAATACAGTTAACTCTCTGTAAAATAAGACATCCTAATAAAATTAATTGATCCACATGCTCATATATTTTCCACTCTTCACAGACAAGCCACCACCACCAGGCACATAAACATAAAGTAGATATAGGCATTCCCCTTTTTTCCTTCCAGTACTCCCTCTTCCCTCCAAATGAAGAAAATCAGGATGGAGAATGGAGTAACAATGGTTGAACAGCAGATAGTGTGAAAGAATGGGAAAGGAAACAATTTGGAGAATAACTTTTGTAAAGAAATTCTCATGAGGCCGGTTGCTTGCACAAAAGAACGCACAGATAAATTTACAAAATAGCATCCAATTAGGCATCTATACTGTAGGCTACTCCCATATATTTAGGACATGAAATGTACAAATCATTCAGAAGAAAAAGAAGACTGAACTGATGTCTGGAAGAAGTGATAAAAATGCTTCTATTTTCACCTTATGCTATTTTTTCAGCAGCCTCTTTTAATCTAATTAGCAAGTGTAAGACCACCCAATTCCCATAAATCACACATAATTTTGGAAATCTAGTAATCTGTTAATTATATATGATGCACATTTTGTTACTTATTTTGATTTTGATGTTTTTGAAGAAATTGTAAAAATTACATAACAATCTTTAATATTTAATTTAGCTTCATTACCCATATATCACAGGATGTAAAAATATTGTAATATAGGAAACAAATTTAATTTTTGTCCTGAGCTGCTAGATTTACTATAGAAAAACACTTAATAAATTAAATATATTCCTTTTTGAGATTTCCAAATTAGGTTTCTTTCTTTTGCTTTCATGTAGTCTGTTTTCCAGATTTCTTATATTTTAGTTATAGAAAAATACTGATTACAAAAAGCACACTAATATTCTTACTCTAACAGTGGAAAGAAATTATGAAAGAACTATATGCTGTATTTAAATAAATAGAACTTTCAAAAATGTATCTTTTCAAAAATAGATTATCTTTACCAATTACCATGATAAAATTTAATATACAGGACTGTAAGAGTACATTTCACTTTGGCAGCATCAAATGTTTTGGTTTCAAATATTTATTATTATTACTACACAAATTGCATGAAGACAAGTGTGTTTAATATTACAGATTTCTGTGCAAATATTAGACCATATGAACTTACCATGTACCACATACTTTGCCATTTAGGATCATTAAAAAACATCGTCTGCATGCTAACAGGTTTGTAATCTCTCTTTCTTCTTATTTTTACAATTTGCTGTTCTATCCATTCTACCTGTTAAAAAAAAATCCACATATTAAAAACAATATCTTGTATATTTGAAAACACAGCGAATAGATACTATGAGGTTGAACATAGCAACTGAAGACAGGTATTGGTGGTTTATTTGATATATTTTTAAAAATATTTATGGATAATTACATAGCAACTTAAAAACTGCAAAAATGCTTTAATGCTTATTGGTTATGCAAGGTAAAACATAAAGGAGATGAATCAAATAAAAAAGAAAGAATACCTAAATAACAATGATCTACTATTAAAAGATCAAACAATTTTTTATGAATTTCCTTGATGCCACTTGGATTTCATATATTTAAAAAGGTTTGGTTTATCAATGCCATTATTCTACATTCCAAAATGCTAAGCCTGAAACACTCCAGAAAAAGACAGTGAGAATTATTAGGAGAATGATCAGACAATGAGTCAATCTTTATTTAACCCAGAGCCAATATTAAATATATAGAATGAAAACTATTTCATTCAGAATTTATGGGATGACCAAATTAAAAAAAAAGATTGAGGAAAGAGATCAAGTCCTCTTTTTATTGCCAAAATCATCATATAGCTAGGGACCTAATTAAAATCATCATATAGCAAGGGACCACCGCCTGGAGTGATGTTAAAAATGCAGGGTTAAGGGATAGTAGATAATGTTGTAAAATTAGTTTTATAAGGTTTGGAAATTGTGCTAGTTACAACCAGAAAAATGGATTTAGAAGTGTTTAGGATGGGGTTGCATTTCCCCTCAACAGTGTATTTAAAGCTGGAAGCGTTCCTAGAATTTGGTTGACACAAGGTTTGAAAATTCTAACTATGATGTCTTTGTACCATTAAGGGTTCAGCATAGATTGTGACTCTTCCTATGGTGAGTATTATTCATGGCTTAATTACTAAAAGAAATAACAATGGGAAAAGTGTCCTGAAATTATATACAATAGAAATATCAACATCCAAGATACTTCAGAAGATTTTCTCTACTGAGGAACCTTTAGTATTAGAAGATGAAGTCTTCTAATTCTGGTCATTACCAGTTTGGAAAGTTAGAATATTTAATAGAATTATCCATAGAAATATGGCAAGCAACAGAAGATGAAATAGTAAAAGTTCCAACCAAGCCATGTGAGTATATCTGAAGAATAACACAATGTCCAACAGATTGGAAGATATCAAGCTACATATCAATACCAAAGAAGAAAAAAGATATAATAGAATATAAAAACAATTGTACAATATTCTTAATTTCACATTCTATCAAAATAATGCTTAGGATCATTCAGTGCTGTTGGTATATACTTCATTCAACAAAGAGCAAATTCCAGAAAAATCTTATTGTGCTCATAAGAAAGAAAGAAAGAAAGAAAGAAAGAAAGAAAGAAAGAAAGAAAGAAAGAAAGAAAGAAAGAAAGAAAGAAACAAATGTTTTTAATAGCATACCATTATCCTTTTCATTTTCTTCATTTTTTTAACTTTCTAAACACTTGTTTAGAAAAGTGTTTAAGACTTTTTTCTACTTACCATTTTATACATTGATACAAAAGTGTTTAGAAAGTAAAAAAATGAAGAAAATGAAAAGGATAATGGTATGCCATTAAGAAATCTTTCTTTCTTTCTTTCTTTCTTTCTTTCTTTCTTTCTTTCTTTCTTTCTTTCTTTCTTTCTTTCTTTCTTTCTTTCT
>BLBF01000004.1:52621701-52638476 GCA_015471245.1 Laticauda colubrina | reverse complement strand
TCTCTCTCTCTCTCTCTCTCTCTCTCTCTCTCTCTCTCTCTCTCTCTTTCTTTCTTTCTTTCTTTCTTTCTTTCTTTCTCCCTCCCACCCTCCCTCTCTCTTTCTCATTTATGGGGTGGAATGGGATTTGTTGTTACTGATCAACCACCTCCACAGTGTGGTACTCCTTATTGGGACCCCAGAGCCAGGTCGTTAGGCCCTTATGAAAGGATAGGATGGTTAGGGTCAACCTCACATTGGGGGGCAAGATATTCCAGAAGGCAGGAGCAACATCAGAGAAGACCTCACTAGCTAGAATAATTTGGCTGACGGATCTGACAGCATGCCTCCTCTGGCAGCACAAGTGATACGGTTGAAACCAGGATGCTACAGTCAAGCCAAAATGTAGTGAACAGATTGGGTCCAGGTTGGCAAAGAGGTGAGACAAGACTTTATACTGTCACTTTATTTAAACTATATGTGGAATATATATATATGGAAGAAAGCTATATGGGGTTTTAAAACTAGAGAAAGAAATATCAATAATTTGTGCTGTACTGATACAATGTAATGATCTGCAAAGCTCTAGTAATGAAAGTCAAGGAGTCCAATGTAAGATTAAATGTAAAGGCCCTGTCACACTGGCTGACAGATGCAAAACGTTTGTAAAAAGGACACAGCGGACGAGAAAAATGTTCCATCCATTGTTATCCGCTCCCAAAAGGGGCAAAAATTTGCATAACCAGAGCGGACAACACGGAAAGGAACGGACGGGGGGAGGACATAGGGTGGATGGAAAGTGGATGCTCCACGGAAGCCTAGCGGATGGAAGCGGATGGGAGTGGATGGCAGATCCGCAAGGCTTCTGGGGGAGCGCAGCAAAGCAGACGCGGAATGGAAAGAGTGGATGCCGAGCGGAAGCCTAGTGGATGAATCGGATGCACAGCGGAAGCCTAGTGGAAGCCTAGCGGATGCCTAGCGGATGCCTAGCGGATGCCTAGTGTTCACTGTGCATGCGGGGAGGATGCATTGCATCAGCCCCGCGGATATAAAGGGAAGCAGCTCCCAAGCAGGTCACCATTCAGAGGAAAGACCTGCTGCCAGACACAGCTTGCCAGCCAGCCAGCCAGCCAGCAACCCAACAACCATGGGGAAGAAACGGAAGCCTCTGCCATCTGCTGCCAGCCCTGGCAAGAGGGACAGGCCACCCTCCCACCCCCTAGCCCTGATTCTGCTTCTGCTGGGGCTTCTGCTGCCCAGGCTCGCTCTTTTGGTGCTGGGGCTTCTATTGATGCTGCTTCTGGAGGTGGTGCTTCTGCTGATGCTGCTTCTGGTGGTGGTGCTTCTGCTGATGCTGCTTCTGGTGGTGGTGCTTCTGCTGGTGCTTACTCTGCTGGCACTGCTCCCAGTGCTGGTGCTTCTGCTGGTGCTTCCTCTGCTGGCGCTACTCCTGGTGCTGGTGCTTCTGCTGGTGCTTCCTCTGCTGGCGCTGCTCCTGGTCCTGCTGGTCCTGCTGGTGCTTACTCTGCTGGCACTGCTCCTGGTCCTGATGGTCCTGCTGGTGCTCCTGGTCCTGCTGGTGCTCCTGGTGCTGCTGGTGCTCCTGGTGCTGCTGGTGCTGCTGGTGCTCCTGGTCCTGCTGGTGCTGCTGCTGCTGCTGGTCCTGCTTTTGCTGCTACTGTTGTTGCTGCTGCTTCTGCTGGTGGTGGTGTGGAGGAGCAGCCCCTACAACCTCGAAGCCCCTCTGATGAGGGCCCATATGGCCCTGCCAAAGGGAGGAAGAGGCAGACGCGTGAACGGGAGAGGAGGCAATACAACATAGAAGAGGAAAATGAGGAGGAGGTGATGGAGTGGCTGAGGGAGAACGAGTATCTATGGCAGAAGGGACACAGGCTCTATCGCGACACCAAAAGGAAGCAGGCTGCTTGGAGAGAGAAGGCGGAGAGCCTGGGCTACACTTCGGAGGTCCTCCTCGGCTGGTGGAAGCACATGCACACCTGGTACGGGAAGCTGCACCTCAAGAAATCTGGCCAGACTGCGGTCAAGCTGACGGACAGAGAGACCTACGTGATGGCCAGGTGCAGCTTCCTGGAGGGTGAGATCCACCACCAAGGAGCAGCCCCTCTCACAACCCTCTCTCTCAGGCAGCCTGCTGAGAGCCAGTCCTCTTCTGGCAGAGAGTCAGCTCCTGTCTCCAGGAAGGTGTCTGTAGAGCGTGCCATGACGGAGACCCCCCCAACAGCTGCACTACCCATGGCGGAGCACGTGGAGGACCCCCTGATGCAGTGGGAGAAAGGAGACGGCACTTCCACCACAGCCCAACCCGCATCCACCCCCAGCTCCACCTCCACAGAAAGGCAGGGAGGCAAATCGGAGGGGCAGAGCCACACTGTCCTGCTGGAGATAAGAGACACCATCAGGAGCAGCGT
Organism: Laticauda colubrina; assembly: GCA_015471245.1. Classification (NCBI taxonomy): domain Eukaryota; kingdom Metazoa; phylum Chordata; class Lepidosauria; order Squamata; family Elapidae; genus Laticauda; species Laticauda colubrina. Next base: position 52,636,068 of record BLBF01000004.1, on the reverse strand, counting down.
AGATCTCCTCTCTCAGCTGGTACACACCGACGCCCCATCCTCCAACCGCAAGCCCTTCCTCACCTATGTCAATCAGACCCTCATGAATATGGCCGAACCCCAGTACCAGATGGTGAAGGAAAGAATCACCGATCTTCTTCACAACCCTCCAGACCAAGATGAATCTGCTCCCACCCAGTCCAAGCCTGCTCCTCCACCCCAGGTGATGTCACTGCCCTTCCAAGGCTTTCCACAGGCCCTACCCTTCCAAGGCTATGGCTACCAGGAGGTCCAGCAGCACAGGCAGCTCTTCCCAGTCTAGGCACAGGTACATCGGAGGCCACCCGTGCCACTGATGCCACCGATGCACCCACGCCACCGAAGCCAGTCCTCACCCAGCTGTAGACGAGACAGCCCCACTACACTGCTCCTTCCTCCACCCCACACCCAAGCCTGGCCTCAGTACATCTGTCATCGGTATTGGGGATGACACCCCATGTCATGGAGGAAGGGGCTCTCAACATCACAGGGCTGAGCCAGCTGTTGGAGAGCTTCCTCAACACACCGTCCCTTGTTGTCCTCTCAGGGCCAGGCACTCCAGTGGCGCTTCAGACCAGCACTCCAGCAGCAGCCACCTCCACAGCACCTGGACCCTTCACCCCTGAAACTGGGCACGCCTCCGAGTGGCCAAGAAGAGTGCCAGAGACTGGGTGGCTACCTGTTGACTTTATTTTTGCTTTGGACACTTGACTTGGGTCATTTTTCTTTTACAGTTTGTTATTAATAAAGATTATCTTTGCTTCACACACATGCTTCATTTATTTTATTAAATAAAGTCTTGGTGGAAACTTTTAGAAATGGTTTAAGCCTTTGCATGCTTGTGTGATGGGTTAAGATAGCAGTGGGGTGGGCAGGGATACCTTTGGGATGGGTAATAGCTGTGGGATGGGCAGGGATACCTTTAGGATGGGTAATAGCTGTGGGATAGATAAACCTCCAGTGCAAACATAGTGGGACTGTTTGGTCCACCCTCCCAGCTGCCACACATATGGCCCTTTTTTATCAATAATAATGTAATCATTCATCCACACATGTCAACATAAACACAACTCTTTATTAAATGCCCTGTTCATTGTAGGCCAACCAAACATACATGGCCCAATCTCATCAGTGTGATGAGACAGGCTGAAGGAAGCATCCATTAATCATCTATCATCCTGTCTTGCCACTCCACTGCTCCAGCTGGGGAGTTGCACCAGTGTTTCAGGAGGTTGCGCTACTTCTTCCCTTCACGTGAAGCTCTGTTGGGGCCTTGTACATCCTTAGTGCCTATCAGGTTTCGCCCTTGCCTCCATTCCCCAGGCTCCATGTCCCCATTGCCTTGTTGGAGGTCCACGAGCCTGTTCTGCAAAACTGGGTAGCGGGTGCGCATGAGATTGTGCCGGATGCAGCAAGCTTCCACGATCCTCCTCACGGTCTGTGGGCGATGCTGCATGGTGGTGAGAAGTACCTGGAACCTGTTGGTCAGGATGCCAAAGGCGTTCTCCACCACCCTGGACAGCCTGTAGTTGAAGATCCTCTCTTCACGGGTGAGGAGTCTGGAGGTGTAGGGCTTCATGAGGTAGGTTCTGAGGGAGAAGGCGTCATCCCCCACGATGAAGTAGGGCACATCTTGCTTGTCGTTGTGCAGGGGGTCTGGATCTGGGAAGCCCATGATGAGGTTGCGTTCCAGCCCCTCCTTGAGGTCACTGGCATTGTATACCTGGGCATCTGAAGCTGACCCGTTGACTGAAGCATCGATGTACATGAACTTGTAGTCAGCATCGACCATGGCGAAGAGGATGATGCTGAAGAAGCCCTTGAAATTGAAATAAGTGGACCCCGACTTGGCTGGAGCTTTGCAGGCCACATGCTTGCCATCTTTGGCTCCAACGGTGTGGGGAAAGTTCCACCTCTGATACCACTGTTCTGCAACTTTCTTCCAGCCTTCTTCAGTGGAGGAGCACTGGAGGAGCTTCTCCAGGTATTCTTCGATGATGGCCTGCACCACTTCTCTGACCACAATGCTGATGGTGTTGTGTGGCACCCTCCAGCCATACTGCATGCTCCTGTAAGTGGTCCCTGAGGCCAGGTGGCCCAGAGTCAGTGCCACCTTGAGCCCAGGTTCCAGGCTGGGATGGAAGTTGGTGCTCTGCTTGGTCAACCTGGGTCTCAGCCTCTCCACAACTTCATCAAACACGGCTGGAGGCATCCTCATGAAGTTCTGGAATGCATGAGGGTCTTCGTTCCTCAGCTCCACCATCAGCTTGTTGTACAGTCCGTACTCTGCTCTTCTCCCGATCCATCTTCAGACCCAGACACTTCTTGGACCCCTCCTTTTCTTCCCATAGAACAGTTGAAAGAGCCTGTAGATGGCTTCGCACTGTTGCAGAACGATGGTGGCTACCAAAAGGAGTGTGTTATGATCCATGGTGGAGATGCTGTGGAAGAGCAAGATCCAGATGAAGGCTGAAGAGGTCTGCACAGCAGGGCTGCTGGACTGAAAGTGAGATCCAGGTGACTTGCTCCCCCTTTTTATAGGCAATATAGGTTTTCCACTATGTGTCCTTTTGCATCCTCTAGGTATCCTCTAGGCATCCTCTAGACATCCTTAATATCCGAGATAGGTCCCCTCTGCGAACGTTTTTCCATTTTAAATGCTTTATATGCGAGCTGCATCTGCTTTCATCCTTTCTCCGTCCGTGCTACTAATGCTGCGTGTCCGTTCTGAGTTTCGCTTCCTCCCTGTGTCCGTTTTCCGCTGGAGCGGATGCGAGTTGCATGGATGTGCAGCGGATGCCTAGCAGATATAGCGGATGCGTAACGGATGACAACAGATGTAGAATGGATGTTCCACATATGCGTTGCGGATGCAGAATGGACGTGTTGGATACATTTTCCGCTCAAAAAGTTTTGAGCAGCTCAAAACTTTTTGAGTGGAAAGAACCTCAGTCGACGGATGCTGGATGGAGAGAGGATGAAAAACGGAGGCAGTGAGTACAGAACGGATGAATCGCGTTAACCAACGGATGGCAAGTGTTTCTTTCCATTTTACATCCTCTTTCCATCCGTTGGTGCAGTGTGACATGGGCTTAAAGAAGACTAAAGTAATGACAGCAGATACAGCAGCCACTCTTAGGAAATGTCAATCAAGATATTGAAGTAGTAGATAGCTTCTGCCTTTTAAAGTCAGCTATTAATAGTTAAGGAACCTGCCATCAAGAAATACTCCAACAGCAGCAATGAAGATCTCACAACAGATCACAGGTGTCAGACCTGATCATATAATATGCGGTGATGTGGTGATGTACCATGATGTTTTTTGCCTTTGCAGAGCCAGGGTGGGCTGAGTGTGATTAAATGCTGGCATGTGACACTCTTTGGAAATGAAATTGGACTTAGAAGAAGCAGCACAGAAATAATATTGATGCTTTTGAGCTTCTCTGAGAAAATCTATCTAAATGGTCAGTCAGAATTGTACATCAACTTGATGGCACATAGTAATTTAATTTATAGATCTCAAACTGAACTACTCAAATGCTTCTTGAAGACAAGGTCAATAGGCTCAAGAGCACAATACTTAACTATTTTATACATTGATACAAAAGTGTTTAGAAAGTAAAAAAAATGAAGAAAATGAAAAGAATAATGGTATGCCATTAAACATAGGTGTATTAAGTTAAAAACAACAATGGTAAAACACTACAAATCAGAGTTACAAAAAAGCAATTTTATTTTGGTTATTTACAGCAGACAAACTTAATTAGAACAGTAATGTTTATTAATTATATATCTATTTTATAATTATAAATCTATTTATTGTAAAATGTTTCGAACCCATCCAAGGTCTGATAGATTTAGGGTAAGTTACAACAAAATAACAAAGAATAATGAACAAAACAATTAAAATCCCATTATCAATATCAAATAAACACAGTAAGCATTCAAGCACCTTTTAAACTAATTTAAACTAAGGACAAATAAGAGCAAAGCTACAGTGCCTCTTTGGGACCAAAAGACTCACAGATTACAGCATAAGTCACTGAATCATTCATCATAGCAGACTCTGCTCAAGTGGCATCCAAGTTTCCTTCCAGCTTCCAGCATATCTTCCCTGGCCCATTCTTGACTTCCCACTATCTCTCTCAAACTATCCCACTATCTCTGCATCAGAAACAGTCGCTGCCATGGAATGTGAGAGTGGGTGGAGGTTCCCAAAATGAGGACTCATCAGCATGAGAAACCTCAAGATCATACCTATGGAAGACCTATCCGATTCACTGATGAGTTGCCAGGCTACACTCAAAGTCCTGGCTTACTGGGCATAATGCATGCAGGCAAAATACTGTTGCTTGCCACAGAAAGTGATGTGGAATCTGCATATGGGCCACAACTTTGAAAACTTTGATCTAAGGGATTACAAAGCTGTTCAGATGTTCTTATTTGCCAGAGAAGCTTTTAGAATATGTCCCTAAGTCCGATGCCTGACTTTCTGTCACATCAAAGAGAGGCTGTTTTGCTCCCAGCTAAAAGAACGCCCTGCTCTGTGAGTTGGATTTAGCTTTAACTCCCTCCGTATTTAGGAAATCTGTCAAGACGTCTCCCTTTCACCAGACTTTAATTATTAAAATATGTTAGTACCTATTATAGTGTTAATTTTGATCCATGTTTTTAACTTTTTGGTTTCTATACTTTATTAGCTGACTTGAGTCCCACTTACTGGAAGGTGAAATATAATTTTTTTTTATTAAACAAATACAATAAGTATTTTGATTAGAGTGGCCCTGTTTTAATGTTATAGAAGGGCTGAGCAGTTCTTTGGGTTATATCAAGAATGTATTGACTTATGCATGTTTTGGAATAGTCTAAATCTATATAAAAAAGATCCAGGTCTAAATACAAGTACTTCTCTTTCAAACTATATATACCTCCTACTACTTATTCCCTGAAGGATGTTTTACAGTAAGTGAAGAAAATGAATTTGAAAAGAGTTGGAAGTTTGGATGCTTCACCACAATGTTGATCTGAAAGCTACTTCCATATCAAACCATCAAACTTTTAGGAAAAGATAAAGATTTTGGAATAGCCTTCTCATTCTCCAGACTTGAATATTGTCTCTAAGATCTCAAAGAGCAATGCATGCAAGGAGAATGTTCCGTTCGGAAATAAGGTGCATGAGACTGGGTTCCCACAAACAGCTCTTTTATTAACAAGTAAAGCAACTAGTAATGGAACAACAGACCAAGCCGCAACAGCCCTTCTTATAGCGGCTTGCTCGCGGCTTGTGGCCAATGACAGTAGTTTAAGTCTTCCCGCCGTCCAGTGGGCCAATCAGAATGGTTCCGAAGTAACCAATCTGAGAACGGCCTTCTCAGCCAATCAGTTTAAGGTATTTGGAGTCTACCAAGTTCTATACACAACAGAGAACTAGGAATATCTCTGAGCCAGAAGATGTCTGCAAGGAAGAGTAGGGAAAAATATGAAAATACAAAGTGTCCCAGTTGGATATTTGAAACATTTGAAAAGATTATCAAAATAATTACTTTAGCTGTCAGCCCCAAACCATCTTGATTCAGATTAGGGCTGCCACAGGGAGGATGGACAGCTGTGAGAATGAAAGAATAGTGAGGAGAGAGGAAAGTCACAATGACATTCTTTCGAAAGAGCTCAAGGTTGAGTCGCTGGAGTTTGGAGGGGAGTGACAGGACTTGGCAGGAGTTCAGAATTAAGGTGGATTGGAGAATGTGACTAAAGAATCATCAATAGGGGTTGGGTGTGAGTTTTACTGTAGAAGGGGAACTGCGGGAATTCAGATTCAGGTTTTCCTCAGATGCGCTAATATGATTTCTCTAAAGCCCATGTCCCACTGCACCAACAGATGCAAAGAGGATGTAAAATGGACAAAAAAGCTTGCTATCCATTGGAAAACACGATGCATCCGTTGTGTACTCACTGCGTACGTGTTTCATACGCTCTATCCATCAAATATCCATCTACTGCTATTTCAACCGCTCAAAAAGTTTTGAGCTGCACAAAACTTTTTGAGCAGATGAACTTTCCACCGCATACAATCTACATCTGCGACACATACAGGCAACAAACATTCTATGTCCATTGTCATCCGTTAAACGTCCACTGTATCCTCTCGGCATCCTCTGGACATCCCCACAACTCACATCCTCTGCAGCTGAAAGCGGAAAGAGGGAGGAAGCAAAAGGTACACGGAATGTCCACACAGCGTTAGTAGCACGGAAATAGAAAGGATGTAAGCGGATGAACCTTGTATATAAAGCATTAAAACGGACAAATGTTTGTATATGGGACGTATCTCGGATATTTAGGATGTCTGGAGTATGCCTAGAGCATGTGGAAGGACACCTAGCGGAAAACCGATATTTCTTATAAAAAGGGGGAGGAAATCACCTGGATCTAAGTATGAGTCCAGCAGCCATGGTGTACAGACCTCTTCACCCTTGGTCTTGCTCTTCCACATCATCCATTGATCTCCACCATGGATCATCACACACTCCTTATGGTAGCTGCCATCATTCAACACCAGAACCAAGCCCTCTTCAGACTGTTTCACCTTTTCTACGCAAGGAGAAGAAGGAGACGTCCAAGAGCCATGTGGGTCCGACGATGGATTGGGAGAAGAGTGGAGTTTGGACTGTTTGACAAGCTGATAGTGGAGCTGAGGAATGAAGACCCTCGTGCATTCCAGCACTTCATGAGGATGCCACCAGCCATGTTTGAAGAAATTGTAGAGCGTCTGAGACCTAGGTCGACTAAGCCAAGCACCAACTTCCGTCCCAGCCTGGACCCTGGACTGAAGGTGGCACTGATTCTGTGCCACCTGGCCTCTGGAACCACATACAGAAACATGCAGTACGGCTGGAGGGTGCCACACAACACCATCAGCAAAGTGGTCAGAGAAGTGGTGCAGGCCATCATCGAAGAATACATGGAGGAGCTCCTCCAGTGTCCCACCACTGAAGAAGGCTGGAGGAAAGTTGCAGAACAGTGGTATCAGAGGTGGAACTTTCCCCACACCGTTGGAGCCATAGATGGGAAGCACGTGGCCTGCAAACCTCCAGCCAACTCAGGGTCCTCTTATCACAACTACAAGGGCTTCTTCAGTATCATCCTCTTTGCCATGGTTGATGCTGACTACAAGTTCATGTACATCGATGCTTCAGGCAATGGGCCAGCTTCAGATAGCCAGGTATACAATGCCAGTGACCTCAAGGATGGGCTGGAATGCAACCTCATCATGGGTTTTCCAGATCCAGACCCCTTACCCAATGACACACAAGATGTGCCCTACTTCATTGTTGGTGATAACGCCTTCTCCCTCAGAACCTACCTCATGAAGCCCTACACTTCCAGATACTTCACCCATGAAGAGAGGATCTTCAACTACAGGCTGTCTAGGGCAAGACGGGTGGTGGAGAACGCCTTTGGCATCCTGGACAACAGGTTCCAGGTACTTCTCACCACCATGCAGCATCACTCATAGACTGTGAGGAGCATCGTGGAAACTTGGTGCATCCTGCACAATCTCATGTGCACCCGCTACCCAGTATTGCAGAACAGGCTTGTGGACCATCAATAAGGGAATGGGGACATGGAGCCTGGTGAATGGAGGAAAGGACGAAACCTGATAGACACTGTGGATGTACAAGGCCCCAACAGAGCTTCACGTGAAGGGAAGAAGTAGCGCAACCTCCTGAAACACTGGTGCAACTCCCCAGCTGGAGCAATGGAGTGGCAAGACAGGATGGTATATGCTTAATGGATGCTTCCTTGAGCCTGTCTCATAACACTGATCAGATTGTGCCATGTATGTTGAGTGGCCCGACAATGAATAGGGCACTAATAAAGAGCTTTGTTTATTTTGAAATATGTTGATCAATGAATAAAATGTTATTGATAAAAAAGGGCCATATATGTGGCAGCTGGGAGGGTGGACCATACAGTCCCACTATGCTTACACTGGAGGTTTATAATCCCACAGCTATCCTTACCCATCCCACAACTATCCTTACCTATCCCACAACTAACCTTACCCATCCCACAACTATCCTTACCCATCCCACAACTATCTTTACCTATCCCACAACTATCCTTACCTATCCCACAAGCATGCAAAGGCTTAACCCTTTTTTCAAAGTTTTCACCAACACTTTATTAATTAAAAAAAATGAACCAAATGTGTGAAGCAAAGATAACCTTTATTAATAACTGTCTTAAGTAAACTGTATGACTTTATTAAAAAAGCAAAATGAACCAAGTAAAGTGTCTTAAGCAAAGATAAAGTGAACAGATAACAACTCAGTCTCTGGCACTATTCTCAGTCACTCTGAGGCATGTCTATGGTCTCAGCTGTCGAACGGCCAGGGACTATGGAGGTGGCTGTGGCTAGAGTGCTGGTCTGAGGCACCATTGGGGTGCTTGGCCCCGAGAGTACAACAGGGGATGGTGTGTGCAGGAAGCTCTCAGAGAGCTGACTCAGTCTCGTGAGGTTGAGAGGCCCTTCCTCAAGGACCTGGGATGTCAGGCACAATACTGATGATAGATTTTCTGTTGATGGGCTTGGCTGTGTGGTGGAGGAAGGAGGAGTGTAGTGGGGCTTTCTGGTCTGCAGCTGGGTCAGGTGAGGCGTCTGTGGCATGCTATGTACCTGGGCCTGGACTGGGAAGTTCTGCTTCTGCTGTGGGAAGTCCTGGTACTCGTAGCCTTGGTAGGTGAGGGGCTGTTGAAAGCCGTGGAAGGGCTGTGACATCGCCTGGGGTGGAGGAGCAGACCTGGAGTGGGTTGGAGCAGGTTCAGCTGGGCCTGGAGGGTGGTGCAGCAGTGCTGTTATCTTCTCCTTCATCACATGGTACTGGGCCTCGGGCAGGTCCATGAAGGTCTGGCTCACGTAGGTGATGAAGGGTTTCCGGTCCGAAGATGGTATGTCGCTGTGGACCAGCTGAGAGAGAAGATCTGTGCTGGTTTTGATTGTGTCCCTGATCTCCAAGAGGACAGTGTGGCTCTGGCCTTCCAGTCTGCCTTTCTGCCTGCTTTCTGTGGAGGTGGAGCTGGGGGTGGGGGTGGGTTGGTCTCTGGCTGCTGCTTCTTCTTGCTCCATTTGAGACAGGGGATCCTCCGGCATGGGGAGTGCAGCTGTCGGGGGGGTCTGTGTTGTGGGGCCCTCTAAAGACACCTGCCTGGACACGGTAGCTGTCTCCTGGCTGGAAGAGGACTGGCTGTCTGTGGGCTGTCTGAGGGAGAGGGTTGACAGAGGGGCTGCTTCTCGGTGGCGAATCTCACCCTCCAGGAAGGTGCACTTGGCCATGACATACATCTCCCAGTCAGTGAGCTTGACAGCGGCCTGCCCAGATTTCTTCAGGTGCAGCTTGCCATACCAGGTGCATGTGCTTCCACCACCCAAGGAGTACATCTGCAGTGTAGCCCAGGCTCTCTGCCTTGTCTCTCCATGCTGCCTGCTTTCTCTTGGTGTCACGATACAGTCTGTGGCCGTTTCTCCACGATACTCGTTCTCCCTCAGCCATTCCAGCACCTCCTCCTGATGGTCCTCACAAATGGAGTACTGTTTCTTCTCTCCCTTCTCCTTCCCTTGCCTCTTCCTCCCTTGGACAGGGCCTTCAGAGGCTGGTCCAGGGTCTTGGGGCTGGTCCACCACAGCAGTAGCAGTAGCAGCAGCACCAGCAGTAGCACCACCAGCAGCAGGAGAAGCACCAGCAGAAGCAACACCAGCAGCACCAGCATCAGGAGAAGCACCAGCAGCAGCAACACCAGCAGCACCAGAAGCAGGAGAAGCACCAGCAGCAGCAGCAGCAGCACAGCAGCAGCAGCAGGAGAAGCACCAGGAGCACCAGCAGCAGCAGCAGCAACAGCAGAAGCACCAGCAGCTTCAGAGTCAGCGACAGGAGGTGGGATTGTGGTTCTGTCCTTCTTGCCAGGGCTGGCAGGAGTAGGCACAGGCTTCCTCGTCTTCCCTGACTGAACCATGGTGTTCTTTCAAGATGTCTCTGGCAGCAGGTCTTTCCTCTGAATGGTGACTGCTTGCAAGCTGCATCCTTTTATATCTGCGGATCTGATGCAATTCATCCTCCCCGCATGCGCAGTGAACGATTTGCATTCGCTATACATCCGCTATGTATCCGCTTTGCTTCCTATAGGCGTCCGTGATCCATCCGCGTCATCTGCTCCTTCCGCTACGCATCCACTTCGCTATTCTCCCCCGGAAGCCCTGCGGATTTGTCATCCGCTTCCATCCACTGTCATCCGCTAGGTTTCCTACGAACATCTGCTTACCATCCTCACTACGTACTATCCCCATCCGTTCCTTTCCATTCTTTTCTGTTCTGTTTATGCAAATTTTCACCACTTTTGAGAGCAGATAACAATGAATGGAGCCACCCCCGAAATTTTGCTTGTCCGCTGTGTCCTTTTTGCATACGTTTTGCATCCGTCGGCCAGTGTGACCTAGCCTTAATAAATTCTTACTTGTATGGACTTTGTCTCTGAATTTGGGATGCAGAGTTTTGTTGGAACACTGACATTAGCAATACTCCAAGTCCATTAACTATCTAGTAACTGCTCTTTGCAGTTCTATTGCTATGATTTTTCATAAAGACAATGGGTTCTGTTTCCAATAATCCCAATATAAAAATGTTTTTGCTTTGTTGGGGAAAGATATAATAGCATATCATATTTTCTATTATTTTCTATTTCAACTGCAAGAACAGCTCCTTCTAGAATAGTTTACAATAAGGAGTTACATTTTAAAAATTGTAAGTCAAACACCAAACATTCTAAAGGCTAGGTCCCACTGGAAAAACCACTTTTTATTTTAAAATTTCTTTTGAAGTATTTTCTTCCTCTGAATATTCACCTTGCATATTATCAGTAATAAACCGGCAGTTTTTGTTGTTCCCAATTTTCCGTTGCTTAGCAGGTGAGTTACAAAATTGCTATCACATCTAATTAAAGCTCTTTAACAAGGAAAACAATCCCCAGTTTTCCTAGGCCACAGCAGAACTTTATCCTCATTTGATTTTCTTGACCTCAGGTTCAGTTACACATTATTTTCTTTTGAACTCCAGACTCCCTGATGTGAGTAAGGTCCCTGCTATCAAAACAGAACTAAAAAGCTTTCATCCTACCTTCCACGAAAGAGGCACAGGAAAAGGGTCAACCCCCAGGAACAAACTACAGGGTGACTTTAAAAACTTTTTTTTCTGAACAGAACTACACAGATGTACCTAGAAAATAATTAACAATTGGATTGCAATTCTTCTGTAAATAAAAGATGTAGCAACATTACATTAATTAGATTACAGTGTTATGTTTTTTTAAGGGCTGAAATGAGCCTTTTCTAGATGATATGAGCTGCCAGGGATGAACAATTCTGATTTATTCTCTTGTTAGAAAAAGAACTCTGGAATCAAATGGATCCTATGAAGATTTTACACTGCAAAAAATTGTGAATAGCAAGGCATGCTAATTCTTAAACTCTTTACTGTTAAAGTAATTATACTGACTCTTAACTACTTTGGGGTGGTATGAAGTGTGTTTAGCATATGTGGAAAATCCTTGACCTATGACCATAAATGAATGGTTGTTGACCAATCCCTGGAGCTCTGGCAGTGCCAGCATTCCTGCAGTTGTATGACTGCAACTGGAAACTTGACAACTGGCCTGAACTTCTAATTGGTTTCAGCACTTCACAATCACATGCATTTGTAACCTTACTTGCCAGCATCCCCAGAAAGTCATTGGGGAAGCTGATCAGGAAGATCAGAAATAGCTGGTATAAGTTCTGTCTCCCCAACCCATGCTGCATCTCTCCCATATGCTTTTGCACCATCTCACAGGCAATTAAGGTGTCCAGACCTCTCATCATGCCTTCTCCCAATCATCACCAGCAACTTATCTGCCTGCTGCCTCCTTTTTTTGGGGGGGGGGGGGACCTACCTGGGATTTGCAGCTTCCTGCTGGCTTCCCCACTTATTCACTGTAGGATGTTGGCAGGAAGTTGCCATGTCTAATGACCATGGAATTTGGTTAACAATGGTAACTGATGTTGTGAAGCAATCCAGAATACATCACTTATCAATAGAAATTGAGACTGGCTCCATTAAAAATGGCATTTTTAGAAGTTGCTACAATTATTATAACTTTTAAGTTATCACAAAAGGAAAATCAAGACAATACTATGCATAGAGTACAATTTTTTAAAAGAGAAATAATATAAAAGCAATAATTAAAATAATTTCAATGTTTCCAAATGTGTTGATGTAATCATCACTTGGGAAGAAACGAAAACTATTTAGTTTTCCAATTTTGCATTTACTGATTTTTCTCTTCTTTTTTCTGCTCATGCTTCATTTCCCCCCCCCTTTCATTTGTTGTTTTCCATTTACACAATTATGTACTATTTTTGAAACAATAATAAAGACTGCTGACATCAATATTAATATGTTTGGAGTTTTGTTGAGATTCCTGGTCATTTCTTAAGATTACAATTAATGTGGTTCCACACATTGAATTAATTATACAATAATTTTATGAATTTTATTATAATTGTAAACTCTTTGTTTATTTTCTCATATTTTATTTTTTATTCACTATGTGTCTTTCTGTTTTCTTTTTCATATGGATATTTATCCTGTTCCTTTATTTTTTATAATTTATAACTAAGGAGAAAAAACATAATGCCAACGTGAACTTTATAGATAAATATAGTTTCCACAAAAAGCAGCACTGCAATAAATATGACTGATGTTAAGTACTTTATATAAATGGAGTTTAGCATGCAATATTTTATTTAAATAAAAATGGAAGTGCAGTCTTTCATAAACTATCCTACAAAATAAATGGAATACTTTTAATTAATGTGGTTTAAATTTTTAATATTAATTACTCTGTAGATCATATGGATACATTTTTTATAAAATAAAAATGTTAAGCACAATTAACTACATTTATTCTTCAGTCATAAAATGATAAATACAGTTTTGAATAATAATTTATACATACATGAATATGCATCTATCATATATTCACATACATGCATATCATCCAATACCATTCTTTCTTATGGTTAACTATATAATTCAAATGATGGAAAGAAAGTAGGCCAGTAAGTAATAGTAATTAAAGCATATGTTTTGTCAATTGATCCTCATTCATGCATTCTCTAAGACCAAGCCACTTACTTGTCACTTTTTGTATTCAATCCACACTCATTCAGTAGCCACTTGCTCTACTCTCATCTCACAAGAAGACTCCAGTTTGCAAACGAGTTCCATCCCCAAGATGGAATCTCCACAAGCACAGGAGAGATCACCTATAGGAGCAATTTGTCCTTAAATCAAATATGTATGTAAGATGAGACAGTATTATGTAATACTGTATAAGTATTGTACAAAGAACCTGAACCCTAACCCTAACCCTAACTCAAATGTTGTTCTATTCTTAACTGTGGATCATCCTTTACCTGGAGACTTGCTATATTTGTTTTGAGGTTTTATCTTCATTCATTCTCTCCATTTGACCAACAACTTAAAACAACTTAAAATATTTCTTATTTAGATTCTAATTTCTCATTAAATTCTAATATTTAATTCAGAACTCATTTATTCAGAATTCATTCATTCTTGATCCTGCAGCTTTTTGTTTTAGTAGGCACATTTCTTATTAACTATTCCAATTGCATACAACTTACTTCTAGGTCTCATGAGACATGCTCAAGTCTCATGTTTACATAATAAAATGGTTGAAATGAGCTTACATGAAGCAGTATTTTCTTTGACTGGCAAATGTTTATTCCTCACAATATGCCATCCACTACTTAGTATTTGATATTTTTAAAACATTTTTTTCGTTAGCATTCTTCAATGATACACTATCTCCTTGCTTTGTTTTTTTCCACCTTTTAGATATAACTTGAAATTCTCCATCCTATTTCTCCTGTCGAACACAATTCTGGATTTTGCTGCATTAATTTTCAGACTCATTTTCATTGTAACATATACACTTATCAATAATTTGCTGCAAAATTACAATATACTCAAGAATTTAAATGAGTAACAATCAACATGGCAAACAAACATACACGATCAGGGCATACAAATATGTACTTTGTAGGTCAGAAGAAGCTCATTTAACCTCTTGGCCCCATTGCTCTTCATTGGAAAGGAAGGAATTATAGGAAAGTAAGCAGGCACACAATGGGGAATACACACTGAAACAATGCACTGGCATTGGGAGATGTGAGGACACTCAGCAAACAGACTAGTGTATTCTTCTTTGTGTGCTTACTGTTGTAATCTCTTCCTC